>WOXC01011523.1:0-600000 GCA_011680675.1 Gymnobelideus leadbeateri | reverse complement strand
TTCTTCCCCTCCTATTTTCCTGTTGGGAAAGATAGATTTCTATTACAATTGAATATGTATGTATGTATGAATGAATGTATGTATGTAGTTCTCCTTTTTAAACCAATTTAGATGTGAGTTTAAAGAAGTGTGTGCCCACCTATTTTCCTCTTCACTTTAAAAGTTCATAATTGTGAGCATCTCTTACATGAGATAATTTTCCCTATTCTTTCTCTCCCTTTCTCATTGTCCCAGCAAATCCCTCTACCAATTTTTTAAATCATATGAACATTATCCACTCACTCTTGTACCCTCTTTCTACATAGAATCCTTAAATGTCCTAATAATGGTAAAGTTCTCAGAAGATACATGTATCATCTTCCCATAAAGAAAGGTAAACAGTTTAATCTTATTGAGTCTCTTATCATTTCTCTTTCATGTATACCTTTTTATGTTTCTCTTGAATCTTGGATTAGAAAGCCAAGTTTTCTATTCAGCTTTGTTCTTTTTCTCAGGAATGCTTAAAAGTCCTCTATTTCATTAGATATCCATTTTTCTCTTGAAGGATTATACTCATTTTTTCTGGGTAGATTATTCTTGGTTGTAATTCAAGTTCATTTGCCTTCCAGAGTACCAGATTCCAAGTCCTCCACTTTTTAAATGTAGTAGCTACTAAATCTTGCATGATCCATAGTAAATCTGTGGCTCCATTGCACATGAATGATTTCTCTCTGGCTTCATGAAATATTTTCTCTTTGACCTGGGAGCCCTGGAATTTGGCTATAATATTCCTAGGAGTATTTGTTTGAGATGTCTTTCAGATGGTGATTGATAGCTTCTTTCCATTTCTATTTTACCCTCTGTTACTGAGATATCAGGGGAGTTTTCTTTGATAATTTCTTAAAATATGATACCTAGGGCTAGTCTCTTTCTTTGATCATAACTTTCAGTTAATCCAATAATTCTTAAATTATCGCCCCTTGATTTTTCAGGTCAGTTGTTTATCCAATGAGATATTTCATTTTGTCTATCTTTTCATTCCTTTACTTTTGTTTTATTGTTTCTTAGTGTTCCATAGAGTCATTAGCTTCCAGTTTCCCAATTCTAATTTTTCAGGAATTATTTTCCTCAGTGAACTTTTATACTTTCTTTTTTTCCATTTGATTAATTTTGCTTTTTAAAGAGTTATTTTCTTCTGTATTTTGTGCCTTTTGGGAAAGCTTTTAATTGTCTTTTCATGACTTTCTTCCTTTACTTTCATTTCTTTACCTAATTTTTTTCTTCACCACTCTTATTTGATTTTGAAAATCATGTTTAGCCCTTCAAAAGAATTCTTTTTAGGCTTGTGGCCAATTCACATTTTTTTTCCTTTGAGGCTTTCCTTGCAGTTGTTTTGACTTCATTGTCTTCTTCTGAGTTTGTGTCTTGATCTTCCTTGCCACCATGGTAGCTTTTTATGATCAGGTTCTTTCTGTTGTGTGTTCACGTTCCAGTCTATTTCTTGATTTGGAACTTAATGTTAAAGTTGGGCTCTGTTTCTGACATAGTGGCTGGAAGGAGAGGCTCCATCTTAAGAATCAGGCTTTTTCATACTGTTGTTTTCAGAACTAGTTCTCAGGGTTTGGAAGTTTTCAGTGCTTCCAAGGTAGTATGATCTGGGAAGAGTCCCTGATCCCTTGGGATTGCAATCAACACTGCTCCTAAGGGCCTCTCCTCTATTTGGAGCTGGAGCTAGAGAAGGAATTGGCAAACCACTTTGACATCCTTGTCAAGAAAACTCCAAGTAGGGTCACAAAGAGTCAGATGCCACTGAAATGATGTGTGGTTTAGTAGGTTGGATAGACTTGATAAGCAAGACCTAGACCCAAAGATATAACTGCCCAACACTTACTAAGAACACAGACTACAGAAGGAAAGATTCTTTATTTGAAAATAACTGCTAGCAAAAATGGAAAGTAATTAACCAGAAAGTAGGTTTAGACCAAAGTATTACACTAAATTCCACAATGAATTCCAAATGGATAATAAGTCTAAATATAAAAGGCACATCATTAAAATTTAGAAGAGAATAGAAAGTCATATCTTTCACAACTATGGTTAGATAACAAATCCGTAACCAACCATGAGACAGAAAAAATATAGAAAAAAGTGGTGATGTGCTGCTCCATGACAACCCCTTCTCATCATCTCCACCTCCTCCCCACTGGCACCCTGGACTCTCCTTCTGGGTCTCTCGGCTTTTTTAAGTGAGTTTTTTACTAATCTTGCTAGGATGCAGGCCACACCATCACTTCCCAAGTCTATCCATAATGCACCTCTATGGGAACTGACATAAATCCAAGACAACTGAAACATTTTATATGTGTGTATATATGTATGTATGTATGTGTATATACATGTATGTGTATAAATACACACATATACACACAAACATGTATATACACATACAAACATTAACATACACATATAAGAGCCATTTCCTGATTGAGAATTGGGGTCAAGGGATGCATATTCAAAGTTTTCAAAATAAGAAATGCAAATTGACAACCTTATGAAAAAAATATCCAATTCTTAAGCAAGGAGAAAAAGTAAATTAAAATAGCTAAAGCATTATCTCACACTCATCAAATTGGCAGTGATAATAAAAAAGAGTCAATGATGCAGGACCTGCAGGCACAGCGATACACTATTGCTGGAATCATGAATTGTGCAAGTCATCCTGGAAAACAACTTGGATTTTTTCAAGAAAATTGACTAAACTGTTTATACACTTTGATACAACAATCTCCACTGCTGAATTTGATACTCAAGGAGGGTATCAATATCATGAAAGATGTCCTTTCAAAGGAGAAGGGTGAAAAGGGGAATAAGTATTTATTAAATCCCTGCTACATTCCAGGCACTGTGCCAAGTACTTTACAAATATTATCTCATTTGGTTCTTAAAACAGTCCTGGCAGAAAGGTGCTGTTATGATTCCCATTTTGTATCTGAGTAAGATAAAGTATACAGAGGTTACATGACTAGCCCAGGGTCACACAGCTAATAAGTATCTGAGGCTGGATTTAAACTCCTATCTTCCTGACTCCAGGCTCATAGTTCTACCCAGTATGCCACTTAGTTGCTTCTCCTGTACAAAGTACAGTAGAGAAGAGGGCACTACAGGTGGTGAGACTCCCCAGTTATTCATTTTTGCAGGACACACTTTGCTGATTGCACTGAACCTCACAACACTATGTAATCTCTTCAATGAAATCCATAGTCATTTACAAGAGATTTTTCTTGCAGTCTACATGGGAATAAAAATAACAGAAAATCAAATGAAAAGTATCCATTGCTGGTATGTTGAAGTATGATGGGATAGGCAACCTGTGACATAAGTCTATCATTAGTCATATCCTGAATGGGCAGTGGACAATGGAAAGGATCCCAAACAGAAGAGCAGGAAAAACTTAGGTTTGACCATATTTTGAAAATAGTCTGAGAAGTGGGCCAGCCATGAGCAAGGGATGTAGACAAAAAAGCCTGAATATAGTCTTGGCATCTATGGAATATTAAAAGAACCAGAGGGCGGTTTCTGCTGCCTTGGGAAGTTCCTCTGGGGAAGATTTATATTAAGACATAGAGAAAAAGTGCCCAGAAGAAGAATGCATGGATGAATTGCAATCTTCACTGGTGGAAGGACTCACATTGATAATATAGTGGATTTGAAAAGATTTGTAGCTTTTCTCTCCTGCTGCTATATTGTAAACTCTTTGAGAACCAGAAGCATGTTTTATTTATCTTTGTATTTTTCCAATTACTTAGCATAGAGCAATGCATGTGATAGGTACTTAATAAATAATTTGAATTGAGTCCCAGTTCTTCCACTTACTAGCTATTTGACCTTGGACAAATGATTTAGCCTCTCTAAGTATCAATTACCTGATTGGTAAAATAGGAATAAAACAATTGCACTATCTGCACCATGGGAAAGTTATTAGGATAAAATTAAATAATATTTATGGGGAGGTGTGTGTTTGTGCCTGAGCTTTGTGTTCCTACAAGGAAACAAGTATTTATTGTTTACTATGTGCCATGAATTGTGTTAAGCACTTTACAAATAGTATTTTATCTGATCCTTGTAACAACTCTGAAAGATTGGTAGTATCATATCTCAATTTTACAGTTGAGTAAACTGAGGCAGACATGGACTGTGTCTTTCCCAGAGTCACACAACTAATGAATATTTAAGAATAGATTTGAATTTAGATCTTTCTGACTCCAGGTGCAATGTTTTATCCACTACACCAATTAGCTGCTTCTAGAGCTCCCAGTAAAGCCTCCCTAATTGAAAGAAAGTATCTTTTAACTCTATCACCTAGAAACTTGTTCATTGCTTTCTCAGCAATGTCACACAGCCAAAGTATTCGTTGTTTAAAACGTTGATTAATTTCTTTGAGGAAGGCTAGGACAAGGAGGATGAAAAAGACAAGGAAAAATGTCAGCTGTGTCTGTACCTTGCCAGGCCATAAGTTACTGTTAACACCAGAACTCAGCATACCCTAGAGTGCATCTGCTATACCAAAAGAATACAGTGATCTCTAGAATGCTCTTTAGTTGTGATTCTGGGGCACCAGGATTCCCAAGACTGACCCTATGGAAATTATCTCTAGCACCAGGTCTATAGCCCATCTCTGTGAATAGATCTATATCTCCTCCTTCCACTATGTTGAGGAGACAAAGACATGACCTGGGAGACAGAATTCCTAGGAGACATACTGGGAGTGGGAGTTATATATGTCCTGAGAACATTTAATAGATGGTTCATTGTCCTACACTGAAGTTCTGTTTTAATTAGATCTCTTTGATTTGAATTCATATGTCATCTATGTCTGATGTAAAAAGAGACCTTGGTGGGGGCTCAGAGTTATGCATTTGAAGAGATAATCATCTTTTCAGCACTATAAACTTAGGTGTCTTCAGATAGGTCAAATTGAGGAGGTCTATTTGAAAATACTTTTTAAATATAAAATAACATCCCTAGACTGGTGGCACACATATTAAAAATTGGTAGTTGGGGGTGTAGTTTTGCTTCAAAAAACATTTTTCCTTCTTGGGAAGCTAACTGGTTAATGTGGGAGCTAAGCTTTGGCTTTTTTAGTGCAAGTTCTATCCAACTAAGCAAATATCAAAGTTATGTAGCAGTAATAAATATGTGACATTTGTACAGAACTCAGATTTTCACAGTTCTTTATATACAGTAGCGCATTTGCTACTCACTGTGACTCTGCAATTGGTATTATCCCTATTTTGCAGACGAGGAAATTGAGTGATTACACAACTGGTCAATGCCAGAGGCAGGATTGGAATCTAGGTCTTTCCTGACTTGAAATTCAATGTTCTTACCATTGCTTCCTAACTAGGCTTTACTCTTCTGAGCAGGAAGCAAGTAGCCTTTTTCTCTTTGCCTACCTTTGAATAATGCTGAAGGTTTAGGTTGGAACTTCCTGAGACTTGGGAAATATATAGTTCTGAATTTCAGGAAAAGGATACTGGATAGTGATATAAAAAAAAAACAAAAGCATCAATAAAAATTTTAAAAAGGATCTATGATATAAAGGAGAAAATTGGGAAAGAAGTTTTAAAGGAGAAAATTCCTAAAAGGGAGCAGGGGATCAATGATGAAGTCATTTTGGTTGTGACGATTGAATTTTAGGGTAAAAAGAAAATATATTTGCCAGGATGGATTCTTTAGGGTAAAAGATATACTTCATAATGATAACCTTTTAGTTCATTTGTATTCTATTTTAATGAGCCGTGTTTTATTCTTCGATGAAAAAAGGAACCAAAAAAGGAAGGAAGGAAGAGGAAAGAAGGAACTAGAAGACATTAGAACATTAGAGATCTGTTTTTAATCTGTTTGGGGGTTTTTCCAAAGTCTTTTTTTTTTTCATTTTCAGTTCCAAATTCTCCCTTTTCCTTTCCCTTTTCTCACCCAAATAAAAGGCAAAAACAAAGCCCGCTATAAATAGGTATAGTCACTCAGAATAAACTCCTTCACTAACCATGTCCAGAAAAAGGAAAGCAATATATGCTCTCATCTGTACTTTGAGTCTATCACATCTCTATCTGGTTGTAGATAATATATTATATCATGAGTCCTTCAGAATTGTGGTTAGTCATTGTGTTGAAGTACTTCAGAGTTGATTTAGATGGAGATCTGAAAGGAAAATTAATGGTTTGCCTAGAGGGTAGTTACTTCTTATTTCCTCTAGGTTTTAAAATTTTCATAAAAAGGGGTGCTAGCATCAAGGGTTCTGAGGCCAAGATGCCAGTGTCCTGGAGGAGACAGGTACAAGGTGGTTGAAAGGGTGTAAGGCCATGCACAAGCAGCTTTCCAGAAGAATGCTACTGTGAACAGCTTTTAAGGTTCTGATTACACAGTATAGTGACCACTCTATTTATTCCATAACAAAAGCAAAACATCCACAGAAAATCAAAGTACAGCATTCATAATATTACAACTTATCACAGAAAATCACAATATAATATTCACAACATAGTCTCCAAGTAAAATAGTCAAAGTCTTCCACTCATGGGGCAAAGTCTTGATTAACTCAGTCACTTATTAGTAACAATATCTCAAAGTACAAATCAGTCACTTATTCAGCAGTCTTATTAAGTATTATACACAAAACCTTCTACCCCTTAGGTCACTAGTAAACTATAATTCTATAATTACTCAGATTCCCTGGATCTCCTTCCATGGACCCAGATTCTGGATTCACCAGACTGTCACCTGGGTTCTATGGCAGACAGCTCCCAGTTCCTTGTCCAGCTCTCTGGGTAGGTCCTGTTACACACTGAAGTTCACAGGGTCTGGTCCATGTCAGATCCTTCACCATTTCTACTCCAAGGAATTCAAGGCTCAACCAAGCTGCAAACAAAGTCTCAGCATCCAAGTCATACTTCAGTCATCTGGGTTCCTGGCTCCAGCTCCTGGCTCCAGGCTCTGGGCTCCTGTTCAGAAGAAGCTCCACCACCACAAGTTCTCAGGACTCAGTTCTCCATTCTTCTGTAGCTGCTCTGCCACCAGATCTGTCTCAAGGAAATTCTGACTGTGCCTCTCTGGGGCTTTTCCTTATATACACACAGCCTGTTTCAGCCAACCCCTTCCTGTTACATCAGTAACAGGAGACAGGAGTTCATACCTTCTGTTTCCCCAACAGATGCTTGATCAGTTACTAAGTGCTAAGTACATGCTACTTTTGCCAACACAAAGGGATCTTCAAATTCAAATTACATTACCATTACATTCCACCCCTCCAGGATCCTTGGCCTTACAATCTCAATTTAAATGGCCATGGATCCTGGAACAAATAGAGACACTATACCTTGTAATCCTTGCTGACTACACCATAATGTAATACCAAGCAAAGGCATTAAAGGTTCAAAATACCAACATAGCCACTCTCCATTTTATTCAGTGACAAATTAAGAACAGAGAAAATCAAGATACAGAACAATTAAAAATACAGCACTCACCAAGTGTAATTCAATAATTTCTAAGTACCATTCCACCCCTGAGCAGTACATTCATTTAACTCAATTCCAAAGACCCTCTTCTCAAATGGAGATGAGTTTCCAATCATAAACAAAGTACATTCATTTGGTCAGTCACAGAGCACAAAAAAAAGTCAAAAGTTTCCCACCCCTGCATCACAACTGAATAGGCCATCTACCCCAGAGTTACAACAAGCTTAAGATATCATCACAATACCAAAAGAGAGGTCTTGACCTGAGGCAAGTTCTCAGCAATCTCTGTTCCTGGGGAGACAAAGCTTAACAAAGCCACAAGATACATTGCCAGTGTCCTCATTAATTCATTCTCTGTCTGTAGAACAGTCTCAGGACCCCTGAAAACATCAGCAAGACCCTCCTCCAGGATTTCTGTAAATATACAACAAGAAAATCCTTCTTCAGGGCTTCTGAACCAACAGCAAGGTTCCAGGACCTCTTCAACAACAGCACTGTCCTCATCAACGGACAAATCTGGCAAAACAACACTAAAAACAGACAAAGTACAGACATCACAGCCACGTCTCCTCTGTCCTTGTGGCAGCTTTCAAAAGTCCTGGGCAGTTCGAACTGGTCCTCAGCAATTCTCTCAGTCTCTCTACCTCCATGATGCTGCTTCCAAAAAATTCTTCTGCCTCTCTCTCAGCTTGTGCCTCTCTAATCCACATCACCAGCTCCTCCCAGTTCAGCCCTCTCTTTTCATGTCAACAAGCCCATCCCACAAGTGGGATTCACAAGCTCTGGGTTTTAACGCTCAACCAAGCCAATACAGGGGATCTTTAAATTCCATTATTATTATGCAGGGTGGCCACACATTGGTGAATTTTTAGACTACAACAACTCTCAAAGACCTTATTGGATTCAAAACCACTTCTCACTTTAAATTCATTGTTCTTTCCATTGCACTATGTTTATTATGAACACCACAAAACCCTAGTCATAGGGTTTTGTCTGCCTTACCAGGCAGACTTGATGGCCTTTAGGGCCCCATCAAAATATGAAATTTTGATATTCTGTGATTCTGTGAGATTCTATGTTATACAGTTCCAAGAGATATTCTACATTCTTATACCATGAAGATTCGGTGTGGTGAATGAAGCAGAAAATTTGGCTCAAAGAATTCATACAAATAGGGGCTGCTAGGTGGCATAGTGAATAGAGCACTGGCCCTGGAGTCAGGAGGACCAGAGTTCAAATGTGGCCTCAGACAGTTAACACAAAACTAGCCATGTGACCTTGGGCAAGTCACTTAACCCCAATTGCCCTACCTTCCCCTCTCCAAAAAAAAAAAGCAAAAAAAAAAAAAAAGAATTCATACAAATAAGAATTCTCCATCACCATCTATGCAAAAATTGCCCTGCACTGTTTCTCTAATGAAGCTTTAGGCTTAATAAAGGATCTATATTTTTTTCATTTTTCCCAAGGAAAAATTTCAAGGAAATCCCAAAGGGATTATAGAAAGCAATTCTTTACAAGAAAAAATATTATTTTTCAATAAGATATAAAATATTTACTACCTGCCAGGGATGGTGTTCTGAATGATTTGTAGATATTACTTTGACAACCTGGTGTTTAAGAATGCATTTCATCCTACATAGGCAATAATTTGAGCAGTATATCAAAACCATAAAAAAAAAAAAAGTGACACCCAAACCCCACTGGAATAGATATTGACTACTTCTGAAAACAAATGTCTACAGAACCTTGAAGTTGTTAAAGTTGTGTGATAGGCTTGGGGTATTTTTTTATCTTCAAATATACCAATTTGGATTCTCTCCTCACACCTAGGAAATTTCTGATCCATCAGAAGGAAGCTGAGTGCAGCCTAGATGGATGAAGAGTAACATGGTAGCCTTACTGAAGTCTTTATTTATTTCACCAGGAGCATTTTATTCCCTTCCAGACTCCTTGCTGTGTCCTTGAGGAATATGATATAATATAGTGTTTTGTTTTCTCCAGAGTCAGGGGATAGAATGGATAGAAGTCGGTATGTAAATCTCGGCAAAGTCTTATTTTTTATTACCCCTTTTCCCTTCTTGATAACTGCAATGGCACTCTCTGACCCACAGAATTCATTATAAATACTTTATCCTGGCATTCAAGGCTCTTATATTAACCTATTCAATTTTCTCTCTCTCTTCTCTCTCTCTCTCTCTCTCTCTCTCTCTCTCTCTCTCTCTCTCTCTCTCTCTCTCTCTTCCTCTCCCTCTCCCTCTCTCTCTCTCTATCTCAGACTCCCTCCCCTGCTGTAACCAGGCCACATGCTGACATGCTGGTTTTTGTTCACACTGCTCCCCAAATGGGGAATGCTTGTCTTCCTGCTCTCCACCAAATGCCCCATCTCCACTGTGACAACACTAATAATAGTTCATATTCTAAAATACTTTACAGATTTCAAAGCATTTTCATGCCAATAGACCTGGGAAACTATCATGCTTATGTATGGGGCAAAAAATGGTTTCTTCAGTGATTCCATACTTTAATGGATCTGTGCCCTCATCATGGTAGGTCTCTCCACCAGTACAGTTTATAATTTTCCTATGTCTTCTGAGCCACATGTAACAACAGAGCAAGCTGAGCCTAGAAAGTTAATATAAATATAAAAATGAAATCAAGGACTATTTAACAAAATAAAAATACAATAAAGCAGATAATGGAAACGTGGTTTTCTAAGTCAAAACTTACAGACAGCTATCATGTCCCATCCGAGTCATATCTTGTGCATGTAAAACATCTTCCACTCTGGGAACAAATCCTCATATGCTAGGATTGAGGCTCTTCACCATGTTGGTCACCCACCTCTGGATGCTCTCCACAGGGATCCTTAGATATACTTTAGTGACTCTTACTTCTAGCTGAGTTCAACCCCACTTCTCTAGATCAGGGCTTCTTTAAACTTTTTCCACTTGTGACCCCTTCGGACTCATTTGGGGTTGTGACCCACAGTTTAAGAAATGCCATGACTATCTCCCTCTCCAGGGAATGAATTTACCAACATTTCTAACAGTTTCTTCATGAAATATATGAATGTCTCAACGAAAACCTATATATCCAGTGATGGTGAAATCTATCTCATTAGGAAGTCCATTCTAACTTTGTACAGCTCTAATTGTCAGAAAATGGATCCTTAGGTTAAGCTGAAATCTGCCTTCCCTATGCGTTCTGGCCTTTTAGAAGCCAGAATATGTTTTATTTCTTTCACACTCTAAGTACAGGAGAGCACTTAGGGCATTTGAAGAAAGCTCTCATTTTCCCCCAATTCTCTTCTCAAGTTTAACCTTCCTTCTTACCTTCAATAGATCCTCCTATCATTATCATCATATTCAAGGTTACAGCTACCTCTAAAACCAACTAAACTAGTTCAAGGGCAATTCTTGACGTTCTTTTTTATTATTACAGAATCACAAAATCTCAAGAGTAAGAAAGGTCCACAAAGATCACCCCATCCAACCAATGCTTGGGGAAAAAATCCCTCTACAATATCCTAAACAACCTTCCTTCATTTGAAGCCCTCCAGTGAAGGGGAATACATTACTTCCCAAGGCAGCCCATTCCATTTTTATGTTGTTGAATTGTTAGGAAATTTTTCATTACATCAGGTCAAAAGAAAAGATCTGTCTCTAAAATTTCTCTCTATTGCTCCTAATTCTGCCCCCGAGCTAAGCAGAACATGTTTAATCATTCTTCCAAAGGGTAACCTTATAAATACTTGCAGACAGCTATCATGTCCGATCCAAGTCATATTTTGTGCATGTAAAACATCCTCTACTCTGTGAACTAATCCTCACATCGTAGGATTCTAAGGCTCTTCACCTTCTTGCTCACCCACCTCTGGATGATCTCCAGCTTCTCAATGTCCTTATTAAAATCTGGCACTCAAAACAGAATGCAACACTCCAGATGTGTGACGACCAGTATACAGTACTATACTGCTCTTGGTCCCTGGCCCAGGACACTATGTTTCGCTTTCTGCACTTTTGAATTGCACTCCATTTTTTGGCTGCCATTTCATACTGTTCACTCACACTGAGCATATTGTTCATTAAAAACCCCAACCCTGGCCGGCAGAGCCAAGATGGCGGAGCAGAAACAGCTCGTCCAAGCCTCTCTGCCCCCAGATTCCCCACAAACTATGTAAAAAAGGACTGTGAACAACTTCTGGAGCTCCAGCACCCACAGAACGACACAGAGAAGCTAACCTCCTGCTGAGGACAGCCCAGCAGCCCTGCAGGAAGGACCAGCGCAGCGGTCTGGGAGCCGGCAGTGCGCAACGCGCAGAGCGCAGGAAGCAGAGCCCAGCAGAACCCAGGTCCCTGTGAGCCGAGGTTTTAGCCCCAGAGCGGCAGGGCCAGAAGCCAGCTGGAGGAACCCCAGAACACCAGGAGCTGTGGCAACTCCAGAATTATCAACATAGACATGCCTAGGACAAAGTAAGAGGTTAGTGTCCTATGGACTTTGGTACCTGTATTTGGGGAATGTGTCAGCTCCCTCCCCTGGGGGCTAGAAGCCTCTGAGGAGACAAGCCATTTTGTAGTTTTCAGAGGCAGCTCTGGCTCCCAGCCTACAAATCGTGGGGAGATCCAGCGATCAGTCTTGGGGGGTAATAGCTCTTGCTTTAACCTCCCTGGATCTGGATTGTGATCTAGGGTGGAAGTTGTGGGTGGGTTTACAGCTTGCCAGAAACGGAAGTTGCCCCCCACACATTCGGGACGAAAATTCCTCTATCTGGCCTTAAAGCCATAGTTTGGCAACAAGCCCAAAAGTCAAGCAATTAAGTGGCAACATGCCAAGGCAAAGGAAACAGAAAAATGCAACCCTAGACTCCTATTTTGGGCGCATAGAGCGGGAAAAGGACTGTGAGGTCAGAAGTCCTGCTCCAAAAGCCCCAGGGGAAAACATGAGCGGGTTGCAGGCCATAGAGGACCTTAAGAAGGACTTTAAAAATCAAATAAGAGAAGTGGAGGAAAAATTGGAAAGAGAAATGAGAAGGATGCAGGAAAAGTATGAAATGAGGGTCAACAGCCTGACTGAGGAAAACAACACCTTAAAAAATAGACTAACTCAAATGGCAAAGGAGGCCCAAAAGGGCAATGAGGAGAAGAATGCCTTAAAAAGTCGAATTTGCCAGATGGAAAAAGAATCTCAAAAGTTCACTGAGGAGATTCATTCCTTCAGAGTTAGACTGGAGCAAATGGAAGCTAATGACTTTATGAGAAATCAAGATGCTGTTAAGCAGATCCAAACAAACGAAAGATTAGAGGGCAATGTGAAATATCTCATGGGAAAAACCACTGACCTGGAAAATAGATCCAGGAGAGACAATTTAAAAATTATTGGACTACCTGAAAGCCATGATCAAAGAAAGAACCTAGAAATCACCCTTCAAGAAATTCTCAAGGAAAACTGCCCTGATGTTTTAGATCCAGAGGGCAAAATAGAGGTTGAAAGAATCCACCGATCACCTCCTGAAAAAGATCCCAAAAAGAAAACTCCCAGAAATATTATAGCCAGGTTCCAGAATCCCCAGATCAAGGAGAAAATACTACAAGCGGCCAGGAAGAAACAATTTCAATATTGTGGAAACACAATCAGAATAGCCCAGGACCTGGCAGCTTCTACACTGAGGGATCGAAGGGCATGGAATATGATATTCCAGAGGGCAAAAGAACTGGGAATGAACCCAAGGGTCACCTACCCAGCAAAACTGAGTATTTTGTTTCAGGGGAAAATATGGTCATTCAGTGGAATAGAGGACTTTCAAGCATTCTTGAGGAAAAAACCAGAGTTGAATAGAAAATTTGACATCCAGAGGCAAGAAGTAAGAGATGCCTGAGAAGGTAATCAGGGAAAAGAAATCAAAAGGAACTTATCAAAGTTGAACTATTTACATTCCTATATGGAAAAGCAATAACTGTGACTGATGATATCTTTCTCACTATGAAAATAATGGAAGAAGGGTGTGGTCATATGAATACATATGTGAATGTGTGTGTATATGGTTACAGTTATATATGGATAGAGGGCATAGGTTGAATCTGTTGGGAAGGGAGAATACTCAAGGGATGAAAATATGAGGTGAGAGAGGAAAGTGGCAAGAGGAGATGGGGAGAGACAGGGTAGGGTAAACTATCCCATGTAGAAGAAGCAAGGGGAAGTGGTTGCAAAGGAGAGGGAGAATAAGGAAGGCTAAAAAGGCAAAACCACATTCACACTGAATTTAGTTCAGGGAAAAAATGACATACATACTAAATGGGATACCTCAACCTGCAGCAGGATAGGGGGAAGGGGGATGAGAGGAGGGATGATGGATGGGAGGGCATCCTTGGGGTGAGGGGAGGTTGGAAGTACCCACTATAGAAGAGGGACAGGATCATGTAGGGAATGGACCAGGTGGGGGTGGGATGAGTGGGAGGGAATTATAAGCAGCCCTGTACAATATATCTACTATGATAATGTTTTGCATAGCTAGACATGTACAACATATACTGAATTACTTATATCCCAAGAAGGAATGGGTGACAAGGGAGGAAGGAAATGGATCTGAAATTCAAGGTCATAACATTAAATGTTTCAAATATATATATAAATACTATTATTAATACTCTTTTGCCTATAATTGGGAGATAAGATGTGCAGGCATTGGGACACAAAGATTCATCTTCCTCTAATGGAAAAGCCGATGGGGGTATGGGAGAAGGTATGGGAGAGAGCAGATTGGAGGAAGCGATATCTTGTGGGACTGCTATTCTGGGAGGTTGGGTAGGGGAATAATGGGGGGAAAATGATTGTAACTCAAAATCTGGCGGAAATGAATGATGTAAAACAGAAGTTAATAAAGCATTTGTTTAAAAAAAATAAAAAAAAAATTTAAAAAACCCCAACCCTTTTTCAAACCAACTACTGCCTTGCCTCACCTCCACATTTCTTCTGCTTGTGAAGTTGATATTTTAAGCCTTGGTGTAACACTTTACATTTCCTCCTATTACATTTTATCTTCTTTAGATTTGGCACAACATTCCAACCTGTTGAGATCTTTTCTAATGTCAGCTCTTTCATCCATTGTGTTAGCTCTCCCTTTGTTTCATAGATAACACACTGGACCTTTAGGACTCCAGCCTCTAACAGGTTCGTTTTTTGATCTGGTCAGACAAGCAGACACCTTCAGAGGGGCTGATAATCAGCTTTATTCTAGTCTAGTCTTCTCAAAGGGTTGCTGATAAGAGCACAACTCCTACAGCATTCCCTACAGGAGCCAGAGAGAAGGGGAGGGGGCAACTACCCCTACATTTCAATCAAGACAAGCAAAACTTGTGTATACCCCTAAATCCTCTCAAGCCTCAAGGGGGACTGTTTGAGGCAAGTACACGCGTTCTGACCAGTACCCACTTATTTTATGGGGCAACAGACAAAGAAGGCATCTTGACAACTTTACATTCACAGGTTAACATTAGCAATAATGTCATTCTGCACAAGTGTATTAAATATTACATTATGTCACCCCCATATCTCATGGCACAGCCTAAGTAGGACTGCCTATCACTGTGATTCTAGAAATTACTATCTAAGATCCTGGGGGCTATTCTGGGAATTATTATGTAACACCTGGAAACTACATATTGCTATGGCCATGGATTCTGAGAAACTGAACTCTAAAAAGGATAACAAAATCCTCCTTACATACACCCTCCCAGCTTTACATCATCTGAAATTTTTAGATGTCTGCTATTTATGTCCTTATCTGTCATCGATAAAAAAACAGTAAATAGCACAGGCTCCTATAATGTTTCAATGAAGAACTTCCAAATTAATAGCAATAGCTGCCATTTATAGAGTGACTTCAAATTTGCTGTGTACTTTGCAAATATCTTACTAAAGCCTTACCACTAACTTGGGAAATAGATTCAGTTGTTCAGTTGTGTCTGACTCTTTGTGACCCCATTTGGGATTTTCTTGGCAAAGACAGAGATGATTTACCATTTCCTTCTCCAGCTCATTTTATAGCTGAGGAACTGAGGCAAACAGGGTTAAATCACTTGCCCAGAGTCCCACAGTTAGTAAGTGTCTTGAAGCAAGATTTTAATTCAGGAAAATGAATCTTCCTGACTTCAGCCCAGCACTCTATCTATGGTATCACCTAGATGCCCAGGTAAATAGGTTCTACATGTGTTCATATTTCTATTTTACAGGTGAGAAAGCTGAGGTACAGACCAGTTAAGTGACTTGTCCATATTCACACAAATAGGCAATTTAAGAGGCAATATTTGAATCCACGTTTTCCTGATTCCAAATCTACATTTTATCTACTATGACATGATGATTCTCATCAGTACTCTTTGCATCAAGCCAATCAACTAGTAAACCAGTAAAGCTATGCTTCCTTCCTCCCTGTAATCACTGCTTCTTTTTCTCAATGTTCATCAACCATCCCTTTAATAACAGGTTCAAGAATTCTGTCAGTAATTGATGTCCACATTCTTGG
This sequence comes from Gymnobelideus leadbeateri, assembly GCA_011680675.1. Taxonomy (NCBI): domain Eukaryota; kingdom Metazoa; phylum Chordata; class Mammalia; order Diprotodontia; family Petauridae; genus Gymnobelideus; species Gymnobelideus leadbeateri. The sequence goes on along the minus strand of WOXC01011523.1, from coordinate 583,983 downwards.
CCAATAGTTTATAGACTCCGTTCTCTTTTTTAAAAAGAAAAATCAAGATGTTTACTCTTTTTCAGCGTTGCATCATCTTTCCTATTTTCAGTAACCAGTTAGTCAATAAAAATTTATAAAGTACCTACTATGTGCCAAACACTGTACTGAGCACTGGGGATACAAAAACAACAACAAAAAAGATAAAACCACATCTGTCATTTATTTCATCACTTCCAGATAGTGGTTCACAAGCTAGAGCACATATAACCCTGGAGGTACTCAGAGTTTGTCAGATGGCAATAGAGACTATTTGGTACATATTCATATCATCCTTTTGAAATATTCCAAATCTAGTAGTGCTTATGAAAAGTATATTTAACAATTTCATAGTACTAAATGGTATGTACTGAAAAGTTTTCTTTATGAAAAATTAATCAACTTATTTTATGTATATCTACATAGCAAACAAATTATTTCTTTTTAATTTTTATGCTGCATGGAGAGTATAGGAAGGTTTTACTAAAACAGGTAACTAAGACATTAATGGTAGCTAGGTGGCACAGTTGATTGAGGACTTAGAAAACCTGTGTTCAAATACAGCGTCAGATACTTACTAGTTGTGTGACGCTAACCTCCTGTTAATCTCAGTTTCCTTGTTTGTAAAGTAGAGATAATAATAGCACCGATCTCCCAAGGTCATTTTGAGAAATTAAGATAATATTTGTGTTGTAAGCTATAAAGTGCCTTTTCATATGGGCCAAGTGATTTGAACTTATCAAGGGCAACTAACTGCCTTCTTATGATGCATATCAACTCCCTACAAGTTGTTTTTGTTCTGTCTTTTCCAATAATGTTTCTTTTGAGCAGAGAATATAGAAACGAAGTAAGCATTTGAGGGCAATTCAGAGGCAGCCTTGCCTGTCTTTCTGTGAGGAAAAGATTTGTACAAATACTCCTAAGTTCACAACTGTGTGCTCATTTTTCAATGTTAGCTGGTGTGGTTAACCCTACTCCTCCTCCTCCTCTCCTCTTGTTGGGACAACAATATGGTAGAAAGTCATTTTGACCTGGAATTTGAAGAACTGAGCTCAAGTTTTATATCTGATTCACCAGATATGTGACCATGAACAAGTTGTTTCCTCATCTATCAAATAGGGATATCAATATTTCTACCCATCTCTATTGAGGGCACCATCATCATTCCAGTCTCCCAGGTTTGCAATTTTTGAATCATCCTCTTTCTTTTGACCCCTTTATCTACCATATGCAATGAGCTGGCCAATCCTGATTCTATCTCCCCTTCATTTCAAGTTGATTCTACTTAGTCATTCCCTTGCTATCACCCTCATGCCTGGACTACCATAATATCCTGCTACTTAGTCCCTTTGCTTCTAGTCACTGTCTTCTCAAGTCCATTATCCACATAGCTGAAAAACAGCATCTTCCTCAGTCACAGGTGTGACTATGGCATTTCCCTGCTAAAAAAATTTCAGTGGTTCCCTATTGCCTCAAAGATAAAATACAAACAAACTCCTTAGCCTGGGACTTAAAATCCTACCCATGCTGACTCTTGTCAATCTTTCCAGTTTGTGTCGTATGGATCCCTGTTTATAAATTTTTGATTCAAGTCAAATTGGACTACAAGCTGTTCCCTGAACTCAACATTGAGCTCTAGATTTCTGACCCTATGATCCATCTACCACCACTGAGAATCCACACTTCTTTCCCAGGACTGGAAGGTGCAACCTCCTTATTTGCACCTTTCAAATCCTGGCATTCCTTCAAAGTTCACCTCAGGTTTAATGTCCCCTAGAAATCTTTTCCTTATTTCTCAACCCCCTACCACTGCTACCCAGTTGTCAGTACTCTGCCTCTCCCCAAATTACCTTTTATTATCACATATTTACAAACAAATCATAGAATATAAGCTTGTTTACTTAGGCTATAAACAATATAGGGAACATTCTATAAGAATTCTAAAAATTTCTGGGGGTTTTCAGTGACCTAGAAGTTTAACATAAATCAACAATAATCCTTGCCTAAATACAAGCATCAACTTCTGTTCCCTCATACTGAGAAAAGTTTCATGAGTTACAATTATTGTTTTTCCATGTAGGAATGTAAATAGTTCAACTTTGATAAGTTCCTTATGATTTCTTTTCCCTATTTACCTTCTCATGCTTCTCTTGCTTCTTGTATCTGAATGTCAAATTATCTATTTAACTCCGGTTTTTTCATCAAGAAAGCTTGAAAGTCCTCTATTTCATTGAATGACCATATTTTTCCCTGAAACATTATACTCAGTTTTGCTGGGTAGGTGATGCTTCGTTTTAATCCCAGCTCCTTTAACCTCCAGAATATCATATTCCAAGCCTTTCAATCCCTCAGTATAGAAGCTGCCAGATCCTGTGTTATCCTGAGTGTGTTTCCACAATATTAAAATTGTTTCTTCCTGGCTGCTTGTAATATTTTCTACTTGATCTGGAACCTGGCTATAATATTTCTAGGAGTTTTCTTTTGGGGATCTTTTTCTTTTTTTTTCTTTTTTTTAATGGTGATATAATCTTTATAAAGGAGATACAGAGCACATTTTTGTGCTATCAGGAAATGGTATTTTTGAAAAAATGGGGTGCCCCAAGAGAACTAGTGCCTCAATGTGAAGGCTTGCTCAAGGCCTTTTCAGGGCTGTTCTTCCACCTTTGATGTCTACCTGTCATGCAATTCTCACCTGTTACTGCAAGAGGTGATAGCATGCACAGTGGCCACACCCCAGTGAAACCATCTTGACAAATGGGTTAAATCAGGTTAAATCAGGGGGATGTCTGTTGCAAGTTATTCCAATAGCCATGAACTCTGCTGAAGTAGGCACTTCCCTGGGGACTATTCAGAGCTTTATCAGATATCAAAGGCACCACAGTCATGTACTACATCCAGAGTTATGGCCAGTCCTCCTGACTTTTGTCTTGCCATTGGTCTTTTTTTTAAATTTTTATTGATTGATTGATTGATTTAAAGCAATTGGGGTTAAGTAACTTGCTCACGGTTACATGGCTAGTCATGATTTATGTGTGGATGCTCATTTTCTGAGGCTGGTTTTGATCCCAGGTCATCCCAACTCCGAGGCTGGTGCTCTTACTCACTGTGCCACCTAGCCACCCCTTACCATCGGTCTTTGATGACTCTGTGAACATATGCCATGTACCCTTCTTCAATTATTTTCATAATGAGAGAGGTTTCACCAAACACAGTTATTGTTTTTCCATGTAGGAATGTAAATAGTCCAACTTTGATAAGTTCCTTTTGATTTCTTTTCCTTGTTTACCTTCTTAAGCATCTCTTGCTTCTTGCGTCTGAATGTCAAATTTTCTATTCAACTCTGGTTTTTTCAACAAGAATGCTTGAAAGTCCTCTATTCCACTGAATGACCATATTTTCCCCTGAAACAAGATACTCAGTTTTGCTGGGTAGGTGACCCTTGGCTTCAATCCCAGCTCTTTTGCCCTCTGGAATATCATATTCCATGCTCTTCAGTCCCTCAGTGTAGAAGCTGCCAGGTCCTGGGCTATTCTGATTGTGTTTCCACAATATTGAAACTGTTTCTTCCTGGCTGCTTGTAGTATTTTCTCCTTGATCTGGGGATTCTGGAACCTGGCTATAATATTCCTGGGAGTTTTCTTTTTGGGATCATTTTCAGGAGGTGATCGGTGGATTCTTTCAACCTCTATTTTGCCCTCTGGGTCTAAAACATCAGGGCAATTTTCCTTGAGAATTTCTTGAAGGATGATTTCTAGGCTCTTTCTTTGATCATGGCTTTCAGGTAGTCCAATAATTTTTAAATTATCTCTCCTGGATCTATTTTCCAGGTCAGTGGTTTTTCCCATGAGATATTTCACATTGCCTTCTATTCTTTCATTTGTTTGGATCTGTTTAATAGTATCTTGATTTCTCATAAAGTCACTAGCTTCCATTTGCTCCAGTCTAACTCTGAAGGAATGAATCTCCTCAGTGAGCTTTTGAGATTCTTTTTCCATCTGGCAAATTCGACTTTTTAAGGCATTCTTCTCCTCATTGCCTTTCTGAGCCTCTTTTGCCATTTGAGTTAGTCTATTTTTTAAGGTGTTATTTTCCTCAGTCAGGCTGTTGACTGTCATTTCATACTTTTCTTGCATCTTTTTCATTTCTCTTCCCAAATTTTCCCCCACTTCTCTTATCTGCTTCTTAATGTCCTCTATGGCCTGTAGCCAGCTTGTATTTTCATTTGGGGCTTTTGGTGCAGGAGTTCTGACCTCACAGTCCTCCTCCATGCTTTGAGCCTCTTTGCCCCTAAAATAGGAGTCCAATGTTGAACTTTTCTGTTTATTTTGTTTCATTTGCCTAGGCATGTTGCCACTTAATTACTTGATTTGTTGGGCTTGTTGCCACAGTAGGACTCTGCCACCAGACAGGGGAGCTTCCGCCCAAACGTGGGGTCTTCACAACTTCTGCCAGTTGTGTGGCCTCTCTAAAGCCTCCACCCACTCTGGCAAGTTGGATACCCACCCCAAACTTCCCCCCCAGACCACAATCTGGATCCAGGCAGTTTAAAGCAAGAGCGATTAACCCCCAGACTGATTGCTGGATCTCCCTACAGTTCGCAGACCAGGAGCTAGAGCCACTACTGACCCTGCAAAATGGCTTCTGTGCAGCTGTTTCTTCAGCAGCTTTTCGCCCCCAGGGGAGGCAGCCGCACGTTCCCCAAATGCTGGTCCCAAAGTCCATAGGGCACTAACCTCTCACTTTGTCCTAGGCATATCTGTGCTGATAATTCTGGAATCGCCACAATTGCTGGTATTCTGGGGTCCCTCCAGCAGGCTGAAGGCCAGGCCACCCTGGGGCTAAAACCGCAGACCTGGGCTCTGCTCTGCGTGCTGCGCTGTAGGTTCCCAGTGCACTGTGCTACCTGCTCTCAGAGCACTGCGCTGGCCGCTCCCTGCAGGGCTGTTGGGTTGTCCTCTGCAGGAGGTTAGCCTCTCTGTGCCGTTCTGTGGGTGCTGTGGCTCCAGAAGTTGTTTCGAGTCCCCTTTCACATTATTTGAAATTTGTGTCTCTTTTTGGGATCTTTTTCAAGAGGTGATTTGTGAATTCTTTCAACCTCTATTTTGCCCTCTGCTTCTAAAACATTAGGGCAATTTTCCTTGAGAACTTCTTGAAGGACAGTTTCTAGGTTCTTTTTTTGATCATGGCTTTCAGGTAGTCCAATAATTTTTAAATTATCTTTCCTGGAACTATTTTCCAGATCGGTGGTTTTTCCAATGAGATATTTCACATTGTCTTTTGTTTTTTCATTTGTTTAGATCTGTTCAATAGTATCTTGATTTCTCATAAAGTCATTAGCTTCCATTTGCTTCAGTCTAATTCTGAAGGAATGATTCTCTTCAGTGAGCTTTTGAGATTCTTTTTCCATCTGGCAAATTTGGCTTTTTAAGGCACTCTTCTCCTCATTTGGCTTTTTGAGCTTCTTTTGCCATTTGAGTTAGTCTATTTTTTAAGGTGTGACTTTCTTCAGTCAGGTTGTTGACTCTCTTTCATGATTTTCTTGCATCATTCTGATTTCTCTTCCCAATTTTCCTCTACTTGTCTTATTTGGTTTTCAAAATCCTTCTTAAGCTCCTCTATGGCCCATAAACAGTTCATATTTTTCTTGGAAGCTTTTGGTGTAGGAGTTCTGACTTTGTTGTCTTCCTCCTATTCCATGCTTTGATCCTTTTTGTCCCCCAAAAAGGAATCCAAAGTTGGATTGCTATGCTTGCTTTGCTTCCTTTGCTTGTTCATGCTGCCACTCAATTACTTGACTTTTGAGGTTTTTGCCACAGTAGAACTCTGCTTCCAGAGAGAAGAGCTTTGTACCAAATCTCTGGGGTTTTCACAGCTGCCAGAGCTATTAGTTTTGGGTACCCTCTCTCAACCCTCCACAGGCTCTGGCATCTGGTCACACACCCCAGGACCTCCACCCAAGACAGCAATCCAGATCCAAGCTGGTTAAAGCAAAAGTGATTACCCCTCAGAATGGTCAGTTAGTCCCTCTACTGTAGGCCAGGAGCTTTGAAGCAACCACACACCGGTGGCGGCTGCAGGGCCACTGCACCTCAAGTTGCTTCTCCATCCAAGAGCAGAGGCTGGACTGCACTCTCAATCCCCCTGTCCCAAAGTTCACAGTGACCTTTTACTTTGCTTTTGGCATTTATGGATTAATAATTCTGGAAACTGCTACTGCTGCTGGTGATCCACTCTCCTGAAGTCCCTCCAGCCGCAGCTGGTTGGGGCCGCCCTGAGGCTAAAACTGTGGGCCCATGTGGTGCTGGGCTCTGCTCCCAGTGCGCTGCAATGGACCCTTCCTGTCCACCTGATGGGCTTCCCTCAGATTTGTTTCTCTCTGTCACTTTGTGAGTTTTGTAGCTCTAAAGTTTGTTTAGAGTCATATTTTATAGATGTTTGAGGTGGTTATGGGGAGAGCTCAGGAAGTTTTCCTCCTCTGTGCTGCCATCTTGGCTCCTCCCAAATCTATGCATTTCTTAATTCAGCCCAAGATTGAATTAGCTTTCTTTGTTGCTACATCATACTGATGACTCACATGGAGCTTTCAACCCATTGAAACCACCAGAAAATTTTTAGGATTCAGATCTAATCATATCTCCCCCAAATTGCATTTTGAAGGATTTTTTGTTTTGTACCTGAGTATAACACTGTATCAGAAAAACCTCAAAATTCTTTGGAAAGGCAAACTATTATCATTATTATTTGATCTTGGCAAATGACCTTCTTAATTAGGATGTGACCTGCCAACTACAACATGTGTGATTGGTGGAGCAAAATGGTTTATGATACACCCTAAGCTCCTTTACATTTCTAAATACTATGCTCCCATGTGATTTGCTGAGCCCAGCTGGTAAGGGTTAGACATACCGTTAAGCAATGATGTTCCCTTTTTTCTATAAGGTCCTGGCAGCTGTCCCTAGGAATTATCTTTCTTTTGGCAAGTCCCTTCTCATGATTCAAGAGACTCAAAGTTGTCTGGCAAGATTTCCATTTTCCCACATAAGCATTTAAATGGGCTTAAGTCAGGTATTTGGCCTTCTGCCCCATTGGAATCCATTATATACTGGACACAGTTTTGAATTCTCTCACTATCCACTGGGCACTTGTCAATTTCTCTCTTAAATTGTAGTGGTAAGCAACAACCTGTAGATGTGGTTTGCCCAAGGTAGAAGATGGTGTAATTCTATACTAATCCAAGGGTAAAAAAATATTGGATTGGTACTATATACCCAACTTAATGGCATCTTTGTAAATCCACTATTTAGTCATGAGTAGGTCTGGTCATTTTAGTCATCTTAATCAGGAACTGATTATTCCCTTTAGCTGATTATTAGGAGAAAAGAAAGAATTAATTTGACTAATATATTTTGTTTGGGGTGTGTGTGTGTGTGTGTGTGTGTGTGTGTGTGTGTGTGTGTGTGTTTTAATAGTATTTGATTTTTTTCTAATTACATGTAAAGAAAGTTTTCAACATTCACTTTTCTAAGATTTTAAATTACAAGCTTTTTTCTTCTTCCTTCTCTCCCATTCCACCTCCCCAAGATGGCAATCAATCTGATGTAGGTTATACATGTATAATCATATTAAACATATTTCCACATTAGCAATCTGACTACTTTTTGGTACATATGACCAAGGTACAAAGGGTAGGCCTCAAACTTCATCCTCATATACTGAAACTCGTGCAACTTCTATCCTGTGAAATATCACCATCAACAGTTTGGCAGAGAAGGGAAAAGACATGATTTGGCTTCCTTTAACAGCTACAGTTTTGCTAACAGAGGGTAAAAGACAGAAGTATATTTGGAACTAACGTGTGAAAATGTACTTAATTCTTCTCTCTCACTCAATCTCAGCCCTATTTTTTTTTAAGCAGAAGCATGAATGTGATCCATTTATAAAATTCTAGGTGAGGAACTATACTCAATTTCTGGGCATGGTCTCCTTTACAGAACAGACAGCTCTGAGAATCCATGCTAGAAGACTAAGGCCTGTAAAATACAAATGTGTATTAATGCAATGACTAATCATGACCCCAAAGAACTGAGGCAGAGAGGTGTTGGGCTATAGTTGCAGAATAAGGCACATGTGGCCAAATGTGAGTGATGTGTTAAGAAGAAAGGAAACAAGCCTTTATCAAGTTCCTACTCTGTGCCAGGTGCTGTGCTAAATGCTTTACAAATATTATCTCATTTGATCCTTCACAACAGATCTAGGAGGTAAGTGCTATTATTATCCCCATTACATTGAGACAAACAGGTTTAGATTTGATTTGAACTCAGGTCTTACTGACCTCAAGCCCATGACTCTGTCATTGGGTCACCTAGATTATTGTTGTTGTTCAGTCATTTCAGTCAAGTCTGACTCTGTGGCCCCATTTGGAATTTTCTTGGCAAAGATACTGGAGAGATTTGCTACTTCCTTCTCCATCTCATTTCACAGATGAGGAAACTGAAACAAACAGTTTTAAGTGACTTGCCCAGGGTCACATAGCTAGTAAGATGTATTTGAACTCATGTCTTGCTGACTCCAGGCCCTATGCTGTATCTATTGCCCCACCTAACTGTCCCACCTAGTTACCTCTAAGCAATTAATTTTGTTTAATTGTATTTAGTTACAAGGTAGAGTAGGGTATTCAGAAGGAACAGTGATGTACAAAAACAAAATCATCATCAAAAGTATTTTTTTAATTGTGAGTCAGTAGAATGCAGTTACTAAAAGCTGATTAGGAACCATGGCAATTACTCTAGAGTGAATATGTTCTTAACCTTGTTTATGTCATGGACCCCCTTGCACTATGATGAAACCTACCTCTCCAAATAAGGTTTTTAAATGCAAAAAATAAAATAAAATACAAAGGATCATGAAGCAAATCAGTTCTACTGAAATGCAGTTACCAGTTAAAAAACAACAACAACCAAGTTCATAAACTTCAGACTGAGGACCTCTACTCTAGATGATTACCAATCAAGGGATTTGAGAGTTCAAGGAGATATTAGTTTTGTTTTACTATTAAAGAAAGCAAGGCATAGAGGAATGAAAAGTTTATTCTCCTTTGGATGTCTGGTCACATGAGTTCTATAATGTGTTATCTATAACCACATTCTGAGAGGTTAAGGTCAGTTACAGGAGTTCAGCAGAGTATGAAGGCTGGCCCTGCCACAAGCTCCAACTCAGGGGTCATTGATTTCCAATTTTCTCATTTTATGGATGAAGGAAACTTAGACCCACAGTGGTTAAATGACTAGCCTAAGATCCCACATAGTAACTGGCAAAGGAGGAAGCTGAGTTCAGTCCTCTGATTCCCAGTCTAATGATCTTTTCACTGCCCTACCATATTTGGGATTCTAAAAGATCCCTATCCCAAAAATATCTCTCCCAAGGACTTTTTCTATTGCTACATCATACTGAAAATTCTTAGATTAGTGAGTTCTTTGGATTCAGGCACTGACGGCACTCATTAAAATCTAAATGTCACATGGGAAAGTTACCACATTAAGCTATCATTTGCCTCTAATGCCTTAGATTCATACAAATTGATTTTTCAGAGCTTAAATAGCTGGTCACCTAACAGGGTTTGAGGGAATGGGATTTAGGGTCAGGTAAGTTTTGATCAGGGAAAAGGGCCTGAGGAAAGAATAGAACTCTAGGCACTGCCCAGAGAATGCATGCCCAATAAGCAATCAAGCAACCAACATTATAAGTGCCTATCATATTCCAGGCACCAAAACAAGGGGCTCTGGGGAAAAAAAAAACATGGGCCAACATAAAGTCAATGGATAATATTAGGAAAGAGAGGCAGGGGAGGAGAAGGGAAAAGCAAAGAAACAAGGAGAAGGGACTGAGCTAAAATTCTCCAAACTTTAATGCCACCTCATTCATAAAGACTTGTCTGAGCTAGAATATAATGAATGAATGAATGCTAGATAGAAGATATCTGAAGATAAATATTGCCTACTCAACTTATTTTTGTAGCATCCATGTTCATTTTTCCTAAGGTCCACCCTGCATGCATTCATAAGGACACGAACATGCAAAAGGACCCACTCCCACACCATAAATAGTTGAATTCTTTCCCATGAGCAAGCAGGACTCATAGTCACATTCACACCCCTGTGTATTCCCTGAATCGATTGATATTCATGTAAATGGGTCCTTTGTGTGCTTGACTCTATGTGCTAGCCAGGTTCATCAAATATGTATTATTTTAAAGTTTATTCTTTTGCCACATCAGCAAGATTGTACCACCATTTATTATTGCTTTGTTCATAGAGAATGCACCCCTTAATAAGACTGCCTTATATACTATTGCATTGTTAAAATCATTTATGATTCGTACCCTATTCCTCTTCAGAAAATACCAACAGCAGCCATTACATATAATAATGTACCATTTCAGCCAGAAAGACTTAAGAATTTGTGGGCCATCAAATAAAAAACATCAGAAAACATTCAGCTGCTCACCAGCAAATAATTCAAATTGGAGAAAGTAAAGGTTCATATACTCTCACCACTAGAAAGGCGTTTGGGGACCATCTAGTCCAACCCTCTTACTTTACAGATGTTAAAACTAAAGCCAAGATGAATTTATCCCATTCACAGAGGCAGAGAGGGTCATAGGGTCATAGATCTAGAGATGGGAGGTACCTTGTAGATCATCTTGTCCAACTCCCTCCTGTTATAGATGAAGAAACAAAGGCCAAGAGAGGTTAAATGATTTAAGTCAAATTGCAGTAAATCATTTGATAGTAAAAATCAAAATCACATAGTAAATGATAGATCCAGGAACCAAATCAATATCCTCTGGTTCCAAATGCAGCAGTCATTCTGTTGTACCAGACTGCCTCCAAGAAAAGTAATTTTGTTTTTTGTCTTTTTGTTAATGCTCCTGGAATTGGAATTAATGGGCCTGGATTCAAATTCAAATTCAAATTTCACTTATTAGCTATGTACCTTTGGCCAAGTCATTTCCCATTTCTCAGCCTCAATTTCATGATCTCTAAAATAAACAGGGTAGAATACTTGATCTCTGAATATTTCGTGATTTTAGAAAGTCAGAGCTAAAAACCAGGTCTCTTGACTCCTGATCCAGGGTTTTTAACTACACTATGACCATAGTTGCAGATTAGAGAAAATAAACCAAGTCATTTTTACTTGTTTCTAGCCTCCTACCTTCAAGTCAGCCAAGCTCTTATCAGATCTGAAGATCCTGAAGGCATTTACAAGATGTCTCTGTGTCTACCCTGCAGGACAGGACTGTCATATCTCTATGTCTCTATTAGAGGAAGAAAACTACAATAGTCCAGACAAGCCACTGATAAGTTCAGTAAGAAGCATGAAGCAGATCATTTCAATCAAAATGGTCTCCCTGGTAGACTCTTTAAGTTGAAACCTGAGTTAGGTGGCACAGTGGGTAGAATGCTGGGCCTGGAGTCAGGAAGACCTGAACTCAAACCTAAACTCAGTTACTAGCTATGCAACCCTGGGCAAGTCACTTAATCCTGTTTGCCTCAGTTTCCTCATCTGTAAAATGATCTGGAGAAGGAAATAAACCACTTCAGGCTCTTCACCAAGAAAACTTTAAATGGGGTCATGAAGAGTCAGACATAACTGAACAAATTCAACAACAAAAACAATGAAATGTGAACCTGGTTCTGCATTTTCTGGTACATATTAAGTTCTCCCATGATATCTTCATCTCCTTCTCTGGTATGGATGTGAGCTCTCAGTTCTCAAAAAAATTCATATGGAGCTCAATCTCTGGCAGTTCCTACCAAGCAGGAAAGGCTATTAGTAGAAACCGAGTAATTAACTGCATGTCTATCATTTAAGGTCCAGGATGATGAAGTCTGAAGAAACTCAGTTCCAGATTTTTTTTTCAACTTTAGCAGGTACATTTGATAGGGTGCAAAAGGGTAGTATTCTCCATTGCAGAAGTAACAACTCCCCCTTCCCCAAATTGAGTTACATGTCCTTGAAATATTGAAATATATTATTAATGAGGCCTATAATGCAGCAGGAAAGAGCACAGGAACTAGAGTCAGACAACCTGGGTTCAAATTCACTTCTAGAACTTCCTACCTGTGTGACTCTGAGCAAGTCAATGAGCATTGCCTACCATTTGTCTAGAACTTGTCTTGGTGCTAAGGATACAAAGAAAGGCAACACAAATGAACAACTTTTGATCTCAAGGAACTCAAAGTCTAATGGGGGAGACAACATGAAGATAGCTATGTGTGTGGGAGGGAAAGGGAACAAACATTTATTAAGTCCACTATATGCCGAGCGCTGTGCTAAATGATTTACAAATATTATGTCCTTTGGACCTCCTAACAAGCCTGAGAGGTAGGTGCTATCATATCCCTATTTTACAGATGAGTTTAGATGACTTGCCCAAGTCACAGAACTAGTGAATGTCTGAGCCTGGATTTGAAATCAGGTCTTTCTGACTTCAAGGTCTATCCACTGAGCCACCAACTGCCTCCTGTATAAACAGGCTATCTACAGGATAAATTGGAGATAATCTTAAAGGGAAGGCACTAGCACTAAAGGAGACTGGAAAAAGCTTCTTGTAGAAGGTAATATTTTAGCAGGGGGAAACCAGGTCTTTGATATTCTGGGCCTCAGTTTCCTCATCTGTAAATGAAGGAGTTAGACCAGATGACCTCTGAGGACGTTGCTTCCAGCTCTAGAGCTATAATGCTATTTATAATGTCTACAAGCTAGAGTGATGCCTCAATTAAGAAATCCTCTGGGAATTAAACTCTTTTATAATGATGTCGACTATGTTAATAAAACAAACAGAATCTTCATAAATCATGCAAATCAATTTTGGCTTATCACATACATAGCTCAACAGCAATTTTTTTTTCCTGCTATACTGTGCTCGGGTGCAGGTAAAAATTGCTTTACACACTGGATTATTTCACTGGCCATTCTAATTGTTCCCCTTGCATCAAATGCCCCCCTGCTCCATTTCCCACAAAACTGCCAACATGGTTTTCCTGAAGAACAGATGTTACCATGTCATTCCCAACTCAATAAAATTAAAGATTCTTTATTATCCCTAACATGAAACTGCTGTTGGGTATTTAAAACTCCTCACACCCTGGCTCCAATCTCAATTCCCAGCCCTATTACATATTATTCCTCTCCAGACACTCTAGAGCCCAGGCAAACTTACCTCTTTAAAGTTTCTCATACGTGACACACCATCCCCCACCTCCGCACTTTTGCCCTGGCTGTTCTCTATATCTGAGATTCTCTCCCTTCTCCCTTTTGTCTTTTAGAATCCCTGGTTACTTACAAAAACTCAAGGAACTACAATGACCACCTTCTCTATGAGGCCTTTTCTGGTTTTCATGTCTGCTAGTGCCATCCCCTGACTAATTATCTTTTATTTGTTTTATACGAATATTGTGTATACAAAATTGTTTATATGTATTTTGAGTATACCTTTCTATGTACATGCCCTCTCCTTCATGTAGTCTAGATTCATTGGGAACAGGAACTATTTCACTTTTGTTTTTGCATCTTCAATGCCTAGCACATTTTCTAGTAGAGAGCAGTTACTTAAGAAATGCTTGTTGCTTGATTCTATTCAACAATGAGCATTTATTAATCACCTACTATGTACCAAATCCTGTGATGGGGATGCAAAGATCACAGTGGAAAATCTCCCCCCTCAGGAAACTCTTATGTTAACCAGGAGACAACAATATGTACACAAATAAGGAAGTACAAAAAATATACAAGTAATTTCAGGGGGTGCAAAATATCGGTTGGTGGGGAAGCTCAGGATAGGTCTCATATATGAGATGGCATTTGAACTAAGCCCTGAGTGGACAAAGGGATGTTAAGAGAATGTTGAAGAAATGGAGTAAGATATAGAATGTTATATACAAGAAACAGTACATAAGCCAGTTTGGAACATAGAGTTTGTGAGGGAAAACCTTCATGGGCAATAATATGAGAAGATATGTTGGATTCAGGTTGTAAAAGAGAAGGATTTGTATGCTCTCCTAGAGGCACTGAAAACCACTAAAAATGCTTGAGCAAGAAAGTGATATGGTTAGACCCACCCTTAGGAATACCAATTTGGCAGCTGCATGGAGGATACATTAGATAGAAAAGAGATAGGAGAGAGACAAGAAAAAGGAGATTGATGAAGAAGTCATTGCAGTAGTCCAGGTGAGAGGAGAGGAGGGCCTCAATTGGGCCAACGGCTGTGTGAGTGGAGAAAAGGTGGATATATTACTATTCTACTATTTCCTCATTTATCCATTATAATCCATTTCCTCATTGATTGTTGTCAATGTTCTTTCACTAATTCCCCATAAGCAATCTACCTAATGTCCTACAGGCATTACTCAAGTTCTTTTATTATTTAATATTTTAATGTTTTATTTCTACCTCAGGTAACAACATTCATGACCACAAACTTGTTCATTAGAATTTACCTTTTTTAGGGGCGGCTAGGTGGCGCAGTGAGTAAGAGCGCCGGCCTCGGAGTTGAGATGACCCGAGATCAAATCCGGCCTCAGAAAATGAGCACCCACACATAAATAAAGACTAGCCATGTAACCTTGAGCAAGTTACTTAACCCCAATTGCTTTAAAAAAAAAAAAGAATTTACCTTTTTTGTTACTAGAGGTATAACCAATTAGAAAAATCTCCATAGTTGGAAAAATAATACAATCTTAGTTTTTTCATCCAAATCACACCCTAAATCACTCTTTACAATAGTATGATGGGGTCTGTTGCATTCACAGAGTGTCTCCACATGGAGATGATAGGGGAACTTGTACCCAGGTAAATCATGATGATGTATAAGGAAATGCCTGAGATGGACTGGGGATTTTCTATAACTGGTTCTACTTGGCTTACCATGTGGATGGGAAAAGCCTTTTTCTGTTGGCTGTGAGTCCAAAACTATAATAGTCTTCAAAAATTCCTCAGTCAGCTTTGGACAGCTCTTTTGTGTTTAGAGGGTGATTCCTTTGCTCACAGAGACCATGGGAGAGGCCTAAGGCTTCTTCCCCTCTGAGGTCATGTGATCTAGAGAAACTGGAATGGATCCTTGGTCCTTTTATTTGATCTTTCATTTTGAGGTGAAAAGAGTAGAATCTGTGACCTTTGGAATTTCCAAAAATTATTCCTTGTTTTTTGGGACATTAATGTTGCTCTGAAGAGTAGTTCTATTTAAACAGAGGAAGAAAATTGTGAACATTTCTCAACTAGTTACTAACATAGTAGTGATGCAAAATCCATGTATTTCATATTCATCTCAATATTGATACTTAGATAGGATTTAGTAATATAAAAAGTATCAGTATTTCAGCATGGAATGAATCATCAAATACAAATGTTCGCAAGACCACCTCAATGCAACTGACTTGCAAAGGTACACACACTGGAAAAACAAACTGTATAATTACAAAATAATTATTTTTTCGATTTTCTCTAGGGTGCTACAAACTATTGTAACCCCAAAAAAGTTCTGGATAAAAATTCTCTTCAGGAGTCTCCACAGGTTGAAAGTGCCCAGTTTTGTCTCAGATGATGTCCCACATGTAGTAGCAAACACTCTGGTTCTTCTCCCAGAGCCAGACTGGCTATATTTCTCCTCTGGGTTCTAGGTACCTTGGAGGTTGGGGTGTTTCTTTCCTACTGCCATCAGCTAAATCTCCCACCATTTGTGTTCCCCTCCATATTTAGGTGTCTGTGATTAGCAAGCTCATTCCATTCAGCCTTTGCTATCAATTAACTTTTACAAAGGGATATTTACTGGTATCCATTCCACATCACGACAGTTTTGATATATAATGGGTCAGCATAAGAAATTAAATAGGAATTTTGCAGGATCTGCAGACCATATAGAAAAAGTTTAGAAACTCAGAAATGCATAAAATTTATGTATAGTATGTCATAATATCAACGTATTTTACCTTTTTACACCATAATAACTCAGACTTCTCTGGTACAAAGGGAGGGCCAAAAATTTGACATGGATTTTCCATGTTGAGGGGGTGCCTCTCTCCTAACTCCCACAATGTTGAAGAGATAACTGCACTCAAAAAAAACTGAGAAATATCCCTACCAAATCCTTTTGGGGTAAGGATAATCTCCCATACAGCTCCTCAGTCTCTGGGTGAGAAGGCTCAAACCTTAGCTCAGTTTCTCCATAGCTTCGGTCCCACCCACCTCACATCCAAAGGCAGCCAGATGAATTCTTGTTTTAGGCACGAGTGATCATTCCCAAAGGTGGCTGCTTGTTCCTCGGGATATGGATGCTGCACTGGCTACAGAACCTAACCCAAATTCCCAAATTCTGTGACTTAATCTCCTAATCTGTCAAAAACACAAAGTTTGAAACTCCAGACCAGGAACTACTCCCTTCACCTAGAGTGGAAAATGACAAAAAAAAGAGCTGAGGACCAAGGTCTGGTTTTCAGCACCATTCGCCCTCTATCCTTACAGGGCAATCTCTCATTCATCTGGCCAAAGATGACTCCTGCCTTTTTGAAGATGCCTTCACAGCTCTGGCCACACAACCAATTAAAAAAGACTCCTCCCAACCACGTGATTGGCCAGCTGATACCAATTATAGACAGTCTATGCAAGCTCTACAATCTTTCTAAGGCATTTGCTTCCTTTACATGCCATTCACTATAATTCTCTTGGAAATAAGTTTCTGGCTTCTCCACAGGGAGAGACGCCATTCCAGGTACCCTCTTTACACATCAGATCCCCATCATCCAACTGCTGAAGGCCTTCAGAAGGAAATATCTCCTGCCGCCTCTCACAGTAGCTCGTTCAACTTTAGGGCCGATCCAGTCGTGAGGAGGTTTTTTCCTAACTTCAGCCTAAACTTGCCCCTTTGTAGCTTCTACTATGGCTCCTAGTTCTCCCCCTCCATAGTCAAATGGAACAAGTCCACATAGCAGTCCTTCAAAGTACTTGAGCATCACCTCCAGGCTTCTCTTCGTCAAGTTAAATAACTCCAGTTCCTTCAACCAGTTCTCAGATGCTACAGACTAAAGGTTCTCTACACTATCCTCTTTGCCCTCCTCTGGATAGTTTTCTAGCTTCAATATCTTGTGTCACTCAGAATATAACTTCTTTTTCAGTTATACCCGACTCTTGGCAACCCTGTTTAGGGTGTTCTTGGCAAGATACTGGAGGGGTTTGCCATTTCCTTTTCCAGCTCATTTTACAGATGAAGAAACTGAGGCAAACAGGGTTAAGTGACTTGCCCAGGGTGCAGTTAGTGTCTGAAGACAGATTTGAATTCAGGAAGATGAGTCTTCCTGACTTCAGACCCAGCACTCTATCTATTTTGCCACCAACTGACCTCAGAATGTAATTCAGTTGCTCCAAATGTGGTCTGATAAGGGACAAGTATAGCAGCACTATCCCCTTATAATGCAGTCTAAAATTGCATTCAATTTTTGGCTACCACATCACAATATTGACTCATATTGAGCTTGCTGTCCACTAACACCCTCTGATCTTTTTCAGACCAACCCATATCTTACAATGGCTCCCCCCATCCTCTACTTTTAAAATTGGCTGTTAAACCCAATTGTAAAACTTTAAACTTATCCTACTGAATTTAATCTTATTAAATTCTGACTAAGTATTTTCTTGGGGGGAGGGGTATTCTGATACTGTCACCCATCTCTCCTTCCTATGTTATGCCATGGGAAAATTTGATTAGCATGTCCAGCTATGACTTTATTCAAATCATTAATAAAAGTACTTAAAAGGGGGTGGCTAGGTGGCACAGTGAGTAGAGCACTAGTCTTGGAGTCAGGAGGACCTGAGTTCAAATACAGACTCAGACACTTGACACACTCACTAGCTATGTGACCTTGGGCAAGTCACTTAACCCCAACTGCCCTGCCTTCCCCCCTCCAAAAGATATTAAAAAGCAAAGTTCCAAGCACAGACCCTAAAGACTACCTGACTAGTTGACATTGAGCTAATAACCACTGTTTGAGTAGTAAGTTATCTATTCTTGCTTAATTAGGCCCCTTTCAACAGTTCCAACTTTTCCTTCTTTTTTATCTTATTTTAAGCATAAAACTTACATAATGCAAGGGTGATAGGATGATAAAGAAGAATTCAGTTTACTTCCATCCTTGTTAACAGCCCTAGTAAAATACTATAAGCTGTTGGAGAGGAGAACTATGATTTCTAATTCTCGGTAAGGACTGCCCAGAGCACCTTTCAGGAAGCCACTGAAAACAGTGCTCAGAAAAGGTGTTCAGTGTTGGTCATGAGGAGAAAGGTTAAAAATGTGGGAAATTAAGGAGAATTTGTTCTTGCTCATGTAATTAGTTATCTGTTTTTTATGTCCTCTGGTTGAAACTGATAAATAAAGTTGTCTCTTTTTTGGAGTGGATTATTATTGTGCTTCTTTTAAAATATTGTATTGATCCTTTTACCTTTCATATCTTATTCTTTTTCAAATGTATTCCTCCCTACCCAGTGAGACTTCCCAAGAACAAAGGTTTCAAAATAGTTCAACAAAATCAACATGTCTGACATTGAACATAATATTCCATACTCGTAAACCCTTGGTTGGTTGTCCTTCTTTTGGCATTTAAACATTGTGGTCAGTCCATCGGAGTTGTGCTCTCTGCAGTAGCGTTTGAATGCTTGGCAGTTTAGTTTGAGCAAGGACCTCAGTGGCTGGTACCTTATCCTGCCAGGTGATCTTTAAAATCTAAGACAATTCAAATGGAAGCAATTCCATTTCCTGGTATGGCGCTGGTAGACTGTCCAGGTTTCACAGGAGTACAACAATGAGGTCAGCACTAGGGCTTTGCAGACCTTCAGTTTGGTAGTCAGTCCAATATCTCTTCTTTACTATGCATCCCTTTGGAGCCTCCTAAACACTGAGCTACCTCTGGCAATGTGTGCCTCAACTTCATTGTCAATGTGTACATCTTTGGAAAGTACACTACCAAGGTAAGTGAACTTATCCACAGCATTTAAAACTTCTCCATTTGCTGCAAACCCCTACTTCTTCAATGAAAGGAAGGAGGTACATTTTCTTTTTTTTAATGTCTTTTGATTCCTGTGTAAATTGGATTTAAGTGAGGCAGAGTTGCATGAAGTCATCAACCTTACTCTCTCCTCCAGAGTCATAATAGTCCAGTGGCAGGACAGAATCAAGATGACTGGTGATGGCTTAAGATGCAGTGGATGACCTTTGCATCTTCAATGTCTAACCACACTCTAAGCACTCCACAGAGTCTGCTTCAGCCACCTTCATGGCTGTTGAAACAAATTGTTCTCATCCGCCCATTCCACCAGGGGAAGTCTTCACATACTTGGGATAGAGACTCTCCTAACTCACTAGTGCGTTTGAGACGATCACCCTCAACCTGGTTTAACCCATCTGGGAAATAATTTACCAGAGTGTGGCTGCTGCACATGCCACAGCTTCTTAGAGTCACAGGAGAGTTGGGTGGAACAGGTGGACACCAAAGGTAGAAAGCAGTCCTGAAAAGGGCTCAGCAGCCATCTCACCAGAGGTACCAGTCCTCCACCAACACACCCTACATCCCTCATATATTCTCATATATATATATATATATATATATATATATATATATATGTGTGTGTGTGTGTGTGTGTGTGTAACCACATCTCCCAATACATCCCATCTCCTTTCCTACCCTGAGATATAGATCATAAGATAAAGAGGGAAAAAATAAATAGGAAAAAAAGTGATTTCATGAAACTAACAACCAGGTATATGCAGAGCTCTAAGCCCACCACCTCCCAATTCTACAAAGAAGAGTTTGCATATTTCTTCTTGAGAATCAAATTCAGTCATTATAATTATACAGGATTGTCTTTTTTTTTTTTTAGCAACTTTTTATCCACATTATTGTAGTCATGGTGTATAATTTTCTGTATCTGCTTAACTTATTCTCTCAAATCATATAAGTCTTACTATGTTTCTCAAGCTTCCTCAGAGAATATTTATATTTCTTATAGTGAGATAATATACCAATAAAGTTAATAATAATAATAGCTAGCACTTATATAGTGTTTACTATGTGCCAAGCACTGTGCTAAGTCCCTTACAGTTATCTAATTTGATCCTCACAATGACTCTGGGAGGTAGGTACTATCATTATTCTCATTTTACAGAAGAAGAAACTGAGGTAGAGGGTAAGTGACTTGTCCAGGGTCACACAACTAGTAAGTGTTTAAGGCGAGACTCAGGTCTCTCTCTCTCTCTCTCTCTCTCTCTCTCTCTCTCTCTCTCTCTCTCTCTCTCTCTCTCTCCCTCTCTCCCTCTCTCTCTCTCTCTCCCTTTCTCTGCCAATTCTTTTTTAGCCATTCCTTAATTGATGTAGGATCATGGTTCATTGATTTAAAACTGGAGGGGATCTTAGGGGTCATTTAGTTCAAACTAATTATACAGCTAAGGAAACTGAGACCCATAGAGGTCAGGTGACTTTCCCAGGGTCACATAAAAAGCAGAGTCAGGATGTGACTTTCTTTTCTTTCTTTTTTTTTAAAGCAATTGGGGTTAAGTAACTTGCTCAAGGTTACACGGCTAGTCATTATTTATGTGTGGGTGCTTATTTTCTGAGGCCAGATTCGAGAATCCCAGGTCATCCCAACTCCAAGGCTCTTACTCACTGCGCCACCTAGCTGCCTCAAACCCAGGTTCTTTTATTACAAGATGAACAATCTTCCTGTTGTATCATACTACCTCAAATTCTTATTTTTTTAGAATGGACTACACTGCAACATATCTCCTTAGAACAACAGCAAAAGTAAGGTCTTTGTTATCTTAGAACACCTACAAAAAATAATAACTGGATATGAGTCCTAGTTCTCCTACCTTCTGAACACTTCTCCATTTCCTTTGCTGGATGTCCATCAGGTGATTCCTGTTAATTATGGCTGTCCTTCTGTTCCAGGGCTCTATCCTCGGACACTCTTCTTTTCTCCCTCTATAGTAATTCATTTGGTAATCCCATGAGCTCCCATGGCTTCAATTATCATGTCTATGCTAATAATTCTCAAATCTACTTTTTTGGCTCAATTTATTTTTTTTGCTGATTTCCAATCTTCCATCTCCATTTGCTTATTAGACTTCTCAAACTGGATATCCTATAGACATCATAAATTCAATATGTCCAAAATTAAACTCAATATCTTTCACCCCAAACTCTCTCCCCTTCCAAACTTCTTTATTACTGTTGAGGGCATCACTATCTCTCACTCCTCCATTTCCAATCTGTTCACCAAGGTTCATCAATTTCATCTTTGTAACAAATGTTGAATATTCCCGCTTCTCTCTTCTGATACTGCCACCATCTTGGTGGAAGTCCATATCCTCACTCCTAGACTATTTAAATAGCCTTTTGTTTCATCTGACTGCCACAGATCTCTCCCCATTCCAGTCCATCTCCCATTCAGCCATAAAAGTGATTTTCCTAAAGTGTAAGTCTGAAGTATACATCACCTCCATACTCAATAAACTCCAGCATCTCCCTATCACCTCCATGATCAAATATAAAATCCTCTGATGTTCAAAGCCCTTCACAATCTAGACCCACCACCACCACCTTTCTGGTCTTCTTGATACTGGTCTCCTTGCTGTCCCACGAATAAATTAGTTTATCTCTCTCTTCGTGGCATTTTCCCATCCTGCCCTTCATATCTGGAAGGCTTTGCCTCCTCATCTCTACCTCCTGGTCTCCCTGGTTTCCTTCAAGGTCCAGTTAAAATCCCATCTTCTATAGGAAGCCTTACCCAATTCCTCTTAATTGTTGTGGCTTTCCTCCATTGGTGACTTCTATTTATCCTGTCTTTATCTTTTCTACACATAGTTGTTTGAATGTTGTCTCCCCTTTTAGATTGTGAGCTCTTGAGGGCAGTAACGGTCTTTTACCCTTTTTTAATATCCCCAGCACTTAGCACAGTGCCTGACACATAGGAGGCATTTAAAAAATTCTTGTTGACTGACAATTTTAGTAAAATGCTATCCATAACAATATTGACATTGTTAATACTCAAATACTTCAAAAGATTTGGAATTTCACTTATACAGAGACCAATATAAATTACAACCTATTGGCACTTTAGTATATATCATGTAAACATTGCTTAGGCCAAAAGAAATCAATACATGGTGGTTCACTTCTTAGTAATGAACTTTTGAAAACTTAGCTAAACTAATCTTTAGACAAAATTATATTGATAATCATGAATAATAAAATCATTTTTTTACATTTGTATTGTGCTTTACAAAGTACTTGTATATCCTTATCTCATTTAATCATTCACTGGGATGGTGACAGGGGAGGCAATACCGCTCTCATTCTATAGATGGGAGAATAATCTCTGAGTGGGGAAATGCCTCACCTATAGTCCCACTGCTAATAAAACTACCTACCTCTCTCAGAGAGCCATTGTGAGACCTAGGATTTTCCAGTTCTCTTTGATCTCGGAAAATGCTGCACTGAACATTTTAATATATATGGTATATTTCTTTCTATCATTAACCTCCTTGTATTGTGTCTCAGGGTCAAAGGGTCTAGGTATTTCCATCTTTTTCACATAATTATAATTTTTCTTTCTCTCTTTTCATTATTATTTTTATTATTTTTAGAAAGGCTGGATAGACAAAATTACAACCCCATCAGCAAAATATCAGCTTGTTTGTCTTCTTGCAGTCCCTTCAGTTTTGGCTCTTTCCATTTTTATCATCTTTATTAATTTGCTGAAACCTCAGAGTTGTTTTAATTTGCATAATAGAATATCTTAGTAGTAGTAATTTGGAGCAATCTTTCATGTGGCCAATAATACCTTACAATTTCTCTTTTGAACACTATTTGTTTCTATCCTTTGGGGAACAACTCTTGGCCTTATGTATTTCAAGATATCAGACCTTTATCAGAGATATTTGATGCAATGGTTCTTCCCCAATCTGTTAGTGCACTTTAGAAAAACAGAATTACTATTACTTAAAAACAATACTGACCTTGCATGTAACCAAAAGCATTTGAATTTCAGTCGGAGAGGATTATTCCAACCTATGCAGAACCAGATTTGAATCTATCCAAGGACTGATAGTTTGAGACTTTTTTTTCTTCTCCTCTGGAATAAGTAATGGGAGAGGTGAGAGGGGTAGCAGTAGTGTAGCTTTGGGAAAGAAAATTGTCCATGGCATCAGAAGACATTGGTTCAAGTCCCAGATGTGGAATTTACTAGCTGTGCGTCCATGGGCGGGTGGGCACTTCATTCCGCCTTAGGCCTTGGTCTCCTCACCTGTAAAATGAAAGTTTGGGACTTGGGCTTCTTTAAGGCCCCTTCTGGCTCTAACATTCTGTGACTTTGCCCATTTAGACACTCCTTCAATGCTGTGCTTACAGCTATCGCTAAGATGAAAGAGTGCAATTAAAACAGATCAATAGAACAACAAAGATTTTTCCACTCTTTGCTCCCTTCTCCCCCTTATGCTGAAGAACCATCATGTCTGTCTTCAGAAGATGGGAATCAAAAAATAATGATGGGATTTTTAAAAGGCATCAATCGACCCTCAGCATAAAGCCGTCTCTTTGCTCTCACTTTCTTTTCTCCTTCTATATAATTGTATTTGTTAAAGAAAAATGAAAGGAATAAAAATGAGGTGAGGGTGGAGGAAGCAGGAGAGTGAGGGAGAGTTTTGCCTAAATTTATTAAAACTTTCTAAGCCCGAAGTCTGGGAGAATATCATAGTAAGTTAGAAAAGGAGTTAAAGGGGCGGCTAGGTGGTGCAGTGAATAGAGCACTGGCCCTAGAGTCAGGAGGACCTGAGTTCAAATTTGGCCCCAGACACTTAACACTTACCCGGCAAGTCACTTCACCCCAATTGCCCTGCCTTCCCCCTCCAAAAAAAAAAGAGTTAAAGGTAGGAGGAGTGGGGGGAGGGTACAATGCCTACTTATGGGTTTTCAATGAATAAACCCAGATCTAATGCCAGAGTTTAGGGACATATACACCTTGCAAAGACAACCAAGTCAGAATCATTGAATCTCAGAATTGAAAGGGCCCTTAGGGGCTAGCTGGTTCAATCCATACTAAAACCAGAAACGCTTCTACAACATTCACAACATGTGGCTTTTGGGCCTTTGCCTGATTGAGCACAATCAGTCCTAGAAATCTGAACAGATGGTCTCCCCACAGGAGGTTTCCCCTCTGTTGCTGGAACTGGAACTAGCCACACATGGCTGGTTCTCCAGAGTCCTTTTACGTCACTCAACACAAGTTCATCTTCCTATTACTCATTACTCAGACAGACTTTCCCACCTGGAATCCTCTTATCCTGGCATCTCAAATGCTGTTCCCCACTGGAGTCTCTTCCACAGATCTCTCAACTCTTTGCCATCAACAGATCCACTCCAAGTCCAGTTCAAATGCCATCCCCTGTGGGAAGCTGTCTCTGATTCTCCCCCTCCTCCCAGCTGTTGAGGCCTCCTCCTAAAACTACTTTGGACAAATTTATATGTGTACATTATCCTTCATCTCTCCCCTCAAAATGTTGCAGAGGTCAGGGTCCACAGGTATGGAACATAGAATTTTTCTTTATTCTTGCCCCTTTTTCTCTCTAAAAAAGCTTTGTTATAAAGGATGTCTTTGGGGGTAAAGGGGTAGGAGAAAGATATAGACAGAAATCTAAATAACATAGGAAACCAAAAGTACCAACTTGAATGAATAAATCATTTTGACTATTATAAGTATCCAAATTAACCACAAAGGACATATGAAGGAAGATGCTATCTGCATCCAGAGAAAGAAGTGATGAATAAAGGCATGTATAGAATGATTTTATGCACACATACACACACAGAAAATATACACACACATTTGTGTCTAATGGTAGCCATCTTTAGGGCAGAGGGGGAAAGGAGAAAAGAAGAAATTTACATGATAAATGTATTATGTATTTAAAAAGAATATCAAGTTGGTTGTATATAATAGATTTTCAGTTTCATGTGAAATCATCTTTTTATTACATTATGTTATAGAAATGCTTGTTTTATTCCATAGGTTAAAAATAAAATAAATAATTTTTTTTAAAAAACCCCACAAAGGTATCAATAAAATCTCTTTTCAAAACTAATACAAGATTTTTGAGGGCAGGAAATGTTTAATTTTATTTTTTGCATCCCCAGAGCCCAGCACAACGCCTGACACTTCAGAGTTGTTTAATAAATGCTTGTTGGTTTATTGATTCTTTATAAAAGACATTAGAATTCAAAAACTCAGCAATGGTTTTTAAGGCCTATTCTGGGCCAGTTCTGACTTAAGTCAGATGGCAGTTCAAGCTTGAGATTAGAACAAAATGAGACACTTATGGGCCATTTAATGCTAAACAAAAGAAGTTTATTTAACCTTACCATGAAAAAGATATTCAGCAAAGGTAGAGATGATTCAATTGGACATAGCTCCCTTTACCTCTATAGGGAGGCCTATCTAGTCAAGACGGTGTGCAGAACCACTTGCAGGGCAGCAAAAAGTCTGCCAGCCTGAGAAGCCCCAGCTCATTGTGTGCTAGTCCACTGGGAAGCTCTGTTGGACCCTTAATCCCCTGGAATTAAGCGTAAAGAATTGTTTTTTTGCCTTTTTACGGGGAAACAAGCCTAGCTTACATGGAGTAGATGTTGCTCCTACCATAGAATTACAGGTATGATCCAGCTTAATTTTCTCATTGGAAGAGATGCAAAAAAGGAAAATTATGCCTAAGCAGAGTAAATTATTCTGCCTATCCCTCACTTCCCCTTCCTATTCTCCCCCTCAAGATCACACAGGCAGAAAGTAGTAAAGCTGATATTCAGCAAAGAATATGAAGCCGACTCCAGATCCAGCCCTCTTTCCAGGTCCTAGCTTAGTTCTCTTTTTCCTTCTTTCTTTCTTTTTAAAAATAAATTTGAAAGAAAGTAACTAAAATGCCAGGCCTCATGTCAGGAATGCTCTAGTCAAGGGCTTATGATAGAAGAAAAGACAATTTTGTTGTAAAAATATCATGATAGAGAAGCAACAAAAATTGTGGGGGAAGTGTTGGTGGAGGAAGAAGAACATTCTGCAAAGAGTAGCCAAAGACCATAGGGGAATGAGTCATATGGAATTATGTATATACTCTGTGGGGAAGCAAAGAAACTACATGTGCATGTCTGAAAGGCCCTTTTTATTTACAACACCTCCTCTGGCCTGCTACATGTCCAGAGCAGATCTTGAAGTATGGCAATGCAGGTGGGAATCGGTGCCCCTGGATTCTCAAAGACATAAGCATAAGCTCTGCTCAGTCTGTGGGTCTGTCATTTAATGATGCAGATTCACTACCAAGTTGGCTATGGGACTCAAAGATGATTTAAGTCATGGAATGTTTTCAATATGCATCAAGGTGTTAGATTTACCTCCCTAGTAAAATCAGGAATTCTTGGAGCAGGTGGGCAGCCCCTACAGGACTAACTCATCATTGTATAAGCTTAGCCACTAAAGTACTTATGATCAGGTACCCTTAAGCCTATCTGTGGCTTATTTAGAATCCCTAAACATGAAACTGAATTAGATGTGCCGCTCATGAAACATTCATTTCTCAAAATAAAATATTTTCCTAACTCAAGAATTGATGATTTCTTGGATATCAAAATCCCTCTACATTTTAATAAATATTCTTCCATAATTAATTATGGTGAAAACAATTCATCACTATTTCAGTCAATCTCTCTTCCAACCCATCAACTTCCAAAGTTAAGTTGTATTTATTCTGTTTATATTTTGTATAGGGGTGATTATTGTTGTCTGTCCTTTGTTCTTCAAGAGAACCAATGACATCTGAGAGGCAATGTCTTGACTTGCAAGTGAATTGGATTTAAGTGAGGCAGGGCCTCACATTTAAGTGAGTCATCAGCCTCACTCTCTCCTCTAGAACCATCTGGGTCCAGTGGCAAGATACAGATCAGAATGACTGGAGATGGCCCTAGCAGAGTGGATAGGGAGCTGACCTGGGTTTAAGTTCTGAATTTGACTCATACTGTCTTTGTGATGCCCTCCTAGGCTCTTAACTTTCCACACCCCAGGCAACTTTCTAACTATAAGCTGCAAAGAGAATGCCAATCCTCCATTGGTAGAGGGAGTTTCCTCATTAAAAGTGCCTTATAAGAATGAGATCATAGATGTAGTCCAACATCCCTCTACCTCTCCCCACCAATTTTATTTTTAATGATGTGGAACAGTATATCCTAAGATAGCTAGATAGTGAGCTAGATGCTAGCTAGCTAGATATATAGACAGACCGACAGAGAGATAAATGACTTTGAAGTCATACATATACGAACCTATGTATATACATACATGCTGCTTATATGGTTTATTCCATAGTGGATAGAGTATATATAGTAAGTACCATATACATGGTGTACACTGTAGTAGAGAGAACACTAGCCTTGGAGTCAAAAGACCTGAGATCAAATACTGCCTCAAATAGTAGCTGTGTGACCCTGGACAAGTCATTTAATTACTGTCAGCCTCAGTTTATCCATCTGTAAAATAAGAATAATAATAGTACCTATTTCATAGGGTTGTTGCAAAGACCAAGTGAGATAACATACATAAAGGATTCTGTGAACCTTAAAGCACCTTTAATGTTAACTATTAACTATTATTATCCAAAGATGTGTCTTTTCCACCCTCCCTTAGTCAAATATAAATTCCTGAAGTTCAGGAAATGTCTTTTTGTCTTTGTATTCCCAGCACCTACCTTGGTGCCTAGCACACAGTAGGGACTTCAGAAACACCAGATTTTATTGAACAATAAAATTATTGTGATTAGGCTCTCTGACTATAACTAGGCTGGTCATCAGATAATGGACATACAGTTCATCATCAGATTCACAATTAATAGTATTAATGATGATGATGATGGTGGTGGTGGTGGTGATGGTGATTATAATAACAATGTTAGCACCTAGTATTTATATAGCACTTTAAGG
Source organism: Gymnobelideus leadbeateri (assembly GCA_011680675.1). NCBI lineage: Eukaryota > Metazoa > Chordata > Mammalia > Diprotodontia > Petauridae > Gymnobelideus > Gymnobelideus leadbeateri. The sequence continues at coordinate 555,913 of WOXC01011523.1, read as the reverse complement.
TTTGTAAAGCACTTTACATATGGTAACTCATTTGATCTTCAACAACTCTGGGAGGCAGGTGTTATTTTTATTCCAATTTTACAGATGAGGAAACTGAGACTGAGAGAAATTAAGTAACTTTCTTAAGGTGACATAGCTAACAAGTCCCTGAGGTCACATTTGAACTCAGGACTTCCTGAATCAAAGTCCAACAGTCTATCTGCTATTTCACCAATGCAAAACCCACAGCACTGCTATGAATATGCTGGCATATTTCCAGGTTTGAATTGCAGGATACAACAGATTCTTCAAATGGGAATGGAATCAAAACATTTATTCAAACACTAGAAAGTCAAATACACCATAGCAACAAAGAAATTTATAAACAATAACACTGCAGAAAGCTTTTCCATCCCCAAGCCTTCCCCCTGCGAGGACCTTCCCACAAAAGAACACTCACAGCTGGCTTCTTGCTTCCTCTCTCCCTCAGTTCTAATTATTCTCATTACTCTAATTACTCTCATTACCAGCTCTGACCAACTTCCTGTTCCACCCTTCCTGCTCTACCCTCCCATCACAGACTCATGTGACTCAAGAGGGTCACATGGGCCTATTAATGGATGGGAAAGATCTTCCCATTAAGCAAAAATATATTAACAATACAATAGCTGCCAAATGAAACCATTCCTGTTTGTTAGGATCAATCAGCACTATATGCCCTGAAGGTGGGACCTCTGAGACCTGAGTATCTCATGCCACTGATGAAGTATCAGAATAAGATTTAATCTTGCATTCAAAAAACATTTCCATAAAACACAACATGGTGGCAACATTTGGAGGTGGGAGACTAGATGCCCAGCACTCAGGTACAAAACTTAATGGATGGAGAGCCTTGAACAAATTATTCATTTGACCCCTGAAACACAATTACTTCATCTGTAAAACAAAGATAATTATACCTGACTTTTCTTTGAAAGGCAAGGGGCTGGATCTTTTAAAGGCAAGAGGGTCTTTTGAAAGCATCTTTCCACTAAAAATCTAATCTTTCTCTAATTCAATAAATCATGTTAAAATGGAACCCTGTCTTCTTTGTCTTTTTATTTCCTCTAGATCATTTAAATCATTTTCGTCAGGTCTGACTCTTCAGGACCCTATTTAGGGTTTTCTTGGCAAAATACTGAAGTGATTTGCCACTTCTTTCCCCAGTGCGTTTTACAGATGAGGAAACTAAGGCACACAAGTTTGAATGATTTGCCCAGGGTCACATAGTTAATAAGTGTCTGAGGCCAGATTTGGACTCAGTAAGATGTCTTCTTGATTCTAAGCCAAGTGGAATCGACCATACAACCTAGCTATTTCCTAGCGCATAGCACAAACTACATATTTATTGAAAGTGTGTTATCTGAAAGTGAATAAAATGATGTGGACTCTGTGACTAGCACCTATCAAATAATGCCTTATGCTCTTGATATTAATGCAACAGACTTTGTGCTCCCTCCCTCTTCAAATGACCTTAGATTTACTCAGCTGTGCACATGTTATAGCTGCCTGGTAGAATGTAATATCCTTGTGAGGGCATGGATGGACAATCTCAATTTTGTTCTCATGTCTGTAGCACTTAACACAATTCCTTACACATAGTAGGCACTTATCAAATGTTTATTATATTGAATTGAGGCAAAAATATAATAATTTACATGCCTGAAAGCATTATGAGAGAAATTACCCAATTAAGTGTTACTAAATATGAGGAAAGATGATTTTTTTATTAAACTACACATTGAGAGATTGGTTTCCTTCCATTATTATAGCTGAAGAAAATAGGTGGAAAGAAAGATGAGAAAACCAGCAATAACACACCCCTACCCCACTATCCTGCTTCATTTCTGTGAGCAGATGCTCTAATTGCTATAAACAGCCCCCAAATACTGTTGTAGTTAGTAGCATGGGTTTAGAATAGCCTCTTGTTTTACAGGCTTGCGTGTGTGCATAATAAATGTTTATTGATTGATTGACAGGGCTCATTTCAAGGAACATGTACCCAGATTTCCCACGGAAAATTTCTAGGGACTCCAAGGTTGTGGAAACTTGTTTCAGCCTTTTGGAGATGAAGAACTTCCTGGCTCTTTCCAGTTATGTGATCAACCAGCACTAAAAAGACTTGGCATTTTAGAATGATGTGATAAATGTTGAGTGGTCTCTTAGTCCTCTCCCTCCATTTGACAGCAATGGGAATTCAGGGGGCTACATAGGTTTAAAAAAAAAAGAAATAGCATCTGTCTCTGCTTTGGGGCAGGCAAGCCAATCTAGCTTAAGCAGCAAGGCATTCTGAGGGAGAGGCAGGAAGCAATACATGCTAAGAAAGTTTTTTTGAATTTTATTTTATTTCTAATTTATGGAATAAAACAAGCATTTTTATAACAGAGTATAATTAAAAAATGATTGCACGTGAAACTGCAAATCTATTATGTACAACTTGCTATTCCTTTTATGTTAGATTTTTTTTTAGAGCAATTGGGGTTAAGTAACTTGCTCAAGGTTACACGGCTAGTCATTATTTGTGTGTGGGTGCTCATTTTTTTCTGAGGCCGGATTCGATCTCGGGTCATCCCAACTCCGAGGCCGGTGCTCTTACTCACTGCACCACCTAGCCGCCCCTGCTATTCCTTTTAAATATATAATAACATTATCATGTAAATTTCTTTTTTTCTTTCTTTCTCCCACCCCGAGATGGCAAATATTAGACACAAATATGTGTGTATATGTGTGTAGATATACATAAATACATATATGTGTGTATACATATATATGTGAAACCATTCTATATATAATTCTCTTTATCAGTTCTTTGTCTGGATGCAGATATCATCTTCCTTTATATGTCCTTTTTAGTTGATTTGTGCATTTTAATAGTCAAAATAACTTAATCTCTCGAAGTTGTTGTTAAAACAATATTGCTGTTACTATATACAATATTCTCTTGGTTTTGCTCATTTCACTCTTCATTATTTCGTGCAAGACTGTCCATGTTTTTCTAAGATCATTGAGCTCATTATTTCTTATAGCACAGTAATTTTCCATCATGATCATATACCACATCTTAAAGTTAAACCATCCTTATTACTTTGACCACAATCTTCCCCCAGATCCTTATGGAGATGGTTCAGGACCCTAAGCCTAAGAGCCTTGGGAATATCTGCACCCACTAAATCACCAGATCTGTTTATAGCTGAGTCCCCATAGCCATCCCTGAGGGAAGAAATGCTTGTGGAGAAGGAGCCCATCTGCCCCATCCCACCCCCAGCAACAGCTGCTGACCAAATGCTTCCAACAAGAAACACAAGATAGGCCCAAGAGCCCTGGAAGTGACAGCACCCCCACCCCCACCCCCACCCCCTCTACCCATTTTTCTTCCAACTCTGCCTTCATGGCCATCATCTGTGAAAGCAATTCCTTTGAAGAAGAAGCCAAACATTCCTTCTTATGTTGGCACATACTGCCAACCAAATGTCACACATGGGGCATAAAAGGCAGGCTAGCTAAAGTGGCAAGACCCCCTTCAGCCACTGTGTTGAGAAGCAGCTCCTATTGAGATTTGGCCTAGCAAACTGTTCCTGCAGATCCTACAGGCAAGACCCGGGCGGGGGGAGAAGTGATTGCCCCCAAAGTCTGTACCACCACTGATCTTAGAAATAAGAAGTGACATTAAAGAAAAGCATCAATATTTGCTTTGTAGCTGCACTCTAGGGACATGGAACCTTTCCATCTGACTTGCAATGGAAACCTCCCACGTGTACTGTCTCCTCCATAAGAGTGGGAGCTTCTTGACAGGAGGGGCTGTCTTATTCACCTCCCTAGAGCTTGGCATAGTGCTTTGTACATAGTAAGTGCTTAATAAATGTTTCATTCATTCATTAATTCTGCCTTCTTGGCTGTAACTCCCCAGGGTGGCAGGTGGAGGCTTCTTTGCTTTGATTCTCTGGTTCGAGGATTGGGTAGTGTTCTTTCCTCCTCACTCCATGAGCCCCACATGAAGAATGGACTCAATGGAATTTCCTGTTTTGTGTTTCTTTTCCTGAATAGTAACCATGCACCAACCTCAAGGGGAATATGTCCAGGATTGCAAAATGTTTGAGTTCAGAAGGTCTTGAGGTTCTACCCCACTGAGAAGAGTGGCTGGTTAGAGCAGATGAAGATGGTGAGTATGAAGTTCAGAGGAGATCTGGGTTTAGAGTAGAGCAAAAGTGCAAAGGTAAGGTGAAATTTAAAAATACCTAATCAGTAATCCCATAAATGGCTCTATGTTCCAGGAGGAAGGGTTAGCATCTATATAGAACTTACTATGTGTAAGGTACTATGAGTAGGGCTTTACAAATATTACCTACTTATATCCTCATAACAATGCTGGGCAGTAGGTGTGGTTATTTTCCAGTTGAGGAAACTGAGGCAAACAAAGGGTAAATGTATTAGTTGGGGTTATGCATCTATTAAGTGTCTGAGACCAAAGCAAACTCAGGTCTTCATGACTCCAGGCCCAGAATCCTATCCACTGTACCATCTAGCTGCCTCTAATGAATTTTAAGTATCATCTTCCCCAAAGATTTTAATAGTAGTTTCATGAATTAAGTCATTGCATCCTATTCCACTAATGCACACATGTGAGGTTTTTTTGTTTGTATTACTCTTGCTTGTGTGAAAGAATAAATTACCACCCCCAATACCTTATTAATAGTGTACAACGAGTGCCATATTTGTTGTTTGTTGTTTAGTCCTTTCAGTCATGTTCAACCCTTCGTGACCCCATCCAGGTTGTCTTGGCAAAGATACTGAAGTGGTTTGCCATTTCCTTCTCCAACTCGTTTGGCAGAAGAGGAAACTGAGGTAAACGGGGTTAAGTGATCTGCTTAGGGTCACACAGCTAGTACATGTCTGAGACTTGAACTCGGAAAGATAAGTCTTCTTGACTTCAGGCCTGGCACTCTATCCATGCTGCCACTTACCTGCCCTATTATTATTATTATATTGAACTGTTTTTTGTGCTAAGGACTTTGGTGGTGAGAACCTTACTTTCCAGGTCTGGAAGTAAGTAGCCAAAGCACAGTTGCCAGTTCTCATCTATTCAAGATTTATTTCCTTAGACTCTGGCTTTGAGGGTTGGGATGGAATCAGGCAGCTAGGTGGAGTCAGGAAGACTCATCTTCCTGAGTTCAAATCTGGCCTCAGAAACTTACTAGTTGTGCAACCTTAACTTTGTTTGTCTCAGTTTCCTCATCTGTAAAATGATCTGGAAATGGCAAACCACTCCAGTATTTTTGCCAAGAAAACCCCAGATGAGGTTACAAAGAGTTGGACATGACTAAAAAACAACTGAACAACAAATACCAATGAAAGCAGGATTCTTGGGTCCATCACTGGCAGTTGATTGGCAATTGATGGTAGGAATGGTGGGGATATCAGCTCTTTCTCCACCAGGGCTGCTCCTCAGGATGATGACTGCAAAGTCTGGACAGAGGGAGGGCCAGTGGCCTGTGAGGCACCCCTCTTCCAGGGCTCTTGTATTCAGGGTCATGGGCCGTCTTCCTTGAGGTCTGAGGGTACGGTGGTGATCAAGATAGTGGTGGTGGTTTGACCCACTTGACACTTGCTGCCTCATGATGCTTTTCTGCTCAGGATGCTTTGCTGCTTATTAAGCCCTAGTGGTGTCAATTTGCTGGCAGGTGATGCTGGTGGTGGTGGAGATGGGGTGAGGATACTTCTCCACTAAGATCACTCCCATATGCAATTCTTGAATTGCATTCTGTATTCTGTCCTGTTCAGATTACATCTGGAGTATTATGTTCAATTCTGTGTCTCTTTCTAAGAGGAAATTGACAAGCTAGAAAGTGCCCAGGGTCTAACAACCAGGACAACTGAGAGTCTTAGGCTCATGTTATATGAGAATCATTGGAAGGAAATCTATGTTTTGCCCAGAGAAGAGACTCAAGGAGAATATGAGAAGAATCTGAAGGGCTGTTAGATAAGAAAGGGATTGGAGATGTTCTGATTGGCCCCAGTGGGAAGGACTTGGATCACTGGATGCAAGTTTCAAAGAAGCAAATTTAGATTTGCTATAAAGAAAAAGCTTCCCAACAATTAGCACTGTCCCAAAATAGAAGGAGTTCCTTAGGAAAGGATGGGACTCCCCCTCACCACAGAGCTTCAGCTACAGGCTGGATGACCAGTTGTGCTTGTTCTCTCTCTCTCCCTCTTCCTTTCCTTCTCTCCCTTCCCCTCTTTCCCTCTCCCTCTCTTCCTTTCCCCCTCTCTCTTTCCTTTCACTATTCTATAGTGCCCCTCCATACATAACTCAAATAACTTAATGTGTATTCCTGGTAAATTCAAGTCTTTTTTTGAAGGGGGATGTTTAAATTATTTGTGGGAAAATATTCTTAAAATGTACTAAACAATACTTTGCCTAAGCTTTAACTAGAATATACATAGAATATAATTTAATCTCTTCTGGATGACTCAGTACCATCATTATAAGCATCAGTTACATATTGTGTTGTGAAATAATAATGATTTGAAGGGTTATCAAAGTGGTGGTGGGGTCTGACCTGTTTTTCCTTACATTGAGCGGTCTCAGATTTCTGGGTTATTTAAATTCTGTTGCTTACTTTATAAAAAAAATTAATGGATCACTCCAACATCAACAAAATTTTTATTTTAATTAAATATATTTTTAACAAGCTGCTTCTAAATAAGTCAGTGCAGAAAATACCAAAATTCACCTAGTATCTGTGCCTACTTTCAATTTTTCTTTCTCCTTGGAATTGTCTTTTTCTTGCTGTAATTATAACACCTGCCTCTAGAGGTCACCCACCCCTTTTTATTTAGTGCGTCTACTCTCAGCATGGAAGAGTTCTAAGGCTTTGTGATCAGAGGAGCCTGGATTCAAAATCTGTCGCTGATACTTCCTAACAAAGTGATCATGGGCAAATCGTTTGACTTTTCCGAGTCGCCATTTATTCATTAATAATATGAGAATATTAGATTAGATGATGTCTACCCCGCCTTCTGACCTAAGCCCATGATTTTGTGATAAATAAGTCTAAATCGTCTAGACTAGAGAATGCAGTTTTGGATTGCTGACCCGAGAGTCAATATTTGCAGTGGTTAGTAAGATTACAAAAGTGCAGTACATAACACCTTTCTTCTCTGGTTTCCAGAGGCTCTGCCCAAAAAACCATTCTCCATCCACTCTCCATTTCTCCTCCAACCCAGTCGGAAGAAGGTGGAAGGAGGGCAGAAAAAGTTTCAGCACCCCAACCCAACTACCCAACAGCAACCTCTATAGCTTACAGGTAGAACCCTATTCCTTTAAATATTTGTATATGTTGCTTTATTACCTAAATTGTTGTGTAGTCATTTTCCATTACATCTGACTTATGACACATTTTGGGTTTTACTTGGCAGAAATACTGGAATGGTTTGGATTTCTTTCTCCAGCTCCTTTTCCAGATGAGGGAACTGAGGCAGACAGGGTTCAGTGACTTGCCCAGGGTCACATAGCTAGTAAATATCAGAGGCCAGATATAAACTCAGGTTTTTCTAGCCCCAGGCTTAGCCCTCTCTCTATCCATTGTACCATCTAGCTGACCTCTATTACTTAAAGTTGTCATTAAAGTATATGGGCATTTGCACTGATGTTTACCCAAACCTATAAATGTGTGGTTTGGGATTCAAGAAATGTAAAGACAATCCAAAAGGGAGAGTATATTTTCTCCAGCTCAGGCTGAAATGGGGGCAAGACAATTAGAGAGAGGATTCCTTCAGTATTATATCATCTGTGATTTATTCATATCCCAGATTGCTCTTGAAATTGGGAAGTGACTGGAGGAAACAAGTCAGTAGAAATGAGATGGGAGTTGATGTGTTTGTTCATGTAACCATCCTGCACACAGCATCAGGTCAACCCCTGCTTCCCTGCCCCATGCACACCCCAACACCTAGCTGGCTATATGCATTGAACAAGAATCACAAAAAACTCAAAGGTCTATGGTTCATGGTAGCCCTTTGGGCTGCTCTCTCTCCTCCCAGCTCAGAGCCTTGGAACAACATTTAATGTAAGCTATTATTATCCTCCTGGACAGCACCCAGTCTAATGCCAAGCAGTATAATACTAAGCAGCTAATGAATACTTGATGGATTTTGTTTTGAATTTGTGACACTTGTGTGACACTGGCCCCTTGTCTCTTTTTCCATATTCATTCCTTTTTGTAGGGGCTGCTGTACCATTCATAAGCAAAATCTCTTAGCTCACCTTTCAAATCAAAGATGGCCACTGTGGCTCCCCCACCCTGTTCTTTTAGCAAGTCACTAAGATTTGGGGGATGAGGGTAGAGGGAGAGCATCTAGCTGGTGTAACAGATAGAGTACCAGGCCTGAAGTCGGGAACAAATCCAGCGAACTTGGGCAAGTCACTAACCCTGTTAACCTCATCTGTAAAATGAGTTAGAGAAGGAAATGACATACCACTCTGGTATCTTTGCCAAGAAAACTCCAAATAGGGTCACCAAGAGTCAGATACAACTAAACAAAAACAACAATTTTTTTAACCTGGGACTGTAGATAAAAAAAGAGGTTTGATTATTTTGTTTTAGTTTTGGGTTGTTTTTTTTTTTTTTTGGCGGGGGGAAGGCTGGGCAATTGGGGGTAAGTGACTTGCCCAAAGTCACATGGCTAGTAAGTGTTAATTGTGTCTGAGGCCATATTTGAACTCAGGTCCTGCCAACTCTAGGACCTGTGTGCTACTCACTGTACCCCCTAGCTGCCCCAAGGTTTGATTATTTTGAGGGAACTGAAATCCCCTAGAAACAATACTTCTGTGTATGTAGTCAATAAACTGACTTGGGCAATATGGAGCAAGATGGGAAGGTACTTTAAATTACTCTTCAAGGAGGTGAATAACATCTGGACTCTTATTCTGAATTTTTCATTTGATATTACAGACTTGTCATTTATATTTTCTTAATCCATTTTCCCCCTTCAGTTACTTAAGTACTTCAGGTAAAGAACTTCCCCAGCAGAACATTGATTTTCTTGGAACTGACTCTTTGACTGGCCCATGAAGGCTTGTGCTCACTTAACAACAACTGCCCAAAAGTCTTAATCTCCCTGTTTGGATCATTTCAGAAAGTTCTCTGCTGCTGTGACTTTGGGCAAATTGCTTACCTTCTGACGGCCTCAGTTTCCTCGTTTCTGAGATGCAAAGATTGGACAAGGTGGGTCTAAGGTGCCTTCCATCTCTATCAGTAATACATTGATTTCTCTGAACCTAAAACATAGTCATGTTACTTATTTGAAAAGTGAAGTAATATTGTTGAGTTAACTGACAGTATAGTCATATCCAACTTATTACCAAAAGTAATTTTATAGAGTCCTCATTTGTAAAAACTTTGTTTACTTTACTCTTGACCATCAATTGCAACCACCTTGCATTAGACATGGTGCAAGAATTCTTAGCCCTATTTTACAGATGAGGAAACTGATTCTTAGGGAGGTAAATAAATTACCCACTATCAAAGTGCTAAATAAGGGCAGCTAGGAGGCTCAATGAATAGAGCACAGGCCCTGGAGTCAGGAGGACCTGAGTTCAAATCCGGCCTCAGACACTTAACACAGAAAAAAGCTAGCCGTGTTACCTAGTTGACCTAGCAAGTCACTTAATCCCAATTGCCCTCCAAAAAGCAAAAGAAAAAGTGCTAATTAATCACATGAATAACCAAGCTTTATATCCATTAACTAAAAATTGAATTCTCTCTGGAGGAACATTATGTTCATCACCTAGCAGAATGCCTGACACATAGTAGGTATTTAATAAACATCTGTTGCGTTGATTGATTGACTGTAAGTCACTTTACCAACTTTCATATGCTGTACAAATGTCAGTTATTCCTATTATTACTCAGTTTCAATGATTGTCACCGGTCATGCATGAGATGGTTCCCATTAAAATGCCATCTCTTCTCAGAGCTACTTTTTTGAAATATCATCTTATTTCAACCATAAGAGCAGATGCTGTAGTCACTAGAGTGTCGTTTTCAAACAGTCATTGTATTCAGTGACTCTCTTCAAAGTCCAAAGAGTGTCTTCTATAACACTCAAGTTACAACTATAAACAGATTCAAAATAGGCAAACAACACATCAGACCTTGCCTAGATAGATTTTACTGCCTTTTGTTGGTAAGTAAAAGCTCACATTCATATAGTGTCAGGGCTTTCAAAGCACTTTGCAGCTCATTTGAGAGAGGTGCTTTTATTGTTCCCATTTTGTAGATGAGAAAATGGAGGCCAAGAGAGGTTAAGTGACTTGTTCAGAGTCACACTGCCTCTTGTTGAAGTGGCAAAAGGCAATGGATTTAGACTCAGAGGTTGTTTTTGTTGTTGTTGAGTCATGTCTGACTCTTCATGACCCCATTTGGGGTTTTCTTGGCAAAGATACTGGAGTGCTTTGGCATTTCCTTCTCCAGTTCATTTTATAGATGAGGAAACTGAAGCAAACAGGATTAAGTGACTTGCCCAGGTTCACACAGCTAGTAAGTGTCTGAGGCTAGATTTGAACTCAGGACTTCTTGACTCCAAATACAGTCCTCTATACCACCTAGCTGCTCTAGACTCAGAACCTCAGAGGATCTCGGTTCAACTCCTAATTCTACCATTTAACTATCTGACCTTCCTAATCTGTAAAATGAGGAGGAAAGATTTAAATGATTCCTAAGACCCCTTTTCATTCTAAATCGATGGATTTATAATCTTAATTGTCTGTTGCTAGATTCACACACACACACACACACACACACACACACACACATATATATATTCTTGACTCCAATGCAGGCATTCTAAATCGCTAAACTCATGCTGCACTGCTGTAAACCTGTTCCTTGGTCTATCTCCTTTGATGCTTAAATATTTAGTTGGAGAGAACACCTGCAATTTTAAGGAACCTATTTTCCCCTCTAATTCAGTCTCATCTTCCTCTAGATATTAGACATTCTCTCGGAAATTGTGTGATAGAGTTAAGTATGACTGAACAAAAGTTAATTATGCCCTTCTCATGAGTTGTGTCGATTGAAATTGAGAATATGCCAGTGTTATTAACATTATCACTAATAGGTTTCTTAATTAATTAGCCAATATTGTCGATAATGGCACTGTTTTAGGAATTAGAGTTAAATAATCACTTCCTTATCTGCTCCATTTGAAATTGACTCTGCCCTCTACAGATTTGTGATGTTTCTGGGCAAGGGCATCTTCCTTTCCACCAGTAAGGAGGAATTTAAGAATCACTCAACAACACAGTTTCATTGCTAACAACTGCTACAGGCTCATATTCACTTTTCCATAAGTAAGCCCTTTCTATAAATAACTTCAATTCTATCCATCTTTCTTTCTACATCTTCTTTTTCCCTTTTAGCACCCCCACCTCCATATTTATTCTGTTTTTCTGATTGCAGAAGCAGTCTATCAATGTCATTTTGAAATGTCTTAATTGCATGTCACTAAGTACTGAAGAGGAGGTTGGATTTCTTCACGCTCCTCCCTCTAGACAGATATCAGTATTTCTCTGCTTGATGCCTTCCAAATTTTCTGCAACTCTTTTCTTTATAATTGTGATAAACATCCAAAAAACAAAGAGTTGGGAGGAGTACAAGAAAGGCAGCTCAAAATAGTATTGAACTTGGAGTCTGGAAGACCTGAGTTTGAATCCTGTCTCAGATACTTACACTGGTCCTGTGTGATTCTGGGCAAAGCATTTAACCTTTCTCAGCCTCAGTTTCTTCATCTGTAAAATAGGAAGAAAAATAAAACCTGCCTCCCAGTGCTGAGGATTAAATGAAATAACATGTAGAGTACTTTAGAAGCCCTAAAGCACTATAAGCATTAGGTATTTATTATTGTTGTTATTATTAAGAATAGCATAGATACATTTACTTCAATTCAACTCAAGGACTATAGCAAAGGGACTTCTGTGAGCTCTAAATTAATACTTTCTAATACTTTCTTTTCACATGTGCTTTCTAAGCCTGAGCCTACTTTCCCCTAGATTCTGTATGAAATCATGGGGAAATATTTCAAGCACTCTTTTTTTTTTTGTAGAGGTGGGGAAGATATTCTATGCCAACCACTCTTTTTAAAATAATATTTAATTTTTTCCAATTATGTGTAAAAACAAATTTTAACATTCATTTTAAAATTTTTGAATTCCAAATTTTCTCCCTCCATCCTTCCCCTCCCCCTTTGCTAAGGTGGTAAGAAACTTGATATAAGTTAATATGTGCAATCATGTAAAACATTTTCACATTAGTCATGTTATGAAAGAAGAAACAGACCAAAAGGAAAAAAAACACACAAAAATAAAGTGAAAATAGTATGCTTTCTCTGCATTCAGACTCTATCAGTTATTTCTCTGGATATGGATAGCATTTCCATCATGAGTCCTTTGGAATTGTCTTAGATCATTGTATTGCTGAGGAGAGCTAAGTCAGAAATAGTTGATCATTGTATAATGTTGCTGTTCCTGTATAAAGTGTTCTCCTGGTTCTACTCGCTTTGCTTAGCATCAGTTCATGTAAGACTTTCTAGGTTTTTTCTGAAATCCTCCTACTCATCATTTCTTATCCAAATAGTATTCCATTATATTCATATACAACAACTTGTTCAGCCATTCCCCAATTGATGGCTATCCCCTCAATTTTCAATTCTTTGCCACCACACAAAGATAATTTTTACATATATAAATATTTTTATACAAATAGGTCCTTTTCCCTTTTCCCAACCATTCTTACTATACCACCTTGACCTTTCTAAAAGCTAATTAAATATGGAACTAATTGATAATCAACCCATAATCAAAACAAAAAACATACCAGTAGAAATTTAAGTTACACAACTCTTCAGAGATATCCCTCTATCTGTGAGGGGATCCCGCAGCCACATTCCATAGACCCACCCCATCAGACCAAGTGGGATTTAGGAGAATAGCTTCAGAATACTGATAAGGCAGGATTTCTGGTCAGTTCAAAGTCCCCTACTGTGTTCTCTTTGATTTTCTTTTGTTCTATCTTACCCTATAATAAAGAAGGGAAAAGAAACAGTCACATGGTGCTATCACCCTCCAATGTAAACACATTTTGTATATACATACATATAACATGCGTGTATATACATTTATATGATTGTATGCACATATATGTAGATATTTCTGTGTATATACACACATACCCTTTCAAGGTACTTCCCCCCAATGATAAGTTTTCCTGCTGGCTAAGTCAATTGGCCAACACACATTTATTAAGTATTTGCTATGTGCCAAGCACTATTCTGATTTCTATCTTAGTTGGATGTTGTGAAAAAATAAAATTTATTTTCAATTATTTGCATGACAAGCACCTCAGACCCATCTGCTCCTTGATATAGACTGACATTTTTTACAAGACCCTCAATATTTTGCAGCTACATTATTTACAGTTACTGTACTGTATTTCATGAGAAATTAAGGGATTTTCAAGGTTAAAATTTTTACAACCAGATTTTTGTTTTACAAGTTGACGTTAAGACATATTCCTCATGTAAAAATGTGGTACCTCATAATGAAAAGAAGCACCAGACTAGTGATCAGGGTTGTAGAGCCCTAGGCCAATCTCTGCTAAGCTAATTTAGAAAAGTCTCTCTGAGCCTTGATTTTTCTCTGGGTCTTCATTTGCAAAATGAAGATCCCTATCTCTAAAGCCCCTTCTAGCTCAAACATTTATTCTGCAATCTCTCTAGCCTTGTCCTATAAAGACAAAAAGTCAGATTTCTCATATTCTGTTTTTACCAAGACATGCTAATTCTCTGAAAAGGCAAATCCATATCTAGAAAATGAATGGAACTAATGTTAATGGCGGGGGAGGGGGGGTAGGGAGAAAGCTAATGCTGATGGCATTCCCCAGTAGTCCTTCCCAAGAATATTGCCCAGACCTCATATTTTCCTTTGATTAGGACTTCCAAGTATTTTTCTTTCATTGAGTTCTCATCTGTCTTTCTCTGTTACTGAAATTAGGCAGTCAATCAAGTGTCAGTGGCCATATTGGGCTCAGTGACTCAGGTGCCCCCCCTCGGAGAAAAGATCTGTTTCTGTTGCAAGATTGCCAGCTAGAATGGTCTCCTGCCTGCTGATCTATTTTCAGGAAAGGCTGAAATGTTCATATTTTCCTATAGAGTTTTCCCATTTGGCCTCTTCAAATATCAGCTGAACCTACTCCTCTGTGCTCTAGTAGTCCTTTCATTTCTCTGTTTCAGTCATTGTTTGCCAAAAATAAAGGGAAAGATGCAGAAATCTATAAGAAAGAATACAAACGCTACCAATTCAGTGTTTATGTCCTTGCTTTGCTCTTTGGAAAAGAAAGAAAGCAGTCCTTAAGACCCTGGGAGTGAAGAAATAATGGCTGAGTGTGGCGTCAAAAAGAACCAAGTTTCAATCCATCTTCAGACGCCATTAGGACAAGTCATTTACCTTTTCTGAGGATCAGTTTCCTCATCTGTAAAATGGCCATAATAATGCCTATATGACCTACTTCACAGTAGGGAGCATCAAGGGAGATAATATATGCAACTTTGTAAATATTAAAGAGGTATATAAGTGACAGGCATCTTTACTCTGTCACCTCCTCAATACCATTTACCCCTTGAACCTCAGGCAGAGACCTCCACTCTTAAGTTAGCATCTAGCAAATTCTTCTCTTTATTTCCAACTCCAGCTGCTTTCCTGGACTTCACTATCTCCAGAAACTCATGTTTCTGAAAGATGAAATCAACTCAAAAACTTACTCCTCCAACCATAGTCACAGGACTTTATCATGTCCATTAATGAGAGAACCTCCCCTCTCCTTCTTTTTAGCTTCTGTTTATGCATCTCCCTTATTAGATTTTGAGCCCCTCAAGGGCAGCGACTGTCTTAAGCCTTTCTTTGTATCCCCAGCACTTGGCCCAGTGCACAGCACATAGTGGGCACTTAATATATGTCTATTAACTCTGAGTCTATCACCTTATCTTATCTTATTGTTCCTACCAACTTTGATAAACCTGGCATCCTTGCCTCTATCCAAATCATTAACAAAACTGTTAAACAGCCGAGGGCCAAGAACGAATCCCTGGGGCATTGCACTAGAAAGCATCTTCCAGGTAGACTCAAAACTTTTAATGACTATTCCCCAAATGCAATCATTCAACCAGTTCCAAATGCACCTAAATATACTTCCACAAACCCACCTAAATACACCGAATGTGTTGTCAAAAGACAATATGACATCATATCATCAACTTGAATAATGGTAGCTAGCAACTATTTAGTACTTCAAGGTTTGCAAAGCTCTTTGTCCTCTCATTTCATCCTCACAAAAACCTTGTGAGGTACGTGCTATTTTGTTATCCCCATTTTACAGATGAGGAAACTAAGGCTGAGAGAAGTTCAATGACTTGCCCAGTATCACACTGTCCATAAGTGTTTGAGGCAAAATTTGAACTCAGGTCTTCCTGGATCCAAGTCCAATACTATCTCCTGTGCCACCTGACTGGCAAAAATTATTTGGCTTTGTGAAACACTTTGCCAAAATCTAGATAACTTTTAACTATATTAAGTCTATCAGTAATGGAAATAGGTTTGGTCTGACTTGTTCTTGATGGATCCATGCTGGTTCTTTTTCATAATTGCTTCCTTTCCTAGATGTTCAACAACCATCATTTAAATCAGATGTTACAAAGTTTTGCCAAGAATTGAAATCTAACTTATAATTTGCAGGTTTCTTTCTTTTTTCTCTTTTGAAACTCAGAACATTTGCCCTCTTCTACTTCTGCATCACCTCCTTTCACACATGGTATCAAACTCAAATAGAAATGGGGCCTATGTTGAAGCACCTAAGTGGTCTAGTGGATAGCATGCTGGACCTTGAATCAGGCAGATTTATCTTCCTGAGTTCAAATCTGGCCTCAGACACTTACTAATTGTGTGATCCTGAGTAAGTCACTTCACCCCTTGGGCCTCAATTTCCCCATATGTAAAATGAGCTTCAATATCTTTGCCAAGAAAACGCCAAATGGGGTCAAAAGAGTCCGATATGACTGAAAAATGACTGAACAAAACCCTGCATAAGGATGCCTGTGTTCACATTATGACTTAAAAACTGCATATTACATCATCGATGTTCTAGTGTGTTGTTATTCATTTTGTTAAATATTTCCCAGTTACATTGTAACATGGTTTAGGTTGTACTGAGTGTTATGGATCACTGTTTGACAATTCAACTCTACATGATAATTTGAAGATCATTTACTATGGTTCAGTCATCAGATGTGCCAGCTCTTTCTCTGCCCTGAAACAGATTTCACATGGTCTTGTTGACATAAATGCATCGAGACAGTGTGACTCAGTAGAAATAATGGTGGACTTCTGGGCTCTATCCCTGTTCCTGACACTGCTTATGTGAGTTTGTCTGGGGTTTAACCTTCTAGAGATTTATCAGTCTCATTTCCAAAATGATTTCCCAATAATATTTTCAATACCCACTATGGAGAGTTGTTATAAGGAAAGCGCTATGTAAACTTCTATATAAATTTACCTTTTTATAGCTATAACATTAACACAATAAAACAGTGTAAAAGAATATACCAGTGAGACATAGGACTAGAAAAGAATGTAAAGGGATAACCAGTGGACAGCTCCATTGGCATACACACAATGCTGAGAAAGAATAGCAGATGTTTATATGGTACTTTAAAATGTGCAAAGTGCTTTATATGCATGTATGCACATATGCACACAAAGGTACATATACACTTGTATGTGTGTGCAAGCTATATAATCCTACATGTTTATGTAATGCTACAGTCCTATACACATGCATATATATTACATATGGCTGTACAGACATATGCATGCACATTTAACCACATGTATGAATATATAAATCTAGGCACACGTGCATATTGCATTATAAACACAATGTACATACATATATACTTATTGCATGTATCTGTGCAACACCAACAAATAACAGTCAACATTCATATAATGCTTTAGACACATACACATGTGTATATGTACACACACATATATACATATATATGTGCACCGATATGTATACACATGGGCATTTACAATGGCACACATGTATAACACATCTGCTTTACAATCAAGTATGTATGAAGGCACACACATACAAGTGCACATACATACAAACTCATACATATACCTGTATGTACTGTGCACATAAACATACATGCATATACATGCTTCTTGCACTCACATATATGTGTACACGCACATATCATATTCCCTATAAATATTGCAGGTATCCATGCAATGCCAGGAAAAAATAGCCAACATTTATATAGTGCTTTAAAATTAGCAAAGTGCTTTACACACAGAGACATATCTGCACATATACACATGCAGATATGCATATTGTATGTATATGTACACATATAATCACATGCAAATACATGTACATATAAATATTCATATACATATAACAATCTTATTAGAGCCTCACAGCACCCCTGTAAGATAGGCCCTAAGGAAAATCACTGACTTTGGAGTCAGAGGGTCTGGATTCAAATCTGTCCTCTTAGGATTATGATTGTGTGCCCTTGAATAATCTTCCTAGCTCTCCATTCCCTCATTTGCAGAATAAAAATGTGAACTAGGTGGCCTCTGAAGTGCTTTCTAGGTCTTATGACCCTCTGATTATCCTCATTTTGTAAAGAGGAAATTGAAATTTCAAAGGGTCCCATGACTTGAACAAAAATCACATAACTAGTAAGCACCAGGGGTGGAATGGAGACTCAGGTCTCTCTGACTCCAAGGCCAGTACTCTTTCTATTACATTTTGCTGCCTTTCTTTAATCCAATGACACTGGCCTCCTGGCTCTTCCACAAACAAGCCACTCCAGTTTTTCCCTCTGGGTATCTTCCCTGACTGTCCCGCATATTCAGAATGTTCTCCCTCCTCATCTCTGCCTTCTGGCTTCCCTGGCTTCCTTCAGGTCTCAGCTAAAATCCCACCTTCTACAAGAAGCATTTCTCAACACCCTTTAATTCTAGTTCCTCTCCTCCATTGACTAGTTTTAATTTATCACACACACACACACACACGAACACACACATATCTTCTTTGTATGTAGCTGTTTGCATGTAGTCTTTACCATTAGAATGTAAGCTCCTTGAGGGCACTGACTGATTGACTTTTGCCTTTCTTTGTATCCCCAGCATTTACTATAGTTCCTGGAACAAAGTAGGACCTTAACAAATATTTATTGACTACTACTTGACTGACTGAAAGGTCTTTCCCATCCCTAGGATATCAAGTGGATTTCCTGTGAAAGATTTGTAGGAAGATAAAGGCAAAAGGTGCACAAGACTGAAGAGAGCCTGGAACGGCTATATTATTTCCTTATACTATTTACCCTACACCCTTCTGGTCCTTCTTTATTAGTGGTGAACAAGGAGAAGCCAGAGTAAGTCCATCAAATAACATGTGTGCCCAATGAGTCACCTCGAAAAGCGGGAATAAAATATCCATACATCTCATGGGCAAAGTCAGGTAGACCATGGCTTTTTGCCACTACTATGAAGGTTGTCAGCAATGCCTTTGGGCATGCTGCCAAGTGTCTGTTTCCATATGCCAAATAGGAGCATCTTCTGTTATTTGGAAGGCTAATTTAAAGAATTGAAGTTGGGGATCCCCCAGAAGGCAACCAAGAAATGCATTGTGGGTTTGAGTAGACTTTAAAGCATCACAAAAAAATTTCCCTTGGAGAAGTGGTGAGGATGTCAGAAAAAATATATATATGATCAGAAAAAATAGGCCAATCATATAACAAAAACAAAAGACAACTAGTGGGTAGCCCACATGCTCCATTGAAATCATCCCAATGTCAAAAAACAATGTGAAAGAGAACCTCATCAAGTAGCTTGAACTATTGTCTGCAGTTTCCTCATCTACAATATAAAAGGATGCAACCACATGGCATATGAGGTGCCTTCCAGTTCTAGATCTATGAGTCGCTCAGCATGTTCAATGGACTCCCTGGTCCAATGTGTATAAAGACATGGTTGAAAGTCATCCATGATGGGCAGGCATGGGTAGATTTCAATCTGTACCATTGTACAGAATACCCAGCCAGAGAAGATTAGAGATTCCCTAGAGTACTGGAAGAACTGGATTTAAAGAAAACTTTAAGAGTTGTATGCCTTATTTGTTTTTTAAAGGGAATCTTCTTTTTTTCTGGAGCTTTCTTATGACTCAGTACCATGGATCACTTCAGGGGGTTAAGTCACCTGTGGGTTAGGCTGATAAATGTCTTTATTGCCTCAAAGAAATGTGACCAGACTGCAAAGCTCTCCAGTCTTGCCTGAATTCCAAACGGAACTACATGCTTTTGTGACTTTGAACATTAATCTCTGCCACTCACAGCTTGTTGGCTTCCCTTGTACATTTCTGCAATGTCTGCAGATGGTACCATGTTCTGCTGCCAGGGTTATTTATCCATAAGTTTGCTCAATGCCTCTCTCCCTCTTTGAGCAGTTTCAGGAATGGCCTGTTAAATACTGCAACCATTATACAACTGTTCTATCAACTTCCTGGGTCAGTGAAGCTTCCCTCTGGGGAGGGACATCCATCCAAAAATGTCTCTTTACTCTTGGAGACAGATGATAATATCAGTCACCTGAAAACAAGGTGAGGATTGATTTCCAGAAATTTCCTATCCCTCTCTATTCTTTATACCACAGAATCATCAAAACTCTTAGGAACATAAATTTTTTTTCAAGATTCCCTCACAAAAGGACATTAAATTCTACCTCTGTCCTTCACAGTGGAGTTCTTCAGGAATCCAGGACATAGAGTTATGTAAGTTACTTCTCCTACAAGCCAATATGTCATTCTACAGGTCAGCAGCCTCTGTAACACAGATCAAAAAAAATGTGAGATGTGGAGAAAAGAAGCTAAGAGTTGAACATGATGTTATAGAGATGATTCCTGCATGGGAGAATGGGCAAGATTTTTTTAGGTAACATCCAGTGTTGAGATTCTGTAAATCTCTGAAAATCATTTATTGATAATGTGTAAGGAATTACATACAAAGACAAAAGTAAAATAATCCCTAAGATCAAGGTGCTTATATTCTATTGACATAGAGAAAAGAGGATTGGAAGGAGATAGGAAAAGGGAGATATAACAAGGAGAAAGAAGTGATTGAGTGGGGAGGAGGGGGAGAGAATGAAGTGTTTATTAGGCACTTATTATCTGAAAAGCCCTGTGCTAAGTGCTGGGGATACAAATAGAAAATAAATATACTCCCCGCTCTCCAGGAGCTTACATTCTACTCAGAGAAAGATAACACATATGAAAGGTTTCAACTGCAAGTCAGATGGAAAAGTCCCATGGTCCTTAGCATGCAGGGCAAAGCAGGTGATAACTACTCTTCTTTCATTTCATTTACACTGATAAAAATCCTGTCAGTTTCTGACAGTGGCAAGAACTTCAGTGGCAAGAATTTCTTACCTGGATCTTCAGTGGCTGTGGTTGTTAGTAACTTCAGGAGCTGTTACCAGATTGCATTTCAATAGGAGCTACTTCCCAATATGATGATGTTATGGGAATGGGAATTTAAGATCTTCCTTGCCCCTAGGCCCCTTGATAGACTTAAGTGACTCTGAAAACCTTCCTTGATTTGAAAATATAATCTGCCCGCTACGAGGCTGAATGTGGTCACAGGGAGCCTATGGTGGGAGGCTTGTTTTTCAGGAATGCCCACACCTTGTTGCTTTGTGATTGGGCAGTGGGTCAAGAGGGCTGTGACATTCTCTGAGCCAGGAGAAGGCTATATATATACCCTCATGTGAGGTTTTGTTTTGGGACTCACTTTGAGAAGAGTTATGTTATTTGACCAGACGAGATTCTGGGCAGCTGTTGAGCCCCCTGGCTTTGAAAACCCAGATGTTGGTGCTTCCTTCTCTGGTAACTTACTGGGTATGGATGTAATGGTCAGACAGTTGGAAGCCTGTCTGCTGATGTTTCTCTGTATTTGTTTTCTGCTTGTAACTTGTTTGTGTTCTCTGAAGTTCAGGGTGCTGACCTTTTTCCCCTGAACTATGTAAATGACATATGTTTGATTAAAGAAAGACTGTTAACCCATTTTGAGTTGTTTTCCTTTAGAAAAGCAGATCTAAGAACCTGTGTTGGCAGCCACCCTGGGTATGCTAGAGTGCTTGCTGCTACAGATGGCTGTGGGCACTGATCTGGAAGCATTACTATTGCCCTAGGTTCAAGGATCTGGGCTACCTCCACTAATGTCTGGAGGAAAATGGTGGTCTAGAGGGAAGGGACTTGTGTGACACATGCTGCCTCCTGTTTCCCCTTCTTATTCTCCCCTCAAATTACTTGCTTCTTCAGTTAGCAAGTCTGGTTTAGCTGGCCTGTGGGAGGCAGCTGATTGGCAGGTGATGGGGATGGCTGGTTCCTTCTCCACAGAAGTTGTTTCCCTGGAAGATGGCCATAAAGGCGGGGTTGGAAAAAGGGCAAGTTAATGGGGGAGGGGAAGAGATCTCCCACCACTTCCCAGGCTCTTGTGCCTATCTGCCCATTGGTGGCGATTGGTTAGCAGTTGTTGATGGTGGTGGTGAGGTAAGTAGGCCCCTTCTAGACAATAATTTCTCCCTTTAGTGAGAACTAGAACAAAAGTAGATCTGGTCATTTGGACAGTAGCTCTTTGGATCAAAGTCTTGAGCTGTACCCATTGGAGACTGAAATGGCAATCATGGTGGTAGTGGTGGTGGTAGTAGTTTGACTCACCTGGCACATGGTGCCTCAGTTATTCTGGCTTGCCTGCCCTGGTGGTAGAAGTTAATTGGCAATTAGTAGGTGATAGCTGGCCCCTTCTCCATAGCAGTGACTTTCCTGGATGATGGTTTTGAGGTTGTAATACAGAAGTTGAAATGGAAGAAGGAGGGGCATATGGTGAAAAGTGATAGAATGAAGTTAACATTTTACTATAGATTGTCTACACATGGTTTGGTTTGTATGTCATCAAACTTCAGAGCTAAAAACAACCTCAGAACTCACCTGATACAACCAGTAACTGAACAGGCTTTTCATATTCCTCTCAACTATTGTTAACATGACTTTTTATCTTCTCTACTATAAAAATCAGCAGAAAAATACAGTATGAGTTATGATGAGCTGGGAAAAGCACCAAGTGGTCAAACAACCCCAATTTAGTACAAGGACTCCACATGCAATCTTAGCTGACCAGAACCTAGACTCAAAGAGGAATAGGTGGAGAAATGACCAGAATCGACATGCCCACTTGGGCTTAGTTCTTCCAGTTTCTGGGCTACCACTATTCCATGAAGAGCTCACATTTCTGCAGCACTTTAAGCTTGAGCTTAAGGGAGATGGCATTCATTATTTCATCTGAAGAGAAAGAACCTCTTAAAGTATCCCAGAGTTCCCCAAATACACCCTGTTGTCCCAGGAATAAGGGCCATATTTAATCTAGCAATATATAAAAATACATATATTTATATAAATTTATATTTTATATAATTATATAACCTTGTGTAATTATATAAATGTATAATATATTTATATGTAAAAATAAAGGATTTAATAGAAAAAAAGAAAAAATATATTTATATGTAATATAATATAATCTATTAATTATATTAAAAATAAAAATATAGCCTTGGCAATAACAATCGGCATAAAAACCATATCTATCAGATCCCAAAATGGCTCATTGTTTCTGCACTAATCCAATTTGGCAGTATCCCAATGTTCCTCTATGTCCCCTTGGTAGATACCAGAATGTTACCATACAATCTGAGTGACTTATGGAACCTTATTAGTCCTTTTAGTACTCATTGTACATTTCTTAGCACCCTTTGCCCACAGTATGTGGTTTTTAATAAAAAGTAAGCACTGAGATTATAGAGATTTATATCATTGGGAGCTTTCATCTTCATGTGCATTTTGTATCCAGTAGTGGAAATTATAACACTTATTTGAGATCAGCTGTAAGCATCTGGGGGTGGCTTGTGTTAAGAACATTGTAGAAACAGAGCTCTCTACTGGACAGTGTGCCTTCCAACCCGATACAATCAAAGATTCACAGCAGAGCTCGGTGAGCACATCCCATCCGTGATATGTTCATGCAGCTAAAGGCAAATGTTTAAGCATTTAGTTAATGCACCATATGTCGAAAATGTTTTAGTTCCATCTGACATTTTTAAAAAATTCCATTTTTGTGGAAACCTGCCAAGGAACTTTTATTTTTCTAGAAGATGGTTATTTCATTTGTTTTAAGCCCATCCTCCCAGGACATCTCAATTGCAGTTATCTGTTCATTTTAGGGATCACAAATCTAATTAAAGCTAATGAAATGTTCTACTCTTTCTGCCTGTCCACTGATTCTAGGATATGGAGAACACAGCTTCTAATATTTCACTCCCTCCATGGGAATGAAGCCAAAAATAATCTTTCATTTGTTTTGACACCCTAATGGAATCAAGTACCACCCCTTCCTATCACAGTACTTTGTGCATGGTAGGCATTGAACAAAAGCTTACCAACGGCACTCTTTGTTGATGTTACTTTAGATCCAGTCTCTTTCTGTGTTAATCCTGATTAGTCAAAAAACCAACCCAAGTCATGAAATCATTTATTTAGAGTTACATAGGTGTGCCCAGATGGCATACATCTGGTCTATGCATTTGAATTCACCTTTTAAAAGAGACAACCATATCTGAGAGATGTGTCTGGGGAGACATAACTAATATATTGGATATCAGAGAAAGAAGGTTTTGATAAGCTAAATCACTGGGTCAAAATACAAGTATTCAGAAATCTAGTTAGATTGTGGCTATGGTTGTACAGACTCCTGATTTATTAGTCTAGTAAACCTATAAAAAAGGACATGAGATTAGTCTGATATGGCCTGTTCTTAATAAACATTGTAGCTCTCAGTTACCACTACTTCCCTTTGTAAAGGATACTTAAAGATACCACATTCTAGAATTTTGCCAGGAATGGTATTGTACTAGTCAGTCATTTCAGTCTGGTTCAACTTTTCATGATCCTATATAGGGTTTTCTTGGCAAAGATACTAGAGAAGTTGGCCATTTCCTTCTTCAGCTCATTTTAAAGATAAGGAAACTGAGAAAAACACAGTGAAGTGACTTGCCCAGGGTCACACAGCTAATAAATGTCTGAGGCTGGATCTGAACTCATGAAGATGAATCTTCCTGACTCCATTCCCAGTATTCTATCTATTGTACCACCTCACTGCTCATATGCTAGGAACTAAAGTTAAGCTTGCCAGGTTTTCATTTGAAGAATTTGCTTTCTTCTCCTTTAAAAAAATGAGGATATTTGTCCACCTCCAGTCCTTTGGCATTTCTGTTTGTTCACAGATTTCCAAGTATCAACAACAGTGGCTCAGAAATCACATCCATTAAGTCTTTTAACTCCTAGGATGTTATTTATTTAAGTGACTTCAACTAATTGGCTAGATGATCCCTTGCCACCTCCTCTATACCTTGTGTTTCAATGGTCTGTGACCTTCTGTCCTTCCAATTTGAAGACTATTCTCCTTGGCTGGTAAAGTAGAAGAAAATTAAGAGTTTAGTAGTTCTGCTATCTCTCCTCCACTCATTATTATCATCCCATTGATCCCAAGTAGTAATATGACACCTTCTTTGATCTCTCTTTTGTCCCAAACAAAGCTCTAAAAAAGCCTTTTTTAGCTGTCTTCAGCACTTGTTGCAAGCATCTGTTCATTTTGAGCTTTTTCATTGCTAACAGTATTCTCAGAAGAGTGGGCCGCTCTTGGGGATTCAACGTCAGCTACCTGACTTTCCTTCTATCTTTTGTATATAGCCTTTAAAAAAGGAGGTACCAGTGAAGTTTTGTTGTTCTCTTTTTTGGACAGCTCCTTTTTTCCTTCCTCATCAAATCCTACTTGCCTGTGTCATGGGGGTTTTGTTTTTTAGTTCTCCTCAGCCAGCTATCTTGGCAAAACTTAGACCAATGGATCTTACCTGTATTTTCTCTGAAATCTTTGATATTCACTCTTTGAAACCCCAGACTGGCATTCCTCCTTCCTTCTTGCCTGTCCTTACCTTCCTTCCCTATCTCTATGTTGGCATATAAACACTCTGGGTAATGTCACACTTTTCCTACTTTGGCAACTGTTTCTTTATTACTCAGATTCACAGTAATGAATGATTCCTCCTTTCTTTCCTCCACCTTTTCAGGAATGGAGTTATCATTAAATGCAAGTCAAAAATTTAATGGCTGTTTTTCTTTTAGTAAAAAGAGTTCTAGGAGATGTCCAGACAGTTGAAACCCCCCATCACCATTGTGCAGGACAGCTTTGTGATCTGTTTCTGAAACTCTGCATCAACTTCTTGTCCTTTGGTATACTGATGTGATCACTAAGTACATAGTGTCCGGAACAAGGGAAAAATCATGGTTTCTCTGGCCTTGTCCTTGGGGGCATACTCTCACTACATAATGTTTCTGTGTTGTCTTCTATTGATTCTCATTTAAATACTCTCCACTGTGCTCTCTATTTATATTTTGTGTCTCCTCAGAGACACACATAAGTATGTACACATACAGACATCTATAATGACACAGACATATACATCTATAATATGTTATTGATATATAATATTAATTCAGACTATTCATTGGAAAGTCAAATAGTGAAGCCAAATGTTAAATACTTTGGCCACATATTGAGAAGACAGGACTCATTGGAAAAGATCCTGATGTTGAGAAAGATTGAAAGCAAAAGGAAAAGGAAAGGAGACAGCAGAGGATGAGATGGATAGATAGTGTTATGGAAGCAACAAATATGAGCTTGGACAGACTTAGAGAGATAGCCGAGGATGGAAAGTCCTGGTGTGCTATGGTCCATAGAGTCAAAAGAGTTGAACATGACTAAATGAATGAATAACAACAAGAAATACATAGATGTGTACACACTCGCGCACACACACACACACACACACACACACATATATATATGCACTCACATATTTATGGGTATGTATTTTTATATATGCTTATATATGTATATATCTATATAATATACAATAGTGCCCCACTATCCCATTTATCTAATGAGTGAAATATACCCTTCCATTGCCATGTTCTAACTATTCTATCTGCCATTGATTCTTTAAAAAGTTAAATTTATCTTAAGATTATAAAATCATAGGTCTAGGTCTAGGACATTCAAATTCCTTATTTTGTAGATTGGGAACCTGAATTCCATGGAGGTTAAAGGATTTGTCCAAGGTAATGCAGTTAATAAGCACCATGAGTTTGATGTGAACTCGGGGTCTCTGATTCCAGATACAGTGTTCTTTCCACTGTGTATTCCATCTCTCTTCCTAGCACTGGGATGTCTAGTTCACTTAATTTCCTATACATGGTTAGTAGTTAGATGGTAAAATGGATAGAAATGCTGAGCCTGGAGTCAAGAAATCTAGACTCAAATATTTACTAGCTGTGAGACTCTGGTCAAGTCACTTAAACCTCTGTCTGCGTCAGTTTCCTTACCTTTAAGATTTTGATAATAATCCGAGGGAAGATGTGAGGATCAAATAAATTAACACCTGTAAAGTGCTTTTAAATCTTAAAGCAATATATAAATACCAGCTATCATTATTATCTGTGCAATTACATCTGAAGCAATGATGGATCTGCCATTATTATTCCTTTTTATGAATTCCTGGATGTCTCCAATGATATCCTCTCCTTGTGTCACAGCTGCTGCTCTCTGTGGTAATTAGCTTAGTCAATGTATGTGGACAGTATTTTCTCCCTTCCCCTTCCATTTGCAGTTTGAAGTCCTCTTGGGTAATCTACAAATCTCCAGGCAAATTCATTCTTCTGAACCCTTATTAGAAGCACTCCATTTCTGAGTAATAGTCCATCACTCATGTATAAATCAATCAATAAGCACTTACTAAGAGCTTACTATATTCTAGGCACTGTTTTAGGTTCTGGGGATACAAATACCAAACAATCCCTGCCTTCAGAGAACTTACTTTTTTAAGGGAGAGACAAGAGTTAATATAAAATAAATCCAAAGTAGTTTGGGGCGGGAGTGGGGGGTGGAGCAAGACAAGCACTTCTAGCTGGGGATATCAGGAAAGGTTTCATGAAGAAGGCAATGCCTAAACTGAATTTTGAAGCCAAACAGGGATTGTAAAAAGCAGAGGTGAGACAGGAGTGTACTCTAGTCATAGGAAACAGCCATTGAAAAGCCACTTGACAAGCAGTTGACAGGCATGTATTAAGCCTTGGCAGGCAGTGTGCCAAGTTCCAGGAATACAAAGAAAGACTTGGACACGAAATCAAACACTCTGGTCCTGACATTCAAACACCATCTTCATATACCATCATTAGAACTAGCTATTCACTTTCCCCATCAGCCTTTGTCCCCACCCTTCAATCAGCAGCAATGATGAAAACCATCACCCAGGGCATTTAAGGTCTTCATTTTATGGCGCCAAACTTTATAATCCCTGGAGAGTCAGTGCAGGGTCCTTCTGGCAATATCACTTGTCTCTCCATGAATCAGCAGAAGTGGGTATTCATTATCAGGTCTGACAAGCATCAGGAGACTCTCCATCATGCCCCTGATATGCAGCCCAGGAGATTGCAAAGCTCCTGTTCCTTTGTGTCAAGATGACATACAGCTGCCTGCACAGCCCTCAGCTCATCAGGGAGTGCTTAACCATGCTGATTTGTCTCTCCTTCCTGTGACCAGGACTAGAAGTCTCCTCTTCTGGCAGCACCTGTGGAACTTCATTATTATTAAAAGCAACTTCCTTTTCAGTGGCCAGATCAATCCCCTTTGGGAAGGGCCATGGAGGCAGGAAACTATCCCATAGCTCCAATGGTCCCTCTACCCTTTAACTCGTGTCAAATTATTTTTCCACCCTCCAAACTCCTGACCCCAATTTGGATTCCCCTCTTCTTTTGCAGATTCCTCCCCCCCCCTTCATTCCTCTCTGTTTTCACTTCTTCCATTCCTTCAAGGAATATTGTTTTCTGATAAGCCAAAAAAGAGAGAAATAATCCTCTTATTCTTGCCCCTTTTCCTCTCAATGGATTTTGTATTTATATAATTACTGCTTGGCATTGGGAAAAGCACAAGCATGATGTAATGTCTGCAGGTGACTGGAGCATTCCCTTCACCCTCAGTAGGTCCTCCCTTTTCTGAGGCTCCCACTTCTAATGCTTAGCCAGCAGTAGCAACAAAGAACCTATTTGCTCTACCAGGAGCACTCTTAAATTAGGGCTCCCAAATGAGACTTTTTTAGGACCATAGATCTAGAACTGGACCAGACCTTAGAGGCCATAACTGAGGCCCAGGAAGGTTAAGTGATTTGCCTAGGTCCCATAGGTTGTATCAGAGATGGGATCTGAACCCAGCTTTTCTGACCTAGGTGGTACAATGGATAGATCATTTACTAGCTGTGTGACCCTGAGTAAGTCACTTAACCCTATTGTCCTATTGGCCTCAGTTTCCTCACTTGTAAAAAGGAGTTGGAGAAGGAAATGGCAGCCCACTCCAGTATCTTTGGCAAGAAAACTCCAAATGGGGCCACAAAGAGCTGGATACTACTGAACAATAATGACAACTTCTAACTCTACGGCCAATATTCTTTCTATTGTACCATGCTGACTTGAAGTCTTTCTGGCCTTTTTCTGAGGCTTTCTCATGCTCTTCCCTATTCCCTGCCACTACTTTCCCAGAAATGTTTAACCTATAGCTTTATCTTTCTATTTCTTAGTTTTCTTACATATAAGATAAGCTGGGTTATGGTTCCTTTGAGTTCTAACATTCTGTGATTCTCAATATCAATATACAATGTTAGTTCCCACCATATTTAAATTTATCCTTTACATTTTGGCAATTGCACTTTTTTTCTTTCTGGACCTATGATTTTATTTTTGAAAACTCCAAGCATAAAAATCCCCTCCATTGATATAGCCTAGCAACTTAAGAGCAATATATGAGTTTAGACAGTTGACTAGGATATTTAGGGGTTAAGGTCCTCTCCCATCATGGCATAACTAGTATGGGTCAGAAGGACCAGAAGAAGGAATTTAATCTAAGTCTTTGTGACACCAACTCAGGCCTTCTTTCTGCAGCACCAGACTGTTTCTTCAATTCATACCTCATGGATAGATCTAAGCCTCTTGGTACATGTTATTTTGTTATATTCTCATAAGACTCGTGCTCAAGATTATCAGGCTTGGCATGGACTTTACTGCAATGTGGAGTGGGCATTTGGGCACCCTTAGCTAGCATGAACCCAGGGGCATAATTTCATCTCTAGTCGCGCCCCTCAAGTCATACCAAGGCACTATCTCATAAAGTAACTAAATCTGAATACTTAATGAGGTCCTG
This sequence comes from Gymnobelideus leadbeateri, assembly GCA_011680675.1. Lineage (NCBI taxonomy): Eukaryota > Metazoa > Chordata > Mammalia > Diprotodontia > Petauridae > Gymnobelideus > Gymnobelideus leadbeateri. Next base: position 526,417 of record WOXC01011523.1, on the reverse strand, counting down.
TGACTAATCCAATATACTCATCCTGGAACTAGTAAGAATGAAATTGCCAGACTATCTCTTCTTCTAATTATAATTAGCATCTAGTATCATTAATAATTAATTAATAATAATTTATTAGGCATTACTGTGGGCTAGGCACTGTAATAAGTGTTTGGAATATTAAAGAAGCAAACATTGTCTCTATTCCCAAGAAACTTAGATTTTAATGGGGGAGACAACATATTCACAAAATAAAGAAATAGATAAAAGCTAGCATTGGAGGAGAAAGCACTAACATAAGGGATAGCAGTGCCCCCAAAGGTCTCCTGTAGAAGGTGATATTTGAGTTTAGTGTCCCATTCGACAATGAGTTCCTTTACAACAGGCATGGTCTTTTGCCTTTTTATGTATCCCCAGAGCTTATCACAGCATCTGGAATATAATGGGTGGCTTAAAAATGCTTCTTGACAGATTTGACTTGGCTTGACTTGACTTAAAGGAAGCCAGGAATTCTGGTGAAAGTAGAGGTGAGAATGGAGACCATTCCAAGAATGGGGAACCAGTGCAAAGGTATGTGTGAGCATAAGCAAGGAAACCAGTATGGCTGGACCACAGAATGTATGGAAGTGAGGAATATGTAAGGAAACTGAAAAGATGCAAAACAGCCAGGATAAGAACATTTAATGACAAATTATTAAATGTTTACTAATTCTAATTTTGGTGAAACTACAGCAAGACTTCAAGGCAGGAGTTGTCTCTAACTCTAGCAAAGACCAACTGAAGTTCTGACTATGTTGTCTTCATTATTGGCCAAAGGGCCAGTATAAGCTGTCATAGCTTTCCTATACAGGATTTAGAATCAGAAGACCAGACACAATGGATAAAACTGTGGACTTAGAGTCAATAAGGCCAGAGTTCAAATCTTGTCTTAGATACTTATGACCCTGGACAAGTCACTTAATTTCTTAACTTCAGTTTCCTCATTTCTAAAGTGGGGATAATAACATTTATCCCATAGCAGGATTTTTTCTGAGGACCAAGTGAAATAACAAATGGAAAGCACTTTGGGAACCTGAAGGTTTTATATAAATGCTAAGTCTTATTAATGTATCTCTTCCTCACTACCTGAGTAGTTTTTGACCTCCCTAAGACTGTCTGAGCATCTGTAAAATGAGGGGGTTGGCCTAGATGGTCTCTGAGGTCCCTTCCATCGCTATAACTATGACACTGTCATTAAATGGCTAATGGCAGCAAATGTCTACTTTTTGCATGCCTGAATGACAAAATAATTTGGTCCCTTAAGTGGAGGGCACAGCCTGTGAGCCATACTACTTGGGGTTATCCCAGAGTACCCTAGGAGGAACCAGCTGCCTAAGTTGATGGCATGGTAGATCAGAAAAGCCTAATTATTTTCACTTACTTTGAAGAAAATAGGAGATTCAAAGTGTTGAGAGAACAAGTTCAAATCCAGCCTCAGACACTAACTAGTTATGTGACCCAAACAAATCACTTAATTTCTGTCTGCCTCAGTTTCCTCATCTATAAAATTGGAATAATAATAGCACAAATTTCCCAATGGTTGCTATGAGGAAAAAATGAGATAATGTTTATAAAGCAAACCTTAAACTAGATAAAGGCTAGTTGTTTGTTATTGTTCTTGTTGTAAATGTGGTATCAAGGAAAAGATAGCAGGGGGTGGAGCCAAGATGGTGGAGTAGAAACAGCGCCTCCACAGTGCTCCAGACCACACCACTTCAAAATTATGTAAAAGGGGGACTCTGAACAACCTCTGGAGCTCCAGCACCCACAGAACAACACAGAGAAGCTAACCTCCCACTGAGGACAGCCCAGCAGCCCAGCAGGGAGCGGCCAGCACAGCGCTCTAGAGCCGACAGCTTAGCGCTCTGGGAGCCAACAGCACAGTACTCTGGGAGCTGAGCCCAAGACTGAGGTTTTAGCCCCAGGGGGCCAGTCCAGCAGCCAGATGGAGGGACCCCAGAACACCAGCAGCTGTGGCTTTTCCAGAATTTCCAACACAAAATGAGAGGTTAGTGCCCTATGGACTTTGGGACCAGTATTTGGGAACATGTCAGCTTCTTCCCCTGGGGGCTAGAAGCAGCTGAGGAGATGTGGCACAGATGCTATTTTGTAGCTTCAGTTGCAGCTTCAGCTCCTGGTCTGCAGACTGTAGGGGGATCTGGAGATCAGTCTGGGGGGTAATCACTCTTGCTTTAACCTCCCTGGATGTGGATTGTGGTCTGGGGTAGAGGTCTTGGGGTGTGTGACCAGCTGTAATGGAAATGCAGATTTAAAGATCTTCCCTGCCCCTAGCTTAAGTGCACCTGGAGCCTGTGGTGGGAGGCTTGTTTTTCAGGGAAGCCCACACCTTGATACTTTGTGATTGAGCAGTGGGTCAAGGAGGTTGTTACATTCTCTGAGCCAAGAGAAGGCTATATAAGCCCTGAGGAGAGGCTTTGCTTTGGGGCTCACTTTGAGAAGTGTTGTGTGATTTGACCAGATGAGACTCTGGGAAGCCGTTGTTGAGAGCCCCCCGCTTTGAAAACCCAGATGTTGATGCTTCCCTCTCTGGTAACTGTGATTTGGTATTGATATAATGGTTGGACAGTTTGGAAGCCTGTCTGTTTGATCTGTAAGTTCTGTAACTCTGAAGTTCAGGGTGCTGACCTTTTTCCCCTGAACTAGATAATGTGTGTTTGTTTGATTAAAGTAAGCTTGTTAACCCATTTTGAGTTGCTTTCCTTTTGAAAAGCAGATCTAAGAACCTGTGTTGGCAGTCACCCTGGGGGTGTTGGGGTGCTTGCTGCTACACCAGCTTGCCAGAGTGTGTGGGGGCTTCAGAGAGGGCACCCAAATAATACCTCTGGAAGCTGAGAAGACTCCAGTGTTTGGGATGGAAGCTCCCCTGTCTGGTGGCAGAGTCTTACTGTGGCAACAAGCCCAAAAGTCAAGTAATTAAGTGGCAACATGCCTAGACAAAGGAAACAAAATAAACAGAAAAATTCAACATTAGACTCCTATTTGGGGAGCAAAGAGGATCGAAGCATGGACTAGGAGGAGGACTGGGAGGTCAGAACTCCTGCACCAAAAGCCCCAAAGTGGGTCAGAACTCCTGCACCAAAAGCCCCAAAGTGGGTTACAGGCCATAGAGGACCTTAAGAAGGATTTTAAAAATCAAATAAGAGAAGTGGAGGAAAAATTAGGAAGAGAAATGAGAAGGATGCAGGAAAAGTATGAAATGACAGTCAACAGCCTGACTGAGGAAAATAACACCTTAAAAAATAGACTACCTCAAAGTGGGGAATGGACCAGGTGGGGGGTGGGATGCTTGGGAGGGAAATATAGTCAGTCTTTTAAAATATATCTACTATGGTAATGTTTTGCATAGCTATACATGCACAACATATACTGAATTGCTTATCTTCCCAGTGGGAGTGGGTGACAAGGGACGAAGGGAATGGATCTGTGATTCGAAGTTTTAAAATTAAATGTTTCAAATATATAAAAATACTATTATTAATACTATTTTGCATGTAACTGGGAGATAAGATGTGCAGGCATTGGGGCACAGGGATTCACCTTTCCCTACTGGAAAAGTTGAAGGGGGTATGGGAGAAGATATGGGAGAGAGCAGATTGGATGAAGGGATATCTTGTGGGACTGCTATTCTGGGATAGTGGGTAGGGGAAAAATGGGGGAAAAAATGCAACTCAAAATCTGGTGGAAATGAATGATATAAACCAGAAGTTAATAAAGCATTTGGAAAAAAAGAGAAGAAAAGATATCAATAAAGAGAAAAAAGGAAACTAGTGGGGTTAGTTTGGAGAAATGGGTCATGTCAAAGGGATTACAGAAATAGAAAAAGTAAACAGGAAAAAATAAAAGAAGGGGAAAGTGAAGCATTATTTTAAAAAATTATCTAGGCTGGAAAACAAATGAGCATAGAAGAGATAGAAGGAATCTAAGAGGTCATTTAATACAACCTCCATCACTTTGCATATATGAAAACCCAAGGTCAGATAGATTAAGTGACTTGCCTAGGACCATACATGTAGTAAGAGTTAAGATTTGAACTTAGTTCCTCTGATTACAAATCAATTCCTTTTTTCCTACTAGACCATACTGTCTCTCAAAATTATTACTTAGGATCATAGATTTAGAACTGGAAAATACCTTACACATCATCATGTTCTACCATCTGATTTTACAGATGAGGAAACTGAGGCCTGCATAGGGAAAGTGACTTGGTTAGGTCACATAGCTAGTAAGTAGCAGAGATAGATGCTTCCATTACAACATGTCACCTCTATGCATAGAACTTGAAACAAAGTCTGATTGTCAATTAGGTAAGCTTCTCAGTCTACCATATTGCTTCTCTAAGGGAAGATGAAGTAGTAAACTGGGGAAAATAAATAGATTTGACCCTTCTCTCACCCTCTATATCCAACCAGCTTTCAAGATCCCATTCGCTCAACCATCTTTTCTCCACTCACTCAACCAGTACTCTAGTTCAATCCATCACGTCTTTGATGGGTCTATTGCTATAACCTCCTAATTGGTCTTCCCAACTCCATCTAGTCTTTTCCCACTCTAATCCATCCTCCAGACAGATACCACCACATCTAGTTTACTAAAGCACAGATCTGACTAAGTCACTTTCCTGCTAAAGAAACCACCCTATAGTCCAACCTAAGTGGCCTCGTTATTGTTCTTCAGATACAACATTCCATATCTCTGCCTTGGCACATGCTGTCCTCTATGTTTAGAATGTATTTCCTCCCCATTTCTTCATCCTCCCTGATGCTAAGGTCTACTCTTAAAATTGTCTTTTACTTATATTACATACATTTTGCTTGTACTCAAGTATAAGCATACTTATACTTATCCACTGGAGAAGGAAGTGGAAAACTAGCCCAGTATCTTTGCTAAGAAAACCAGTGCAGACAGTATGGTTCATGGGGTTACAAAGGCAGACACAGCTGAATGACTGAATAACAAAACTTAAATGTATATGTGCTTTCTCCCACAAGCTTCTTGAAGACAAAGGCTTCCTTCATCCTTTTCATACTTCTCCTTCATAGGATTCTAAGTTCCTTCAAGGTTCAGCTTTTCCTGAGCCCTCTAGTTCTCAGCACCCTCCATCACAACGGAAATTACTTATATTTACGTTTGCTATTGGCTTATCTATTTTTGTGTTATCTCACCCACAATAGAATATAAACTCCTTAAGGGCAGGGATTATTATATTTTTGTCTTTGTAGCTTAGGCATTTAGCCTAGTGCTAGGAAAAGGGAAAGTACTTAACAAATGCGGGTGGAATTAATTAATTAATTAATAGCAACAGTTGAGCCTAGTAGTGTGGATTTTTTTTTTTTCAGTATGACAATTCCAATACATGCCAGGCCTTGTGAATCTGAAAGCTGATTTGACATCTAATCAACCCAAGGTCATTTTCCTTTGCTCAATCCTCTAAAATCTGAGGGAAAATTGGCCTTTGAAACTAAAGAAAAATAATGTCACATCCCCACTCCAGTGTTTCTCTTTTTCTCAAAGCTTACTTTCACTGAAGTAGTCATTTTCTTTGGGAGACACCAAAGTCCTAAGTTCAGATAAATCTGCCAGCTCATCTTTTCCAGCATTGGTATTTCTAAGCAATGCCCTTTGATGACTCTTAGATAAAGTCATCAACCAGCAAAGGAATGAGAGACCTCTCTACTAAAAAGTGACACATAATAATTGCCTCACCTAGTCAATGAATAAACCCGCCACAGCCCAATTACACCACAGCAACACACAATGAAATACCTCTTCAGCAATCCTTTACCAAAGAAATAAACCTGTCATGGATAGAAAAATTGGGTGTTCATCAAGGCTATACATCCAGGAAGTAATACGACTGTTGGGGGTCATACAGGCAGTAACTCAGCAGGCAATTAAAGGAAATTAGAGGCAGTCTTCATTACAGACATTTTGTACTTTGTTTATTCCATTACACACTTTGTAGTGGAACCACTAGCCTGTATCCATAGCTTGTCCAGTGGAAAATGAAAGCATCAACAAAGCATATTTGAGATCAGGGAAGCTGGATAGATATTGGGAGAGGCAGCTACAGTGAGTAGAGCACCAGGCTTGGAATCAAGAAGACTCATCTTCCTGAGTTCAAATCTGGTTTCAAATACTCACTAGCTGTGTGACCCTGGGCAAGTCACTTCATTCTGTTTGCCTCAGTTTCCTCACCTATAAAATGAGTTAGAGAAGGAAATAGCAAACCATTACAGTATCTTTGTCAAGAAAAGTCCAAATGGGGTCACAAAGGGTTAGAGATGACTGAAAAATGACCCAACAACATGGATATTCCATAACTTACCACAAGGTAATAGATTTAGAGTCAGAAGGGATCTTTGAAGTCAACTAGTGCATCCTCCTAATTGTATTCATAAAAAAGCCGAGGCCCAGGAAGGTTAAGTGACTTGTCTGAAGTTATAGAGTAGCAAATGATACAACCAGAATCTGAGCTCAGGCCCTCAGACTCTAAATCTCAAGCTTTTTCTACACTGCTAGTGAGTGTGGAATTGCCACCACTGACAGATCAATAAAAGAGCTTTGTCAGACCAAAACCAGCCCAACACTGCTCTAATACTGCTTGATTTTGGAGAGTGTTGTGGGGGGAAGGAGGGTCATTGGTGGAGAAGGGAGGAGGAAAGAAACAAAACCAAAATGAGCTAAAGCATATGAAGGGTTTTTGGCCTGGAGAAAAAAAAATCCCCATCAATTATTTCAGAAGGAAGGGGAAGGGAAGCAGGTGCATCAATAGGTCATGGGACTAAAGTCAGGATGAAAATCCTCAGGCAGGAAAAAGGTCATGGACAAGATGTCGACATTGATTGGCTCCAGAGTCTTCAGCTGAGAAATTGAAGCTGTGGGGTCCCCGGAGTCTCTCCAATTATGGGGCTCTTTCTTGAGACTCTTCTCAGCCCAATCAGGCAAGAGAATATTTCACACTAACTACCCATGTAATCAGGCTTCTATTAGCATGATTTTCTTAAGAGACAAATTAAGGATGACCTGATGCCATCGTAACACGCCTTGCCCATTTTCTATGGGGCAGCACAGGGAAAAGGTTCCAGTAATAAGCATTTAGCTACATGCCTCCTGTGGCTAAGGGGAGCGTTGTAGGGAGGGAGGGTTACGGCAGTAAGACAGGCTGCAAGTTCACTCCAGAGAAGGGCAGTACCTGCTGAATTGCTTCCTGATCTTTGAAATGAGAGCAGCTTCTGATCTATTAAAGGCAAGAACAGAACAGAAATCACAGAGCTGTCGAACAGGAGAAGTAAAGCTGATTAAAAAGTGTTGCTCCATGACAAGGAGAAAGAAAGATCATCATAGCATTAACCCTCCCAAGCATTCATGGTGATACTTGGGATAAAGAAATTTTCCATTCAAGAAACACTGAATGCTGACTAGGTGAGAGGAAACCAGGGTGGACAGAGCACTAGCCTTGGAGTCTTTACAGCCTAGGTTCAATACTTGCTCCTGATAGGAACTAGCTATGTGGCTATAGGTAAGTCACTTAATCTCTCAGTACCCAAGGCAACTCCCTAAGACTACAAACAACTGATCTGCAATTGGTGGAGGGATTCTTCACACCAGTAGTCCCCTACCTTAATGAACTCTTAGATACAGACAAAAAAAAAATCAAACAAGACAAAAGCACATAGGACAATATGGGGGGTAGTAGAGGGATGGGTAAAGTCCCTGACTTCCAAGAGGCTACATTCAATTTTTTAAAGTATATCTTTAGTTTTCTAATATTTTTTCAGAAGCTGTGCTATGTTGACAAAACAAACAAACAAAAAATCCAACACTTTGTGCTTGACCTGTGATTACCAACTGATTAATTGCCATTCTGATAGAGGAACTGGTGGTTTAGGTCATTGGAAGGACTGTGGTTCCTGGTTCTAAGATTTTTTTCAATCCCTGTGACCTGCATTTTTTGGTTTACTGATTTCATTTTATGAGTTTGTTTCTAAAAGTCTTTTCTCCCATATAAAATCCAGCCAGATAAAGTATAGTTAGAAGTAGGTGCTATTGTGCAAAGATCTGTGAGCTAGTAAGAATCATTCATTCAACAGTAAGTCAATAAATATCTATTAAGAGCCTCCTATGCACCCGGCACTGCGTTAAGCACTAGAGATATAAAGAAAGGCAAGTGATAGTCCCTACTCTCAAGGGTCTCACAGTATAATGGGGAAGACATCATACAAACTAAAGTATAAACAGTATATATATATATATATACAGAATCAGCTGGAAATAATCAGTAAAGGGAAAGCACTAGCAGGGGTGGGGAATCTGTAGCCTCAAGGCCAAATGTGGCCTTCTAGGTCCTCAAGTGCAACCCTTCAACCAAATCCAATCAATAGGCTGCACTTGAGGACCTAGAGGGCCACATGTCAGCTCAAGGTCAAAAGTTCCCTACCCCTGCTAGAGTTATAGGGGATTGGGAAAGGCTTCCTGTAGAAGATGGGAATTTAGTCCAGACTTAAAGGAAATCAAGAGATGGAGCTGAGAAGGGAGAGGTTTCAAGTCAATGAAAATTGCTAGATTGGTAAGTATAGTGTTTTGTTTGAGGAACAGCAAGGAGGCCTGTGTCACCAGATTACAGAGTATGGTGGGATGGAAGGAAGTGTTGATGGAACAGCTCGATGGCACAGTTGATAGAGCACTGGACTTGGAATCAGCAACACTCATCTTCATGAATTCATATCTAGCCTCAGACACTAGCTCTTTGCACTTAATTGATCTGGAGGAAGAAATGGCAAATTCCTTCAGTAGCTTTGCAGATGGGTTCTCAGAAAGAGTCAGATACAACTGAAAATGACCCAGCAACAACAAAGTCGGTGTGGAAGAAATAAATACGGTAAAGCGAATGGCAAACAGGCTTTTATAGCTGATCCGATGTAATAGGGAGCCATGGGAATTTGTTGGATGGTGTGTGTGTCTGTGTGAGATGTGGTCAGACCTATACTTTAGGAAATTCAATTTGACAATGAAGAGAATGAACTACAATGAGGAGGGACTTGAAAGAGGAAATGACCCAGCAGGCTATTGCAATAATCCCAGTATAAGGCAATGAGTGCCTATATCGGGATTGTAGTAGTGTTGGAGAGAATGGGGCTTATATACAAGCAATGTCATAAAGGTAGAATCAGTTAAACTTGGAAACTGATGGGATAAGGAATGAAAGAGAGTAAGAAATCCAAGATGATGACTATGTTTCGAGGCTGGAGGATGGTGGTACCCTCAACAGTAATACAGAAGTTAGGGAGAGAGGAGGGTTTGGGGGAAAGACAAAGAGTTGTTTTGGACATGTTGAGTTCATGATGTCCAGGGTACAACCAGTTCAAGATGTCAAAGAGGCAGTTGGATATTTGAGAAGGGAGGTCAGGAGAGAGATTAGAGCTGGATAAGTAAAGAATTATCAGCATAAAGATGCTAAGTAAACCCTTGGGAATTGGTGAGATCTTTATCAGACACTTTTTGTGTCCTCATCACTTTACTGAGAGCAATGAGACTTAGAAATCTAACCTACACTGATCTATCTCAACCTATTTATAATGATTTCTTTGCACAGATTTTGAAAACCAGACTTCTTATTGCCTCCCTATGTTTTCTGTCTGTGCCACTGTAGGAGGTAGAGTTCCAAAAGTTTACTAGTCACTAGGTGAAGTTGTTTCTTCCTTTATTGGTTCCAAATTTACCTGTTTCTGACTTCAGTGATCACCGTTTTGTTCTAATACTCCAGGATGACATTGATATTCACCGTTCCTACTCCTTTTATCACATACAGTGGAAATCCAGAAGTAGGATCCCCAAATAACCATGTGGCCTGACACTAAAAGAGCCCCTCTCGGAATGCTCCCAGGGCTGGGACTCTGGCCAGATGCCCTCTCTATCTCACCACCTCTTAATAGATATATAAAGAAACTGAGACTCAGATGCAATGAAGTAATTTGTCTAAATTTCATAACTAGTAGGTATAAACAATTAGGTGGTATAGCGAATAGAGCACCAGACCTAGGTTTAGGAAGATCTGAGGGCAAATCCTACTTCAGACATTTACTATCAGCCTCCATTTTCTCATCTGTAGAATGAACATAATAATAGTAGCTACCTCAAAGAGCTCTTGTGAGGCTCCAGTGAAATAACATGCATAAGTGTTGAAACACTATATAAATTCTAGCTATTATAATCATTTCTATAGCATTTGCTCCTGGTAACACAAAATAGGTAAACAGGTCATTTTCGTTTTTCATTATTTTGTTCTTTTAGGACCTTCTTGTGGCTGAAACCACTGACCCAGAGTTAAGGAAGCACAGAGGTGTTTGTGTATGAGGCGAAAGGGGTGGTCTGCTTTTTGGTCTCAGAGTCTGAGGCCCTAAGTTCAAGACTGAACAAAATGTGATGATTATAATTGTACTGTCACATGGGTTTGTTGTGAGAAAAGTGTCCACAAAGTGCTATCTAATTGTGAATTATTATTATTGTTATTTACTGCTCTTGGTCTGGCCAGGTGGGAAGAAGCCAGATGGACTTGCACCCTGCCTAGTGCATTTAGTCAGCACATTCCATCACAGCTGGAACAGTGCCAGGCTGCACACTCCATCACAGCTGGAACAGTGCCAGGCTGCACACTCCATCACAGCTGGAACATAGCTAGTGACCAGAGGGCATGATTTTCTGACAAAAGCCAGAGTCTGGAAATCCCTGGACTTCACAGATGTGATTCCCAGCTGGACTGACTCAGCCCTTCACTCTTCTGGGGTAGTCAATTTAACTTCACCATATTTAAGCCTAAAGACCTCATGGAGACAAGAGTCTGTCTCCTTGGCATGGACCAATAAACACTACCCTAGCCTTACCCCACCCTGATTCCCTCTGTTTGAGTAAGAGCTTTCTCTGGGGTCCTTTGGCTGAAATCTTTAAGCCTGATTAAATATCTACTGGTAGCTCAGCTGCTGGCTAACTAGTCTTGAAAATATTCCCTTTCCTGCTACCGCCGACAGAGCCAGATCTGGCATGGGGCAGCCAATATTTGGCACCAAACACTGACATTGTTGGGGAATGGAGTGGGGGAATACTGTGTGCTTCATCCTTTCATGTCTCATATAACCCCTAAACTGCCAGTCTTCTCCCCACCACAGTCCTCACCCAGGGTGGGCTGAGACCAGGATTGTGGGCAAAGGGACAAGAACTGTCCATCTTCCCTTCTCCTCTTCCCCCCAAAACCCCTCAACCTTAGTCTGTCCCAGTTTCTAATCTCCTTTACCCTCTCTTTCACTGTGCCCACTGGAGCTATCTTCTCTATTTAAAACAAAATGGAACAAAAAGCCTTCCACTGAAGGTACCATGTCCTTTCTAAAGCTCCCTGCTCCTTCCTTCCCATCTCACTGACACTGACATCTTGAGGGGCTGGCATGTTACTTGGTCTCTGTTGCCAATTTCCTCTAGTATCACCCTTCAACAACTACCTCCCTATAAAATTCACTCCATTCTCTCCAGAGCCTTGTTGCTCTAATCTCTTGACTTCCAAGTCACTCTCTTTTCCAGGTACAGTACCTACCTCAAAATCTTCTTTATTTGAATTCCTGACCTCTTGAAATGCCCTGGCCTCCATGTTCAACCTCTTCAGACCCCACAACTTCTATCTCCAGTCCACCTCCACCATGCTTAGGAGTAATCATGCCTTAGTTACCCCATCTCCATCATTGATCAGCTAAATTCTCCCCAAGTGCCAAATGAGTGAATGATGAAGCAGTAAGGACACAGTGTCTAGGTACCAAGCACTGTGAAGTGTGAAGGATGCAAAGACAAGAAAGAAAGATGGCCCCTGCCCTCAAGGAGTTTATATTCTATCAGGGAAAATAATACATAAGTGCGAGCTTTAAAGATGAGAAGAGGTGGGCAACAAGTTAGTCACCAGAAAGTGACATGGAGGCCCATATGAGGCAAGGTAAAATAAAAGCCCAGGGTGGCTCCCAGGAGGGAAAGCAAGATTCTGATGGGAATGGAAGAAAATAGTGAGGATAATGGATGAAGTATATAAAAAGTCCTGGAAATGGCTGAGAAGTGACACAAAAGGCTAGTTCCAGTCAAGATAAGTAATAATTTTAATCTACAAGAGCCTAGAATTCCTTATTATAAATCTGACTACTAGCAATATCAAAGAACTCTCAGAAATAACTACACATACTTAATACTACTTCTGTCACCATACAAAGTAAGATGACAAAATTTGCAAGAGCTATTCTCCAATTAATAACCAGTCAAAGAAATTGAATAGGCAGTTTTCAGAGGAAGAAATCAAAACTATCAATAATCATGTGAAAAAATTCTCTGAATCATTAATAATCAGAGAAATGTATATTAAAATAACTTAAGTAACACCTCACACCCTTCAGATTGGATAAGACAGCAAAAAAAGGAATATGATATATGATGGAGAGAATATGGGAAAACAGGTACACTAATGTACTCTTGGTGGAGCTGTAAACTAGCCTGACCATTTTGGAAAGCAATTTAAAACTATTCCCAAAAGTCCATTAAACACTGTGTGCCCTTTAACCCAGCAATATTCCTAAGGAGACCAAAGAAAGAGGAAAGGAACCCATAAGCACAAAATTATTTATAGCAACTTTTTTAAGAATTTGAAATTGAGGGGATATTCATCATTTAGGGAATGAACAAACAAGTTGTTGTATATAAATGTGATAGTTTCAGAAAACTGTGGAAAAATTTGTATGAACTGATGCAAAGTGAAATGAGCAGAACAAGGAGAACATGGCAATGGCGATATTGTAAAGATAATTGACTTTGAAAGGCTTAGTAACTGGTCAACATGATGACCCACCACACTTACAAGTGACTCATAATGAAATATGTTGTCCATCTCCAGACAAAGAACTGATCAACTCAGATGGCAGAATGAAATATGTTCTTTCCTTTTAGAACAGCTAATGCAAAAATTTTGTTTGCATGACTATGTATATTTGTAATAGATTTTGTTTTCCTTGCTTTCTCATTGTGTGTGGGAGGGGAGAGATGGAGGGAGCGAATTTGAAACTGGAAAAAAAAGTCTCTGTGCTTTAAAAATAATTTTTTTTAAAAACTACGGGAAAAAAGTAAGGCCACACACAAATGCCTCCTGCTCTATAGGAACTTACATTACTCTCTAAAGTAATAATAATTGCAGCTAACATTTACATCGTGCTTACTATGTGCTAAGCACTGTGTTAAGTGCTTTCGAAATATTAATCTCATTTGATCCTCACAAACAGCCCTGGGAGGTAGGTTCGATTATTATCCTTATGTTACAGATGAGGAAACTATGACAAACAAAAGTTAAGTGACTTGTCCAGGGCCAAAAAGGTAGTAAGTTTCTATCTGAGGCAGAATTAAAACTCAGATCTTCCTTGGTTCCATGCTTAGTTCTCTGTCTACTGTGCCACCTATAGCATATAACAACTGCTCCATAAAAGCTGCTCCATAATAACTGAGATTAACCCAGTGCTTCCCTTTTAGTAACCCCATGAGGCTGATAGCCCAATTACTACAATCCCCATTTTACAGATGAAGAAACTAAGAAACAAAGGCATTAAGTGATTTTTTTTCCATGGTCACACAGTTAGGAGGTATATGAGGCAGCAATGACCACTATTTGCAAAATGAGGGGATTGGACTCTAGCACCTCTAAATCTATGATGCTATGATTTGTGAGGAGAGAGTATTGGAAGTGACGACCCCCAAAGTCCCCCCGACAGCTCTCCATCTCCATCTATGATCTTATGAACACTATGCCTGATTGACTTCTGTAGACTGACTGGCAGCCTAAATTGACAGTCAGGAAGAATAGAAAATGTGTTGCAATGGAAAAATCAATGAACTTACAAAAGTCTTGAGAGATTAGAATCTGAATGTTGACTTTGCCACTAAATGGTAACTGTTGTAACTGACTTACTATGTCTGGGCCTCAGTTTCCCTACCTAACAAACGAAGGGGCTTGACCAGATGATCTCTTAGTTTCCTTTCAGCTCTATAAAATCTCAACCCAATATTTATCTAATAAGAAATCACACTGAGGGGGCTCACTTTGAGAAGTGTTGTGTGATTTGACCAGATGAGACTCTGGGAAGCCGTTGTTGAGAGCCCCCCTAGCTTTGAAAACCCAGATGTTGATGCTTCCCTCTCTGGTAACTGTGATTTGGTATTGATATAATGGTAGGACAGTTTGGAAGCCTGTCTGTTTGATCTGTAAGTTCTGTAACTCTGAAGTTTGGGGTGCTGACCTTTTTCCCCTAAACTAGGCTGCACAATATGCCACTACAGGTATTTCAGTCATTTTCCAATGAATGTATGCTGATTTTGTTCCTGGTTCTTTGCTACCACAAAGAGTGCTGCCATGAAAATGTTGGCATACAAACATTTGTATAGAACCTTCAAGTCAGCCAGCACCTCACACCCAATCTCACTCAATCTCCCCACAATCCTGGAAAGTAGGTGCTGTTATTAACCTCATTTTACAGGTGAGGAAAGGAGGCCATAGAGGATCAAATAACTGCATGAAGATTACAATGAGAATTAAAAGGAAAAAAAAGAGAGAATTAAAAGGACTCCAAAAGGAAGCAAAACTTTGAGGAACCAATCTCAGTGTCCAGAACAAAATGAGGAATGGGGCCACCAGGCGGCTCAGAGGATAGAGCCCCAGGCCTGGAGTCTGGGAGCCTGAATTCAAACCCAACCTCAGACACTTACTAATTGCATGATCCCTGGCAAGTCACTCCACCCTGTTTGCCTCAATTTCCTCATTTGTCAAATGAAGTGGAAAAAGAAAGGACAAACCACCAAGAAAACTCCAAATGGGGTCACAAAGAGTGGGACCCGACTGAACAACAAACAATTCAGAAAACAAACCTCCTTCCCTCCTCTCTCTGGAAGGGGTAGGGGGAACTCTGAGTCCAGAATGTTGCATACACTTCTGAGGATGGTGGCGATCTCACTATGCCAAGAGATTGTGTTTAATTGTTTTTCATTGTTTAATGTGTATATGGGGGGGGGGGGCGGAATCTGGAAATGACTATGATGTAAATACAAAAGGCATCAATAAAAATTACTTTTTAGAAAAAAAAAAAGAAATCACACTGAGAGAATGGGATTTAAAGTTGGAAGGGACCTTATAGATCATTTACCTCAACTCCCTCATTTTATAGCTGAGTAAACCAAGACCCAGAGATGTGCAGTCATTCACTTCAGGTCTCACAGATTATAGCAAGGAGCAGAACTGAACCCAGATCCTCTCTCTGATGACTCATCCTCCTCAGACTTAGACAATAACTCACTATTCCACCCTGGGCAGGTCATGTGATCCTGTTTGCCTCAGTCTCCTCACCTCTAAAATGGACTGTAGAAAGAAATGGCAAACTACTCCAGTATCTCGACCAAGAAAACCGTAAATGGAGTCAGGAGGAGTCCGATGTGACTGAAAATTACTCAATAACAGCAACAACAAACAACCCTTGTCTAACTTGTGTGACTAAGAAAAGGCAGTTAGGTGAGGCATGCATAGAGTGCTGACCCTGGAGTCAGGGAGACCTGAGTTCAAATTCAGCCTCAAACATTTAATAGCAATGTGACTTTGGGCAGGTCCTTTAACCTCTGTTGACTTACTTTTCATATCTATGAAAAACAAAAAACAACAAGAAATATCTCTCCCAGGGTTGTTGTGATGATCAAAAATGGTAACATTTTAAAAGTACTTTGAAACTTTAAAGTACTATATAAATGCTAGCTATCATTATAACCTTCATTTGCTTCAGTGAAAGTGCAGAAGCTTTCCTTGTACAGTAGAAAAAACCTTGAAGTCACAAAATTTGCAAGGTCCCAAAATCATAGGATTGAAGAGACCTCAGAGTAACCTGGTTAAGAATTTGGTCTACACCTCACAGAGGTTGGATGACCCCTTGTTGGGTATGCCCTTTACAAACTCTGGGGTATGCTAAATCCACAAATAGTTGCATTTTATAAGTCCCCATTTTATAGATGAGGAAACTGAGTCTGACAGGTTAAACATGACTTGTACTCCTACCCAAGCATGACATCCAAATTCTTGAAGCATCCCATGTTTCAAAAAAAAAAAAAGAATTAAAATAAGCATGACTTACACAGACTCACGCAGCTAATAAGTGTCTGAAGCAGGATTTAAACTCAGGTATTCTGGAATCTAAGTCCAGTGCTTATATTCCCTATTTTATGTATGGTATTTCATAATATAAGAAATATAGCTGTTACCTGCAATGTGTTGGAGCTTATTTCTGAGTTCTAGTTGGAGGATGGGAGTCAAATTTAGTTCTTTGTATTACTAAAAACCTTTCTGTTGTTCAGTCATTTCAGTCATGGTCAGCTCTTTGTGATCTCATTTGGGGGGTTTTTGGGCAGAAATCCTGGAGTGGCTTTCCATTTCCTTTTCCAGCTCATTTTACAGATGATGAAACTGAGGAAAACATGATTAAGTGATTTGCCCAAGGTCACACAACTAGTAAGGGTCTGAGACTGGATTTGAACTCAGGTCTTCCTAACTCCAGGCCTAGCACTCTATCCACTGTACCACCTAGCAAAAAATTTACATATAGGCAAAATGTGGCTATTTACTGTTATCATTTCAGGGGCAAAAAGCCCATTGACAAAAATCTCTTTTCCCCTTACCCTACTGTTACCTATAATTCTCACCCAAAGCTAGCTGCCTAGGGTGCAAAACACAGGAAGATACAATGGGGCAGACTTTTAAAAAAAATTCATTTTTATAAATGTACAGATTTTTACTGACAGAAAATTGCCCTCTACATCGTACATAGATATTTATTTTTGATAATGTTAGTACTTCAGATCTCAAATATTTCAAAAATATTTATGGTTTCATTGGGGGGATGCCCTCCATTGATATATATTACAACCCTTTATGGCTTAAGAGATAATCTTCAAGGAAGCTGACCAAGGAAATAGTCCCCCTATAGCAACACCGGTGATGAGGTGGGAAATGGGCAAATAATCCAGCCTCTCATTAGACCTGTTTTCAAACACTTTAAGAAACAGGGAATGTGTAAGACCTATCACAGTACCTACTCTGTTGACTTGAAAACTCACAGATTACCTCCACCCACCCCACGATGAAACATCAGAAAGGGCCAATGGTAATAACTGACATGTGCATAGTGTAGTGAGACTTACTGTACAATGTACCTGCCTCACCACTACCCTGCACAGTAGGTAATAGAGACAGCCTAATAGAGAAGAAAGCAGATTTGGATTTAAAAAAAAAAACCTGGGTTCAAATTCTGAGGACCACTTTCTAGCTGGCACATCACTTAACTCCTCTGGGCCTGAGTTTCTTCATCTGGCTTCGAAGACACCCTTCAGCTCTAAGTGTTTTAAGTACAAGCCTTTTAATGCCCTCTTTACAAACAAAAAAACTGAGGCCCAGAGATGTTGTCACATTCATAATCACACACAAAGTACTATAGGCAAGATTTTAACATTGGTCTCATGACTCCTAAGATAAGCATTCTTTTCACTGAGCCACATTGCCTTAAATCAAGTGTCAAATGTTCTAGTCAACACTCAATGCAATACACAAGGGATATAATTATTAAACTTTTCCTAGGACATGCATTGGACTTCTGCTCTGCCCCCAGGAGGAACAAGTCATTACCCTTTAAACAGCCCTAATTTATCAAATCTTGGAGGCTCAGTGATCAGGGCCCTGAGAGAATAGGACACAGGGCTCAAATGCATGTGAGGGGGTTGGAAAAAGTCCAGCTTCACAGATGTGCCTCCTGCTGATCTGAGGCAGCCCTTTAACCTTCTGGGGTGGTCCCTTTTAACTTTTCTACCTTATGGAGGTCTGCAATTTGTCTGTTAAGCACAACCATACAGACATCTCCTGTGAGTCTCTGTATTCAGATGAAGCATTTGCCCAAAGATGGGGCGTTGACCAAGATAGATTGATAGAATCGTTCCTACATAGCTATGTGGGGGCCTGGGCATGAAGAAGAAACTTGATGTTGTTAGGCAAAGTCAGATGGGAACACCCAAAAGGGAAGGTGCACCTTCCATTCTGCGATTCAATACACATTTGTTCAGTTGAATTGTCTAGTCAAAGGCATCAATAACAAATTTCACAGTCTTTAGTATAGCAGCTGACTGAAGGGATGAAAATCAGAAGATTGTGCAATGGTCCATTAGAATTATGTCACAAGTTTCCTAAAAGGAGAGATTCATCCTTAATAAGGAAGAAAGGAAATACTAGTTTTTATGTCCCTGTCAAGCTTACCAGCAGTTGTCTCTGTTTAGATAAAGCAAATTTTGTCCCCACATTCTAATGCTTCCCAAATAACTCATGAGACCAGGTCTTTAATTGTATCTAGCACAGAGGTTCTTTACATTTCTCTGTGTCATGGACCCTTTGAAGGTCTGTTGAAACCTATGGACTCCTTTTAGGATAATGTTGTTTTTTTTTTCCTTTTTGGAGGGGGGAAGGCAGGGCAATTGGGGTTAAATCACTTACCCAAGGTCACATGGCTAGTTTTTATGTTAAGTGTCTGAGGCCAGATTTGAACTCAGGTCCTCCTGACTCCAGGGCTGGCACTCTATTCACTGCTAACTGCTCCCTTAGGATAATGTTTTTAACTGCCTAAAATCAAATATGTAGGATTTAAAAAGAGAAAAATTATATTCAGACTTTAGGAAGAAACAAATTTTTTTAAAGATTTGGCACCTTGATCATATCCCCATCCCAACTTACCACATTAGAGACTTTGGGGAATTTCCCCTTGAGTAAGATCTGAGATTCTCTCTTGAACTGATATATCTTGTTCCCTTCCTCCTCCTCCTCCTCCTCTTTTTCCTCCCCCTCCTTCTCTTCTCCCTCTCTCCATATTAGGAGTCATACTTTTACATGTATATTGGTATGTGTGTGTGTGTGCTCTGCCTAAAGGAATATAAATTTTGACTGCTTATACTTCAAAAGGTATCTTGGGGTTTGGGGGCTAAAATTTTTTCTTCCCTATTTATTTATTCTATCACTTCCCCCACCACCACCAAAAAAAAAAACTGGACAAATTAACTCTTTTGTCTCATGTAGTTTTTCATTTATGATTTCTTGAAATATAGCTGTAGAAGACCAGGCTTCGTTAAAACCCACTGTGATTCAAATAGAACTACTTGGCTATGTCTTTAAACCCAAATCACTCTGGCTTTTACTGACTGATCAATAATACATCCTCACTTGTCATTGTTTGGGTTTTGATGGGTCAGAGGGAGTGCAAATAGTGATTATTTCTGTTCTAGTCAGAAACTCTGAGGGTCTTCCCCTCCCAGACTGATTCTTTTATAAAGGCAAACTAGGCCATCCTTTGCTTCAATTCTTACCTAGTCTTTAACTACTAAATGGGTGTTGCCTCAGACAAACTGAGACCTGGGAAAGACCTTAGTTTAAAAAAGGCAATGTCTCCCACTGCATCTCAGGTCATTGCCAATCCTCCTGATCTATGCCTTGTCACTGGATTCTGATGACTCTGGAGGAGAGAGTGAGGCTGATGACTTTTCACAGTTCTGCCTCACTTAAATCCAATTTACTTGCAAGTCAAGATATCACCCTTCTGATGTCATTGGTCCTTTTCCAGAATGAAGGACGAACAACAACAACAACACTATCTTGTCCCCAGTGGCAGAGCTAATTTACTTTATGCATTGTTTCGTATACTCTCATCTGTATAACTTCTCTAATTTCCTTGCAATTAGAATGGGTAAATGGGTTTATTTACTATTCACTATTTGTAGTATTCTATGGGAAGGGAATAAATCCTTGGAGATATGCAGAAATACACAGAGAGACATAGATAGATAGATAGATAGATAGATAGATAGATAGATAGATAGATAGATAGATAATGTAGATAGACAATGTTGGGGCACTCTTTCTCCACTAAGGGATAAGTTATCAGGAACACAGCCTGTACCTAAAAATTATTTTCCGTAGATTAGTAATAGTTGTGAGAGGGAGGCCCTGGTGTGTGTGTGTGTGTGTGTGTGTGTGTGTGTGTGTGTGTGTGTATAAATTCTAGTTCAATACTCCCTGTCTGAGGAAAGCAGAATGTCCTGTCTCCTTACTCTAATATCCTGCTCTCTTCCTGAAATGAATGAAAGTCCCCTCTGGAGAAAGACCAGGCTGATACTAGATACACACACACACACACACACACACACACACACACACACACACACACACAATACACATACATCCATGAACGCTCTACATATATAACCAGTAATGGTACACACTTACCAAAGCAAGTCACTACAGATCAGAGGACCTGGAACCAGTTATTCTTGGGTTATGTTCTGTCTTATATATTCCATGTCCCAACCAAACTGCAATAGTTAATGTACTTCACACTGGATATTTTATCTCCTGTCTCCATTCACAGACTCTCCCATACCCAGAACAGTCTCACTTCTCCCATCCCCTTTAGTGTAGTCCACTTCAATTCTCAGCTTCAAGAGACCTTTCCTGATTTCTTCAGTTAATTGTGCTCCCTCCATCACAAGTTGTGATATATTTACTCTACATCTATCCAGCATTCAGAGAGAATGTGTGGCATTGAGTTTAGAGAGCTAGCCATAGAGACCATAGCCAAGTCAAGCCCCAGAAACATATACATTGTACAACCCTGGGAAAAACAATAACTTTTTCAGAGGTCTAGGCAACCTTCTAAGATTTTACGTTGTAGAAAAGGTAACAACCTGTCCTGGTAAAGGGAGTTTCCTTACCTGGGAGATAATAAGGAAATCAAAAGCATTTAACCCTCTAGAACAGATTCTTAACCTGTAAGAATCTAGTTTTATTTTTTTTATAATTCTTTTCCTTGGTAATCCTATGTATTTTATGTATCTCAAGACATCATTCTAAGGAGTACATAGCTTTTATCCCCCTGTCAAAGGGGTTTGTTACGCAAAAAAAGTTAAGAACAGCTAATATAATAACAAATAAAATGCTCAAATAAAAATAAACTATTTCATTTTTGTGGTTATATCTCCAGTGCTAGCAAAGTCCCTGGAACACAGTAGGCATTTAATAAATGCTTATTAAATTGCATCATCAAGTTCCATATGACTTTCAAATATACCTTAAAACTTTTGTCATTACCTCTGTGATCTAGACGGCCCCAAATCACTAATTATTAATGAATTAATTTTCATTAATGAATTACAATTCTCCCAGGATTTCTTTGGAGCACAGATCCTTCAGTCCCTTACTACAGCCTTATTGAGGTCACAAGGACCTTTAAGGAAACCTTGGCAGGGTTATCTTGAAAACAGCCGAGCTAACGTCTTGGTGTTTGATTTGGTTAGGGGTTTATTTGCTTGTTTAAGCTTTAACATATCTCTACTGAGCTAAGTTGCTGAGCTTATAAGAATCTACAACCATATGGAGTCATATCACTTCATAGTGATCCTTAAAAGACGCTTATTTCCTGTGGGAGGTTTTTAATACAGTGTCAGAAGTAAATCATAACAGAAAATCCTTGTTCAGACTCAAGGCTAAAGGCAACTGCATTTCCCAACATCAGTGCATTATGACTACTCCCTTTCCCACAGATGAACTCCAGCCTTCCCGTTGACCTATAGTTACCCTTCCCCCTTTATTCAGTCAAACCAGATGTTTTACCACAGAATAACAAATCCCTCTCCTTGGAATAACTATGGGCAAACAAGTCATTGCCCTCAACCCCCAAATAACCTGTAAACCACACTAAGTTTGGGTGAGCAGGGTGCTGGGAATAAAGCTATCCAATTTCACCTCACAGGGATGAAGTCACCCAATCCAGACCACTGCTGCTAGCAAAAAAAGAGAGGGAGCCACATGAGATGTTCACATTTTCTTTTCAAAAAATACATGACAGAAATACATATTCTACACCTCCTCGTGAAGGAAAGCCAAAGAGATAAGTGAATAAATGGAGGAGAAGAGATGAAAAACCCAAACCCTGGACTAGCTGGGGGAGCAGAGACATAGCAAGGTAATACAGAGGTGCCAAGGACATGATAGCTGAGCTTGTTTATCCCAGATGAGGGATGAACGGAATTACCCCAGCTGGAAAAGATGGGAGCCCTGCTGGAGAGAGGAACAGCAACCTAGGAACAGGCAACAATAACCAGGCAGAGGAAAGCTTTGATTTAATACCAGCAATCATTTTTCTGGTGCCTCGGCAATCATCTTCAGAGGAAAGCAGTAGAAGTATCTTCCCAATAGACTGATTCTGCTGTGGAAATGCTATTCTTGGCTGCATTGACTCCATGGGCTTGCTTTGACCTTGAGACAGTTCTGTAACCTTGTTGTCTACCTCAGCTTCCCCACCAGCCAAGTGGGACAGCCTCCTCAAAGCCTGCTTTGTCTGCTCATGTGTCATGAAGATTAATTAATGGCATTAACTCTCTCAACATTCTTCGGGATGGCAAGGGAAAATTACGATTATGATTGTTATTACTGTGACTTGCCTGGTAGAGGATAAGCAAAATAATCCCAAATGAACAAGTGGGAGGCAGACTATATGGTGAGATTTGAAGGGTTCCCAAGAGAGCCTACCACAGCTTCCAAATATCTCTCCCTATCCCACCAAAGGACAAAAAATTCCCACCTTTAGTCACTTTTTTGCTTCAAGACAACAATGACCCTATTTAAGCACAAACATGGTATCTGAGAGAGGTAACTCATGAGGCTTATCAGTCAATAACATTTTAACATGAATTAGCCACCAGCACTGGAGTCAGGAGGATCTGAGTTCAAATCCGGCCTCAGACACTTAATACAAAAACTAGGCAAGTCACCTAACCCCAATGCCCTCCCCCCTCAAAAAAAAAGCAAAAAACAAAAAACAAAAACAAAAACAAAACCATAAATTAGCTTATGAGATTATCTAGCCAGTCATGGGTAGAATAATAAAAATAATAACTCACCATCACACAGTATTTTGAAATTTATAAAACACTTTTTAGAAAAACTGTCCGTTTGAACTAGTAGCAATGTCAGTAGGATCATACCCACTGCTGGAGATGGGAGGGGTGTTGTTGATCAGGGTACAGAATGCTGGTTTCATCCTCATAAGCAACTCTCTCAGTAGCTGTCTGCAAATTATAGTTTTAGAGAATTTCCTAAGGCATTCATTGAGAAAATTAGTAACTTGTTCAGGGTTTCACAAGCAGAAAACTGTCAAAGTCAAGACTTGAACACAGGTAGTATTGTCTCCAAACTGATCCTTTCTAATGACCTCAAGCTTCTTATGGGGAAACTGAGGCTCATAAAAGTAAAGTGTCTGTGGTCACTACTTTAAAATTCTATCTATATGGATAGTAAGCAGGAGTAAGGGAAGGAAGGAAACAAGCATTTATTAAACATCTGTGTGCCAGAAATTAGACTAAGCATTTTACAAATATTGTTTCATTTGATCCTCATAACAGCCCTAGAGGGTAGGCACTATTATCATCCCCATCTTACAGATAAGGAAAATGAGACTGAGAGCAGTTGCCCAATGTCACACAATTAGTATATGAGACTGGATTTGAATTCAGATCTTCCTCACTCCAGGCCCAGTGCTCTATCTTTTGTGCTACTTAGCTGCCTCTTTGAGTTCTAAGTCTGAGAATATTAAATATTGATTAAGGAAGAGGTGATGAGAGAATCCATGTTTAACAGCTACAAGTGACCTTTACGGTCTAGTTCAACCTCCTCATTTTCAAGATGAGGATGTGAATTGCAGAGACGTGAGCTAAATTACAGTCACACGGCAATAGGACTAGAGCCTAGGTCTTCTGACTTCAAATTCAGTGTTACTTCCAATGTTCCACACTACACCGATGAGGAACTGTAGTTTCAGTGCTCTGGATAGCAACCACATGGCCCTGAATACTTCGAGATTGGCAGGACCTCTGCTTATAGCCTTTGCCTATGACCACCTCTGACTATCCCGAGTCATTGTTGTCAGAGTGGCATTCAAAGCCCTAAAATCATTTTTGCCTGTCACATTCTATGTCTACAGGATGGAAGCTGTCTACATGAAGACAAGACTAAATAACATTAACCTGTTTGCTCTCATTTAGGAAAGGAACTGACAAAAATAAAATTATAAATGAACCACTTTGCAAAGATTTGCTGTTCATCTTTAAGAGGAATTCAATTATAGCTTATAACTACATTGTTGGGAATCATAATGAACCCTCTTTGGAATTTCCTTATTCAGATCAAATTAACTATCAGCAATTTGGAGCTTATTATATTACCAAGTTATACCTTGGTGTTGCCACACCATAAAGCCCAGTGTAATGAAAAGTGTATTTCTGTGATTAACCAACCAGGCACAAGTCGAAGCTGTTTGTGGTTTCTCTCTCCTGAGGATGTCAAAGGTCATGGAACCATTCATTCACAAATCCCTTCTCAAAGTATCAAATAAAAAAAGCAAAAATGAAAATATTTCTCTTGGAACAGTAAGTGCAATAAAGACCAACACATTTCAATGTGAATGCTCATTGTTATCCCACAGGGGAGAGTCATAGACTGTCTTTGTCATATATTGGCAGAAATGCCGGTTTTCTGATGACTAACCAAACATGACAAGGACGGAAAACATCTATCAGAGGCCTTGGAGACTCCATTTTGGAAAACGTGTCTCGTTGCCAAGAAAAAGGTACAAGGAAAAGTGTCACACCAATATTTACGACAAGTGAGGGGTGGGGGGCGGAAAGTAGGACCTTCACTTTATAATGGTACATTTATAATTTCTCTGATTTCTCCAGGAAAGTTCACTACAGAAAACATCAATAGCTGTGAAAGTCATTTCTAATTTTCTTCACTAATTTTGACAAACCAGAAAGGTCATTTCACAATTTCAAAAGTGCAGCTTGACCTGATTTTTGAGTAATATCGTATGTGGAGCCCTAGAGCCTCACAAAATGTGACTTTTTCCCCCTTCTCAATGAAGCAAACAGATCACAGACTTCTTTTTTAATTTAAGGGTTATTATCTTCATTTCAGAGGCCAAAAGGAGTTGAATTTTAGTTTCTCAGCTCAGCTTCTAAAGATAAACAGCTGATTAAATTACCTATGATCAGGTCCTATTTATTAAGCAGTATAATAATAATAATAATAAACTAACATTGATATAGTGCTTTACATTCTATAAAATTTTATTGCATTATGCTAGATTATTGTTACATTATATATTATACATGATTTAGTATATTTATCTCATTTGTTCTCTAGGAAGTAGATGCCATTATTATCCCCATTTTGCATATGTAGAGAATAAACCTGAGAGTCATTAAATGACTAGTCTAGGGTCACACAGCTAATAAGTGTGTGATTTAAACTCACACCTTCCTGAGTCGACACTATATGGAGTAGTGAATACAATGTTGCACTTGGGAGCCTGGAAGATTTGAGTTCAAATCTAGCTCAGACAATGCGTGACTGCACAAGTCACTATTTGTCTTGGAGTCATTAACATCAATAAAAGGGTATTATCATAGCACCTACCTCACAGGATTGTTGTGAAGATCAAATGAAGTAAGATTTGTAAAGCTCTTACTTAGAGCAGTAGGTGACACATAGTGGATGCTATGTAAATGTTAGTTATTGTTTATCATTTTTATTATGATTGGAACCAGGAGGTCATTACATAACAAGAGATTAGACTTGGTTCCAAAGGATTTATCTAAGAGCAGTGGAGAGAGGTTACAGAAAGCAAGATTTCCAGTCATTAGGGGGGAAAATTTCCTAATAGTTAAAGCTGTCAAAAAAAAAAACAACTATATGAGATGCTTTGGGATGCCTTCAACATTAGAGGTCTTCAAGTGTAAGAGAAATCTGGCCATCTGTGTAAGATGACTTCTTGGTGGCCAACACCAGTGATCAGTGTGTTAAAATTTAACTGATTCTTGTATGAGACATTTAGATTCTTTTCCCAGACAAATATCTGAAGCCTTTCTAATTTATCAGGACCTGCTATAACTTGAACTCTGCACAGCTAGCTCGTGCACTAGAGACCTAGAGTCAGGAAGCCCTGAGTTCATCTGTCCTCAGACACTAGCTTTGTGACCCTGGATAATTCATTTAACCCTGTTGGCCTCAGTTTCCTCGTCTATAAAAATGAGCTGGAAAAGGACAGGGCAAACCACTTCAGTATCTTTCCCAAGAAAACCCACATAAGGTCACAAAAAAAATGGCCATGAACATAGCATTAAACTAAAGCCAGGCAATCCTTTTATCTTTTACAAGTCCCTTGAACTGATTAGAGAAAGGAGCACCACTTGGGGCGGCTAGGTGGCGCAGTGAGTAGAGCGCCGGCCCTGGAGTCAGAAGGACCTGAGTTCGGATCCGGCCTCAGACAATGCACACACACAAAAAAAAAAACCTAGCTGTGTGATCTTGGGCAAGTTACTTAACCCCAATTGCCCTAAAAAAGGGGCGGCTAGGTGGCGCAGTGAGTAAGAGCGCCGGCCTTGGAGTTGGGATGACCCGAGATCAAATCCGGCCTCAGAAAATGAGCACCCACACATAAATAATGACTAGCCGTGTAACCTTGAGCAAGTTACTTAACCCCAATTGCTTAAAAAAAAAAAAAAAAAAAGAAAAGAGAAAGGAGCACCACTGATAGGATAAATAATGGCGTGCCAAGTTCCCAGGTGATCTTAAAAGTCAGTTTAGGTGGGAGTTAGAGAGAGGAAGAGGGTCTGCAAAAGATAACATGAGCCTAGAAGAACAGAAAGCAACCTTCCCAAAAAGGGTCACCACTTAAGGAGCAAGAGTTTTGGCCATGAACAATATTGGGATAAATGCTGAAACTTCCTGAATTTGTAGTTGGTTGAATAAGAATGCCTAAAACAATGTTTATTAATGGTTCTCTGTTACCCCAGAGGGGGGTTTCTTGTGGAGCACCATAAGCCATTATACGTGCCCTGAGCTTGTCAATTTTTTTTCAGTGTTACCCTGACCCATGGCCTGTCCTGATCCTCCCAGTTGTGAATGTGTTCCACTGTAACCTAAAATTACTTTGCATTTTCATTGTGCTGAATTAAAATGTTAAAGCAAACAGCAGACAGTGGGAGATGTAGAAATACATTCAAGGTGTGATTCCAGGCTGTAATAAATAAGTAAAGAGGAATTTTGAAGAAGGACAAGAGCAAAAGATGTCTTCAAACATGGCAAAAAATGTCAGGGTGCTTTGCTGTTCCCCTTATGATATCAAGAGAAAGGGAGGAATGAACTGTATAATATATAATGAACTTCTGGGAATACACAGACAAGAGTTGCACAGAATGGGAAGTCACAGATGGCTTACTGTCTTCATCTGAGAGAGAACTT
Organism: Gymnobelideus leadbeateri; assembly: GCA_011680675.1. Taxonomy (NCBI): domain Eukaryota; kingdom Metazoa; phylum Chordata; class Mammalia; order Diprotodontia; family Petauridae; genus Gymnobelideus; species Gymnobelideus leadbeateri. Next base: position 498,954 of record WOXC01011523.1, on the reverse strand, counting down.
TCAAACTGATGAAATCACAGAAGTATATTTTGGATTTGTTTATAGGATTTGTTTTTCCCTAATAAAATGTAGGCTCCTTGAGGACAGGAATGATTTAATTTTTGTTTTTGTATCTCTTGTACACAGTAGGTGCTTAATAAATGCTTGTTGAATGAATGACTCTATAGAAGTTATACTTGTTGTAGAGTTGAAATGGATTGCTAATATGATAGATGACATAATTAAGACTCAAAATCATCTCAGTAGAACATTGAGCCAAAATCACAAAAGAAAATTTTAAAGGGATAAAAGTAAAGTTTTAAATTTAGGTTCAAAAACTTAAATGTGCAAGTGTAGGTTAGGAAAAACTTAGGTTGGCAGCCATTCATGTAAAGAGGAAATGAAAAGGGTATAAAGTTACTGCAAGTACAGCATGGGGAAATAGAATGGCCTGACTCCGTAAAAAGTAAATGTAATCTCAGGCCACAGGAATAGAAGTCAAAGTTTTGCAGAAGAACCCAAATTTTAAACGTAACGCTGCTGTCTCTCACCCATGGCCAAGTGGGCAAGGAGTTAATGGCAAGCTGCTTTCATTATTTTGTCTCCTTGCCCTGATCCTTCTTTCCTCTCATCTTGACACCTTTCTCCTTTCCTCTCTTCTTTCTTCCTCTCCCCTCATCCCCTCCTCTCTTCTCTTTTCTCTTTTCATTTCCTTTACCTTCCCTTATTTCCTTTCTTTTCCCTTCCCTTCTTTTCTTTCCCTTCCCTTCCTTCCTCTTCTTTCTTCCCTTCTCCTCCCTTCTATTTTCCTCTCCTCTCTTCTTTTATCATTCTACATTCTCCCTATCAGTAATATCATCATCTCCAGCAGATTCCATTATCATCACTAAGCCAATGAGTCATTGTTTCTAGTCATTGTTTCTAGTCATTTCCAGTCATGTTTCTAGCCCACATCTCTCTCTTGCATTGAATTGTCACTAACTCCCTATTAGACATTTTGACCTGAATGTTCCATAGACTTCCCAAACTCAACATGTCTAAAACAGAACTTGTTATTTTTTCTGTTCAAAACCCACACCTCTTCCTACTTTCTCTATTTCTATTGAAAGCTACATCATTCTTCCAGGCACCAGATTTACAATTCCTTAACACCTCATTTCCCTTAACCTTAATCAGTCACCAAGTCCTGTTGATGTGTTCTCTGCCCTCCACAATATCTCTTCATTCGTCCTCTACTCTCCACTTACATGGCCACCATCTTAGTTAAGGTGCTCATCAACTTTCACTGAGACTTATTGCAGTATCCTTCTAATTGGACTCCCCGCCTGAAAGTATTTCCCTTCTGTGATAAGACTAATGTCTATACAGGTTTCTACATTCTTCCTTCCCTCCTGTGACTCAGCCACAAAAAGCTCAGACATGGAGTAGCTTTCACTAAAAGGAGATAAAGCTGTCCCCAGGATCTGATTAGCCTCAGCTTCTCTGACAGCAGCATTCTGATCACCTAAAGGCAAAAACTGTCCCAGTCATGTGGAGTCAGGGCCCTCCGACTTGGCAGAGTCCTGAAGAGCATGTAAATCCTCCTGTCCTTCACCACGTCCTGCCTTGATGACCAGACACATTTCATTTTGATGAGGGAGGCTGAGTCCAGAGAGGTTAAAGGCTACTGCATCCTTACTGCACGGTCTTACTGTGTTAGAGCTCATTTTCTTAACTGTCCAATTACTTGTAAGTATCTCATTTTGTGCCGATATCAAACCTGAACTAAGAGAATGCTGGCATTAGAGCTGATGCCAACACATGCCCCATCCATCCTCTCCAAAGCTGCCAAAATGATATACAGAAAGTATAGTTCTAATCGTGTCACTCTGCTGCTTATCACGTTTCAGTGGCTTCCTGATCAAATTCTTCAGCATTTAAAGCCCTTAAAATCTGGCTAAAATATACTCCTTTCCAAGCTTGAACTCACTTTATATACCAAGCAAACTGGCCTTCTTGTTATTATACACAACTCTTCTTATCCCAGTTATGTACCCTTAAAACAGTCTTTCTCCTTTCCTCTCCTCTTCCCTCTTTTCCTCTCCTCTCTTCCTCTTTCCTCCCCTCCCCTCCCCTTCCTTTGAACAATATGGCCCCCATGTCTGGAATGCACTCCCTGCTCAACTCCACTTCTCAGTACCACCTCCTATAGGAGGCTTTTACCAATTTTCCTCTCCCCTTCCCATAGCTCTTTAGTATTTTCCATGCTTAAACTGTATTTCTTTTGTCTAGATTTTGTATCTATTTACACTTACATATATAGTCTCCCTCCATCCCCCAAAGAATGTAAACTCCTTGAGGACAGGGACTGTTTATTTTAGTTTTGTGTTCCCAGAGCCTAGCACAGGGCCAGACACATAGAATGCATTTAATTAATAAATCCATGTTGATTGATTGCTAATACAATCCATGTCAAGCAACCAGTGGTTCCTATATATTTGAGAGGCAAAAAGAATTTTTCTAACTCCTTTTTCTACATGGCTTCTTTCACTGGTTTTATTTTTAAGGCTTATAAAAATAGAAGTTACTTATTTATCACTGCAGGTATAGAGAAAACTATTCCTGTAGGCTGAATGGGACTCTGCTGATGATTAAGGTAGTTCTAATCAGAGCGCCTTCTTGAAATATGTGTGTGGATTATTATAAACCATGTCATTTAGTCTGTTCCTACTGTGTGAGCAGCCCTGAAGGCCCACTTCTAACCCAATGAATTTATCATCTCACTGTGCTGACCAATCCATGCCAATGAAAACTCACAAGATGGATCATGTGCAGCAGGGAAGCTTAATTGGCCATTGGTTTCTTGGTTCAATTATGTCTTTCAGGGCACAGATCAACGATAAGTGTTAAGGAAGGAAGGAATCAGTAGAAACTAAGACAGAAAAAAGGGCATATGGAAGAAATGGGATTTTTAATAGGACTTTAAAGAATGAGGTACAATTGGATGAACACGATAAGAAGGGGCAGTGACCTTGTCATAAAAAGCTCAGTTTAGCAGTGCTATACTGGCTCCAGTCACAACTGCCAAGCTCATTTACTTTCCTAGTTTTGGAACATTCTAGGCATGAGTGGTATAACAACCTAAACTATTACATAGGACTGATCCAGAAAGCAGTGGACTGAACCACACACCTCTATGAAGCAAGAAAAATTAGAGCCAAGAATGAACAGGGAAGAGTCAGGAAGTCTGGAAGTCAGAAAGACTCGTCTTCCTAATCTGGCTTTAGACACTAACTGTGTGATCCTGGACAAGTCACTTACCCTATTTACCTCAGTTTCCTTATCTGTAAAATGAGGAAGGAAATTACAAACCACCCAAATATCTTTGCCAAAAAACCACCAAATGACACGACTGAAAACAACTGAACTGAGGCATTACCTATATATAAACTGTGACTGGTGATTTCTCAGAGCAAATTCTGAGTGGGAACAAGACACACCAAAGAGAACTTGGCATTTTGGGGAAGTCCTCAAAATTAGAACAAGTCTTTGTTCAGAGATTTGGGATCTCAGATAATAGACATTATAATCTTGGATCTATTACTCAGGATATCATTTCTAGGCCACAAGAATCATTCATTTTACTCAGGAATATTTTCTGCAAACTCTCTCTGAATGGGAATACCTTCCCCTCACAGACTCCAAAAAGCAACCAAAACTAGGATAGCATAGAATAGTTTTCTCCAAAGTTTCATTGAAAAATGAAACCCCCCTTCCATTCCCTACTACCTTGAGAAGTAATAGATTCACCTTCCTTTTAAGTATTTAGGTAAAAACTACGTGTCTGTTGGAGATGTTGCTGAGGGATTTTTGTTTCAGGAAAAGGCGGGCATATTCTGGGAAGAATTTGAAACAGCTTATGAGAAGCATTGTTAAATTTTCAGTGTAAGCATTTTGTACCTTGGGAATTAGTAAACACCAAAAATCAAGGCTTGTTTTATTAATCTGCTGATTGTCTAGACTTAAGAAAGTGGTGAATAAAATGTTAATAATATAGATTAACTGAGTTCAAATCTAACCTCAGATACTTCCTATGTGTGATCCTGGGTAAGTCACTTGACCTCTGCCTGCTTTAGTTTCCTCAACTGTAAAATAAAAATGATACCAACACCTACCTACCTTACGGGCTTGTGGTGAGGATCAAATAAGAAAATATTTATAAAGCACTACCACAATGCTTGGCACATAGTAAGTGCTTGAAAAATACTTCTTTTCTCCCCTTAACCTGTTAAAAGTGCATTACATGTATAATTTTTTTTCTCCAAAAGCCAGTTGTTAAACATTTAGCAGCACATCCCTGGGTATAGGTTAAGACTAGATGGCCTCTGAGATCTCTTCCAAAACAAATTTTATGTTCCTTTGATTTTTTTATCAAAAAATAAAATTCAATAAATAAATATTCAATAATTCAATAAAAATAAAATAAAATTGGCAAACTTTCTCACACTATATCCTCCCCAAATGCTGGGTGGTTATATTCACATACTGGAGAATGGTGGTCATCTTGTTCCCAGTCCAGGAATCTCTTCCTTGACATAAGTTGTTCTTAACCTTTTTGGGGGGGGATTCATGGACTCCTCTGACAGTCTTGGGAAGCCTAGGATCCTTCTCACTATAATATTGTTTGTTAATACATAGGGCTACAAAGAAAACCAATTATATTGAAAGATATAAATTATATAATATTTATAGCTATATATATGTAAATAGAGAAATAGAAATAACCATCTATTCTGTTGTAGAGATATATCTCTATCTATTGATAGAGATTTCTGTACATATCCAGATCTATAGCTATTAATGTCTATAGATATCTCCATCTGTAGATATGTCTATGTTATATAGCTATAGATAGATACAGATGATACAGACATAGATAAGGATATGAACAGATATAAGTTTATATATAGCAATAGAGATAGGGGAGGGAAGATACACAGAGACAGAGACAGAAAGAGAGAGACAGAGACAAAGAGAGAGACAGAGAGAGAGTCAGAGATAGAGAGAGAGAGAGATAGAGAGAGAGATGTTCACACATCCCAGGTTAAGAATAGTTGTGCCTAAATCCTTTCCTGCTGTCCTCTGCAATGGCTGATTCAACTTCAATAGCCTCACTTTTATGAGACATCCCTTTCCAGAAAATTCACAGTGGGAAAGTATAAGGTGTGTCTAACTTCTACACATATCCCCTAGCTCATAGAATTTAGAGCTAAATGGAATTCTACAGATTTCTGCCCTCCAGCACGTAGAGTAGTGCCTGAAATATAGCAGATCCTTAATAAATGCTTGTTGACTATGGCAATAGGACCTAGCAGAATGAGTTCAATCCTTCCACAACAGACAGCTATTTTAAGACAACTATCAAGTCTCATGTAAATCCATTTTTCTCCTAGCTAAATATTCCCAGATATCTTTATCTTTAGATAGTTTTTATGTGACATTACCTTTATATCTTTAGATAACCTTCATATGACATTGTTAACATTCATCTTTCATTCTGATTGGTATCCTCTTTATGCTGACCAACTCATTGACAGCCTTCCTAAGATGTCATGGCCAGAGTTAAACATAGTTCTGGAGTTGTGCTCTGATTAGGATAGAAGGTAAGGGCTTCCTACCATCCCTGAGATCTTTTTAAGGGAGGAATTCAAAGGATAGCATAGGAAGAAGTAGAGCCAGGTGGAAAAAAAGGAAGGCAATCTAAGAGGTCACCCTCTCTATATATCTCATAGAAATTCACTGCTCTGCCCTCTTTTGGGTCAAGGTGGAGGCTGCAGACAGCTTGAGTGGTAGCAATGTGTTTTCAGTTCCTTTCCTAGGAGACCCATAATGCCTTAGGCAACCAGCTCTATCTCATATATATCAGGGGATCTTAGACATTTTTGTATTATAGAACCCTTTGGCAGTCTGATAAAGCCTGTGGACCCCAGAACAGCATTTTTAAATGCACAAATAATATACTGGAGGGTGGTGGGGAGGTAAGGAACAAGTTTTTATTAAGCACCTACTGCATACCAGACACCATGCTAAATATATTACAAATATTTCATCCTATTCACACAACTTTGGGAGTTAGGTGCTATTTTTTATCCCCATTTTACAGTTAAGGAAACTGAGGCAGACAGAGGACTAGTAACTTCCCCAAAGTCACATAGCTAGCAAGGAAATTTGAGACTGGATCTGAATTCATGCTTTTCCAACTCCAGACTTGGTGCTCTAACCACTGCACCATCTAGCTGACTATAAAGGAAACCAACTACATTGAAATAAAGATGTAATTTTTTCCCATCCAAGTTCACAGAGCTAACCTGAAACCTAACCCCGGACCTAAGGCCATGGACCCCAGGTTAAGAATCCATAATATACATATATATGTATTCTTTCAGCCTCCAGTTTGTTCCACAAACAAGACACTCCCTCCTTAGACTTTGTCCCTAGCTATCTCTCATGCCTGGGAGATAGCTCCTCTGCTCTCATTTTTCTACTCCCACTATTGACTTCTCTGGCTTCCTTTAAGTCCCAAATTAAATTTCATCTTCTACAGGAAGCTTTTCCCAACCCCTCTTAAGTCTAATGTTTTCTTTCTGTTAAATATGTCCTATCTATCCAAGATCACACCCAGTACATCCTGGGCCATTGCCAGTCATCTTGACTTTTGTCTTGCTGCTGGACTTTGATGCTGCTGGAATGGATAGTGAGGGTGATGATATTGTGCAGCTCTGCCTCACTTAAATCCAATTCACACACAAAACAAGACATCGCAACAAGATGTCACTTGTCCTCTTCAAAAAATGAAGGACAAAAAACAATCTATCCTATATACAGCTCTCTTTGATTATATTAGTTTGCATGCTGTCTTTCCCATTAGACTATAAGACCCTTGAGGGCAGGTACTGTCTTTTGCACTCCTTGGGACACAGTAGAGGCTCAATAAATGTTTATTGATTTAGATGTGAACTAATCTGGCTCATTTACTTTAGCTCACATCAAAAACACCATGCTGTTCCTCATTAGCTACTCTCCCAAAAGGTATGCTGGAAAACTGATGGATGGGACTGGACCTGTGATTGACCTGTGACTATGACCTCTTGCAACCAATACAGATCAGCAAGAGCTCTACAATTTGCAGTCTTTGAATTTCCTGAAAGGTTGGTAATTTGATCAGGGTCATGTGTCTGAGAAGGGATTTGAACTTACGTTTTCCTAACTCCAAGGCTACATTTCTATGCCATTGCTTCTGGAAGACTGATAGAAGGTAAAATTCCAAAAGTGTCCACTTCCTCTCCAATGAATAGTGTGCACATAGTTAAAGGCTTGTTTCTTAAATGACCAGTATCCAGGAATTTCCTGGGGATTTCAGTTTTCCATATCATCCAAATATGACCATAAATATGGACAGGTGGAATATTCTATGGATAAATGCAGTTTAAACTATAACTTTCTATCCATTCTCACTTGCTTGGAACTTTTCTCCCAAAATCTTTTCAAATTAAAAAACTTGCACTCATACTCTCAGTTAAAAGGTGAGTCTATTGAAACCAAGGAAGGCAAACTTACCCCCCAGAAGGTTTGGGGTTTTTTGGTTGTTTTGTTTTGCTTATATAGGTATAAAAAATAAAAAGTAAATGTTTCTCCTTCTGAAAACTACTTCTTTGACTTTTGAAAACCTTTCTTTGTCCTTATATAATTCAGATGGCCATAGTTGTCACCTATGAAGTTGTCCCAAATTATGATTCACCATGATGTGAGGAAAGGAAAAAAGCAAGTTTCAAGACATATTTGTAAGGTTAGAACTTACAAGATTCAGCATGAAAGAGGTAGGTAGGTAGGTAAAGGAAGAAATTCTCAGTGCTTAGTATGATATCTGGCATATAGTGAGCACTTAATAAATTCATTCCGGCCCTACCAGTTGCCATTTACTTGATTTAGTCTTTCAGGACCTCAGTTTCCTCATCTGTAAAATTAGGTACTTAGATTAGATGGCTTCTAAGGTCCCCCCCAGATTGATAATCCTACAAATTAAGAATAGCATAAAACCAAATTAACTACAAAGAATCTCCTGAGTCAGATGGAATTCTGCTAGGAAAACAATTAGGTGAAACTTTTGGATTGCACGGCCTTTAATTGCTGACTCTAAGCCCTGAGACCAGATAGTTCCACTAAATTCACTTTTTTTCAAGATACCTTCTCCTCTTGCTATGGAAAAAGTCCTTGAAATTTCAGTTCCTCCCTCCCCCAACCCCAAGCCTTACCGGACTAACGGGAAGTGAGACTGGATTTTCCTCTTCTCATTTACCACCTACTTTGATGAGCAGTTTCCACTTCACAGAAACCACTTACACTAATGCTTGCACAGTGTTAATAATTCATTAGATTTATGTATTTGTTAGATGCCTATAGAGTTGTAGTTGCGTCTGCATATCCTTTTATATCAGTCATGGAAAGAGTAGGTCACCCAGTCACCAAGGGCAAAAATAAAATTTTTCCTTAAGTGGCAAGAGTTAAATGGCACTAAGACAGATCTTGGAGTCATAGCTTTTCAGAGTCAAAAAGGAACTCAGGCATCAACTAGTCAGAAAATCACAGATCGAGACCCAAAAGGGATCTCAGAGGCCACCTAATTTAGTTGTGTGGCTGAGCAAGTCACATTTCCCTATATGTAAAATGAAGGGATAGAACTATTATCAGATTATATGATTATACATCAGAGCTATGGTCCATGGTGCATGACTTGTACTTACTCTTCATACACCTATTTACTATAGAAGGTTGTGTTTCCAGATGGTAGCTGCTATATCTCCCCTTAAGGTTCAAGGATTAGTCCTAAAAGGTTAAGAATGTCTTTCTGATTCTTTTGTTCTTCAGCCCCCCACTGATATGTTTTCTCTAATCATTATCTTTTATATAAATTAGTCAGACAAACTTAATAAGCTCTCAGAAATAGGAACTTTCAATGGTTTCATATTTACTACAATATATTTTCTCAAAAATCTGTGATATCATCTCACAGAGTCCCAGGGAAAATGAACTCATGTGGCTTAATTTTCCACACATGTGGAAAGGCAAGGTGGAGGGGTAACTCACAGCTCTTGGTAGTCCTTTTTCCTAGAACACTCAAGACTTTCTTCTTAGATATAGTATAACTTTTCTGTTGGTCTCCAATATTCTTGAGTCTGACTTTCTTAATCCAGTTCAGTCAGTTATTAGCTCACAGTTCAGACAATTCTGCCAGTCACTGCTATCCCAGACAATCTCCTAGGAGGTCAGTGAAGAAGTACAATCCTCTGGACCCTTACAACTTTACAAGGTCCTCATCCAAGGAGTTATGAACTCATGGTACTTCTCTCTCTGCCCCCTCCTTCTCAAGAGCCTTTCTAGAAGACTTCTATCTCACCACTGGAATCTCTGAGTTCTGAATTGGGTCAGTATTTTAGAGATGACCCACAGAACATAACCAAGTTTCCACAGTCAATCTGAATATACTTCCTGGGGAATTATCACTTTAGTTGGCCCAATGGCTTCAAAGACTTTTGCGCTGTCTTTGATTGATTGATTAAATGATATCTGATTAATATATCAGGGTATAGCATCATATTCCTTAAAATAGAGTGGGGGTTATTGATTGACTCAATCAAATCCTTATGCAAGCATAGTTCATTTTATCGTATTTTGTTTTATTGTGTTTTTAATTGGTTTTGTTGGGGAGGGGAGAGTATTTCTTCTACAAATTGAAGTTTTATGGAAACTTTGCACTGAGACATCTTTCCAACAGCATGCTATCACTTTGTTTCTCTGTTCACATTTTGGTGATTCTTACAACATTTCAAACTTTTCCATTATTATTGTATCTGTTTTGGTGATCTGTGATCAGTGAGCTTTAATATTACGATTGTAATTGTTTTGGGGATGCCACAAACCACATCCATATAAGATGACAAACTTCATCAATAAATGTTGTGTGTTCTGGCTGTTCTCCCATATCTCTCCCTCTCCTTGTGTGTCTTTATTCCCTGAGACACAATAATTTTGAAGAATGTTACATAAACTTAGTTAATAAAACAGTATCAGGGTTTGAGAGGATTGACTCCAATTTTGAAAGAAGTTCTATTGTGGGCAAAATGCTATCAAATAGCATTCCAGGCTACAGAGAAATCTTTTTTATGAAAGGAAGAGTCAATCAATGCAGCAAACTTCATTGTCTTATTTTAAGAAACTGTCACAGCCACCCCAACCTTCAGCAACCACTACCCTGATCAATCAGCAGTCAACAACATTAAAGTAAGAATCTCCACCAGCAAAAAGATGACTTGATGAAGATTCAGGCTATGGTTAGCATTTTTGAGCAAAAAAGTATTTTTATTTAAGGTACAAACATTGCTTATTTAGATAGTGTTATTGCATATTTAATAGACTACAATATATTCACTGGGAAGCCAAAAAATCTGTGTTACTCTACTGTGACATTTGCTTTATTACAGTGGCCTGGAACAGAACCCACAATATCTCCAAGGTATGCCTGTATTTCTCAAGCCCATCATTTTTACGGATGAGGAAACTGAGATACCAAAAGAGGCATACACAGGTTTATAATTTGACTCCAGGCCCTCTCCAGATTCAGCATTCTTTCTATTTATAACAGAAACCTGAAACTTGCCTAGCTGTTTTTCTTCCATTGGAGAAAGTATGTCAGAACTTCTGTGAAGAACATTGTAAATGGTAAGTGGTAAACTGTAAGTGGCTTCTAAAAGGTTATTCTGAAATAGTGTTATAGTCTCACTTTCATCCCATGTTGCTTTTAGAATGTAATATATGACATCCTGGAAAAAACAAGTGCCAGACTGTGTGCATGATATAGGACCACTGGCCTTTATTCTTTTAGCTTGTTTATTTTCCCTTTCCCTTCCTTACTTCTGAACTCATTAGCCCTTCCCCTCCTTAATAAATCCTACACATGTGAAGTGAAGAGAGTGGAAACAAAATGAGATACTGGTAGGCAGAACCTAGCATTGGGATAGCAAAATTCCCTGCATACTTTTGCCACTGGGACCAGTTCCTTCAAAGCAGGGGTTCTTAACATTTTTGTACATCCTGGGCAATTTGGGTGGTCTGGTAAAGCTCATGACTCTTTCTCAGAATTATGGTTAAAATGAATAAAATATAGAGGATTACAATAGAAACCAATTAACTGAATTAGAGTCATCAACATATTTTAAAAATTCTCACACCCCAAGTTAAGAACTTCTTTTTTAAATGGAAATGGAATGCCATTAAATGGAAATGAAATTCCATTAAATGGAAATTGTCCTCCCCACCTCCACATTTTACATGGCTAGTAAGGTAGATAACTGCTCATTTGGTGAGATTTAAAGAATGATGGGAGGAAAAAAAAACTCGTCCATTAAAAAGAATCCTTCAGGACTTCCAGTGCCAAGATGGCAGAGTGAGGAAGAAACACTCTGAAGCCCTCCCAAATTCCTCTCCAAACAACTAGAAACCCATCTCAGAATTAATCTAGGAGCAGGGAAGAAGTTTACTGGCTTGACAGAAAAGGTCTGTCTCATTGAGGTGGAAGGAGAGCAGCAGCAGCCAGCCTCACAGCCAGGGGACTGCAGCAAGGCTCCAAGCCTGGGACAATCCACCAGTGAGGCCCTTCCCTCCTGCAAACCTATGAAGCTCAGTAGGCCCTAACCCAGAAACCCCGCTTCCCCACCCCTACAAGCTATTAGTGAGGTTTTGACCACATTGCTGTCCAGTGGTGAGGCTACACTCCAGGGCTAGCCACCATAAGAAAGACTCTATTTCCATAGTAACCCAGCACAGGGCCCCATCCCTAGGGAAGACCAGCAACAAGATCCTTCCTCCACAGCAAGTCACCCAGAAAGACGCTGTTACCAGAGGAACCCAGCAAGAAGGCCCCACTAGTGGAGCATTTAAACCCCACACCAAATGGAGACAAACAGGGAGGCCATACCTACCCCGACTATAAGCCAAAAGGAAAGTCTACCCTCCAGAGACCCAGGACCAGAGTCTAATTCTAATATCAAAACTTCATACCACAAAAAAGGAAGAAGAAAAATGAGCATGAAAAAGAGAGCCTCATTAAAGAAAGTTACTGGGGCAGAGCCAAGATGGTGGAGTAAAAGAAGGAACTTGCTTCAGCTCCTGCCCCAACCACCTCCAATGCCTGTAAAATATGACTCTAAACAAACTTTAGAGCTACAGAACCCACAAAGTGACACAGAAAAACCAATCTCCCACTGAAGGCAGCCCAGCAGGCCAACAGGAAGGGCCCATCACACTGCTCTGGGAGCTGAGCACAGTCCCACATGAGACATGTGGTCTCAGACCCAGGGCAGCACCTACCAGTGGCCCAGACCAGCCAGACCAGACTTCAGGAGAGTGAATCACCAGTAGCTGTGGTGGTTTCCAGACTTCTCAACCCATAAATGCTGAAGACAAAGTAAAAGGTCAGTGGCAACCCCGTTGGAACTGTGTGACAGAAGAACTCAGTCGGGCCCCTGCCTCCAGGGCAAGAGGTGGCAATGGCACAGCTAAAGCTTTGGAGCTCTCAGCCTGCAGATTGAAGGAGGAACAAGTGACCATTCAGAGGGTAATCACCCTTACTTTGACCTGTTTGGATTTGGATGGCAGTCTTGGGTGGTAGTTGTGGAGTGAGGAACGCCAGTGTGCCAGAGCTTATGGTGTATGTAGAGAGGGTGCCCTCCCCAGACCTCTGACAACATTTGAGAAAAAACCAGCGATTGAGACACAGCTCTCTCCACTCTGAAGGCAGAGATCTACTGTGGCAAAAAGCTCAAAAGTCAAGTAATTGGCTGACAAGGTGAGAAGAGAAGTGGATGAAAAATTGGGAAGAGAAATGAGAATGAAGCAAGAAAATAATGAAAAGAGAGTCAACAGCCTGCTAAAGGAGACCCTCAAAATATTGAATAACACCTTAAAAATATACTACCTCAAATGGCAAAAGAGGCCCAAAAAGAGGCCCAATGAAGAGAAGAATTCTTAAAAAGCCAAATTGCCCAGATGGAAAAAGAATTTCAAAAATTCACTAAAGAGAATAATTGCTTCAAAATTAGATTAGAGCAAATGGAAGCTAATGACTTTATGAGAAATCAAGATACTATAAAACAAATCCCAATAAATGAAAGAATAGAAGGCAATGTGAAATATCTCATAGGAAAAATCACTGACCTAGAAAATAGATCCAGGAGAGATAATTTAAAAATTATTGGACTACCTGAAAGCCATGATCAAAAAAAGAACCTAGAAATCATCCTTCAAGAAATTCTCAAGGAAAATTGCCCTGATGTTTTAGATCCAGAGGGCAAAATAGAGGTTGAAAGAATCTACCAATCACCTCCTGAAAAAGATCCCAAAAAGAAAACTCCTAGGAATATTATAGCCAAGTTCTGTAGTTCCCAGATCAAGTAGAAAATATTACAAGCAGCCAGGAAGAAATAATCTGAATATTGTGGAAATACAATCAGGATAACAGAGGATCTGGCAGCTTCTACACTGAGGGATCAAAGAGTTTGGAATATGATATTCTGGAGGTCAAAGGAACTGGGATTAAAACCAAGAATCACCTACCCAGCAAAACTGAGTAATATGTTTCAGGGGAAAATATGGTCATTCAATGGAATAGAGGACTTTCAAGCATTCTTGATGAAAAAACCAGAGCTGAATAGAAAATTTGACACTCAGATACAAGAAGCAAGAGAAGCATGAGAAGGTAAACAGGGAAAAGAAATCATTGGACTACCTGAAAGCCATGATCAAAGAAAGAACCTAGAAATCATCCTTCAAGAAATTCTCAAGGAAAATTGCCCTGATGTTTTAGACCTAGAGGGCAAAATAGAGGTTGAAACAATCCAGAGATCACCTCCTGAAAAACATCCCAAAAAGAAAATTCCTAGGAATATTATAGCCAGGGATCGAAGGGCATGGAATATGATATTCCAGAGGGCAAAAGAGCTGGGATTGAAGCCAAGGGTCACCTACCCAGCAAAACTGAGTATCTTGTTTCAGGGGAAAATATGGTCATTCAGTGGAATAGAGGAATTTCAAGCATTCTTGAGGAAAAAACCAGAGTTGAATAGAAAATTTGACATTCAGACACAAGAAGCAAGAGATGCTTGAGAAGGTAAACAGGAAAAGAAATCAAAAGGAACTTATCAAAGTTGAACTATTTACATTCCTACATGGAAAAACAATAACTGTAACTGATGAATGTAGTCAGTCTTTCACAGTATATCCACTATGGAAATATTTTGCATAGCTACACATGTACAACCTATATTGTATTGCTTATCTTCCAAAAAGATGGGTGATGAAGGAGGAAGGGAAAGAATCTGGAATACAAAGTTTTACAATCAAATGTTTAAACATATATATATATATATATATATATATATATATATAGATAGATAGATAGATAGATATAATAGATATAGATATAGATATAGATATAGATATATATTATTGTTGTTGTTGTTGTTGTTGTTATTTTACATGTAACTGGGAAATAAGATATGCAGGCACTGGGGCATAGAGATCCACCATGCCCTACTGGAAAGTTGGAGGGGGAATGGAGGAAGATATGGGAAAGAGTAGATTAGGGGAGGGGATATTCAGTGGGGTCACTGTACTGGGGTGGTGGGTAGGGGAAAAATGAGGAGAAAATTTGTAACTCAAAATCTTGTAGAAATGAATGATGTAAACTAAAAAAATAAAAAGAGAGAAAAAAAGAGAGAATGTCACATAAAAAAGACAACACATCAAAATTTGTGGAATGCAACCAAAGCATTTATATCTCTATTTGCTTAGATCAATAAAAGAGAAAAAAGCAAATCAATGAGTTAGGCATGCAACTAAAAGAAAAACTAGAAAAAAGAACAAAATAAAAATCCCCAATTAAACACCAAGTTGGAAATCCTGAAAATCAAAGGAGAGATTAATAAAATTGAAAATAAGAAGACCATTGAAGTAATAAATAAAAACAGAATCTGGTTTTGTGGGGAGGGAAGGGGTATGATAAAATTGGTAAGCCATTGGTTAATTTGATTTATAAAAAGCAAAGAAGAAAACCAAATTACTGGTATAAAAAATTGAAAGGGTGAATTCAACACCAATGAAGAGGAGATAAAGATAATCATTAGGAGTTACTTTGTCCAATTATATGCCAATAAATTTGAGAATCTAAATGAAATGGATGAATATCTACAAACATATAAATTACCCAGATGAACAGAAGAAGAAATGAAATACTTAAGTAACCCAATCTTAGAAAAAGAAATTGAACATGTCATCATTGAACTTCCTAAGAAAAAATTCCCAGGCCTAGATGGATTCACAAACAAATTCTACTAAACATTTTAAAAACAATTAGTTCCAATACTGTAGAAACTATTTGATAAAATGGATGAAGAAGGAGTCCTACCAAATTCCTTTTATTATACAAACATGGTCCTGATATCTAAACCAGGAAAAGTCAAAACAGAAAGAAAATTATAGGCCAATTTCCCTAATGAATTTTGATGTGAAAATTGTAAATAAAATACTGGCAAAGAGATTACTGCAATATATCACAAAGATCACACATTCTGACCAAGTGGAATTTATACCAGGAATGCAGGGTTGGTTCAGTATTTGGAAAACTATCAGTATAATTGACCATATCAATAACAAAACCAACAGAAATCATATAATTATCTCAATAGATGCAGAAAAAGTCTTTGACCAAATACAACATCCATTTATATTAAAAACATTAAAGAGAATAGGGATAAATTGAGCTTACCTTAAAATGATAATTAATATTTATCTAAAACCAATAAGCATTATCTGTAATGGGGATAAGCTAGAAGCCTTCCCAATACAATAAAGGGGTGAAGGTAAGGATGCCCATTATCACCTTTTTATTTAGTATTGTGTTAAAAAATGTTATAGCAATAAAAGAAATTAGAATAGGCAATGAGGAAACAAAATTGTCTCTCTTTGCGGATGATATGCTATACTTAGAAGATCTTAGAGAATCAACTAAAAAATGACTTGAAAAACTTTAGCAAAGTGGCAGGATTCAAAATAAGCCCACTAAAATCATCAGCATGTCTATTTATCATCAACAAAGTACAGCAGCAAGAAATAGAAAGAGAAATTCTGCAGTATTGCAGAAACTAGGTATAGACCAACATCTCACACCATATACCAAGATAAGGTCAAAATGAGTACTTGATTTACACATAAAGGGTGATGTCATGAGCAAATTAAGAGAGCGTGGACTAGTTTATCTGTTTGATTTATTGATAAGCAAAGAGTTTAGGACCAAAGAACATATAGAGAGTATTACAAAATATAAAATAGATACTTTTGATCATGTAAAATAAAAAAGTTTTTGCACAAAAACCCCAATGCATCCAAAATTATAAGGAAAGAAGAAAACTGGGTGAAATTTTTTGCAAATTTATCTCTGAAAAGGATCCCATTTTTCAAACATATAGAAAACTGAGTCAAATTAATAAAAATACAAGTCCTTCCCCAATTGATAAAATATCAAACGATATGAACAGGCAGTTTTCAGACAAAGAAATCAAAGCTATCTATAGTCATATAAAAATGCTCTAAATCACTATTGATTAGAGAAATACAAATTAAAACAACTCTGAGGTACCACCTCACACCTATCAGAGTGATTAATATGACCAAAAAAAAGAAAATATTGGATTTTGGAGGGGATGTGGGGTAACTGGGACACTAATGCATTGCTGGTAAAGTTGTGAACTGATCCAACCAATCTGGAGAGCAATTTAGAACTATGCCCAAAATGCTATAAAACTGTGTGTACCCTGTCAGCAATACCACAGCTAGATCTATATCCCAAAGACATTCCCCACAAGGAAAATGACCTATTTGTACTAAAATATTTATAGCATTTGTGATGGCTAAGAATTGGAAATCTAAGGTATGCCTATCAGTTGGGGAATGGATAAATAAGCTGTGGTATATGAGTGTAATGGAATATTATTTTGCTGTGAGAAATGACAAGCAGAATGATTTCAGAAAATCCTCAAAAGACTTACATGAACTGATGCATAGGGAAGTGAACAGAACCAAGAGAACATTATACATAGTAACAATATTGTTCAATAAAGAACTGTGAATGACTTAGCTATTCTCAGCAATACAATGTTCCAAGGCAATCCCAAAGAATAATGATGAAGCACACTAATCACCTCCATAGAAAGAACTGATATTGGTTGAATGAAGACCAAAACATGCAATTTTTCACTTTCTTTTTTTCTTTTATTTGAGTCTTCTTATACAAAATGACTAATATGAATTTTTTTTTACATAAATGCATGAGTATAACCTGTATTAGCATTTCAGGAAGGGGAAAGGGGAGAGATACAATTTGGAATTCAAAACTTCAAATTAAAAAATGTTTTTAAAAATTGGGGTAAAAGTAAAATAAGAAGGATAACAAAAAAGAATCTTCCCCTATTAATGGTACTTCAAATTATCTTTACTAACTCCCTAGAATTTAAAAAAAGTGTTAGTCCAATGGTTAGTATGTTAAGCTGTTATCTAGCATAACATCTTTTTGTTAATAACAAACTTCACAATCTCTCACTGAATATCACCTGGGGAAAGAGGAAGTATTTCATCTTGGTTTGTAGAGTATTCAGTGAGTAATGTGTCAAGCCAGGTAAGTTTTATAATATAGCATCTACAGAACTGAATGGCTATGTTAAGGCTCTGGAAAGCCTACATGGGATAGCTTGGGGTTCTTTCCAGTTTCCCTCTGGGTTTGTTTTATTGTGGTTGTGTAACTATGAAGTCTGGGGAAGACAAATACAAGCCAGATGATAACTAAGAATTTTTTAACCCAGTAGCATGAAGCACGTTCTCAGTTAATTAATATTGGTAGGAGTTGGAGGGCAGGGATAGAATAGAAAATGGAGATCTTGTATTGCTATGTAGAGAGAAGGGGGTGGAGGATGGCAGCAACTTACCCAGGATACCATATGGCTTTCTGTTTTAATGAATTATTCTTCTTTACTGGAGAAGTACTTCAAGTGCTATTAACATCCTCAAAATTTCGTGCCCTAGGACAAACTGCCAGTCACCCTGTCTTAGTTATGATTCCATCAGGAGCTTATATGGTATGTCTGTGTTCCCCTGGGGTATCTTTGTGTGGTCTATGGTACTCCAGAAATAGGATTCAGAATACTTTTAGAGAAGAACTGAGTGATGAGGAACTGAAGACATGTCTTAGAGCTACATATCCCATCTTCTAGTAGTTAACTCAATCTCCTTCACCTAGAAAGATTACTTAGTGATATTTATCTGATTAGTTAATCTATCATCCATAGGGAGGAGGGTACTCAGTGAATGGGGCTCAGGAGTAGTTGTGGAGTTGTTTTGTTTGTTTAATGGGCATCGGGATCAAGGTGTTGTTATTAAGTCATGTCATACTCTTTATTTGGGGTCTCCTTGGCAAAGACACCAGAGTGGTTTGCCATTTCCTTCTCCAGTTCATTTTACCAATGAGGAAACTGAGGCAGCGACTTGTCCAGAGTCACACATCTAGTAAGTTTCTGAAGCCAGATTTGAACTAACAAAGTCTTCCTGACTCCAAGCCTAGCACACTATACACCGTGACACTTAACAACAAGCAAAGTCCAAAGTATGGTTCTGTCTCAGATGGGATGCCTGGTTGACTGACCCACATGGATGGTTTCTTTTTCAGCCAGTCATTTGGTTATTTTGACATCCTGTGGATACATAATCTCTATGTTGCCATAATGTGAATTATTATGGATCTGACTTTCTATGAGAGGAAGAAAGAAAGAAAAAATCAAATTTTTAATAAAAATGTCAAGTGCCATCCACAGTATAGAATACAGGAATCTACATCTCCAGCTTCATTAGGAGACTTTCATTTCAGGGAAATCCACAGCTTCCTGAGGAAGTTTAAGGACAGCTCTTAAACTTTAATTTCATTCATTACAACCTGCACACTTATGTTCTTGGTTTGCCTTTTGGGGCCAAGCAGAACCAGTTCAATCCCTCTTCCACAGGACAGATATTCAAACATTTGAAGACATCTGTCATGTCCCACCTCAAATTGTCTCTTTTCCAGTGTAATATAAATCAAACAATCAATCAGTTAAAGAGTATTTGTTATAGGCCTACTATGTAGTAGACTAGGTACTAAAATACAGAAAATACAAACATAAAAGTGAGACAGAGGAGCTTATATCCTACTGAGGATGCAAATACCTAGGCAATGCAAATACTGACTAGGTATAAACTAATAACATGTTGATTTGGTGGGGGGTGGACACTAGATGCTTGGGAACATAAGAAAGTTTTCTTGTCAGAAGCAACACCGGATCTGGGCCTGGAAAGGAACTAGTGGTTCCAAGAAGTGTAAGTGAGGAAGAAGAGTATTTTAGGCAAGAGGGACAATCATGGAGATAGGAGAGGGGAGGTTCTAGGAATTGTAAGCAAGCTGGTTTGCCTGGAGCATTGGTGGGGTGGGATGAAGGAGTGGGGGGAGGGGAGGTCAGGAAGTGGGAAGTAATGTATAATTAGCCCTAATTATTACAACAAACAGTCTCTTCATTGGTTCCCCTGCCTTGAATATCTCTCTCCACTAATCAATCTTCCCAACTGATTTTCCTTAATACAAATGTGATCGAGTGACTCCCAATCAACTATCATAGTTCCCCATGGCACCTAGGCTCAAATACAAACTCTTCTGTTGAGCTTTAAAGCATTTCCTAACTCGTCCTGTACTCTAAGACCCAGACAAACTGGCCTTCTCCCTTTTGCTCTCATCTCTATACCTTTGCACTGACCATCCCCCTTGCCTGGAAAAGCCTCCCTCCTCACCTCTCCCTCTCTTCCTTTAAGACACATCTCAGACATCACTTTCTACATGAAGCCTTTCCTGATTCACCAACTGTCAGTACCCTCCTTCCTAAACAACCTTGTACTGATTTGTATTTATTCTAGGGACACCTAGATGGTGCAGTGGATAGAGTGCTAGACCTAGAGGCTGGAAGACCAGAGTTTAAATCCAACCTCAGATACTTATCAGCCATGTGACTCCGGATAAGTCACTGAACCCTGTTTGTCTCCCTTTCTTCATTTATAAAAATGGGGATAATAATAGCATTTACCTCCCAAGGTTGTCATAAGGTCAAATGAGACAATAATTGTAAAACACTTAGCACAGTGTCTGGCACATAGTATCCACTATGTAAGTGTTAAGCATTATTAATTATTATTATCTTTATATTTATTCCATTAATGCCTATATATGCACATCTTGTCTTCACCATTAGAGTATAAGCTGCTCAAGAGTAAAAATTGTTTTATTTTTTTTGTATCTCCAGGGTCTAGCAAAGTTCCTGGCACATAGTAGTTGCTTAATAAATGCTTGTGGATTAATTGAAAAAGGTAGGCTGGAGCAAATTAGAGAGGGATTTATATGCCATACAGAAGAGTTTCTATTTTATCCTCAAGTCAGTGATGGTCTCCCAAAGCTTCTTGGCCAATTTGACATTATCAAATCATTTTGACTCCTCAGGCCCTCCTGGGTCAAGGATACTAAACAGGGCTTTTTCTAGTCTTTGAAAAAGAAGCTAAGAAAACTATAAAATGGAAGAGATATATGTAGATAATTAGCACAAAGGTCTTCCTTCCTTTGGATAGCCATATCCCAAAGCCCAGTAACCACAGTTAGCACCATAACCATGTACACTATTGAAGTCAATAATTGTGTAATCAAGAGCAGGAGCAGGCAGGACATTTCTGAAACAGCAACAATTCCCTCTGAGAGTGTCTCTCCACTTTTCTGTGTACAATCAATAGTTTATTTTGGGGGAGTTCCTTGTTTAGGTCACAAGCTTTTGTATTTCTGACTCTTTCTATTTGTGGCCAAAGAGGCCAATATCTGAACTAGGGCAATCTTTCCCATATTGATTCTGAACATCACCTGGTCTTTGGGTACTGGGAAATGCCTGTTGCATTTAACGGCTATGTCTTTTAACCTCATGACCAGCCCAGCAGTCAGATTCCAGCAGAGGCACAACCAGCTCTAATTACCTCCCATCCTCACAGCCAGACAAGAGCTGCAACTTCTTAGCTCTTATTGTCGATGTTGGGAATTACATTTCCCAACGGTCAAGGGACAGGAAAAGAATGGTGTTCAATAAAGCCCAAGCTAAGACATGACATAGCAGGGAAGCTAAAATGGTACACACACCAATTAGCCAGGAGTCTGTGGCCATCAATCAAGTGTGACCCAGGCTCTCAGCATGTAGGTCAAGCCTAGACCCTGCCATGGTAATTGCATTGAAAAACTGTCCCCGGAGGAGGCTGGAGCAGCTAATCCTGCAGGATACAAAGGCAGGTAAAGCCTTCCAGCTAAGGCAGATCTATTCCAAAACTTGGAGCAAAGGTGATGGAACAAAATGGAAAGCTGTTCATGATCTATTAAAGAACAAATATTTATTAAACCACCTACTATGCACAAAGCATTGGAATTCCTTGTGGAGTTGTCTCTGGATGAAAGAGCATTAGATTACGCCATATGAAGAGAGATGGAAGGAAATTGGAGATGTTTAGCCTGGAGAGGAGAAGACTTTGAAGGGAACATTATGACTGTCTTCAAGTATTTGAAAAACTTTTAAGTGGAATAGAGAATATGATAATAAAAATAATAGCTGGCATTTACACACTACCTTAAAGTTTGCCAAGCACTTTACAGATAACTTTTACTTTATCTTCACCACAAGCCTTGAAGGTAGGTACTAGTAGTGCCTTCATTTTGCAGAGGAAGAAAGTGAGAGTCGGGGGCGGGGGGGGGGGGTGACATGCCTGACCAGGAAAGCTAAGAAATGTCTAAAGCCAAATTTGAACTTGGTACTTCCTAACTCCTGCTCCAACATCTGTCAGCTGTGCCACCTATACATTGTGTTTGACTCCAGAAGTCTGGAGTAGGAACAATGGGTGGAAGTTTCAGAGAGGTAAATTTAGGCCCGAAGTAAGGACAAATGAGAAACTGGAGCTATTCTAAAGTAGAATGAACCAGTTTGGGAGGTGGTGAGTTCATCCTACCTAGAGGCCTTTGAGGAAAAGTTGGATGGCAACTCATTAGCCATATTGAAAAAGTGATTCTTGGTTCAGGGAGGATTTGCACCAACTGACTGTAACAGCAAGCATCCTAGCATACTCAGGATGACTGCTAGCACAGCTTCTTTGATCTGCTTTTTTAAATGAAAGCAACTGAAAAAGGGTTAACAAATCTTAGTTTAATCAAACATATATTATTTACCTAGTTCAGGGGGAAAAGTCAGCACCCTGAACTTCAGAGAATATAAACAGGAGTTACAAGCAGATAAAAATACAGACAGAGAAAATAACACAATTTAGCAGACCAACAGGGTGTCTAGCTTTCTGACCATTACATCCATACAGTGTTAGTTACCAGGGGGAGAAGCACCTACATTTGGGTTTTCAAAGCTGGGGGGCTCAACAGCTGCCCAGAGTTTCATCTGGCCAAATCACACAACTCTTCCCATAAGTGAGCCCCAAAGCAAAATCCACACTGACCACAAAGTCTCTTCCATTTCTCAAACAGGGATGCCGCTATGGATCCATTATCACCATTTACATTTTCCTGCAATTCACAATAATTTCCCAAGAATGCTTGATAAATTATTTTTCCTCTGCTTTTCCCAAGGAAATTAGGCATGAAGATTCATACAAAAACTGTTGGTGTTTAGCACCATTCTCAGAGCTGTTTAGGCCACCTCAATGCAATGCCACATATAGGGGTCTTGATAATGGTGCTTAAGGTCTACAGTCTTTAGAGATGCCTTCTGAGTTGATGCACAAGCTAACAGGTAAGGAGGGAGTTCTAACAACAACCTTCACAAATAATTTACCATAGAATGATTTTATACTTCATAAAACACTCTGTAATGTGAACTATTACTGTTCACTATAAGTGTGAACTCTTATCCTCAGAACAATTCCATGAGGTAGAAAGGGAAAGTTTTAACGTGCCTTTATCACAGATGGAAAAATTGAGGAACAAAGACATAAAATTACTTATTCAACACATGTAACTAGAAGATGGAGTTGATAGGAGTTGAAGTCTGGTGACTTATTATTGTCAGTCTTCTTTTCTGGATCTTGGCCATGCCTATTAATCATGTATGTTCCCCAAAGCTCTATGCTGGGCATCCTCCATGACTCTTTTTAAGCCATTTTGCATGGTGATTTCATCAATGACCATAGATTAAATTATCTTCTCTGTGGAGATGATTCTCATATCTACTTATTTAACCCTGAACTCTTTCTCTTAAATGTCTCAAAATGAATGTCCTGCAGGCACCTTAAACCTAAAATGTCCAAAACTGAACTCATCATCTTTCCCCAAAAACTTCTCTATTACTGTCAAGACCACAACCTCTTGGGGTGGCTAGGTGGTGCAATGAATAGAGCACTGGCCCTGGAGTCAGGAGGACCTGAGTTCAAATCCGGCCTCAGACATGACACACTTACTAGCCGTGTGACTTTGGGCAAGTCACTTAATCCCAATTGCCCTCCAAAAAAAAAAAAGCAAAAAAAAAAAAAAAAGAACACCACCCGCCTCAAAGTCACTCAAGCTTGAAACCTAGGCGTTATCCTTGACTTCCTCTCTCTCTCTCTCTCTCTCTCTCTCTCTCTCTCTCTCTCTCTCTCTTTCTCTCTCTCTCCCTCTCCCTCTCCCTCTCCCTCTCACTATTACTCCCCACATAACCAATCTGTTTCCAAGGCCTGCTGATTTCACCTTTGTGACATCTCTCAAATCCTCCCCCTTCTCTCCTTGGACACTGCTATCACCCTGATGCAGAATCTCATCACCTCATGCCTGTTTTGTTGGATTTCAGTCTGCTCTTTCTCTTCATGACCCCATTTGGGGTTTTCTTGGCAAAGATACTGGAGGGGTTTGGCATTTCCTTCTCCAACTCATTTTACAGATAAGGAAACTGAGGCAAACAGGGTCAAGTGACTTGCCCAGGGTCACACAGCTAGTACCTGTCTATGACTGGATTTGAACTCAGGAAGAGTCTTCCTGCTTCCAGGCCCAGTGCTCTATCCAATATAGCCACCTAACTGCCATTCACCTGATGCCTGAATTATTGCAATAACCTGGTGGTTGGTCTCCCTACCTCAGTTATCTCCTCATGTCAATCCATCATCCAAAATGATCTTCCTAAAGAGAAGGTCTGACCATGTGACTCCTAAGTACCTCCAAGTCTTAGCACAAAGATCAGCACATTCAGTAAAATCCAGTAGCTCCCCATTGTGTCCAGGAGCAAA
This sequence comes from Gymnobelideus leadbeateri, assembly GCA_011680675.1. Lineage (NCBI taxonomy): Eukaryota > Metazoa > Chordata > Mammalia > Diprotodontia > Petauridae > Gymnobelideus > Gymnobelideus leadbeateri. The sequence continues at coordinate 474,537 of WOXC01011523.1, read as the reverse complement.
TATAATAATATCCTGTTTGACTGTTAAAGCCCTTTGTAACTTGGCACTTTTCGGCCTTTCTAGTCTTCTTGCACCTTATTTCCCCACCTGACTGGGAATCTTTCAACCTCTGTTCTCCTCTCTTCTACTATAAAGACTTATAAAAAAGTTTTTGCACAGTTTCACCAGTACTCTTTCATTTTCCAGCACTCTGTAAATTCATTCTACATGAAGAAAGACAAGTAACAGAAATCATTCCAAAGGTAAGAGATTTTGAAAAACATAATGGCAGACAGTGAATAATAGTCTAGCTTAAAGAATGCTGGATCTAGAGTAAAGAGTTCTTGTTCTGTCACATCTGAGTCAGCATTTGGGGTTTTCTTGGCAAAAATACTGGAGCAGTTTGCCATTTCTTTTTTCAGCACAGATGAGGAAACTGAGGCAAACAGGGTTCAGTGACTTGCTCAGAGTCATACAGCCAATAAGTGTCTGAGACAGGATTTGAACTCAGGTCCTTCAAACTCCAAGCCCAGCCCTCTATCCACTGTGTCACCTAGCTTCCCCCAGAGAAGAGTAGGTACTTAATAAATACTTTTGCTTTTGATTCTAAGAATCATTCAACAAACATTTCCTAAGTGCCTCCAGTCTTAGTATGATAGTTGATGTTTAATAAATGTTTATTGACTGACGGTTATATAAAGCACTTTGCTAGAGGCTGAGGAAAATGCAAAGTTTAAATAAGACTCAGTCCCTGCCCTCATGGAGTTTATAATCTAGCACAAGAATAAGAAACTACTTGGGACAGGTGCTGTTTCATTTTTAACACCTAATACAGTACTTGACACATAGTAGGTATTTAATCAACCATTATTTATTTATTGACACAAACACAAATAGCCATATTACACAACCTTATGTAAGTATGATAGGAAGGTACAAAACAAAATGCTATGTGAGTTAAGAGGAGAAAGATAATTACTGATGGAGAGGGGAGAGGAGATATCAGGGAATATTTTAAATTGTACAATACCCCTTGTCATTTTCTTAAAATTTCACCCTGTTCTTTTCTCTTTAATATCATCTTGCTTCACTCTACATATCATATCTCAGTCCCATTTCCTACCAAGCTGTTTTCTTTTCTCCAAGTCTCTCTTGGTTTTCTTTCTTTTTTCCTTCTTCGGCTCTCAGTTTTTGAGGAGAAATGCATCAGCTAAAGATTTCAGCCACAGCCACAGTCATCTTTCCAACACTGGATTCAATTTCCTTGTCCACAGTTAGTCCCCTACAGGCACTGAGCATCCTAGGGTGCAGCAAGACAGATGACGCTATGTCAGGATGCTGAAGTACTAGCAAGGGACCAGGATGCTCCACTTTTGTCAAGCTATCATGGAACAGGGGAAAGTGCAAAGAGAAGAATGAAAGTGAAATAGAGTTCAGCAGTGTGATACAATAGAAAGGACAGTAAGTTAGAATGGGCAGAATGGAGGGATGAGAACTTTGTGCTATGGAGGCAGCTGAAGCAGGTGCTGTGGAGTGCTTAGTTTGGTTAGACACCAAAGGTGCCGAGGCCACCCACTGCATCCCAAGCCATTGCCAGTCATCCTGAATTTTGTCCTGCCACTGGACTTCAATGACTCTGGAAGAGAGAGTGGGGCTGATGATTTTGTGCAACTCTGCCTCACTGAAGTCTAATTCACACACAGACATCAACCCATAATGTCATTGGTCATCTTTGAAAACAAAGGAAAAACAATAACAATACTAGACTCAACAGACCTGATTGTTAATCCTGATCCTGACACTTATTAGATGGGATCTATGGTCACCAGAGTGAATCACTTCATCCAAAAATAAAACTCAATCCAAAATATTGCCCTGACCAGTGAGCTGCAGTACTGAAGTACAAGTATATTAATAGGTAAAATTACAGAATCGTGGAATGGGAGGGACCTTGAAACCCCTATTCAAACTCTCTCATTTTACAGATGAGAAAACTTGAAAGCCCTTTGTTTCTCCCATGACTGTCGCTCCAAAAAAAAGAAAAGAAAAGAAAAGAAAGAAAGAAAGAGAAAAAGAATGATAGATTCCCTAATGCAACATAGGACCCTAGGATTTTAACTTTATCTGGTATAGGAGGGGACAAACTAGGGTCTCTTCCCAGGGGTTAAATCTGACCTGAATCTGCTTTTCTATGACTTGGGAGCAAAAAGATAGTTTTCACATTTTAAAATAAATTTTATTCTATTTAAAATTATTAAAAATCATTCTTAGCTCACAAGCCTTACAGAAGCAGGCTGCAGGGCAGGATCTGGTTATGGTGAGTAATTGTCACTCCTTGATCTAATCCAAATACCTCATTTTACAGAGTCAACTAGGTAGCACAATTTATTGGGTTTGGAATCAGAAAGGACTTAGTTCAAATCCAGCTTTAGATACCTACTAGCTGTATCAATAGATAAGTTCCTTAACATCTATCAGCCTCGGTTTCTTTGATTGTAAAACAGAAGACAATATAGCATCTCAGGACTTGAACCCAGTCTCTATTCTCCAAGTCTAATAGGTTTTTTTTTTTCCTACCATAACTTGTAAATGTACTACATTAAGGTAAAAACAAACACCATTTCTTAGGCATGTCATATTAATACTACTACTTCTAAGAAGCATCTCTATTGGGCTTTAAAGTTTTCGAGGCTCTTTTGATACATTGTTTCATTTATACCTTACAACTTAGGGAGGGGAGTCACTATATGTATTATTCCCATATTACAGATGAAAAACTGAGGCTTAGAAAAGTCAAGTGAACTGCCCAGGCTCACACAGTCATTAAGTATTGGAAGGGGGCTTCCAATATCCAGTACTTCATCCACCGCACCAAGCTAAGTAATCTACCTTAAGACCAAATTAGCTTGAAGTCAGTCACCTACAGGGTTGTGAGGCAATACATATGAGTAGATTCTCATGACAGATGGATAAACACAAAAAGTCCTATGGCACCACATCCGAGGACCTTGAGAAGGCGAGATTACAAAGGATGATACTAGACTTCCCCAACTGATAAATGATCAAAGGATATGAATAGGCAGTTTTCAGATGAAAAAAATCACAATTATTTATAGTCATATTAAAAAATATTCTAAATCACTATTGATTATAGAAATGCAAATTAAAATAGCTCTGATGTACCATCTCACATCTATGAGATTGGCTAATATGACAGAAAAGGAAAAGGACAAATTTTTGGAGGGGATGTAGGAAAATTGGGACATTAATGTACTATTGGTGGAGTTCTAAACTGGTCCAACCATTCCAAAGAGCAATTAGGAACTATGTCCGAAGAGCTATAAAACAGTTCAATTTGATCTTTGACCCAGCAATACCACTACGAGGTCTACGTCCCAAAGAGATTTTTACATAAGAGAAAATAGGCTATTTGTACAAGAATATTTATGGAAGCTCTTTTTGTGGTGACTGAGAATTGGAAATTGAGGGGATGCCAATCAATTGGGGAATGACTAAACAAGTTGTGGTATATGATTGTGATGGAATACTATTGTGCTATAAGAAATGATGAGCAAGTAGATTTCAGAAAAGCCTGAACTTACATGAACTGATGCAGAGTGAAAGGAGCAGAACCAGCAATAGTAACAGCAATATTGTACAATGATAAGTTGTAGATGACTTAGCTACTCACAGCAACACAATGATCCAAGACAATTCCAAATGACACGTGATGAAAAAATGCTATCCACCTCCTAAGAAAGAATTGATGGAGTCTGAATGCAGATTGGAGCATCCTATTTTCCACTTTGTGGTGTGTGTGTGTGTGTGTGTGTGTGTGTGTGTGTGTGTGTATTTGGTCTATATTATATTTCACAACTTGACTAATATGGAAAAAGGTTTTGCATTACTGCACATGTATAACCTATATAAAATTGTTTACTGTATCAGGGAGGGAGAAGGGGAGAGAGAGAGAATTTAGAATTAATTTTTTAAATGAATGCTAAAATTGTTTTTACACACAATTGGGAAGAATAGTTTTAAGCATAACACTAGACTTCCACAGACAAGGTAGAAGACCCCCTACACCAAAAAAGGCAAAGTAGGGGGTTAGGAGAAGGGGTATTGTCCAGTTAAATGTAAGTTCCATAAGAACAGAGTCCTTTTTTGCTTTGTCTTTGTATCCCTTGTGATTTGTTTATATTAGGTGCTTAATAAATGTTTCCCAAGTTGTGATTGAATTACGAAAAGATGATAGACTAGAGAAAGCAAACCTCACTATCGTTCCTGGTCCCAATACACAAAGCATAGTGTTTGTCCATTATACCTATAGAATAAAGTAGGCTAGATAGATGGCTGAGGTTCAATTATGAGGTCTACAATGGACAAAATTTCATTCCATGAATAAAATAATATCTTTCAACTAGAAGCTAAAAATATGCATTTTTTTCTTGCAAGAACGTATAGTCTTCTACAGGTTTGTCTGTGATGCTTCCTGATCCCCCTACATTTTCCTTCACGGTATTTCTGAGGGTGCTACAAGGCAATGGACAGATTAATTTTCATCACAGCTAGTAATATCTCGGGTTCCTTTGAAGGCTGGCTATGTACTATCACACAAAGATATCATAATAGTAATGGGGATTAGCCTTGTGGTTTCATTGATATAGGCAAGTCCTGGATGAGGAAACTTTTTCAACCTATACAGGTGGGCACCTTCTCTTCAATTTACAATATTAGATGGGGTAGGGACAGTGAGAGGTTTAATGAAATGCCCAAGATCATACAGTCAGTATATGCCTGGGGCAGTAATCAAATTCAGTTCTTCCTGTCTGCAAGGTCAGCTCTCTAGCCAATACACCACCTTGCCTTTTCAGCAATGGACATTCATTTAGATACCTCCTTATGCTTTCCATAACACTTTCCTAACAGCAACCTTAGGAAGTAGTCAGAGCAGCTATTATTTATATTTTGAAATGAGACTCACATAGATTTAAGTGACCTACCCACCATCACACAAATAATAGGTGTCAGACTGGGTCCTACTGGAGTTAAGATTGGAAGAGGTTGCCAAGACTATTGCCTCAAGAATAAAATAAAAACTCTATCTGGCATAAAAAACCATTCATAATCTAGTTCTAACTTAACTTTCTAGAGTGGTTTCACTTTTCTCACTTTCAGAAATCTACATCTCATCCAAATTGGTTTACCTGTTGTTCTCACATAGGATATCTCATCACCCATCTATCTGAGCTTTTGAGCACTCCTGTGCCACCTCTCTACCTCATGCCCAGAATAGGCATTCTCTCTCCTTAACATCTACTTCTTAGAATTCCTAGTACCATGGGAAGCTCAGGTGCCACCACCATAAGACCTTTCCTGTTCCCCACAAGTCATTAGTAAACTCCTTCAACTCTCACCCCAAATTACTTTGTATTTACTGCTCTTACATTTTGTGTTTGAGAGGCAATGACATGCAATGAAAAGAAAGCCAGCTACAACCACTAACATTTATTGGTAGAGAGAGAGAGGTAGAGAGACTATCCTTACCAAGAAGTGTAAAGCCTAGCACGAGCAGCTTTCCAGAGGACTGCTGCAGTCAATAGCTCTAAGGTTCTGATCACAGAACTCTCTATTTGTCCAAAAGTGAATAAAAGCAAAACATTCGCAGAAACCAAAGTACAGCATTCAAAATATTACAACATAAAAACTTTTCACTAAAGTGGCCACATAGTTTTCACCTAAGTGGTCATGTAATTTTAAACAAAAGATATCATTCAGTAAGTCCTTAACTCAATCATCCTTAAGGAGCAAGCCTCCTTAAAGGACACAAAATACAATGGTCAAAGTTCTTCACCTGTATTATTAATTGTCTTAATCTCTCAGTCAAAAGGTCTTCTTTCTTCTTGATTGGAGATTAGTTTCCAATCATCTTTAAAAGGTATGAGAGTACAAAGTTCTCCCATCCCTAGCCCACAATAAATCATGATTTTCTCAGTCAGCATTAAGTACCCAAGGAAAGGTCTTTTCATCTTGACTTAAGGCTGTCTCCCAAATTCCATAGTTCCTCTTCCATGGGTCCAGCTCCTGCCTGAATCTACCCAATTGTCACCTGAATTCACAGGTAGGCAGCTCTCAGCTCCTCATCCAGATCCTTGTCTGGTTCCTTATCCAGCTCCTCATCCAGTTCCATATTGAAGTTCACAGTGTGTAGTCCACCTTAAGTTCTTCATAGTTTCTGTTTCTGGGAAGACAAAATTTAACAGAGCCAAAACAACATTCATACACATTGCCAGCACCATCATCGGTTCACTATCTACCTATGAAATCAACACAGACCCACATACTAGGTCTAAGAACCCAACACAAATTGTCAGTATAATCCCAGGACCTCTGAAACCCTCCTCCAAGACTTCTGTAAACAGACAACAAGAAAATCCCCTTTCATGGCTTCCAGTAAGGTCCCAGGGCTTCTGTACAAAGTATCACAAACAAAAATCAACACAAACAGAACAGAGTGCCAGCTACTACAAAGTTCCCCTTCACAATTCTGCTCTTTCCCAGCTTGGGCTTCTCCTTATATATGGTCATTAGCTCCTCCCTGTTCTGCCTCTTCCTATTTCATCAGCAAGTTCCTCCCACTGCCAGATTCACAATTTCTGTTTCTTCTTCTTCTTCTTTTTTTTTTTTTTTTGCTTTTTTTTGGAGGGGGGAAGGTAGGGCAATTGGGGTTGAGTGACTTGCCGAAGGTCACACAGCTAGTTTGTGTGTGTGTGTGTGTGTGTGTGTGTGTGTGTGTGTGTGTGAAGTGTCTGAAGCTGGATTTGAACTCAGGTCCTCCTGATTCCAGGGCCAGTGCTATTCATTGCACCACATAGCCACCCCCAACAACAATTTCTGTTTCTTTACAAAGACTTGATATAATCATGGGCAAGACTTAAAAGAAACTTGAACTGAAAGAAGGTGCTAAATAATTAAATAGCTGAAACAACGTTCTAAGTACTTCTTTGCTTGCCATTACAAGGAGTCATTACAGATACTAATGAAAAATAGGTCCAGTACCTAATCCTCAAAATAAGGACTTTGGGAAAATTTTTCCTCAAGGACAATTGCTTGCAAGACCTCAAGAATATATTTCTAGAGCCCCCATACTATTCTAGTCTTTCTCAAGTCAGTAAAATGTGCAGTATACTGGAATACAAAAGTAGAAGGTCTGGGGAGAAGAGATTTAAAAAAAAAGATTTATAGCTTAAGAATGAATCTGCCTGGTACTCATATCTCATCAGGACTCTCTGCTCCTCTGATTGGGCCCTTTGATTGGAGGTCAGGGCTATGCCCCCCCCTCCCAATGTTGGGGGTGGGGAGGGGGACCTCTACTTAAGACTGAGCTCAGCCCAGTTTTTCTCCCCATTTCCCACCCAGGAACACTGCTTTGAGACTCTTTTGGAACTTTCCATCATGGCCCTCCACCTTGTCCTTCACCCCCTTCCCACTTTTCAACTTCCTTTTATGTGTGTCTTCCCCTCTTAGATTAAGGGTAAGCTCCTTGTGCCTTTGTTTTTATTCTTAGTTGTATCCCTGGCACTTAGCACAGTACCTGGCTTAATAAATGTTAATTGACTGACTGAAAAACACAGAAATAGATAAGCAAGGAAAAGCAGAGAAAGGTTTTCCTGTCTTAGGTTCGGTTTATAATCTTGAATACAGGTCTTAATTTTTCTCTCCAGGTTTATAAAGTGAAATCAATGTAGAATAATTTACACAGGATTTATTAAGTGTTGGAACAGGGGTTTCCAACATTAGGAGTTATTCAGGCTCATAGTATATCAGCAAGTAAATCTCAGGAACTGGAAAAGGATTTAATTATATCAAGTTTGTACCAAATTCATTTCCCACACATGACCAGCCCAGTATAATGGCCCAATATATACATGTAACCCCTATGTTATAATATTGATCAGTCATGCCTAGCTCTTTATGATTCTGTGAATCATAGCATGCCAATACTTTCTATGGGGTTTTATTGGCAAAGACTGGAGTGGATTGTCATTCCCTTTTCCAGTGGATTAAGACAAAAAGAGATTAAGTGACTTGCCCAAATTTGAATTCAGGTCTTCTTGACTCCAGGCACAACCCTCTCTCCACTGAGCCACCTGACTGCCCCTGTAGTACCTATAATAGAGTTTAATTCCAATGTGATGCTGCTAAGAGGTACTGACAGACTGGCTACACTAAAGGGCCATATTTTATATGACCCTTTCTGACATTTTTCAGGGAATCAGTTGACAGAGACTATGTCAAGGATGCTATTTTCAGGACTAGTACCAATGAACCATATCCTCAAATCAGAAATTCGGGGTCACCTTTGACCTGCTTAATGGTCTCACCATGCAATTTGCAATGGAAAAATCACTCTATGTGTTTCATAATTCTGCCCAGGGAAAATCTTGGCCTGTTGTATTAATTTTTGAAAGACTCAACTGAGCAAGTAAACCATAGTCAGAGTTATGCCACTTTCCAACCACTGACCAGTGGGAGTCAGCATTTTTCAAATGAACTGTCAGCAATATTAGGAGACCCTTTAAGCCAAGTTCACTGCATCACCCGAGAAATCATGGCTTAGAGTACCCCAAAACAGCTTCAGATAATTTCATCCCTATAAAAAAAGTAATAAGAGATAAGAAAACACCACAGAAGTTGTAAAAATACATGCAACAGGTGCTATTCAGAGGAAGAAAAGGACAGAATGAGGTCTAGTGCATTGAAATGATAAGAAAAGCAAAGTAGAGAGTAAAATGAAGATTGTTTGAGAAGACTAAGAAATAATAGAACATTTTTTTCCTGGCTATTCCTGGAATGAGTCGATTGAGGCCCCCAGTGGTTTCTCAGAGAGATAGGAAAAAGGTAACTCCTAGGGGCAGTAGGCATTACTGGAAAGTTGAATGGATATTTTATTTCAGCATTTACTTGGGGAAAGATGGGTCTTGGCCAAAGACAGAAATATTGTTGATTTGTTTTTCTAGGAAGATAAGACAGCATTTGAAGAACTGGGCCAAGGAAACTCAAGGACCAAAGGAAGTAGTTTAGAAGTCCAGCATTTGGAAGATAGATCGTATGGGTTCCACTACTGAATTACCGTCATCGAATATGGAAGCACTGTAAGTCCATGTTGCCTCCAGACAATGTGAGAGAAAAATCTCTTGAGACTAAGAAGAGAGCCTTTGAATTTCAGCCTTTCAATCAAGATTTTATATTTCATAAGATCACAGTTACAGGGCAAAATGCAAGTGATTATAAGCAGCTTCCACCTGAAGGTACTGCTGCATGTGTCAAGATATGACTGAGAATACAGAGTCACAGTGTTTCATGAGTGGGGAAGACTTTTGTTCAGCTAACTAGATACAACACTTCAGGAAGGCACATCTCACCAAGGGGAGTGAGAAGTCTATTTCTGTTAGTCTCTAAGTATGTTGGTGCTGAAAATCAAAGGATGTGACGAAAATGGGGAAGCTCCCCTACATGTCTGGCATTCAGGTTCTCTAGTCTGCCATTCAACATCCATTTCTTGCCTTTTTCCCAACCCAGTTCTCTCAAGATCCTGCCTTAGAGTAAATGTCCAACCAAGCAAACTAAGTCCCTCTTTTGATCATGCAACAATACGGTTCAACGTTATCTCAGATAATCAGGAGTCATGTCTTCTTATACACAGTGCATGGTCTTCAGAACACTACCTACTAAGTGGATTAGAGTGGGTGTTATATAAGAAACAGACATTGGGGGTGAACAATCTTCTTTGTGTAGGCTGAATATTCTCAATGCTCCCATTCTCAAATGCTTCTGATCACATCTGGAAACAAAATTTCCTATACCTGGACAAGTCTATTATACTTTAATAACTAAAAGACAGGAGTAGGTTTAACTCCATGTACCTATATCCCAAGCTTTATCAAAACACTGCCCTATATAGATATTCAATATGTATTAAGTACCTATTATGTGTAGGGTACTAAGCTAGGTTTTGATACTACAAATTATTATAAGATTGTGGTATTACATGATTCAAAGCCATATTCAAAGCCAAACAACAAGAATCATGATGCTAAAAGATGATTATTTTTTAGACCAGAGTGTAGCTTGGAGGTCAATGAAAGTGCTACACAATTTCATAAATGCAATCCATTCCACTCCCCTCATTCCAATACTTCAAAATTGGGCTGAATCAATTGTGCAGGTATATTCCAAGGTATATGGGTCTGTGTTTTTAATATATACACACAGACATATATACATATATGTGTACATATTATACATGCAATATTTATGCATATTTATAAACAACATATCAATGGAATAATTTGATGAGTTATTCCAATTTCATATTATCATCTCGACAATAGTTTAGTCATCATTCATTCACTTGTTTAGTTTGTTTTTGTTTTTCCCTATATAGACAAGTTGTTCTCATTTTAGGAGTCATGGAATTCATCAAGGCAACTTTAGTATTCTGGGATTTGATGAAATCAGCATGTTACCAGAGAGCTGCACAAAGCAAGCACTTAATAAGAGGGTTAAAGCCAATTGTTTGAATATTACTGAAATATAATCTAACCTAAGGGTATTTGAATGAAAGAATGAATAATTAAAGAATAAGGGATAAAGGATCTTCTATAAATTATCAAACAATTTAAGAAGGGAAGCATTTTCCAGAACCTGGAAAGTATAACTGTCCAGTATATTCCTGAAGAGGAACCATATGGTGGTGGGGAGAAGAGGAAACCTCTCTTTGGTGTCTACCTTGTCTCCACTCCTCTTGAACAAAATTTTAACTAGAGGAGGGCTTTCTAACTTAAAAGGATTTGTAGGATGTTGAACTTCCCATCTTCTCACTGGCTCCCTAAATAGCTTCCCCAAAGGGGTTGGTAGAAATGTCTACACCAGCAAGGGTCAAGAACAAACTGGATTCATGGCTCTACCAGGAGCCTCATCAAAGAGACTGCAGTGCTACATGCCTAAATGACACTTCTTGAACACCCCCAGTAATGGAAGAAATAGTAAGCAGGAGCTCTGAGTTATCGCTTGGCCACATGGACTCTCAAAGCCTGAGGTCACTTCTCTCTGCATATTGTGGGAAAGTATGTCAGAAGAATATACATACGTGTGTGTATGTGCATATGTATATATGCATATACATACACATATATACGCTTATACAGATATACATGTGTGTACATATGTACATGCAAGTGTGTACAGGTGTATATACATATGTATGTGTGTATAACATATATTACCAGCTACTCTTGTACTAACTTAGTAAATACTCCTTTCTAAAAGTTACTTAAAACAGGTGACTAATTCTCAACTGATAATATTGTAGGGAAGCACACTTATGAGGTTTCAAGTCAATAGCATTAGAGAGTAACCCTTGACTCCACAAGAGAACCTCAGGGTTCTAGAACCTAAAGGACAAAATGTAGCTAGCTTAGTTCTAGGAACTGACTCATCTGTGACAGCAGGAGTTAAGAAAAGAAAAACCTAGCTAATGTAGGTTACACATCTGTGACTCAACCAGTCCAGAACTCAAAGGAAAGGAATCTGTATTCAGTCAAGTGGTAGCCCTCCCAACTGGTGCCCAGGGAATACCAGCTCTTACCTCTCCTTCAAATTTAGTTCTGGAATAAACCAGCACATCATAAGGCACAGAAGGGTTTTATAGGGAAGAGTAGGGTCTTCCTCAGACATATCTGATTGGTTTCTCACCTCTGATATCACCAAGAGGGAGGCATCAATTAGTATGTTTGCATAGAACATGAAAATTTCCAGCCAAACATGAGGAGGGCTCCAGCAATAGGGCAGGATGGGAGTAACCAGGCAGAAGGAAGGGATAAGCCTAAAGCAAAGACAACCTATCTCAAGAAAGGCTAGACCCAAGAAACCAGAGGGGTTTTGAACAATTATAATAATGCTAATGTCTTCCCTCTATTGATTGTTTCTAATCTATATTGTACACATCTGGTTTGTATGTAGTTCTCATATTGTCTTCTCCATTTGACTGTGAACTCCTCCAGAAAAGGGACTTATGTATTGCTTTTCTTTGTATCCTCAAACCTTAACACAATTCCTGGCACAAATTAGGAGCTTAATAAATGCTTGTTGACCAACTAACAAAATCAGTGTAACCTCCCAGGGTGATTACATCAAAGGAAAGAAAACCTCATTTGGATGTATAATTTCAGGCAATTTTTATGGCTGTTGTTCAGACCTGTAATTTTATTGGTTTAAGGAACTCCTCAAGGAAACTGCCTCCACCACACAGATCACAGCCTGTTCTGTCATTAACAGTCTAACAGTTTCCTCAGGAACTAAAGGGTTAAGTGACATTTTCAGGGTCACATATGTCAGAATCCTGATTTCAAAGTCAGCTCTTGATACACTATGACATAGGATCATGGAATCATGTTGCTTTAAAATGTCAGTCCTCTTCCACTTCAGTCATATCATCCTGGAGATGGTCCCTTGGTCCCACCTTCTTACAAACCAGGTCTCCTTTCACACACTGTGTTTGCAGAGATAAATCTAGCCTGTTCATCAATTTTCCCACATCAAACTATTGACAGATTAGGAAGTGGAGTGGGCCCCCCAACATCTGTAGTCTCTCTGGGGAAAGTCCATTTCCCTTCTTAGCACACTCCAACCACGTGAGGAAGAATGAAAAAAAAAAACCAGAGCCTCCATTGGCAAAGGTTAGCTAAACCTCTTAACTGTCAGACATGAGCTTTCAACTATGATGAAGCAGATATGGGGTTAGCTTGTGAAAGGGTCCCCTGGGGTCTCTGGAACGGTAGGAATTCTGCTTCCCTGTACTGCTTTCCATTTCAGCCTTGCTCCTCCCATTACTTTTTCTTCTCATGGGCACCCATCCAAATATTTAGATTTGTTAAACCTGTTTAAAAGAACGCCCTTGTAAAATCTCAATTACCCATGGCTCCACTGGATCCAACTCTTGGGTTTTTTGGCTCTCAGATCTCCAGGAGAGAGATAGGATGTGGGTGGGAACTGAGACTACAATAAATAGAAAATATTCCGCAACATTTTCCCTTAGGCCCTGCTTTTCTAAATTGACAAAGTAAAAACTCTTCAAGGTCATTATCAAATCCAGGGATTATCTGACACAGATGTGCTTGAGCAAGTTTTTTTTTTTTTCACTACCCTTAGCCACTCTGGAATCATGATCAGGTTTTAATGCTTAAAAGGAAAGAAAGAATATCCCTCCAACAACACCAAGTGGCTTCCGTGCCCAGGAGTGGCTTCATCTCCTCTTTATTAGTTTCGATGTCAATAATTGCCCCTGCCCGGGGTCTCTACTTGTGCCTGGGATACAGAACTAACCCTGGTGAAGGACAGTGTTATCTACATATTGAAGAAGCTGAAGAAACAGATTTGCAACAGTTCTTCCCGTGTTGAGCACATGCAAAAGCTACTTTGGTTTGCAGCTATAGGCCAACACTAGAATATCAAAAAGAGGCATTCCCCAAATCTGTAACTTCCCAATCTGCACTTAGCTGCCATCTTTCTGTTCTCTCTTTCCCTTCAGGCCTGCCCATAGTGAAATAGGGGGTGATGGGTGGGGATGGAGAGAATGGTGCACATGTTAGAGGATGTTTTTGTGATCAAACCAGTTGTTACAGTTCCTCTCCATCCAATCATTTTGTAATTACTTTGTAGATGAATAAACAATACTTTAACACGTGTTTACTATGTGTCAGGCATTGTACTAAGTACAAAGGATAAAAATACATAAATCAAGACTGCCTATGCTTTCAAGGAGCTTATCGTCTAGTGAATAGAAAGGGGGTAGGGGAAAGCAGTGAAGGCAAAAACAAATAAAGAACGGGAGCAGTATAAATAAACTAAGACAAAATGTTATTTTTTAAAAGTGAGTCAGGGGGCGGCTAGGTGGCGCAGTGAATAGAGCGCCGGCCCTGGAATCAGAAGGCCCTGAGTTCGGAGCTGGCCTCCGACACTTAATCCATACAAACAAAAACCTAGCTGTGTAACCTTGGGCAAGTTACTTAACCCCAATTGCCCTAAAGGGGCGGCTAAGTGGCGCAGTGAGTAAGAGCGTCGGCCTCGGAGTTGGGATGACCCGAGATCAGATCCGGCCTCAGAAAATGAGCACCCACACATAAATAATGACTAGCCATGTAACCTTGAGCAAGTTACTTAACCCCAATAGCTTTAAAAAAAAAAGTGAGTCAGCAACAATCATTTTCAATTTGAGGATGAGGTTTGAGGTAGGATTGAAGTTTTATGAAGGCCTTTCAATTGGATCTTAAAAGAAAGGAAGAACTTTTATAGGTTAACTTAGCGAAAAAGAGGGAGGTTCCATACTGGCAGGAGTGTCAGGGAAGAGTGGTAAATGGGGAAACATCGGCCAGATAAGAATGGAAACCGGGCTGTTCCGTCTAGCTGGAACACAAGAGTGTGGTGTATGGGTTGGAGAAGTAGATTGGAGTCAGATTGTGGAAGACCTTAAATAAATCTATTTATTTGGCCAAAATGCTACCCAAATAATCAAGGCCTAGTTCAAGTCCTCTCACAAACCCCTATGGATCACTTCAGCCACAATAATCTTTCCCTTCTCTTAAATTCTATAGCACTTATAGTCTAGCACTTAGTACAGTGCCTGGCATATAGTAGGTGCTTAATAAATACTGATTGATTAATTGGTCTGCAGCACTTACCACATACTGTCTTACATTATGATGAGTATGTTCTACCTTCTCATTTAAATTGAGAACTCAATGGGGGCCTCTTTGTATTGCCCACAGGCCTAGTGCACAAAAAAATTCAATAAATATCAGTTGATTGATTGATATTAGATTTCTAATTCCCTGAGAGCAGAGGCTGTCCTCTGCTTCTTTCCATATCCCATAATGTTGATTGACTGACTGAGAGTATGGGTTGCTAAGTAATACTAACCCACCAAATCAGGCACCTTCTGTCTAGTGGAGGGGAGAGATGTCAATAGAGATAGCTAGAATGCTTGATAATTATCTCTCAATGTTGACACTGACCACAAAGGAATTCTACCCACTCCATGTCTAGCCTTATGTGACTTCTTCATAATTGAGATAGTCAAAGTGGATTGGGGTTTACTTATTGGAGTATCCAGCTCCTTTTGTCTCCCTCATCATAAAACATCCCTCATCATAAAACACTACTCCCTCATCCCTCATCATAAAACACTACACCTTCTAAAATCTGTGGGCCACCACAGTGGTTAGTTAGAGTTAGTTGGTTGGTTTTCAAACATGTACATGATTAGCTTTATTTTTTTGCATCAGATAAAATCAGGGACCTAGGAGGTTAACAATATAATGAGGAACATGTATCTGAGACCCTTCTTGTAAGGATGAATTATTAGTCCACTCAATAAGTTCATTAAGATACAAATGACTCTAATGGTCAGTTGAAGATAGGTAGGGCCATGGCTCTTTTTCTTCCAACTCCTAACCTGACCAGCCACCAAGGTATGCCACTTTTTGGTCTTTAGGTTTATTCACAAAGTTTAGTGTTACTATCAATACCACCTCTGAGAGTTTGGTTACCAAATTTTTCTCCAAGAGTCACTGCATTCCTAGTGGTTACAACTAGATTGGTCAGCCTGCTGCTGCTGCTGCTGTTTGCCAGAAATCAATGGTTATGCAGCCTTAGCTATAGCTATGCAAGTCCTTTAGATTAAAGATTTTTACCCTTTTTTATATCCTGGACCCTGTTGGTGAAGATCAGCAAATCTTTAAATGCACAAAGAAAATACTTAGGATTGTAAAGGAAGCCAATTCTAACAGAAATAATTATCAAAATGTTTAAAACCCCACAATTTCACACAGCCCAAGTTGAGAAGCCCTGTTTAGAACATGTTTTCAGTCTCCTCAGATTTTAGTCATAATCTTTCATTTCAGAATAGAGAGCAGAGAACTTCCAGACAATGAAAAAAAAAATGCAGGTGTCGCCCTCAGGCTGCAGAGAGGAAATGCCATTGAGACGCTCCCAAGGGTGCACTAGAAAAACTGTTAAATTTTCAACATGGGCATTCACACCTTGGAAATTGGCAAATGCTACAAATAAGGTCTTAATTTGTTGTTTTGTTGATTGTCTAGACTTTTAAAAAGTGATGTTAATAACGCAAATTAAATTTTAAAATGGATCATGGGTCTTTTTTTTTTCCTCCCAGAGAGTCAATTGTTAAACTTCTACCAGCACTTCACTCACCCCACAGTGTTAGAGTTGTTTGTCAGACAGGAAAGCAGAAATAATCATAATGGCTAGTATTTATATAGCACTTACAATGTGCCATGCACTGTATTAAGTGCCTTATAATTATTATCTCATTTGATCCTTACAAAAATCCTAACAGGTAGGTGTTATTATTATCATCACTTTATAGATGAGGAAACTGGGGCAAAGAAGTTAAATGACTTGCCCGTGGTCACACAGCTAAAAAGCACCTAAGGCCAGATTTGCATGCTGATCTTCCTGACCCCAGGTCTGATACTTTATCACTTTGCTACCAAGTTGCCCCAAAAAATAATTGTCATTAATTGTATGGTGCTTTCATGAGAATATTTAAGGGAGTCAGACAATGGAATGGTGGCCAGTGTGTGAACCATATTTAAAAGAGCATTTGGAGAAAATATAGATGAAAATAAGTAGAATGCATGCTGGGAGAGGCACTTAGGTGGCTTAGTGGATAGAGCTCTGTACCAAGAGCCAGGGAGATGTGTTCAAATCTGGCCTTAGACACTCACTAACTGAATCACCCTGGGCAAGCCACTTAACTTCATTTTGCCTTAATTCACTGGATGGCACACCACTCCATCAAGAAAACCCCATGGACAGTATGGTCCACAGAGTCCCAAAGAATCAGATATGACTAGACTACTCAATAACTACAATGCTGGGAGATGTGGTACAGAGTAGAGCCCACAGTGTTTGTTTCTGGGTCTCCTACACTTATATTATCATTATGGTACATTGAGTAAAGAGAGTGAACCTTGAAAATGGTCATGAAAGTCTCAGCCAATCTAGGACTGGCTTTTGATGCTCAGGAGCCCATATATGGCATGCACTAGAATTGGGAAAGTAAGTAGCCACACAAATTATGACCTAATCTGGCTTAGTGCTGGTCATGGTAGGAGGGGTTTTACAATCAGTAAGCCAAGGAAAAAAAGGAAGGGCTCAGAAGGGGTTGGTGAGGATGCAATTTCTCTCTGACTTTGTGATAGTCATCTCCAATGAGCTCTTTGGCATACTTTGTGTCTAAAACATCAGGCAACTCAGCTTAAATTGAACTATACAAGATTTTCTCAAGGACAAACAAAGAACCCAAACATAGGCATTGAGGTAAAGTCACCCATATAACCATACTCCCCAGAGAAGCACTGTTTTAACTTGACAAGATATTCCTTGACTTTCTTAGTCTCATTTCTATCAACACATTCAGTCATAAACTTCCAGTCCAGAAGTCTGGTTTCTTCCTACCTTAGTGTAATTCTAATAGACAGCAATAGATTGAGAGAGAGTCAGAAGGACCTAACAAAGAGGTAGACCAATATATAGCCCAGCAGGAACATCCTCTGCCCCTCCACTGACTGTCATGACAGCTATTCTACAGGCACCCATGATAATATCGCTGACCATTTTCTGGGGAAAGCAGGAGGAGACATTGATCATCCTTGGTCAATGTCAGCTACTCTTTCAGACTCAAACTCATTTTCCCCTCATTGGATTAGACATGAGTAGCATTCACTATTTGAAAAATAGAACTTTACTTGATTGGGTGGGTGACTTTGATGGAAGCCTTTTTCTAGGTAATTACCAGCTCTGAGGTGGATTTCTGGACAATTTAGGGGTATTCACATAGTCTGCTGGCTGCTGCAATTTCAATGCAGAAAGCTAGGCCACTGCTCATAATTGTCAATGAGTTTTATCAGCTTAAAGCCATTTTGAGCTGGAAGGAAGCAGGACTGATATAAATTTTTAATCAAAGTTTGAATGAGGAGTTGAAAGACCATTTGGCAAGGTGCCCCTTTTCCAGATAACTTGTCAGGACTGATGAATATGTACATCTAGCTTAATAACAGATTGTCATGACTCTGTCACTGTCAGTCACACAGACCCTATACAATACCAAGCACTGTATGGTCTGTGCTCCAGGTATGGAGTGCCAAATCATCTGGTCTGATTGACAGTGTCAGTGTCAGGACAGGAAAAAGGAGCCCTTGGAAATGAAGAAGAGAGTGGGAAGTTCTTTACTAGATCTCAATAGGGGACCTCAGGATATGACTATAATGGTCTCACATAGGCCCATTTTTCAATGTGGTATCTGGCCCTGGCCTTGGTTTAAACACCCAAGAAGAGTAAGTCCTGCCTCAGTGAAAGATATGGACGATTTACACCACATACATGCACACACACACCAACCATCAGTCTAATGATTCCATAAACCTCTTAATTCCACCCTAGAATCAAGGGCCTCATTCTAGAGTTGCCTGAGGAGAAAGGCAACAATCACAAGACCTGGGGGTGGGGGAGGGGAGGATGAGGGAAATTTGACTAGGATTCTTCTTGTACTTATGCTAGGGAGTAAACCCCATCGAGTGTTACAGACCTTCGACTCAAACTTCCAGCTCAGATGGAGAGACTCTAGGAAGAAAAGAAGGAGAGGGGAAATGATTGTCCTCAACACACCTAAGCTTTCTGAAAAACAGGAGGAAAAAAAATCCCAGGAAAATTAAAAGAATGCTGGCCAGAGAAGCACTGAGGAAAAAAAAACATTTGCCACTCAGAACTACCATTAACAGAGGTAGTTACTAGCAGTTGCCCTGTGAGCTCTTCAAAGAGAGACTTTTATGACTGAGAAGTCCTCCCTCAGGGAGAGATTATCAGTTCTCCCACAAGATACAGTCCTCCTCTGTGCCTAGGACAGAAAAGGAGGATGGGTCTTAAAAACCTCATACTTTGAATCTAGTAGAGATTGTGAAACATCTGGGAAGAGAAGTAAACACCATGTCCCTGAGGAACATCCTTCCATAGCAAGATTTGTGAGAAAAACATGGAAGCAAATGGTGGAAGATCACACCAATGATTCCTCTAGGGCTCTTAAATAGTGGGGCAAATTTTGGCATATTTTTGAAAGTTGGCTTAATAGTCAAGAAGATCTGAGTTAAGGTCCTTCCTCTGAAAAATAAATACTGTGAGAAACTGGGCAAGTTATTTAACCTCTCAATGCCCCAAACAACTCTCTACCACACTAAATTTTAGAGAAGATGCCGATCTACTTAGACTGAGGAAGTTACACCAATGAAATCATAAGCCTAGTTTTAAATAAACAAACAACATATCTTCTCTTGGATGAAACCAGCCTAAACTTGGTGTCAAGAGAACATCTGGTACCAGTCACTAAGCTGGGTGTTGAGAAAGAACATTTTGGTGACAGCCAAGAAAATGTGTGTTTGGGAAAGATAAAACAAAGGCCAGGGAGTGACATAGTTCAGCTGTAGTACCCACAGTCTTTGGTTCTGTGGATCCTCCCTCTGTGCCGTCATTGTGGTGTGTGGGTGGAAGCCTTATGAACATCTATGTCAGTTGAAGGTCATGGCTTATGTTGTACTAAAGCCACACACAGAGAAAAGGGAAAGTAAATGATTAAGAAAACCATAGTCAAATCCAGGTTAGTCCTGCTTAAGGTTTTAAAATTATTATTATGAATATTATTATTATTACTAATGCTATTATTCTGAAGTTAACGTTAACTAAAATGAGCATCACCATATACAAAACAGAATACGACAGAGGACAGTACATGAGACTGCACATCTCTATTCTGTACAGCTAGAATGCTTTTTCTTTTAGGTATATGATTATTCAACATGTAACTTTCAAACCTATCCTACTTGCCTGAGATAAGAAAGAGGGCATAGTTCTTTTTTGTCATTTCACAAAACCAGAAACTAAGAGGGTGCCTACTAACTGAAGAATGACTGAACAAAATAAACATAGGAATGGAAAAGAATGCTTTTGTACTGTAAGAAATTATGAAGGAGATGGTTTCAGAGAAACCTGGAAAAAACTTATATGAACTGATGCAACATGAAGTGAGCAGAACCAGGGGAAGAATTTATACAAAATAACAAAAATACTGTGAAGACAAACAACTTTGAAAGGCTTAGAAACTCTAAACAACACAGTAACCAACCACAATTCCAGA
Organism: Gymnobelideus leadbeateri; assembly: GCA_011680675.1. NCBI lineage: Eukaryota > Metazoa > Chordata > Mammalia > Diprotodontia > Petauridae > Gymnobelideus > Gymnobelideus leadbeateri. Next base: position 454,289 of record WOXC01011523.1, on the reverse strand, counting down.
GGACTCATAATGAAACATGCTATCTCTTGAAAGAAAGGTCATGGACTTAGGATCTCTCTCTCTCTCTCTCTCTCTCTCTCTCTCTCTCTCTCTCTCTCTCTCTCTCTCGATATATATATATATATGTTTAGGGCCAATAGAGGAATTTGTTTTGCTTATGTATATTTGTTACAAGGGTTCTCTTTTTCTTTCCTTTTCATTGGGGATGAGGGTTGGGGAAGGAGGGCAAAGAATAGTCATTTCTAATCTAATCAGATGCTCTCATGATAGGTAAAATGCGTGTTATTTTGTGGATAATTTGTTAATTAATTTGGACTGTTAGGTATCAGTATACTTCAGCACTTCTTTATAGTCTCTTCTAGATGATCATAAACTTACTTTTATTTTCTACATTGAGAAACTTCAACATTTGACACCCTCCCTCCTTCCCCTGGTGTGTAGTCACTAACCCACTATTTTGTTGTTGTTGTTGTTGTTGTTGTTGTTGTTGTTGTTGTTGTTAGTGTTGTCTTGGACTCCTGTGAACATAAGCCATATTCTTATGCATTTCTCAGCCCTCCACAGCACCAAGCACAGTGTTGGGCTTCGAAAATAAACAAAGGTTCTGTGAATTTGGCAGCAGCAGCCAGGGAACTCGTAAATGTTACCTCCACACAATCATCTATGACTTAGTAGATAAATCCTAAGGCATTTTCTGAACCACACAGAACTTAAGTGATGCTATGAAGGGAAAACTCACCATGTCAGAGGCTGGGATTTGAACTCAAATATTCCTGACACCAGTCTCAGCATTCTAACCACTATTCCAGGATGTATACAGTAAGCACCAAGTAAATATTGGTTGATTGTATGGTATGAGTGAGTAAGACAACTTACAGGATCCTGTGAATGGAAATCATACTCTAGGATGATATCTAGAACATTTTATTTGCTAGTAATATTATTAATCATAATCATCTTAATAAGATAATAGCTAGCATTTCTATTATTCTATAAGATTTGCAAAGTTCTGAGTAAATATTAACATATTTGATCCTCACAACAGCCCTGGAAGATAGATACTAGTCTTATTCCCATTTTACAGATGAAGAAACTAAGACATACAATGGTCAAGGCACTTGACAATAATAATAATTATTACTGTTATCTTGTTCATCCAACACTTTTATAAGATTAAGATGGAAAGAATCCTAAGACAAGTTGCTATTTCTCTGTGTATTTAATGTTCTATAGACTATTAAATAGGGGCATAAAATGACTGCCTTTTTAAACTAAATAAGCATATTGGAATATAAGTACATCTTCTATAGACTCACTAAAACCATGTCCAAGAAAATTGCAGTAGCAGACAGATGACAGGGGTAATATGTATTTTTTCTCATTCCTTCCTTGTTTGACTTCTTCTTCTAGATCTTTATATTTTAAAAGCTTTTTATTTCATGTAGTTTGGAGATTATTAATAGCAATGTATATTTTAAAATGCTCTTTTTATCGATGTTATTTCCAAGAAGTTTGGGGCGGTAGTTCTTTGAAATGATGCTCCAATTACCAGTTTATTTGTTGAATTCTCAAGGATGTTTTGGGGTTTGAATATGTAGTATTAGAATCTGTCATATGGTAGTTTCTAAATGGTAGTGAGCCCATAGTCTATAATTCTAGCCACCTGAAAGTATTTTTCTGGGTATCTGGTAAATGCCCAAGTATTACAACTAGGAAGTGCTATACCAACTAAGTTCCCACCACTTCATTATACCACTTTGTAATAATTAGTCTAGGTTCCATCAGGATAACCTTTTCGTAATTTCTGTAAGCAATGACCTGATATTGAATCAATATCATTAACCCTTCCATTTCTATAAACAAAGCCACATGACTCAACTATTTGTTTAATCATTTTAATCAACATATTATTGTTTGAGAGAGATGATTATTAATAACCAATGATTTGAGAAAATCCAGAGTTCTACCCCCTCTCCTTTTTCTAAAGTCCTGATCTTAAAATTCACTCCCTTGAAGGACATTGATGATGAGATTGACCCTACCCAGGTAAGGTAGTTATTATGTTCTGCTCAGGCTTGTGTAGGGGATAAATTATTTTAATAGATTGTCTAATTTTTTGGGGAAAACTGAAGAACTAAATGGCTTAATCAAAGTTCAGGTCCAGACCCTCATTCTAATAATAATTCTCTCATTAACTGTTAACCAAGTGTTGATGTCCACCCTGGGGAATACCTACTCTTCAAAGGGTATATAAACTGTGAGCCTACTTCCGTGGTTCTCTTTGGTCTAAGAGAGACAGCCAAATGCCATCTTCTTATTAATGAACATGCTGGTATTATTCATAAAACGGTTAAATTACTCAAAAATTAAGTCTCTTGAATCTTTTTAATCACCAATTGATAATAATAGTAACAACAACAATAATAAATAAAAATAGTTAATATTTATATCATGCTTACTATGTGCCAGCTACTATGCTAAGTACTTTACAAAAATAGCTCATTTGATCCTCACAACCCTGGGAAGTAAGTAGTTTTATCCCCATTTTATAGGTGAGGACACACAGTTGAGTTAAATTAGGTATTACCCAGGAAGTACCTTTTAATTCCACAATTCCACTCTTACATCTTGGGCATTTCATAGGCTCCACACAAAAATAAACCACTCTGTATAACATTTGAAAACTCCACTGATGTATTCTTGGTGTCAGACTTTATCACTGCCCTGTGGAATGAGGTCCATTGGCCCAAAGGTATTTCTTTTTATTTTTATCCTGTTTATTATATTTTCTGAGAACATACATCAATGCTCTTCTACTTTTGGATGAGGAAGTGTTTATCATTCTCCAGCATCCTTGGAGGTGATGAAACATTATATACATTTTGTTCATTGTAGGTGAATAGATTCATTCATAAAAGTTTTAACAGATATCAACCTTTTTAACTACTCATTTTGGGTATATAATTAGTCTATTAGTTGGAGTTATAATATCAGACTTATAAAAGGGCTTTTGGTTTAAGGATACCTACTCCCTTTCATAAGTATGAGAGACATGGTATAATTTTTGCTATCTATATTTAGGTTGTACTTCCAGGGTGATGTCATCTTTGGTATTATCTTCCATTCTTCCTCTCTTTCCCCCAGTCTATGACAATATGGTAGCACTTCTCATTGCCAATGTGACCTTTACACCTGCACCTTTGATCCCATCCCCTCCTGTCTCCTCCAGAATTTTTTGTTTCAATCATACCCTCTATCGATCTTAACTCCAACCTCTCCCTTAGTCCTTTCTCTACTGCCATCAAACATGTATAAATCTCCCTACACACTCCAAACACCCCAAAATATTCTTTAGACCCTACCATTTTCTTAGAGTATCATTCTATATCTCTCCTCCCTTTCTCAATAAAGCTCCTTTAGTTAAAAAACAATGCTCAATGTCTCCATTTCTTCCCATCTCACTAACTCCTCAACCCTTGGAAATATATCTTCCAACCTTGAACTGAAATCACTCTCTCCAAAGTTAACAAAGATCTCTTAATTGCCAAATCTAAAGGTCCATCCTTCTCAACCTGTTATATTTGCAATTGTTAACCACCATCTTCTCTTGAATATTCAATCCCCTCTAGTGTCATGCAACCACTCTGCCCTTCTCCTGTCTTAATATTCCTTTTCAGTATCTTTACTGGTTCATCATTTATATCACATATATCTTTATGAATTTCCCAAGGCTTTTTCCTGGGCCTTCTTCTTTTACAACTCTATACTCTCTTGAATATACCTGCCCTAATGGTTATAATTTTTTTTTTATTCAGATGATTCTCAAATCTATATTTCCAGTCCAAGTTTCTCCTCTGAGCTTCAGGATAGTATCACCAATTATCTATTAGACGTTTCAAACTGGATGTCCCAGAGATATCTCAAACTCAACATGTCCAAAATGGAACTCATTATCTTCCCCCTATCCCTGTCCCATCTACCAACCATCATTCTTCAAAACGTCTTTGTTTCTATAGAAGGTATTATTACCATTCTATCAGTCTTCCAGGATTGCAATTCAGTGGTATTGCTGACTTCTCAGTCTCTCTCATTCTACATATCCAGTCAGTTGCCAAGTTTTGTCATTTCTACCCCTGCAGCCCCTCCTATATGACCCTTCATTCCACTCACACAGTCATTATCTTATTTCAAGTCCTCACCACCATTCATCTAGATTATTACAGCACCCTCCTAATTGTTCTACCTAATTGTTCTACTTGCCTCAAGTTTCTCTCCATGACAGTCCTTCCTAACCACTTCTGCTAAAATCATTCTATTTAAAAGTATATCTGACTATGGCACTCCCCTACTCAATAAACTCTAGTGGCTCCCTATTACCTTTAGAAGAAGGAAGAAAGGAATCAAACATTTATTAAGCACCTATTGTGTGACAGACACTATGCTAAATGGTTTACAAATATTATCTTATAGGATCCCCACAATAACCCTTGGACATAGGTTTTATTATCATCTCCATTTTATATTGAGGAGACTGAGGTAGGCATTAGTTAAATAATTTTCCCAGGATCACACAGCTAGTGAGTGTCTAAAGAGGGATTTGAACTCAGGTCTTCCTGACTCCAAGCCCAGTGCTCTATGCACTGCGACACCTAACTGCCTCTGTGTAGTTTTTAAAGCCCTTCACAATCTGGTCCTAACCTGTCTTTCTAGCCTCACAGGACACTACTCATCCTCTTGCACTCTTTTAATATTCAACCAAATGATCTTTTCTTCTATTCCTCATACATGACATTTCACTTCCCATATCTGTGTCTTTACACTGACTGTGCCTAGAATGAACTCCCTTCTTCCCCAGGTCTAGCACATAGAATTCTTCTCTCCTTTCAAGACTAAGTTCAAGCACTGATTTCATATGAAGTCTTTCCTGATCACTGAACTACTACCATCCTCCCTGCCAATCTATCCTATTTAACTCCTTTGAATTTATTCTTTTATTTTCATTCTATATATACACTTGTGTATGTTGCTACCTTCCCGTTAGAATGTAAAATCCTGGAAAATGGAGACTGTTGCATTCTTTTTATTTGTATCTTCAGTTCCTACCACAATGACTAGGGCTTAGTAGATGTTTAATAAATAATTGTTGTTTGATTAATAGATTTTCAATTCCTTCAACCTTTCAGCATTTTGCTCTTCAGATTGTTAATAATTCCTCCATTTCCATGCCTTTAATCAGGACGCAGGGATGGAGTTATATTTGAAAATTGATCTGCATGTTGTTTTTTCATAACTTGGAACTGAGGAGACAGTTGACAAAAGTTCCATGAAGTCCTTTCTTAGAGCTAGTAAGATCTATTTTCAATTTGTTCATGATTTTGCATCAGTGTAAACTAAAAGCATGAGTGTCTTCAGTTCATTCTATGTGTTCTCATGGTTTGTCTGCTTTAGCAATCAGTGCCATTGGCATTTAACGGTCAGCACCATTGGCTCTAAGTCAGCAGTATGGGCAGTGACACATTTCTAGAAGATGAGGCATGGGCATTTCGCATGTATCCTGCTTGTTGTGGTATCACAATACAAAGGGGTATCACTAGATCTGCTGTTGTCCATGTCAATCTGTCCATCACAACAGTTCCAAGTAGGACTAGCCTGCAGCTCTATTCCTCCCCATCTATTTCTTAGATTCAAAGAAGTAGTTACATCACACTGAGTAGAGTGTAAATCAAACAGTGGTATTGCCAGAGCCCAATTAGCCCATGTTTCAGGGTTCCTGCCAAGCCTTCACAGCTTCCATAGCTTTCTCAAGGCACACATAGTCCCCTCTGTACATCACCATAGCTGGCATTCCCTTCTTTGCCTTTGTTCCCCCCTCATGTAATGGAATATGGATTGGACTGTAAGGATTAGTATTTATTATTGCTGCTTTAATAATAATAGCGATTTGAATTTGAGTTCTTCCTGCAGGGATAAGAAGGTTATATAAAATTGTCCATGCTCTCTGGGCCTGACCCCTCCCTTTGAAAGAACTCCGCATGTTAATGAAAGTGCTAGTCTATGATAGAAAGAGTTGAGGTCCCCAGTCATAAAGCAAAGTCAAGTATACACAGGAACCGAACCCTTTTATCTTGACTTCATTAGCACATTTATGCTCTTTTTTGAGTAATTGAGCTAGTAACCATCTGTGCAGTAACAGAGGAGACATGATCCTGAACAACCAGTCCCTGCATATTGTCTCCTAGATCCTTTACCCTTTGGTGAATTTTGTTGTTGTTGCTGTTCAGTTGTTTCAGCCATATCCAATTGGCTTCATGGCCTCATTTGGGGTTTTCTTGGCAAAGATACTGAAGTGGTTTGCCATTTCCTTCTTCAGCTCATTTTACTGATGAGGAAACTGAGGCCAACGGGGTTAAGTGACTTGCCCCAGGTCATACAGCTAGTATATCTCCGAGGCCAGATTTGAACTTCCTGACTCCAGGCCTGTCACTCTTTCCCTTGGTGCCAAGCTAGCTGTCCTTTGGTGAAACAGAGGGGAAAAAAACATCATTGTTGCTGCTGCTTATAAACAAGGAAGGGAAGAAATATATGGCTTGTTCTGCATACCTTTGAAAGCAAACTTTCTATTTGTGGTCAGGCTAAGCTTAGGGACACCAGCTTGCTACTTGTCAGCAAATGACAATTGACAGAAATATCGATTGTGCTGACTAGCTAATTATCAGCCTATTATTGCTGAGGTGCTGAGACTGCTCCTTGCTAGACCACATTCAACAGCCCCCACTGCAGCATCCTCATTTGCTTATAGAACACTGCTTCCGGGTAACCTCTCCTCTCTCCAGCTTCTGCCATGCCCTCTCTCAGCCTCCACCATCACTCTGCCACTTTGCTTTCAGCTTATTGCATAATCAGCTTCTCCTCTGACCTACCGTCATTACCTCAGGGTTGTTGGAACTCTGTTTGGTGGTGATGACAGATCATTAAAGGCCCCAGCTGTTCCAACCCCAGCCACATGGTCTCCTTTGGGAATTGCCTCTGAAATGTCTGGAAGAAAGGAATGGAGCCTCACTTAGCCTGATCCCAAAGTAATAGAAAACAGTGACATCCCAGGAAGTCTGGGAGCTAGCAACTTGGCATCCACAGCAAGGAGATGGTGGGAATAAAACCTCAGGAAGAGGCAGGAATTTGTACAGGCAGGGGTGTCAGAGTTTCTGAGCCCAAGGCATATTATCCTCTTGGACCATTAGGAGGTCCAAAGGAAAATCCCTTTGCAAACCTTGGCTCAGCTAAACCTTAGCAATGATCACAAATATGTTACCAGACAAAATGAACAATGAGAATTCTAGAGTACTGATAAGAAAGTGTGCTACCCATCTCCTGACAAAGAAGTTATGGGCTCAAGATACAGAACAAGACACACATTTTTGGACTTGACCCACATGGGAATTTATTTTGCCTACATATATGTGTGTGTGTGTGTGTGTGTGTGTGTGTGTGTGTGTGTATATGTATATATATATATACACACATATATATGTAGGTGTGTGTCTATGTGCATACACATATACATACATATATATATATATATACACACACACACATTGTACTTATGTATACTTAAGCAAAATATATAATATTTCTTTGTTACAGGAACTTGTTTTTCTTTTTCTGTTTTCTATGGGGAGGGGAAAGGAGATGAGGTAGGAAAAAAGAAAAAGAGAGAGAGTCATTAAGGCAGCTTTAAAAAAAAATACAGAACAGAAAAAAGGCCAGAGGTGGAGCCAAGATGGCAGAGTAAAAGCAGGGACTCATCTGAGCCCTCCCACAAATTCCTCTAGATCCTTCTAAAAAGTGAATCTAGACAAATTTTAGAGTGTGAGAATCCACTAGGAGACAGTGTGGTAAATTTCCAGACCAGGACAACACAGAAAGTCTAGGGGGAAATTTTGTTGCACCAGATTAGGGGGAGTGCAGAGCACATGGGCTGTACTAATACGGACCCAACCATAGAGGAGTGGGAATGGGACCTGGCAGACTGAATCACCCATGGGAGTGGCAATTCCCAAACCACTCCATGCAGGATGGGGGTCTATCAGAATTGGGTGGAAGACAAGCACAGGGCCTGCAGCAGTGGAAGCAACTACTTCTAGGGCTATCAACCCACAGACTAAATGTTTAAAAATCACTGACTTGAACTTCTAGGAGCCAAGATGATGGTGTAAAACATAAGTACTCTCATCCCCCCCTTTTGACCTTGAAAAACCCAAATAATATTGCCCCAGGAAAAATCCTGGAATAGTAGAACCAGCAGAAGGGGTATGGCAGTCTTTTAGTTCAGGAGGCTAGGGAGATCAATGGGAAGGGTCCCTCTTGCTGTGGATGAAGGGGACCAGTTGCAGGACAATAGGTTTCCCAACAAGCCAGGCCTCGGTGGACCAGTTGGAGATCCTAATCCCCAGGGTGTTGGAGTCAGCAAACACCAACACCAGGACCCCAGGAGTGCCTTTGCACAGGCAAAGGAATTGGCAGACACCAGCACAGGCAGGCATCCATGACTCGCTGAGCCTACTTGTGCTCTAGAACAGCCCTAAGGGAGGTGGAGACCTGAAGCAGCCAGGCCACTCCACCCCCACACCTTACTGTGGGGGAGTGTGAAGCTTCAGGCTTCAGTATATAACCCCAGGGAGACTCAGAAAGATATCACCTGGCCTCAGCCTCAGCATACACCAGCCAGCTCCAATTTAGCACCCAACTGAGCTGCAGCATCACATAGTTTCTAATTGACAGAACCAGAGGTTACAGCTTATAAAGCCAGTAATCAGACCCCTAGCTCCCGGCACAAGAAGTGTGGGACAGAGCCCTCTGTGCCCCAGAAGCAGAGATCTACTTTGAATCCTGGAAATGGGCAATCACAATGGGCAAAAAGCAAATTGGAAAAGTTAAGACCATAAAACCTTACTATGGAGACAGGGAAGATCAAAATACAAATTCAGTAGAGGACAGCATTGACACTATACCCACATCTGAAACCTCAAAAGGCCAAGGCAAGACCAAAAGGCATTCTTGGAAGAGCTAAGGTAGGATTTTAAAAAGCTAAATTAGAGAAGTAGAAGAAAAATTGATGAATTATTTTTTAAATACAATTGACAAAATGGAAAAATATTTTCACTGAAGAGAACAACTCCTTAAAAAGTAAAATTGGCCAAATTGAAAAGGATATACAAAAGCTAACTGAAGAAAACAATTCACTAAACTTTAGAATTGGACAAGTAGAAGCTAATGACTCTATGAGGCATCAAGAATCATTGAAACAAAATCTAAAAAATTAAAAATAGAAGAAAATGTAAAACATCTCATTGTGAAAACGACTGACCTGGAAAATAGATCCAGGAGAGAGAATCTAAGAATTATTGATCTACTGGAAAGTTATGGTGAAAAAAGAGCCTGAATATTATCTTCCAAGAAATTATCAAGAACAATTTCCCTGAGGTCCTAGAACCTAAGGGTAAAATAGTCATTGAAAGAATCCACAGATCATATCCTGAAAGAGATCCCAAATTGAAAACACCAAGGAATATTGTAGGCAAATTCCAGAATTATCAGATCAAGGAGAAAATACTGCAAGCAGCCAGAAAGAACCAATTCAAATATTGCAGAACTCCAGTCAGGATCACACAAGACCTAGCAGCTTCTACATTAAAAGACTGGAGGGATTGGAATATGATGTTTCATAACACAAAGGAGCTTGGATTACAACCAAGGATCATCTACTCAGCAAAACTGAGCATAATCTTTCAGGCAAGGAGATAGACATTCAATGTAATTTCCAGACTTTCCTGATGAAAAGGCCAGAGCTCAATGGAAAATTTGATCTTCAAATGCAAGATTCAAGAGAGACATAAAAAGGCAAACAGGGGGGCGGCTAGGTGGCACACTGAGTAAAAGCGCCGACCTCGGAGTTGGGATGACCCGGGATCGAAACCGGCCTCAGAAAATGAGCACCCACACATAAATAATGCCTAGCCGTGTAACCTTGAGCAAGTTACTTAACCCTAATTGCTTTAAAAAAAAAAAAGGCAAACAGGAAAAAAAATCTTGTTATTCAATGAGTAAACTGTTTACATCTCTATATGGAAGGATGATACTTGTTAACCTTGAGAATTGTGTATTTATGACATTTTAAAGAGATATACATAGGAGGTGTGGGAATAAATTAGCTGATGTGATTATAAAAAACGTAATTAGGGGTGCTAAGGGATTGTAATGGGAGAAGAGAAAAGGAGGCAGAAATGGGTAAATTACATCACATGAAGAGGCACAAAAATATATTATAGTAGAGGGAAAGAAGGGAGGGAGATGAGCATTGTTTGAGCTTTACTCTCATTGGATTTGGTTCAAGGAGGGAATAAGATATTCAGCTAAGTATAGGAATTTAACTTGCCCTACAGACAGTACAAGGGGAAAGGGGAAAAAAGGGAGGGGGGCTGATAGAAGGGAGGGAAGATTGAGAGAGGTGGCAATCAAAAGCAAAACTTTTGAGGAGAGGAAGAGAGAAGGGAGAAATAAAAGCATCAATGGGGTGGGGGGGAATAGGATGGAGAGAAAGACACAGATAGTAATCATAACTGTGAATAGGAATGGGATGAATGCTCACATAAAACAAACAGCAGAATAGTTTAAAAGCCATAATCCTAAAATATGTTGCTTAAAAGAAACACATTTGAAACATGGGGATACACACAGGGTAAAGGTAAAAGGCTGGAGTAGAACATATTATGCTTCTGCTGAATTAAAAATAGCAGGGGTAGCAATCCCAATCTCAGACAAAGCAAAAGCAAAAATTAATCTAATCAAAAGATAAGGAAGGAAACTATATCCTGCTAAAAGGCACCATAGACAATGAAGTAGTGTCATTACTAAACATATATGCACCAAATGGTATAGCATCCAAATTCTTAGAGAAGTTAAGGGAGTTACAGAAAGAAATAGACAGCAAAACTATACTAGTGGGGTGCCTCAACCTTCCCCTCTCCGAACTTGATAACCAACAGAATGGTAAAGTGGACTAAAGTTCTCTACAACAAGAAAGACAGATTCTGCACATAAGATCATTATACTGTAAGGGGAAAGGAAAGACAACACACATAAAATAAAACCAAGAGGGGAAAGGAAATAGTGTGGTAGCCTGGATCTGGGTAAGATAAGATGAAAATTCTTTTCTCAGAGCTGAGGAACCCAGGTGGTTCCAGAAAGGAGGCATCAAGAAGGATAGTTAAAGTAAAGGCAGTATGTCCTAGTGATACACATTTGTAGTCCTTGCTACTGGGGAGGCTGAGGCTGATAGATTGAGTTCAGGAGTTCTGAGTTGTAGTAGACTAAGCCAATTGTGTGTCTGCACTGAGTAGGGTACCAATATGGTGAGCCCTAAGGAGGGAGGGGTCATCTGACTTCCTAGAGAGGAAGAAGACAGGTCAGAAACAAATAAATAGTAAAGAAAAGAAAAAGTAATAGTAATAGAAAAGAAAAAGAAAGGAGAGGGACTGCCTCTGTGATTTCCTTGATAGAATGACCCCCCAGGCAAGGAACCCTCATCTATTAGTCTGAGAAAGGTGCCTAGAAGTATAAAAGGTTTAATGATTTGCCAAAGGTCACAAAACCAGTGTCAGAGGTTTTTGAAACCCAGATCTTTCTGTATCCATGGCTGGCTCTCAATCTTCTTGTCACTGGTTTCTGAAATTCAACCATTAGACATTCATTCCTTTTGTTCTAAATGAGACTCCCTCCTAAAATGTAAATAGTCCAAGAGGGGTTACACTTAAAATCTTTATCATTAAACACCTATTTAAAACTATGGATCAACTTAGGAAATATGAGCCCTGGCTTGAGGGGAAGGAAGAGAGAAGCTTCATTAGTAAAGGAAAGAGATACACTGAAGGAAGGTGAAGAAGATTGCTAAAGAAAGGAAGGGAGAAGAAAAGGGAAATAAGCATGTATATATATAGTGCCTACTATGTGTCAGACACTCTGCTAAGTTCCTTTACAAATATTTGATACTCACATCAACCCTACTAAGTAGGTGCTATTATTATTAACATTTTACAGTTGAGAAAACTGGGAGAGAAGTTAAGTGACTCATCCAGGATCACACAGCTAGTAAATGTCTAAGACCAAATTTGAACTCAGGTCTTCATGATGTCAGGTCTAACACTCCATGCATGATGCTACCGACCTGCTAAAGGCAAAAGGCTGCTAAAGAGAACTTTAGCCCACTTCATAATTTGGGGGCAGGGTAGGGACTAAATACAGTACAGGGCAGGTATGTGATGCAGTGGATAGAGAGCAAGGCCTAGAGTCAAAAAGATTCATCTTCCTGAGTTCAAATCTGGCCTCAGAAACTTATATCTGTATAACCCTGGGCAAATCATTTAACCCTCTTTGTCTCTGTTTCGTCATCCATAAAATGAGCTACAGAAGGAAACAGCAAACCAGTCTAGTATCTTTGCCAAGAAAAGTCAAAATGGGGTCACAAAGAGTCAGATATGACTGAAATCACTGAACAACAACAATAGATCCAGCATGTTCTAACCTCTCCCCAGAACAGAAAATATTTTGCTCTTAACTTCTGAATCCCTAAATTCTAGTCATAATAGGTATTTATTAAATGTTTGTTGAAATGGATTTTTATGTATCCTATCAAACATTCATTGAGGAGGATTCTGGGAACATGGTGGAGCAGGTCAGAAAATTCCAGGCTCTTCAGATTTCTCCCACAAACAAGATAAAATAATGCCTCAAGGCAAACATAGAGGGGTAAAAATAAATGAGAACTGAGACAGGACAGTGATCATCTAGGGATAATCACAGAAGATCCAAAGGAAAATCCCAAGGACCAAGATTTGGTCTCTGTGAAGAGCAAATACCTCCAGGGTAGTTCCACTGAAATAAGTGGCAAGCCCTGGGGCTAGCTGGGTTGGGAGGATGCCTCTGGTCCCAGCCACAGGAATTTTTACTACCCAGACAGTGTTGGGAGTCAGGCAGAGTTAGGGAAGATTGAGGGAACTTATGCTGGTAAGGAACTCTAGACCCCTAGCTGTGTTGCTCAGTTGAGGCTCTGGGCCAGAAGGAATTAGTATATCCCTGGTGAGTGAAGAAGCAGTAGGGCAGAGATGCCACTTGATTCTTGGTTTTGGTTCCAAGCTAGAAGGGAGAACTGAAGGAGGATTTGAGGTCAGAGCCACCAGGCCCCATACCCACTATAGAAGAGGGACAGGATCAAGTACTGAATGGATCAGGTGGGGGATGGGATGGGTGGGAGGAAATTATAAGCAGCCTTGTACAATATATCTACTATGGTATTGTTTTGCATAGCTAGACATGTACAACATATACTGAATTACTTATCTTCCCAGGGGGAATGGGTGACAAGGGAGGAAGGGAATGGATCTGAAATTCGAGGTCTTAAAATTAAATGTTTCAAATATATATAAATACTATTATTAATACTCTTTTGCTTGTAATTGGGAGATAAGATGTGCAGGCATTGGGGCACAGAGATTCACCTTGCTCTAATGGAAAAGTCGAAGGGGGTATGGGAAAAGATATGGGAGAGAGCAGATTGGAGGAAGCAATATCTTGTGGGACTGCTATTCTGGGATGGTGGGTAGGGGGAAAACAGGGGGAAAAATTGTAACTCAAAATCTGACGGAAATGAATGATGTAAAACAGAAGTTAATAAAGCATTTGTTTAATAGTAATAAAAAAGGGAAAAAATAAAAGTAAAATCATTTAGGAACATGAAGAGTCATTATTTTATACAAATGAAGTATGAGAGGAAGAACTAACAGAGAGGAAATAGATGGGGGAAGAGAGCTGGCAGTTAATGGAACCTTACTTTTCTCAGGAATAGGTTTAAGAGGGAACAATACATACATATGCATGCACACACTCACACACACACACACATATAGATATAGATAGATAGATAGATAGATAGATATGAACATCTTCCAAATTCAGAAAGAAATAAAAGGCTAAGGGGATAGAGGGGGGGGGGAAGGATAAGGGAAAGGCTTTTAGAGGGGAGGGTATGGGAATAGGATAAGGTGGGGTAATATAAGGGTATTTATATTAATAGGAATGGGAGGATAAGGGAGAGATCCTTGGGGGGGGGTAGGGTAAATAATAGGAGGGCAAGGTAGTGGGTAGAAGCAAAGTAGAGGAGTCAGGAGGGATAGGAAATAAGAGATACAAACATAAAATAAAGATCAGGAGTAGAATTTATTAGGGGGAAAGTAGGCAAAGTAATCATAATCTCAGACAAAGTTAAAGCTAAAATAGATTTAAGAATAAGTGAAAAATATGGAAATTATATGTCAGCCATATTAGTCTATATTGTTTTAGATTATTTGTTTGTTTATTTATTTACTTATTTATTTATTTATTTTTGCTTTTTGGAGGGCAATTGGGGTTAAGTAACTTGCCCAAGATCACACGGCTAGGTTTTTGTTAGTGTGTGTTAAGTGTCTGAGGCCAGATCCGAACTCAGGTCCTTCTGACTCCAGGGCCAGCGCTGTACTTACTGCTCCATCTAGCTGCCCCTGTTTTAGACTATTTAAAATAACTAGACAGTACAAGGTTGGAATATTGCTAAGGTGTAGGAAATGACAAGTTGTTGGACTTAGAAAAATAATGACTTGAACTGATAGAAGAGGTTATCAACCCTCAGAGAAAGAGGACAAATAAGTACATATGCATATGTTCAGTCTTACATAAGTGCATGTGAATGTATAAGTCTATATACAAGTATGATTATAGATATCATAGTATATGTATGTATATGTAAGCATACGTATGTATGTGTATATGTAGGTATATATCTTTGTGTATGTATGTATGTTTGTAAGTGTATATATGTATTATATAGGTGTATGCATGAGTATATGTGTATGTATGTGTATAGGCATATATGTATATGTATGTTTGTATACATATGCCTGCATACACATACGTATATGTGTGTATAATCTCTGAGCTTAACCATACCTTCAGGGGGGTGGTGAGGGAAGAGGAAGGAAGGAAAAAGAACAAAGTATAAAGTACACAGAAGAGAACAAAAGAAAACTTATAAGAAACCAAAGAAAATTATACATAATGCATAGTATTTATTATATAGGCTTTCTTAAAACAGAAATCTATTACTGTATATTTTGAGTATTCTCTTCCATTCTGCTGTGCACATAGTAATGTTTTTTTCTTTTCTTTTTTTGTATTTAAGTTTATAATATATTTCTTTTTTCTTATTCTGTACTTAAGTTTAAAATGCATTTGAAAAATTCATTGAGCATCTATTCTAGGCATGATACTATGCCAGATGTTGTCCCCATGAATCTAACAGGATGCCAACACTTTAATCCTTGAAAGTATAGATAATGAGCACAGATACTGTTTTAGGAGGACTTCTTTCCCCTTAAATGAAAACAATAATCTTTTTCAAAAAATAATTTGTGGAGGATATTTAGCCAGAGTGAACTGATGAGTAGCTCTTTATAAGACTAATGCAGTCCTTTTGTAATTTAAAAACAGAAAAAAAAAAAGTGCTGGTTTGTTCTCTCCCTCCTACCACCAAAGGTAATATTTATTAGGGTCTTAAATTTGCTACACGGTGGTGAGGTAAAGTTCTTTCTGGAAAGGTGGAAAGAGCATGCATTTCCCAGTCATTCTTTTAGAATTAAACTCTTATAACCCTTATGCGTCTTGCTCTTATTTAACTGTGCAGTAGAGATGGTAGAATGGCACAGTGCCACCAGAGGTATAGGGAAGCATAGGGTAAATGGGGCTTTCCTCAGGGTATTGACACCTAGCAGGGGGATCCACTTATTCCTAGGACAGATCATTTTTCCAATGCCTTGCCGTGTTGTCCTACCCTTGACCATACTATCAGACTGTAGTCTCAGTGTAACTATCTACCATGCTACGGCCATGCTGTCTTTCCTCATATGGGACTCTCCTCTGCACATTTTCTACATCCTACCCCACTATGCCACAAGGCACCTAGGTGGCATAATAAATAGAACCTCAACTCAGAAAGACCTGAATTCAAGTTCAGCCTTAGATACTGACTGTATGACCCTGGGAAAATGGCCTAACCTTTGTCTGACTCAGATTTGTCAGCTATAACATAGCAATCATAACAGCACCTACCTCCCAGAGTTGTTGTGGAGATCAAATGAGAAAAAATATATATAAAAAGTGCTTAGCACAGTGTCTGGCACATAGTAGGTGCTTAATAAATGCTTCCTTCCTTCCTTTCTCCCTTCCTTCCTTCCTTCTTTTCTTCCTTCCTTCCTTCCTTGTTTCCTTCCTTCCCCACTTCAGACCGTGCTCTGTATCACCATCCCTACACCACAACTGGCTCTGTCAAAGGTAAATAGTTCCTATTTGTCTCTGATTGCCACCCAGCACAAATGTTCATGATCAGAGATGTTCTATGAAATCATACTAGTTTGTATATGAACTTGTTGTTGGCCCTTCGTTCATGTAAAAGACCATGAAGTCAGGAAGGCAATGCCATGAGTTGGAAGTGAATTGCATTTAAGTGAGGAAGGGCTACGCAAAGTGGGAAGCCTCATTCTTCCCACCAGAGCCATCTGGGATCAGTAGCAAGATATAGATCTCAATCTTAGAAAAACATAGATAGATTTGCACGAAATAATGAAGAGCAAAATGAGAAGAAACAAGGGAATGTTATATACAGTAATGACAATATTTTTGGAAGAACAACTTTGAGTGAATAAGTCATTTTGGCTATTATAAATCCCCAAATTAACTCCAAAGGACGTATGAAAAAAGACAGCATCTGCATTCACAGATAAACAGAGGTATGTATATAATGGGTTTACATACACACAAATATATACATATGTACATACACACACAAATCTATGCCTAACGGTAGCCATCTCTAGGGTGGGGAGAAGGAGGAAAAAAAGAAGAAAAGGATAGTTATATGATCATTTAAAAGCAATAGCAAGTTGTGCATAATAGATTTGCAGCTTCAAGGACTATCTTCTTTTTATGCTACTATGCTATGGAAATGCTTGTTTTATTTCTTAAATTCAGAATAAAATAAATAAATTTTAAAAAATATTCATGATCAGAGATGTCCTATGAATCCTACTTGTTTATCATCTACTTAAGATGAAGGCAAATTTCTTTTTTTTTAAACAAATGCTTTATTAACTTCTGTTTTACATCATTCATTTCTGCCAGATTTTGAATTACAATCATTTCCCCCCCCGGTTATTCCCCTGCCCAACCTCCCAGAATAGCAGTCCCACAAGATATCGCTTCCTCCAATCTGCTCTCTCCCATACCTTCTCCCATACTCCCTTCGACTTTTCCATTAGAGGAAGGTGAATCTTTGTGTCCCAATGCCTGCACATGTAATCTCCCAATTACAAGCGAAAGAGTATTAATAATAGTATTTATATATATTTGAAACATTTAATGTTAAGACCTCGAATTGCAGATCCATTTCCTTCCTCCCTTGTCACCCATTCCCTCTGGGGAGATACGTAATTCAGTATATGTTGTACATGTCTAGCTATGCAAAACATTCTCATAGTAGATATATTGTACAAGGCTGCTTATAATTCCCTCCCACTCATCCCACCCCCCATCTGGTCCATTCCCTACGTGATCCTGTCCCTCTTCTATAGTGAGTACTTCCAACCTCCCCTCCCCCCAAGGATGCCCTCCCATCCATCATCCCTCCTCTCATCTGCCTTCCCCCTATTCTGCTGCAGGTTGAGATATCCCATTTAGTATGTATGTCATTCTCTCCCTGAACCAAATTCAATGATAATGTGGTTTTGCCTTTTTTGCCTTCCTATTCTCCCCCTCCCTTGCAACCACTTCCCCTTGCTTCTTCTACATGAGATAGTTTACCCTACCCTGTCTCTCCCCATCTCCTCCTGCCACTTTCCTCTCTCACCTCATAATTTCACCCCTTGAGTATTCTCCCTTCCCCACAAATTCAACCTATGCCCTCTATCCATATATAACTGTAACCATCTACACACACATTCACATGACCACACACCCTTCTTCCATTATTTTCATAGTGAGAAAGATATCATCAGTCACAGTTATTGCTTTTCCATATAAGAATGTAAATAGTTCAACTTTGATAAGTTCCTTTTGATTTCTTTTCCCTGATTACCTTCTCAGGCATCTCTTGCTTCTTGTGTCTGGATGTCAAATTTTCTATTCAACTCTGGTTTTTTCCTCAAGAATGCTTGAAAGTCCTCTATTCCACTGAATGACCATATTTTCCCTTCAAACAAAATACTCAGTTTTGCTGGGTAGGTGACCCTTGGCTTCATTCCCAGCTCTTTTGACCTCTGGAATATCATATTCCATGCCCTTCAGTCCCTCAGTGTAGAAGCTGCCAGGTCCTGTGCTATTCTGATTGTGTTTCCACAGTATTGAAATTGTTTCTTCCTGGTTGCTTGTAGTATTTTCGCCTTGATCTGGGGATTCTGGAACCTGGCTATAATATTCCTGGGAGTTTTCTTTTTGGGATCTTTTTCAGGAGGTGATCAGTGGATTCTTTCAACCTCTATCTTGCCCTCTGGATCTAAAACATCAGGGCAATTTTCCTTGAGAATTTCTTGAAGGGTGATTTCTAGGTTTTTTCTTTCTGATGAAGGCAAATTTCAAAGCACATAAAAGTCATTAGAATTCATCTTCATTAACTCTTGGGCCCTCATTACTTACTCTGCACATTAATATACCCCCTTGTAGATATGTTAAAAAACTGGGGACTTTCTATAGTGCCAACTGATTAGCTACTTCTTCATCCATAACTGATTGTCTTTGTGGTTATTGACCAAGCATCAAATACAGATCTTTTTAAAGAATGACATCCCGGGCAATTACAATTTGATATGCACTAGCTCTGGTTAGAAGGACCATAAGACCTTGTGTTTCATGTCTTCTCTCTTGGAATTTTACTTTTCTAGCCTCTATTCTTGCTCTAACCCATCTAGTTGGGTAGTGCAGGTGGTGGCATGCCAGGAAGCCATTGTTAGCAATAGACTAGGGCAATAAATCATAACAGCTACCATAAGTTGAAAGCTGAGCTTCTGGAAGCAATATCTAAAGCATGGCAGCTTTTCTCCACATCCCTAAAGCTGTCAGTCTCCAGTCTATCTAGGAGCTGGCAAAGGCAGGCCTGAATTCTTGGAAGCAAGAAAAAGTCGAATGACATCACAATTGCCTAAATCCAGAATGAGAGAGCATTATGCATAGATGGGGTACAAGGGCAAGGACAAAGCAAGTAGAAAATAAACCATCAGAATGTGATCTTTTAAGTTGAGAGGAATCTTAGAGGTCATTCAGCTCATGCCTTCTTCCGAGACAAGTACTCTTTTTACTATAGCTGGGTTAAGTAGCCATCAATAGTCAACTTCCAGGGACAAAGAACTTATTACTTCATAGTTCCTTCCATTTTCGACAACTGTAATTGTCCATTCATTCAATCAACAAACATATACTAAATTTTGAGAAAGTGTGGAATGCTGAATAGAGTGTTAAACTTGGAGACAGGACACTTTTGTATACATTTTGAGCCAAAAACCTAACCTGTGCTAATAGACAAGAGAGCCCTACCCACTCTGATCATCGAAAACAGGACTAAGAAAGTAATTCTTACTTAGGTGTAAATAATTCAGAGGGTACTGAGGGTACTAATCAGATATGAGTAATAAAGGTTACTTGTATGTGTATGTGTGTTTATATATGTATGTGTGTGTATCTATACACATATGCATGTATTATAGACAAACATATTTACACATTCACATGTAGGAGTATTGTATATAACAAATATATCTCACATATGTCACATATGTTATATAATATACGTTTGTGGCATTTGTAGAAAATAAACAAAATTTACATGTAACATTCATTTAAGATATGTAACATACCATATGGTATAATAAGGGGCATGTTGTGTATGCCTAATAAGTGATATCAAACATGTGAAAATGACATTTATCACACATGATTCATATATGATGCATAAGGTATAAAAATAGATGACTGGCCTGGGAACTCTCTTATAATAGAGGCTTTGGAAGGCATTCTTTTCTTCCCACCTCAGCATTTCAGCCTTCTAAACAGAAGGCCAGAGTGTATGAAGGACCTGATGAGATGTGAGTATCAAAGTTGCTATGAGTTCACTAGATGATTGGTTTCCTGGTTTCTTGGGGGCACAGAGTCCAGCCCAAAGGAGTAAGTTGGACAGAGTTGCCCTGGGAACCCTCATAAATAAGGGTGTTAAGACTTCTTTGTTCTGACCTCCAGCTGCCTACCTTTCTAATCATAGGAATATAGAGGACTGATGATGCAAAAGTCTCAAAGCTCACAAACCCTCATATGGACACACATATGCATATATGAGTCTCCCTGTGTGTATATATGATATGTAGAAATATGTACACAGATATAGATGCATATGTGTATATCACTTAATACTGAAGTTATTGATAATCTGTCAGTACCAAAGCTGATATGTATGTATATGTGTTTACAGGTTCACATATACGTGGATGAGAGACAACAAATATATAATATTGGTATATAACACATCATCATCTGTGCTTTATGTAACATGTAATGTAGATACATGACACATAACATATGCAAAAATCTATCTAACAAAACATGTGTCTCTGTGTTGCATTTAATAACCAGTGTAATAAATGAGATATATCACCTATGTGATGTCACTTAGTGCACAGTGCAGTTTTATTGATTATGCTTGAACATTTATGCTATATATTGTATGCTATGAAAGTTAAATGTGTTATACGGGTTATCGGTCTATTTTATATGTTATAGGAAAAAGGCATGTGTACACTGCATATTTATTATGTGTGCATATGTTATATTCTATATTGTAATCTATATTTGTATATATTATATAGATATATGCAGAGAGAGAAGTAGCTATAGGTATAACTATATGTAGAGATATAGGTACAGATACAGATATTGATGGAGAGAGAGATTACCTGTTATATACATGCTTTACATATCATGTGTTATCTATGTGCAATATACAACCTGTTTTACATGTGCTGAACGTGTGTCAATGTCCTATATTATGATCAAATTATTTAACCTATGTGTCATATGGTAACACTGCTTAATCTATGTATGTTTTATTTTTTTTTCAAATGCTTTATTAACTTCTGGTTTATTCCATTCATTTCCACCAGTTTTTGTGTTATAAATTTTCTCCCCGTTTTTCCCATATTCACCTCCCCAAAATATCAGTCCCCCAGGATATCCCTTCCTTTTATTTCCCAATTACATGTAAAATAGTATTAATAATAGCATATATGTGTGTATATATATATATACATATTTTTAAACATTTGGTTTCAAAACTATTAGGTTAGCTTCTCTGTGTCATTTTGTGGGTTCTGTAGCTCCCAAGTTTGTTCAGAGTCCCCTTTTTCATGGATTGGGGAAGGTGGAAGCTGGAGCCACGTGGAAGTCCTGTTTCTACTCCGCCATCTTGACTCCGCCCCTTCTATGTATGTTTTATATGTTAAAATTGATGTTATGGGTATACATATGCTATGTTCATTGTGTGCAATATTGGTTATATAAATAACAAAATGCTCTATATTATATAAATTATATTGTGTGATATTTATCATATACAATATATTTGTGTGTATACATTTGCATCATCTGTTGTATTCATATATCAGTCTCCTCAGTACTCCTTGATTAGAGGACTAGAGAATAGATGGCAGCGCAAAAAAATATTTGAAAATCCCACATACATGCATAGACCATATACACAAATATTTATGTGTGATATATTTAGCATATATCACATATAATATACAGAATTTGTTTTTACATTATCTACATAATGCATATTTAACATGTATAGCATATACTACATAGCATAAATAATCTGTGCCTAATAAATTACATGTCTAATGCAATTTATTAGGCAAGTCTATTTCCTAATTGGTGATATGTTACATAAGCTTCACATTTCATTTATTATGCATGTCTAATGTAACATAGAAGGCATGTTTGATGTATGATAAAGAGACAGACAGACAAATTTGAATAGAAAGTTGGCTTGAGAGCCCTCTTAAAATGGATGCCATTCTGCGCTGCAACAGAGCTGTGATCTATAGCTCCTCCCAGTGCTGAGAACATCCAAACTTCCAATGGCATGTCAGCCCAGGTTATGATGGCAACGGTGTGGCAATGGTGTAGGAGGCACAGGGAAGGGGTAAACATGTGTGGGGACTTTGTGATGCTTCACTGAATCTGAGTGAGAGGTCAACCTCTATCTGGGACCAGATCTGTCTCCCCAAGAGTCACTAGGGGAAAAGACCTAAGCTAGTGAACCACGAATTGTGAGCATGGGAGGAGGCTGAAACACTTTGAGATCCAATCCTCCCATGGTAGGTTGCTTTAGAAAGTGAATAATAGAGCAACAGGGGAAAATAAGGAGAAAAGGCTGAAAAGGCCAAAAATCTCAGGAGGAAGAAAATTCAAAGACCATGACCATAAGCAAATAAATTAAGAAAGAAAACATTAGAAGTAGATGGAAATATGATCTCCACTTCTAGTGAATGAGTTCAAGCATCTATAAATAAATATGATAAAACAAAGAAAAATTATTCAGCATCAGTGAGGCAAAAAAAAATCATGTGATTTTGAGGATACCATGGAACCACAACATTTTGTTCCTAAGTGGATTTAAAAGAGAAATGAAAGATGTGAGAGCAGAATTTATAGCCTGCAGAGCAGAAATAATGGATAGAATAAAAAAAATTGGGGTCTTCAATGGCAGGTCTCGTTAAAGAAACAAAAGAGATGATGAGTTTCCTGATGATGAGTTTTCTTGGATAGATGAGACAGTTTAGTCTAAGAAGTACAAGCTGGTAGAAAAGGAAGAGATGACTGGCCTGGAAGCCCTTTTTAATGGAAGCTTTGGGAGAATTTTGCATTGCCTCTAGCACTCTAATTAAAGAGAAAGAAAATACTGACAGTACTGTGAGTACACCATAATGCAAGAAAGAACATAAGAAAACTGCCTAGAACTTCTATACACAGACAACATAGGATCAATTAAAAGAATCCATAACTTCTAGGAATTAAAAAAGCTGCAAACTATAAAACATATAATGGTCAAATTGAATAATGCCAGTGAGAAATAACAAAATTATGTAAGCAACCAAGAGGACAGATAGAGATTTTAAGTAACCCAATCTAACTAGTAAAGGGGGGAAAATCCTTGGTCCTGATAGATTCACAGGAAATTTTTATTAAATATGTAAAAAACAGTTAATATTCAATAATTAACACTATAAAATTATTCTCAAAGATTGAGAAAGTGTCATACTTTTATCAGGCAAATAATCTTAATGTTATAATTATTGGGCAAGTATAGTCCTAATACCCAAACCAAGGAAGGGTTTAAAAAATAGAAGTAAAACTACAGGCTAATTAATGAATATCAATTCAAAAATGTTAAACAAAATCTTGTCAAATTGACAATAGTAATTTATGCAAGAAATCATTCATTATTACCAAGTTGAATTTACATCAGGGATTCAAGTTAAGGTTTAATATTAGGGGGGAAATTATCATCATTAATCATATGGAAAACGAAAACATGTGAAACCACTTGATTTTCTGGACACTTTGCAGAACTTGAAAAATAATAACAAAATTCATTTAGAAAAATAAAAGATTTAGAACAACGAGGACATCAATATATATTATAATGTATTTGGTATTGGTTAGAAAATAGAAGTGAACTGATGGAACAGACTAGATAAAGAAGAATGAAAAGCAATGGATCCCCCAAACCCAGTATTTGATAAAGTTGAAAACAAAAATTACCTGGGAAAGAACTCATATTTGATAAGGAAAAAAAGTGCTGGGAAAATTGGAAAGCAGTCTGACAGATATTAAGTTTACAGCAATACCTTACACCATATTCCACAATACATACTAAATTAATAGATGACCTTAATATTAAAGATCAAACTATTAAAAATGAAGAGAAAAAGTATAATATATGTATATTTATCAGAGTTATGAGTAAAAGATGTTTTCTTAAACAAAAAGATTAAGGCAATTAAAATAGGTAACTGGTTACATGAAACTGAAAAATTCTTCCACAGACAAAATTAATGCACTTAGAATAAGAATGAAAGTAGTTGAATGTGTGTGTGGGGGGCGGGGATCTTCATATCAAATTTCTTTGATAAAAGTTTGGTATTTAAGATATATAAACAATTAAAATGCATGATATACATAAAACATATATATACATATTATGTATTCCAAAACAAATAGTACTTAAAAGAATTGAAAAATATTCACAACTACATGGAAGAATATTCCAAATCACTAATAAGAGAAATTCAAGTCAAAACAATTCTGAGGTTTCATCTAAAAAAAACTGAAAGTTGGCAAAGATAATAAAAATGGCAATAGTTTATGTCAGAGAGTCTATAAGATGATAGGCACACTAATACATTGTTGGTTGAGCTGTGAAATGATCCAACTATATTGGAAAGCAATTTGGAATTATACAAATAAAGCAACCAAAATGTCTGTGCCCTTAGACCCAAAGAATCTATTAATGGGACTATACCCCAAGGAAGCCATTGAGAAGAAGAAAAGTCCCCATACACAGCAAAATATTTATAGCAACACTTTTGGGACAGTAAAGAATTGGAAACAAAGTCGATGCCCATCAATTGGGGAATGGTTAAACAAAGTGTGGTATGTGAATGGAATGGAATGATGTTGATCTGTGATAAATTATGAATATGTTAACTACAAAAGAGCATGAAAAGATCTAAATGAATTGATACTGAGTGAAATAAGCAGAGCCAAGGAAACAATTTATACAATGATTATAACAATGTGAATGGAAAGAACACACGTGCACACACACACACACACACACACACACACACACACACCCTAAAAGTAACTGTAGCAAAACTACAAGGATCAAACATGACTCAAATGAAAAGATGAGGGAACATGCCCCAAACCATACCTTTCTATATATTGTACATGTTTTCAGATACCTTCAATATATCAATAGCTTGTAATGATATTTTCTCTTTTCTTTTTTTAAAAAATACTATTTGTTATATGTGGAGGTTATCTGAAAGGGGAGGGGAAGGGATACTAGTGAAATCAATAATGATGTAAAAAAAAGTCAATAAAAATCATTTTTAAAAAGTTCCTCAGGGATGTAATGTTGATCAACCTCCCATTTTTCCAGCTCCCTGTTGAGAGTTCTCTAAATTAGCCTGGACAGTCCTCAACTCCTCCATTTCCACATCACTTAAAGACAATGGGACCCATAGTGGATAGGTTTAGGGAAGAGACAAGCCTCTAAGGCCAAGAAGAAATAGTACAATTCCACTTCCACATGACAGCCCTCCCACATGATAGTTCAACGATTGCTATCATTCCCTCACCAGGAGCTTTCTCTTCTCCAGGCTTTGAGCCCACCCTATCCCCACCCAGCTTCTCACATAGAATATATCTCAGTTGTCTTCCTATCCTTGTCACCCTCTAGACTATCAAAGCCTTCTTAAAATTTGGCAGCCAGAAATGAATAAAATACTCCAGATGTGGTTTAACCAAATAGTGACAAAGGATCAGGGATTCATATTTAGATATACTCAAAGCAATGAAAAATGTTTAACCAGATAAGGAAACAGTCTGTGAACTTTTATTTCCCTGAAGACTTTATGATTTTTTTTTATTCCTAAGCAACCCAAGGTTATCAGACTGGACTTTGCCCCATGTAGGAGGATTTTGAATTAAAAAAAAAAAAGACTGTGACAGTATAAGGTGAGATCAGATTCTTTTGAGGCAATAAATAATTTACATCAGACTCAGTGTGTGGTTCGTTATAGGTGTCTAAGTCCTTAAAGAATGAAGCTGAATTAAAACTTGAAGGGAAAGTTTGGGGGCCATTTTTCAGACCCTCTAACTCAGTGGTAGCAAACTCAAATACAAATGGGGCCCACAAAATAGTACATAAGTGTCCCTACAACTAATGTATTGACTTAGAAAACCACAAATTAACATTATCTGTGTTCCATTGCATTTTGATTTATTTTGGTAACCATTTCCTATTTTCAATTTAATTTGATTTTGATCACACTTGTGGGCCATGCATTTGACAACTATGCTATAGATGAGAATTGTAATAATTTCTTCTTCATCTGGATTGTGACTCCAAGCGTGGCAATGCCTCATTCCCATAGTGAAAGACAAGGATACAGAACATGACAGAACAGACCAATATAAAGTTCAATTGAGGAAAGTAAGGATTTGCTATAGATGAGATCTTTCAGATACTCTTTTTTGAGAATGACAGTATGCTGAACTTTGAGCCTTGGATTATAGAGCCTCTTTAATGGGATCCATAATCACTCCAAAAAGTGTGATCTAACTATCCACATAAGGAAAACCAAGTGGATAAAGTGCCTATTGTCCAGATTATGACATGCAGTTATATAGATAATTTATAGAGTTGGTCCATCACAGATATCTTGGACATGGCACATAGACAATGATCTGTACTCAGCATTGAACAGATTAGGTTGTGAAATGGTACAGTGCTTTTACTGACTCCAATTTCTCACCCTAACAAAGGCCCATCTCTTTTTGTTTTGTTTTGTTTTGTTTTAAATTTATTTTATTTTTAATTTATGGAATAAAAATAAGCATTTCCATAACAGTACAATAAAAAGATGATTACATATGAAATTGCAAATCTACTATGCACAACTTGTTATTCCTTTCAAATATACAGCAAAATTATCATGTAAATTTTTTTCTTTTTCCCCTCTTTTCTTCCTTTCTCTCCCCCATTCTAGAGCTGGCTACCATTAGATACAGATAGGTATATGTCTGTAAAATTATTCTATACATTCTTTTATTGATCAGTTCTTTTTCTGGATGCAAATAGTGAGTCTCTTCATGTGTCCTTTATAGTTAATTTGGGTATTTATAATAGACTAAATAACGTATTCACTCAAAGTCATTCTTTGTCAACAACATGGCTGTTGCTGTGTACAATATTCCCTTGGTTCTGCTCAATTTTTTCTTCATTATTTCATGCAAGTCTTTACATGTTTTTTTTTCTAAAATCATTGAGCTCATCATTTCTCATAGCACAGTGGTATTCCATCACAATAATATACCACAACTTATTCAGTCATTCCCTAATTAATGGGCATCCCTGCTATTTCCAGTTCTTTGCCACGACAAAGAGAGCTGCTATAAACATTTTAAATCATGTAGTTTCTTTTCCTTTTTCCTTAATCATCTTTGGAAATAGACCCAGTAGAGGTATTGCTGGGTCAAAGGGGGTGGTTTAATAACTCTTTGGACTTAATTCCAAAATCATTTTCTTTAACAATATCTTTCTATTGTTGATATGTATGGAAAGTTATGGAATACCCACAGCCTCTGAAAAATTAAAACTTAGGGTCACCCAAAGGGTGATGGAGAGGTATATGGTGCACATGCATTAGCTACACGTTATCAAATAAGAATTACACAAGAGAAGTCACATAAAAGATATAATCAAAGATGCATAAAACTGTAAAAGAAGGTAGAACCATCATATGGCCAAAGTCAAGGATGCTCTCAAGTAATCAAGTGAATCTTTGATCTCATTGTTTTAGATGGTCTTTCTGTTAATACAAATCACAACCCATGTATGCCCAACTATCTTGTATATTTTGCCATAGATTTGAAAAACCCACATGCTTCATTGATATTTAACCAAAATCATGTACTCTAGAAGGAGATCCCCAGCATGATGAATCCCTTTCAAAGATTCATAGGAAGAAATGTATGACAATGATGTAAGATAGGGGTACTCAGATGGATTGCAGTTTGCATCATTGGAGGGAGGATCCACATTAACAAAAATCATTAAATCCATCCAAAAAAATCACAAATCCATTAAAGCATAAAAAAGGTCATGTGGAAATCCTATCGGACATAGTATTTGGTCTCTTAAGTATTTAATCTGTAGGTGAATTTACATATCACATTCCCATAGCACATTATTTCATTAGTATGTGCACTGCTTCCACCAAATTAGGTCACAATCTTTTGCAAATTTAGATGGTCTCCAAGAGTTGCTATGATCAAAATCTTTTCACCCAGTAGCTAATCTGATAATGCGTTTCTCAATATTTAGCTAGGCTGGTCCTTGAACATCATTGACCCTTTCTTTGGAACATTTTCAACTAAGCAGGACATGCCAGAGCTTCTGCTCCATCTACATAGCCTTTGAGAACTCAGGATAACTTAGAGTCCAACAAAACATTAGAGTTACACTATAGAAGACCCTTCAATGTTATTCATGCAATATCAAATGCCCAGAAACCTCCCTCTCCAGATCACTATTTTCTTCCCTAATCCTTAGTCCCTATTCTCAATCATTGGGCTTCTTTGCCACTATAGGAACCGTAGAACTATTTCCTGATTGGGGTCCTATTATTGTAGTGATTATAATATGTTAGTGATATGCCTTGACACCAATCTATATTATGTGATCTAACTTGAGTGGCATTCACAGGCATCTTTCATGGAAAGTCAATCCCCACCCATTTCTCTCTCCTTCTGTGTGTATGCATATGGGACAAACACTGGGGTTTGGAGGGGAGGTGGCAAGTGGGTTCAGAAAATACTTCATGAGTCAAAAGAAGGGTAGAAAAATTTAAGAACAAACGACACTGGGGACTCTGAGGATGCCTGGGCTGTATTCTTGCTCTATTGATATACAAAATATACTTTCTTTTATTTTTAAAATATACTTTTCATTGACATAATGATGAGGCTGCCTAAAGGCTTTCCTATGGCTTCTGCAAGCATCGTTCTTCACTGTGCCAATATCTCTGCCTCCATTAGTTCACCCCCCAAATCCCATCTGCAAATTTATAGCCCTAAGCTGTCTAAATAGCCTTGCTAAGCTGTCTAAAATAGCCCTTCCACTGTCTTGACAGCTGTTAACTTTGAGGTTTAGAATTTACTTCTGGATATTATACTCTCTCCTCCAAAATCCCATCTGTAAATGCATAGCCCTAAACTATCTAAATAGTCTTGTTCACCAAGTAAATCCCAAGGCTTGAAGAAGCTACAGGAAAGGCTAGAGACATTCTCATCCTGAAATTAAATTTGTACAATGCTAAAACAATTACACCACCTAGAATGGAAGTAGCATTTTCTTTACATAGCACCCTATAAGCTAATGTTTATAAAGCTTCATGTGCCTCCTTTCTAAGTTACTCTAGTTGCCCTGGAAAGGATGTGAAATGAATAATTCTGAGCTGTGCCATTTCTTTCCCAAAAGAGAATGAGGTAGTTTCATGTAGTGAGTTGTGCTTTGACTGGGCCACCTTTGATATACCTCTTCTTTGTTTTCTCTCTTCTCTGCCTCTTCTGAGCTTTCATCTCATCTATGTTCATCTGGCAACATAAGGAATAGAGGACAGGTAAAGGGAACAAGCATCCTTTAAGTGCCTACTATGTACCAGGCACCGAGCTAAGAACTTCATAAATATTGTCTTATTCGAGAGTAGAGGAGTTCCAAGCATGAAAGGTAACATGAGCAGCAGCACATTTTAATGAAAATAGTCCTGGATGCTTTAGGAGGTCTAGTCTCAGTTATATCACTCACCAGACAGTAGTGGGACCATGGATGACTCAAATCTCTACATCTCTTTTTCTCATGTTCAAATAGTAAATAATAATCCCTACTCTGCCCCTCTCACAGGGTTGTGGTGAGGATCAAATGAGAAAATGTAGAAAACCCCCCCTTACAGATACTTCTCAATTCACACCTCAAAAGAAGGATGATCAAATTGTCCTAGGCAACTCCCTCTATGAATATGGACATAACAGTTTCCTCACCTGTAAAATGAAGGAGTTGGCTAAGATGATCTTTATGGTTCTTTCCTGCTCCAATATTTTGGAATTCTTCAATATTTATTTGGGGTGGAATATATGGTGTCATATATTTATGTGTCAAATTAAATGATGGCTAGACTAATGATCAGTCTTCTGGTAGAGTCCCCTCTGAACTTAACCAGTTCTTTGACAACAAATATCTAGTCTGTCACTAGGTTTATATTCAAAGCCTCTTATATATTAGCAAGACCTGCCAGAACTTTCCCTCTCAGCACAGTTGATGAAAATCAGTATTACCTCCATCAGAGGAGGATGTAGAAATATTCAAATCGAAGCCATAATAACATATGATAGAAAACAAAGTAGGCTTATGACTGAAAGGTGTGTGTGTGTGTGTGCATGTGTGTGTGTGTGTGTGTGTGTTTGTTTGTTTAACCATTGGCCTAGGCATCACATCACATTTCCACAGCTAGCTCAAAGTAGAGAACTATGGAAAAGAAGTAGTTGCTTCAGCAATGAATTCCATAAAGGTACAGAGTAAATGGACAAGGGCCATTAACATTGAATAGAAGATACAGAAATCATTGTCATGTTCTTG
Source organism: Gymnobelideus leadbeateri (assembly GCA_011680675.1). Taxonomy (NCBI): domain Eukaryota; kingdom Metazoa; phylum Chordata; class Mammalia; order Diprotodontia; family Petauridae; genus Gymnobelideus; species Gymnobelideus leadbeateri. The sequence goes on along the minus strand of WOXC01011523.1, from coordinate 423,682 downwards.
TAACATGCTCATATCTTTCCTAATTCAATTGAATTGAATCCAGGGACCATTTATTAAGCATCTATTTCCTTCCATGTACCATGCAATTTACAGAAGACATAAAGACAAAAATAAGTCTCTGCCCTCCAAGAACTTAGTTGCTATTTGATAAATACAATATATAGACAGATAAGTAGCTATAAGATAATTTGGGGAGAGATTGAAAACACTGCCAACTAGGAGGATCAGGAAAGATTTTGACAAACTGTGAAGATGCTAGGCATTCTGAGAGATAAAAAGTAATGAGTAAGAGCATTCTAAACATTGGAGTAAATTGTGTAAAGATATGAAAATGGAAGGTGTTATAAGAAGGGGGCCCATATTTGCTAGAATATAGAGCTCATAAAGGAGAGTGATCAGAAATATCTGTCCAGTGAAATTGACATGGTCAGAACAATATATTATAAAGATTATTTTGATAATTGTGTAGGGGATGGATGGAGGAGAGAACTTGAAGCAAGGAGATCAATGAAGAGTCTAATGAAATTGTCCATATGAGAAGTAGTTGATAGAATAGCATGGATGTAAGAAATGCTGTGGAGGTAGAATTGTCAATACTTGGAAAGTGATTGGAGATATGAGGAAGGATAAGAGAGACTGAAGAGTCAAGTGTAGCACCTCCTCTGGGCTACCCCTCCAACTTGTACTAACATTCACAGGCAGCAGCTGCTACTCTCTTTGGTTCTAAGGTACACTGTGTGTCTGTACTTCTAGTGCAATAGCTTATAAGCCCCCCCATCGGTCTGCTTCCCCTTAAAAGTCAGTCAGTGGACATAATTAACTCAAAGCCAAGGCATTTGCTAAAATTACATAGTAAGAGCAATTGTTTCAAAAATATTTCACCCATAAACCTGGGGAACATTCTCCCACAAACACAGAACACATATAGAAAGAGTGAACATGAACATAGAATACAATGATAATGCAACAAACATATAAGAAATGCATGTGGCCATGGCAACCCATATTTCTGGTATTGCTGGAACTTGACAACCTCTTTCTCTTCATTGGAGTCCTCCTCATAGTCTCCCCCTGACTCCAGTGTCTCTGTTGGGTGGTTTTATCATGTGTTTTCCCTCGGACTGCTCCTCCCTGTATCATTATCTTCATGGAGTGTGTGTCTCTACACAATTGTTGGATCCTACCTAGATTCACTGAAACTGAAAAGCTCTCAAATTAGCAGAAAGGATGTCTCTTATTTAGCAAGTACCTCTACTCTACATATGGTGAATGGAGGAAGGAAAGAAAGGCCACCCTGTTGCTTTGTGGTGCAGATAACCCTAAAAGCTACCCTTGACCTGGACTTACTTGAACTCCTGAAATGTTGACACTACAGTACTACAAGGCTTAGTTTTCTAAAGGCATACAGGGGCAAGGCCAATCATCATCTGACATTTGGCTTTGCCCCTTTCCAATTCAATAAAGAAAAGATTCACTCACACCTAGGAGACACAGGAGATAAGAGTAATATATCATTAAATAAATATTAATATGTCATTTCCTTTGTCATTATCCCTTGCTTTCTGTGACATCAACTATGTGAGAGGAAAAAAACCAAATCCCCACAATTTTTTATGCAAATATCACTCAGAGATTGTGAACCTAAGTCATTGGGAAGATTCTAAAATCTTTAATAGAAGTAGGAAAGTTTGGAGAAAAGATGGGTTTAGAAGTAAAGATCTTGAGTTCATTTGGGGCATTGAATCTGAATTGTCAAAAAACTGAGACCCAGGAAGTTTAATGGTCTTGGCTAAGGTTACACAGGCAGTAAGCATCAGAGACAAAGTCATATTAAAGACCTCATAGTATGGAAAAACACTTATTGTAACTCATGAGACTTTTCTCAGTATGAGGATAGTTGAAGGGAATATAAGTGTGTGTGTGTGTGTATATATATATATATATATATATATATATATATATATGTATATATATACATACATACACATATGTATATATAGGAGGGTGTATGTGTGTATAAATTCATATGTGAGCGTGTATATGTGTATACATGTATACATAGAGGGCACAGGACCAGTTGAATAGGAAGGGATGATATCTAAAAAATAAAATTAAGAGGTGACAGAGGAATATAATGAGAGAAGGAGAAAGGGAGAGATAGAATAGGGTAAATTATTTCATGTAAAAGAGGCAAGAGAAAACTGCTACAATGGAGGCAAAGAGCAGGAAGGTGAAAGGGACTGGATTGACTTTACTCTCATTGAATTTGGCTTAAGGAGGGAAAAACACATACACTCATTTGGGCCTACAGGAAAGTAGGAAGGAAGGGGATAAGATGGGGGATAATAGAAGGGACAGCAGATTGGGGAAGAAGGTAGTTAGAAGCACACATTTTGAAAAGGGACAAGGTCAAAGTAGAAAATAGAATAAGTGGGGGGTGGGATAGGTTGGAGGGAAATATAGCTAGCCTTTCACAATATAACTACTATGTAAACGTTTTGTGTAACTACACATGTACAACCTGTGTTGAATTGCTTATCTTCCCAGTGGGGGCGGGTGAGGAGGAAAGAAGAAAAAAGAATCTGAAAATCAAAGTTTGAAAAACAAAAGTTAAAAAATTGTTTCTTAAATGCAACTAGGAAATAAGATATACCATAACTAGAAAGTTAGAGGGGTGATGGGGGAGGATATAAGAGAAAGCAGATTGGGGGAAGGAGTATTCAGTCTGCTTTCTATCTTAGGGTGGGGGTAGGGGAAAGACAGGGAGAAAATTTGTAACTCAAAATCTTGTGGACATGAATATTGAAAACTAAAAATCAATTTTTAAAAGACTTCATAGTGATGAAGAATTGCATCACCTTATTATATTTTTGGACAATTTTTTTCTTATGTATGCTGCTGCCTTATCACTGGTCCTCATTCTACTATCTGGGCTCAAAGAAAACAAATCTAATCCCTCTTCCATGCAACAACCATATTTGAAGATAGTAATCGTGCCCCCCTAAGTCTTCTTCAGATTAATGATATCTAATTTCTTCAACTCTTTCTCATATAACATGGTTTTTAATACCACCTTTCATCCATTACAGTTGTCGTTCTCTGGATGTGTTATAATTTGTTAAGACCTATCTCAAATACAATGCATGGAACTGAATGTGAAACCACATATATGATCTGCATAGAGTGGAGCAACAGGACTTTTACCTCTCTAGTCCTAGAAACTATACTTCCATTAATTTGGTTGTAATTTGACTCCAGTAATTAGCTTTTCCCACTCACCCCTGGCTTAATTCACCTTGAACTATTTCAAAATTATGCCTTGAGAATAAATCAGTCTCTTGTTGTCCCACAGTACTGAGAAGTCCTTTGGGTATATCTAGGTTTCCTGAACCAGTAGCCAATAGGCTATTGAAGCTATAAAGATTCATACCTTATGTGTACTGTATGATGTATCTTCATTTGCCTGGTGGAAGCTTGGGGGTGGAGGGGCCAAGAACCTAGAGGCTGTTTTATATTGACTGTTGTCATTTTTCCTAAAAATATTACCTCTTTATTCACTTGTACTTCCAACCAGGAAAAGGGCCGATGGAGTAATCTGGATCACACCATGCTCTTTACCTCATCACTGACAGAGATCACAATTTATATTTGAAAGGAATTACCCCAAAAGAACATTCAACTGCAATCTGAGGACCTACTAATTCAGAGAAAAGAATGATATAAACAGGCTGCTTATCATATCAAGTCCTTCTTGAAGGGGTGCGATGGCTTTGGAGCAGTAGGAAAAGAGGGAGAGGTACAGAAGCTAACAGCTGCTGGCACTTTCCTGTGAGTAACAGAAGGATCTATTTAAAAAGAAAAGCAGTCAAATAAGAAATGACTTTGTCACAATTGCTTGTCTACCAGATTTCTTGGCTGGCATAGCGCATCCTTCTGTATCAGGCTTGAAGCATTCCATGACTGGTATCCAGCCCCAGAGATGACTCACTCAGGAATCAGCCATGTGACAACTAACAGCTTTCACAGGAAGTCTTTCCTTTAAAAAAATCGATCCAACAAAAGTCACAGAGATGCAAATCATGCCTGCTGCATGAAATCCCCCATCCTTGGCAAAGGATAATGGATAAAATGAGTGATGAGTCCCTTCCCCAAATAACTACTTCCACAATAATTTCCAACTATATACATTCCAACTATAATAACAATATGAGAATAGCATTATCGATTTCCAGCTAAAAAGGACTTTAGAAGTTATCCAATGCATCTTATTGATCAGGAAACTGATCACTGAGAAGCAATATTGTGTAAGAGAAAGAACACTGGGACTAGATTCAGAAACCTGGGTTTAATTCCCCAGTCCAACATTCACTAGCTCTACAACTGTGAGCTAGATACTTGAACTCTCTGAGTGGGTTTCCTCATCTGTAAAATGGGAATGTTTCCTTCATTACCTTCCTCGTAGCAGTGATTATCAAATGAAATGGTACAGTATATATAAATTGCTTTGTAAACTTTAGGGTGGCATATTATATCATTATTAGCTATTATTATATCTCCATCTTCTATGAAATGCTTAAATTCAGCTAGTTCAGTTTAGTAAATATTTATTAAGCACTTATATACAGCACTCTACTAGGGTTTAGGAATAAAAAGACAACAAAAACAGCTTTTGTCTCAAAGAAATGTACATTTTACTGAAGGGATGGGCATGAATATAACATGTATGCAACCAAATGTTACTAAGGTACAGTGATGGGTGCCAAAAATAAGACAAACTTATTTAGGACCATGTTAAGACTAAGAGAATTCTATTGGCTAGGGATATAAGGCAGACTGGGCAGAGAAAGTGGTACCAAAGGAAAATAATGAATATGAAGGTCAATATAAGAAGAGGATGTATTCAGGTCAGAGAAAAATCATGGGAATGCCCAGATGTAAACAATACTCTACTGAGTTTGGGAAACAAACTGTAGTTTAATGTGCCCAGAATTTAGAGTTTATGAAGAGAAGTATAAAGAAACAAGATCTAAAAGATAGAATCATATGATCATAAATTTAAAGTTGAAAGGAAACTTAGAAGTCATGTAGTAGAATAGAGTTAGACTGGAGAGTTACATGCAAGGTTAAGAAATCTATTTTATGTTAGGGGAAATAAAGAATAATGGAAAATTGAGAGAGAAGAGAGGGAGGGAGAAAGATGAGAGAGGGAGAGAGAGGGAAAGGAGGAGAAAAAGTGGGGGAGAGAGATGAAGGGAGAATTAAAATGCAAAAACTTGGTCAAATAATATATTATATATTGTATGTAAAAGCATATAGCATAGACCCTTGTCTAGAAGGAATACCTACTATAGTGTTAGACATAAACCCTAGCCTCTTAGTGAGAAGACAAAGGAGCTACTCCAATTACTCCTTGGTGACTGTAGTTGTCACCTGATGATTAGTTGACTGAGATAAAGCCATCTGTGATCTATTAGAGAAAGCAATACAATAACCAAGCCCTTGGACCCTTTTCTCTTCTCCAGAGTATGCACCCTCTTGTACTTCCAGATCTGGGTACAGAAAGATGGGAAGGGGACTTCTTTCCCTACCTCCACATAGGGCAGCATCAACAACCTATAGCAAAATGGATGACCATAAGGAATATATACTTACATGCAGCCTGGGAGGGGAATTCCTAGAACTCCCAGTATTGCCTGCCTTGTTTCCTTTTCTGAGCTCAGGTTAAAGAATTGCAATGCTGAAGACAGATATTTTAACCTTGGAAGTTTCCTTATGGGTAATCCTGAATTCAAGAGTTACTAAATTTGAGTGTTTCAGAAAATGAGAGTTCCTGAGTTCAAGAGTCAATTGCTAGACACCCAGAGGGACACCATATTTTTTAACAGCAAACTTCTCCAAAAGAAGAAAGCTACCAACAGGATGATTCTGTGGTGAGCAGACTAAAGCCAACTCCTAGAAGACAGGACATTTGGACCTTTTCAAACGTCTATAATGATACTACGAATGATTCATACTGTGCAGTTCTGAAGCAAATAGGGAGTATTTGTTCACTGTAAAGTTCCTTTACGTTCTGGGGGAATCTAACAAATGCAGTGAGTCACTTGAGTGTTTTACCCATCCTATATGTATCCACTTCTGGGTCCTTTGCGTCTTGTATATTTTTGGTGGTAGGGAAAAAAGGTGTCTCATATCCATTACTTGTATTTTACATTCAATTTTACATTTCAGGAAAGGATCTCGATGCCTACATTTGAGAGCATAATTAAGACAAGAATGACATTTAAGCTTTGCTTTGGAGATTTCCCCTGGAATATTGATCTAAGATGAGGGAGAGGTCAGTGGTATACCCAAAAAAGTACTTGGCCCCTGGGGCACCAGGTCCCCAGGTTCAAAACCTAACCCATTGGAACCCAGGGCCTCAGGTAACACTTAACAACTACACTTTTCTCTGATGATGAGATTTTTTTAAGTTGCTTCTCCTGCCCTTTGAAGTCCAGGTTGGTGTAAAAATCTAATTTTCTCAATTATTTAATGTCGTTCATTAACCACTATGACAAGGTCCTAGCCCCTTTCAAACCTACTTATTTTTAAAGGGCTTTCTTCTGAACTTAGACTTTCAATTACAGTTCAATAGAACATGTTTTTTTAAACAGAATTATACAGTGATTTCTTCAAAACTCTTCCCTGGAACTAGGGTACTAGTCAAAGAAGGCAGTGAGAAAGCAAAGAGTATTTTTGTCGAAAAGTCATCCCACTGTGAGGCTTCCCTGAATTCCTTCTCCTAGAAGATAAAGAAAACAAAAGTAATTTGTTTCTCTGTTTTTCTGATGATAAAATCAAACTCAAGAAATTTAAATTACTTGCTCCAGTCATCAGTGGTAATGAATGAATGAATGAATAAATGAATGAATGGATGGATGAAGAAAGGAAGGAAGGAAGGAAAAAAGAAAGAAAGAAAGAGAGAGAGAGAGAGATAGGAAGAAAGAAAGACAACTCAGTCAATAAGCATTTATTAAATGTTTACTATATGCCAGACATTGTGCTAAGGATAGGAAAAAAAATTGTCCCTGACCTCAAGGAGCTAGCTTTCTAAAAGAGGAGGCAAGGTGTAAAACCCAGCACTAGAAGCAAAGTGCTTTCCCTCTTATTTGTATGGTTTTTTCCTGCTCCATTATGCCTGATTTTTTTTTGCATCAAAAATATCTGATACTATTTAGACATTTTTTTCAGTAACGTACAGCCCTTTGGCAAAGATAATGGAATGATTTGCCATTTCCTTATCATTTTACAGATGAGAGAACTGAGGCAAAGAGAGCTAAGTGACTTGCCCAGGGTCACACTACTTATGTAAATGGTAAAAAACAGATTTTGAACTCAGAAAGATGAGTCTTTCTGATTCCAAGTCCAGTGTTCTATTCTACTGAGCCACTTAGCTGCCCTGTAAAGAAATACTACTTTGGTGCTACTCAGTTCAGAGAAGAAATAATCCATGATCATCCCATGTCTTATGTACTAAGACCTACCTCTCAAATTTGTTGTAAGGATCAAATGAGATAATATTTATAAAATGCTTAGTACCGTGACTGCACAATGTGGGTGTTTAATGAATGCTTATCCCCTCCATCTTCCTACCCATTTACTAAGGACATGTGTGCATTTTTCTTCCAATAGAAGGATTATTTAAATCTGAGAAATTATCTATATTCTCAATCACCCACATTTTTTCTATTTTCAACAGAAGCATGTATGGTAAAGAAGGGAGAAGAAGGAGTAGGTTAAGTTGGAGGAAGAGGAAGAAAAGGAGGAGGTGGTAGAGGAGGAGGAAGCTGGGTAAAAATCGTGTGGCTGTTTTCACACTTTTTTATAGCTCAGAAAAAAATGAATTTGAAGGCAAACAAAAAAAGCAAGCACACAGATAGATATAGATTATGCCTAGTGAGAATCTGCTCTCTAGGTCATTCCCTGCAGTCTGCTGGTAGGCCCACCCCCTCCTATTATCTGCTCTTCTGCTTTTAAAGCATTTCCTTCTAAAAAATTCAAATATATTTGGTGGGAATGGAGACCTCTCCACATTTCTGGGGCTGCTTACAATCCTGAGACTAATACAAGTCAACCGAAATTCAAAAATACCAATTACAATCCCAACCAAATTTATTTCTGCGTTCCCTATCATGCAATTAGAAAAGATGAGTATTAGGTTCAGGATTCACAGTAGGATTCTGAGTTTTGAAATGAAATCATTTATAATTAATTGAGAATTGTCTCTCTCAAAAGTAATGTAAACCTATTTTTAAAATCTCACTAGCAGGCATTGTATCAATTGTGAAGCTGCAGACATTAAACAAGGGATCTAGCAAAGATGATTAAAACATGTTCTTTTCAAGGGGGAACAGAAAAGGAGGAAAGATAATTAACTTTACAGGCTGTAAAAGAACAAGTTACTTCAATTACTAAATGGAATTTTTTTTTCTTTTGCAAATAAAATACATCCCTTATCATGGTAATCTACACCTATCAATAAAGTACAGTGGGGCTGCTGGTGGCTTCAGAGAAATTATTATTCACTAGTAAGATCGAATGTTTCTTATACAGAGTGGGAGGAAATGAGAATATTTTAGAACTTTATTAGATGTTTCTGTTCTTGCTTAGAAGAATTGCACTTGAAGTTCCTTGAGTATTGATCCACACAGCTCTGGACTTCTTATATTTCACTCTGGGAAGTCAATGTTTAGGAAATGTTGGGGGTGGGAAGGAGGAGAAGGAGAGAAGTAAAGCAACTTATGGAAGAGCTTCTTTCAAGGGTTATTTGAACCTTATAAGAGTTAATTAGCAAAACTAAGGCCTCTTCTAATATAAGATAGCAACCATTAAGCACCTACTATGTGCCAGGCACTATTCTAGGGGCTGGTGATACAAAGACAAGAAAGTCTCTGTCCTCAAGGAACTTACATTCTAAAGGGGGCAGATGATCTGTACCTATGCAGGCATATTCAAATAGATATAACGTGATTTTAGGGGAAGGTCTTGGAAGTTGGGGGGATGAGGAAAGTTTTCACTTTATTCTAGTTCACTATACATGGGCCTGAGGTAAATTATCCTCTTATTTTTCAAAATCACCTCTGCAAAGAAGGCAGAGGAGTATATTTTGTCCTGTCTTCTTAAGGGCAATGTTGGGAGAGGAGAAGAGAGGAGAGGAGAAGAGAGGAGAGGAGAGGAGAGGAGAGGAGAGGAGAGGAGAGGAGAGGAGAGGAGAGGAGAGGAGAGGAGAGGAGAGGAAAGAGGAGAGGAGAGGAGAGGAGAGAGGAGGAGAGGAGAGGAGGGGGGAGAGGAGAGGAGAGGAGAGGAGAGGAGAGGAGAGAATTTTTATTTTTTTGTTTTTTCCATTTACATTTTTGAGGTCATGGTGTATATTGTTTTCCTGGCCCTGCTTACTTTAGTTTTCATTGGTTCATATAAGTCTTCTAATGCATCTCTATATTCACTATTTCTTATAATGCAATAATATTCCATTATATTTATATACTATGATTTGTTGAGCTAGTGCCCCAATCCATTTATATCTGTTTCTATATCTTAGCTCCTATCAAAAAAAGTGCTGCTATAATGATGTTGGTATATCTTAAAATTTTCTTTCTCTCTGACATCTTTTGTGTATATAACTAGCACTGGTATCTCTGGGTCAAAGGATAGAGGTATTTTTAGTCATTTCTTGACATAATTCCAAATTGTTTTCCAGAATGTTAGACCAATCCATAGCTCCATCCAACTGTTTAATTGTCTTTCTACATATAATTTCATTTAGTTTGCAGTTCTGTTTTCAAGAATTTTTGTTCATATCATTTGACCTTTTATTCATTGGGGAATGGCTCTTGGTCTTATGGGCTTGTCTTAGTTCCCTATATATTTTAGGGCCATATCTGAAATATTCAATGAAAATAAAATCCCATTTTTTCAGCACAAATATTCTTTTATGGATGCTTTATGATTGTGATTCATAGAATATCACAATCTCAAAGGAATCAAAATTACAGGTCACCCAAAAGGCAATGGAGAGATGCATGGTAAGCATAAATAAATCTGCAGCACATTACCAATGACAGATTGCCCATACAGAGCAGTATAGGAGATATCATCAATGAGATATATGACTGGAAAACAATCTAGACTGGCCATGTATCAAGAGTACAGGATAACAGATAGATAGCAATGCCTGCTGCATTAGTACCTACATAGTGTCAGGAAATCTTGAAGGCCTACTGCACATTCATTAGATTTCCTGTGTAGAATTTACAAGAGGAACTGGACAAAAATTACAATAGGTGTAAGATCTAAAGGTCTGGATGGGTTACATTCTGTACCACTGGAAGGACTGCCCTTATTGATAAGATCACAAATCCAGGAAAATATTGAATAAGAGCCTACTATGCTCTAGGTCATTGGGGAGTGGGAGGAGAGATTATAATCAATAATGGCTAAGTGGTATATGACATAGCTGAATGTGATGACTCAGAGATAGATGAAAATAATATCACTTACATGCTTCTGATGTAGTGTCTAAATTGAAGGCTTTTCCTAAATCAAAGTTCAGCCTTCTCATGCTTTCTCTCTTATACATGCTAATCCCATCCAACTTCTTCCCATGTCCAAACCATCTGAATAGTGGTGCATTTTTAAGTATGTGGATAATGAGATTTTTGTCTAGGTATAGGATTTGCTTTCATAGGGAGCTATGCATCATTGATTTCCTGGGATTGTCAACTGTCCCTTTTGATTTTACAAAACTAATTATGTTCAATCAACACAATTAAAGATATTTCATTCCATTCTACAAACATTACTGAAAATCTACTAAACCAGGGAAAGTTCTGTTCTAGGTGCTGATTGAGGGAGAGGGGACACAGGAGAGGAAGAGTATTAGAAAGAAGAGGAAAAATTGTTCCTGACTTCAAAAGACTTAAAATTGAATAGGTAGGAAAAAGGGGGTGTATATATGTGGCAAATCACATGTTTATACTCTAATGAAGTTAAGAACACATTAAAAGGAGTTAAAGAGCAAGAGGAATGTAGGTGGCCAGGACAGAAGTATGGTTTTGAAGTCCAGAAGCCAGGAACAGGCCCAGAAGGGAAATAAAGAGAGCTTATGCCCCTCTCCATTTAGTCCTAATATATTTATCAGGTCATCACATTTCTTCAGTTGTTAAATAGGTGTGAACATGATTTGAATAGCTCTCTAGATATAAAAAGAAATCTGTTTGAATTTACCCAGGGACTTGAACAAACCCCGGGGACCTGTTGGCCATTTAGCTAGTTGGAATCAAGATTTTTCAGGTGAATTGCAGTAGAAATGAGGGAATCACCCAGTTGGAGAGAAAGGAGAATGCCACCAGCATAACACTTCTGCCTTGCTTGTTGTCTCAACTGAAGTGAAACTTGTTAGCTTCAAAGGATTCAGAGGATCTTGGCCTCGTTTTTCCACCAACATCCTTGCTGAGTCACAGTAGAGGAAGTTCAGAGTACAGTCTAGAAATGAATGAGGAAGCATGCCAATGGGGGCTCATCAGCTATGGCAATAGGAAGGCAAACCCCAGACCTTCAGGGCTACCTCTGGTTTCTGAGGGGAAAAGTAGTAGCAACGTTCTGGAGACACAAGTAATCAGTGCAAAGTGGGAGTTGGGATGGTTGCTTCTGAGTATGTACACTAGCTATCTCTCTTTCAAGCTCGTTGTGTGTGTGTGTGTGTGTGTGTGTGTGTGTGTGTGTGTGTGTGTGTGTGTAGTGACAGAGACAGAGACAGAGAGTGATAGAGGGAGAACTCTCTCCACCTCACTTGTCCAGTCATGACCAGGTGCACAGTCCTCAACACAGTCTGTGTTGTGGTCTAGAATCTTTGGTCAATAACTGCTCCTCAGAGCCACAGCTCCTTCCATGAGCTTTGCTGTTCCTCTCCCAACAATAAGGCCAAATCAGAAGTCACAAATTCAGTCACGGTCAGTCTCTTTTAACCTTCCAAGGCTCTTAACTCCTCAATCCTTGATGCAAAGGGATCTTTGTGACAGCAGGGAGGGAGGAATGATCCCTTTCCTGTAGCAGAATCTCAGAATTTTCTTGGCTAAGCTTTCTCTGTAAATTATCCTGGTCTCTTGGAAGACTCAGAAAGGCATCAAAAGAGGGCCAGATTCTTCTGGAAATACATTTAAAAGATAATTCAAAGTATACTGTGATCATGCCTATGGAGTACGTACCAAGTACTAAGTTTTCACTGGAGAAAGAGATCTTTTCTGGTTTGGGGGTTATTGGTATAACAGAAGACTTGGAGGAAATAGTGTTTGGACTGGACTTTGAAAACGGGGTAAGATTTTAACTAGGAAAGATGTGGATGGAAGGGTTTTCACAGTATAGGGAATATAATGAACAAAACCTGGGCTGTATCTACATAACAATCCAAAAATGTTTTGAAACAGGAAAAAAAACCATCAGTAATTCATTGGTTAAAATGCTCAAAATATTTTTGCTGAAAATAATAGTAGCTTATATATAATGCCATAAGGTTTTCAAAGTGTTTTAGCAAATATATGGTTGGATCCTCACTACAATTGAATGAGGTAGGAATTATTATTAATTTTGTTTTACAGATGAGAAAACTAATGCTCAGAGAAGTTATGACCTACCGAGGCTCACACAGTTTATAAATATTTAAGACCTTATTTGAACTCAGGTCTTTCTTATTCCAAATCCAATACTACGGACTAAAATAGATGGAGGATTGGGGATTGGACAACCAAACCAATTTCATTATGTCCCACCCTCCCTAGTGCTTAGCACAGGGTCTGACATATGGTAAGCACTCAATAAATGCTTATTTCCTTCACTCTTCTTCCCTAAAATGAAGTTATCCTGTCTCCTCTAGTTGAACCTTATAATTTTGCTCACTGGGTAGCAAATACCCACTGAAAAACACATTCATAAAATAACAAATGTTTGCTTATTAAATTAACAACAGTATTTTTTCTTCTCAGAGTATGCCAATGTCACAAGTGACACATTATCAGATATTTTAATGTCAATTACAGTGTTCTTGAAATCATTTGAAACTCTAAATAGCTTAAGCATTTAAAGGAAAAGGAACATTTTTTCAATTAATAATTAATTTGAATGTAAAGAATAACAAAAAGAAAAAAGAATACTTCAGTATATAGAGGAGATTATATGGGAAAATATAAATCTATATTGCCCATAGTTTGCATTTTAATACATATTAATAAATTAAACCTCTTATTTTCAAAGCTGCTCAGCTTTTCTGAGTTTCCTTCTGAACTTCCTTCAGTTCAAGGGAGGGAAGTATTTCTGAACCTTGATTCTCCTCATGTCAAGATCTTCTAGAAAGGCAATAATCTAAGAGCTAAAGGCTCAGCCTTTAGGATGCAGCAGGAAGGCCCGTCCTCTCTGCCACCCCATTCTTTGTTCTACTTTATCAGAAAGTTCTACTTTATAAGAATGAAAGATGAGCTAATGGTCCGTGTTAAGCAAACTCAAAAATCAAATATATCAATTGGGAGAGTAAAGAAGCACATTCCAAGAAAGATACAGCCAACTGGATCGCCTTCAGGAATGGAGTCTGCCCTGGCAAGCTGCTGAAGCATGAAGTTGATCTGTAACATTTGCAGTGGCTCTCCAGTTGGGCTGCTTGACAGTACCATGTTTCACTGGAGGATGCCTGGACTTCTGGAAGGCAGAACTGGTTGAAGGGAGAAGGACGATAAGCCCAGATCAATAACCCCACTTAGCACTTGCCTAGCATTAGCTAATTGATCTTGGCTATATCCTCTATTGGAATAGGTCAAGATCTTCATTTTACAGGACAGGAAACCTACATAAAGAATCTAAGTGACTTTTCCCAAGTCTCTCATGCAGCCAATTCTATGGCTGCCTTTGAATTTCAGCGCTGTGGAGCACCTTTCCAGACCAGGTCACCACGTTGGATGTCTACTCCAAACCAGGGCATTGTTCCAACTAAGCAATTACAAGAAATGAATGAGGCTGTCAGGACAACGGGATAGTAATAATGGCACTCTGTGCCCTCAACTCATTGCTCATCCAGGCATCTTCAAGAGTTTTACAGGTTGTGGATTTTCTCTTTCAACCTCCTGAGTGACTGCTCTCCTCCCTCCATCAGCAACGGGATTCTGAAGCACAGAAAGCATGAGGGCCTTTCACAGCATCCTGAAGCATACTGGTGGTGGGGTTAAAAGCGATACAAATGAGATCATACATGTAAAGCACTCTGTATATATTAAGTTACATAACTGTGAATTGCATTAATACTAATTAACTCTGCAGACTTGGTCCATTAGAAATCTATGTTATCCAGGTTCAACTAGACCTTTACGGCTACCTGGCAATCCTTTTATTTTTGTTCCAAATTGAATTGATTATACTGTATTTCAAGGCTCCTTCTCTTTCCTCAAGCTTCCTACCCTATTCCTTTCCCCTCATTCTCAGCCTGAGATCTCAACTTCTACTTTACAAAAAAAATAGAAGCCACCCAGTCAATTAATCAATATCCTACACCCTATGAATGGGTCTTTTTCAAGGCTCTCTCAAAAAAGGATATGTGTGCTATAGTGTAAAGAATGCTAAATCTAAAGGATGAGGACTTGGGTTCAAGTCCATTTCTGAAACTTCCTGTGTGACTTCACATGATCATTGGAGTGTCTTAGAACTGTAAACCTTTGATCCTATGACTCTGTGCCTTTAATCTCTCTATCCTCATCAGCTCCTATGGAGTCAAATATTATTTTCATTTTGTGTCAGCATGATGACCCAGATTTACATTTCCACCTGTAGCAGAAATAATATCCTAACTTCTCCTTCCATGCAGGCCAGGCTCATTTTAGTATTCAGCCATTCCATGAGACTTGGTTGGATAAGGAGTCTAAGGTCTTAGATAGTTAACATCACTTTCTCATTGCTTGAGTACAAAGTAGTCACAAGGAGCACTCATGGGACTCTCAGATTTTTGGAGAGTGAATTGAAATGGGAATTTCATTCAGCTGAATCAAGGGTTTTTGATACCTAGCCTTGCTAAATATCCTTCTCCTAATTGGCTAAGTAAACATCCTTCAGTTAACTGTTGAATTACCTACAAAATGAGTGCCCTATTTTTTTTCCCAGTATTGAACCTAAACTGTCAGAAAAGTGGCCCAACACAGAACATCAGCCCTGCCCTCTCTCCTTAATCCTTGTCATCTACCCACTAAACATTTCCACCTGTATATCCTATTGTTACCTCAAGCTCAGCATATCCAAAATAGAACTTATCTTCTTCATTCCTCCAAACTCCATCTTCCTAGTTATCCTAGTTTATTGTCACAATAAAAACTGGTGATAGAAAGAAACTGAGGTACAGAGTTTTACACATGATCAATTTTTTAACTAGGCTAGCAATTGCCAATAAAATGTATCCAAGCTTTCCTAGTAGCCAAGGACAAACAATGGTTTACATAGAGCATTTTTATAGCCAATCTTGAGAAACATGTTTTGATTGACTTCTAATTGGTTA
The DNA here is from genome assembly GCA_011680675.1 of Gymnobelideus leadbeateri. Classification (NCBI taxonomy): domain Eukaryota; kingdom Metazoa; phylum Chordata; class Mammalia; order Diprotodontia; family Petauridae; genus Gymnobelideus; species Gymnobelideus leadbeateri. The sequence continues at coordinate 408,123 of WOXC01011523.1, read as the reverse complement.
AGGGTTGACTAAAATTGAAATGAGGAACTTGGTTGATTTTCCATATTGGGCTAGATGGAGTGGTAGGAGTGGTAGGAGGCATGTCAGGTACACAGAAATCATCAAACTATCTATCTGAAGGCTATAGTATTTTATATTACATCATGAATTAGTGAGCTAGCTAGAAGGTGAGGCAGTCATGTTAAGCATGGTTGAGAGTTTAACTTAGGCTACCACAAAAGGAAATGTAGATTACCACAACATGAGAAAACAACCACACCAGCTCAGCTCTGCAGGAGCTCCACTGCATAGAAGTTCAACTCTGAAGAAATGAGGAACTTAAACTCTTCATACAACGATTATTTATCTCTTAATCTAAAAACCCTTAGACCTTAGAAACTAAAATAAGCCAAGAGGATAATTAATATTAGCTTAATTAAGAACTATTTGTTTCCAAACCATCCTTTACTCTTCTCCATTTCTCCCCCTTTCCCTCACTCCCATTGCCAAATAGTCTAATCAGCTACCAAGAGGTTAACTTTGCCTCCACAACAACTCTTGCATTTGTCCCCACCTCTTCCTTTCACTGCCTTCACCCTAGTTTAGGCCCTCATTTTCTGCTACTTAGATTATTCATGAAGTTTCATAATTAGTCATGTTTTCTCAATATTTTCACTGCTCTAATGCAGTAGTGTCAAACTCAACACACACACACACACACACACACACACACACACACACAAATACTGGGGCAATTAACATAAGGAACTATGCAGGCAGCATATAGACTTAGTTTTAAAATGTAATGCTTGGGCAGGGAAGGAGAGAGTTTGGAACTCAAAATTTTTAAAAGAGAATGTTAAAATAGTTTTAAATAAAATATTAAATAAAAAATAAAAGAAAAATATAATGCTTTATTGTATTTTATTTATTTTCTTAAATATTTCCAAATTGCATATTAATCTGGTTTGGCAGTATTATACCTCATACAGCCTGTTGGACACTTGTTTGACACTTCTGCTAGAATTAATCCTCCCCAAAGCTGCTAAAATAACCTTGCTGAGGTACTTGCTTTCTCTGACCAAAACTTTCCATGATTCCTTACTGCCTCAGGATAAAAACCAAATTCCTTAAGTAGACTTCCAGACATTTCCAAACATTTCCCATCATCTCCTTTCACACTTTTTACTTCATCCAAAATAATCTACTAATTATTCCCTGAGTTTGGCTCATTTTCTTATCTCCATGCATTTTCACAAGCCATCTCTATCCACTCCCCCATCCTTGGAATGCACTCCCTCATTACCTCTACCTATCAGAATCTTTATACTCCTTTAAGCCTCAGCTCCCAATATAATAGAATCTCATAAGTGAAAGAACCTCAGAGAGCCTCTAATTCAATTGTACCTGAACAAGAACACCTTTTTTAATATACCTGACAATTAATCGTCAATCCAACCTTTGCTTGTAAACCTCTGGTGATGTTGACCACTACTGCCTACCAGTATAGCCATTCCAACTTTTTGGTACCATTTCATTGGTCTTTTTTTTCTTCATTTTATCAAGTCTGCCAGACAAGGTTGTCATAGAAAGGCATATGGTGGGGTGTGAACAGGCTGCAAAACATTAACAACCATAAATTATGCAAGAAAGGTGGCATGAAAGGTGGAATCAAAGATCCATTCAAATACAAAGAAATATCCAGGAAGAAACAAGTAATGCCTTTTTCTTCCTTATCTTTCAAAATTCTTCTACAAGTGAGTTTGAATGAATGAAAGTGGAAAATAATGCATTTATTGAGGGTTCATTGATTTATTAAACACTACTCTGGCCCCTCTGAATAAAAATACAAAAGCAAATACAGTTCCTGTCACCAAGGAGTTTACATTCAAATGAGAGAGACAGCATGACAGAGAAGCAACATGGCCAGGCATGAGATCTTGGGTACCAAAGTTATGAGATTATGAGTGAGGTCAAAGAAAATAGAATGATACACCCCATCAAAGAATAATGGCAGAGCCATTAGCCATGGTTCATGGTTTTAGATTTGGACAGTTATTGTTTGGGCTTTGCTCTTGAAGAAGACCATGACATTAGGAAGGTGTAACTGAATTGGATTTAAGTGGGGGAGGACTATGCAAAGTCATAAGCCTCACTTTCTCCTCTGGAGCCATTTGGGTCCAGTGGCAAGATACAAATCAGGACAACTTCCCTCATGTATGGAGGGAAGAATAAAGGAAAGGATATGCATGCATTCACACAGTAGATCATAAGACTGTGAAAGAAACATACAGAGATCAGAAAGTGAAATGACTGGCAGTACAGAGCTGATACTTTCCTGAAATAGTAGCCCCAGAGAGGAGATCCCCAATCAGGGCAATAGGGCAATAGGACTGAAACTCCTTCATTGTAGCAAGGCAGTTTGTGAGACTGTTGTAGAAATGGCTAAGCAGAATTCACATTCTATTCCTGACAAGATTGAAACACATTAATAAAAGGATGGTGAGTAAACATATACAATGCATGAAACAGTGTTCACAAAGTGCCAATAAGACTTTTTAAAGAATAGGCTCTCCCAGCCTTGCATCATTTCCTTTTCTGACAGGGTTACTAAACTGGGAATTAGGGTGATGATGACATATAGTTTATATAGATTTAGCAAAGAATTTAATATAGCTTCTCTTTGCTTGTAGAAAAGATGTCAATATGAGAGCTGGACAATAGTATGGTTAGGTGGATTTGGAACTTATTGGATGAATAACTCCAGTCAGTAGTTGCTAATGGGTCAATGCCCATGTGAAAGAAGCACTCCAGTGGAGTGATTCCAGAATTTGTGCTAGGCCCTGTGCTTTTTAATATTTTTGTCCATCACTTGAATAAAAGGTATAAATGGCACTCTTATTCAATGGTTCAGATGATAGAAAACTAAGTTAACACATTGAATGACAGTCAGGTTCTAAAAGGGAACCAACAAGCTAACACATTGAAATGAATACAATATAATTAATAATAATAATAATAACATTTATATAGTGCTTTAATGATTGCATAGTGTTTTATAAATGTTATCTCATTTAATGCTCACAATAATCCTGAAGTATCCTACTAACTCATAACTCATATTTATAGAATACTTTAGAAATCAATCAATCAGCCAATAAATATTTTTAAGTTCCTACTATGTGCCAGCTGGTGTACTAAACAGAGGATACAAAGAAAGGCAAAAGACAGTCTCTAACCACAAAGAACTCATGATCCAACATTTTGGGGGTTATTTTGTTGTTGTTATTTGGTTTGTTTTTTTTGTTTGTTTGTTTGTTTTTGAGAAATACCTTAAATCCATAATCTCAGTCCTAAATATAACCCTTGGGAGACTGGTACTCTTATTATTTTCATTTTACAGATGAAGAAAGATTCAGAGAGAGACTCTCTTCATAAGTCTCTAGCCTTTCTCCATCACATCACAGAAGCCTTCTTATTCTGGAAGATCACCCTGACCCTGCAGCCTTCTCAGCCTGAAAACTCGTCTGGCTATTATACCATTTCTCATACTGGAAGCACACTCTCCCCCTGTGGCTCTTCCTCTAAACTTCCATATTAAGGAAAACTCCATGGTTACCCATGTCTTCTTTCTTCTTGGGGATCCTCTCCCAACTGTCTAGACTTTCTCTACCATTGCTCCTATGCAGGTACCTTCTCCTTAGCTTTCTTTTATGTGTTGACTTTCACCATTAGGATTTAAGCTCCTTGAAACCAGGAAATTTCTTTCTACTGGTAGTTAGTTTCTACAGTATCTTACACATAATAAATGTTTAATAAATGCTTGTTATCTTGAATAGATTTGACTTACTTGACTTCCCCAGGGTCATCAAGCTAATAAAAACTCAGTTAAGATTTGAACCCAGAGTTCTTGACTCCAAATTTAACTATATGTCATGCTGCCTTTCAAAATAATTAAATAATTAATGATAATCATATATATATATATATATATAATTACATATTATATATATATATAAACTATAAATAATTAACAACACCCCTCATCAATCAATTTTTCCTCAAGTCCAGCTGAAGAAATTGCAGAATGTAAGGGGGAAGAGGCAATGATAAAGACAATATTGTTTTAAGGTTCTAAACAAAGAGCAAAGAACAGTTTATATTTTGTTACCCCTTCACGATCTGAAAATCAGTTCTTCACTCGAGCTTGATATAATTAGAGAATGTCTGGCCATTGACTAGTTGAAAGATTAGCCATGTCCCTGGTAGCCTTTAAAAAAACAGAACATACCTTCTAGGGAGTAGGCAGAGCAAGAGATGGTTCTATGGAGTATTAGCTTTGGAAGCTAAAAAGAAAGCCAAGGATGGAAGAACTAAGGCCTTGGGAAGGTATTGCTCCTCTCCTCTTAGGGAGATTTTTTTTTCTCTTCTCTCTTCACATTGGTCATGGCACCAGTCAGAGGAGCCATTCACCCAGAGTAGAAATCTCACCAAAAAAGGAATGAGAAAGTTAGAAGAGGGGGCAGAGCCAAGTTGGTGAAGTAAAAGCAGGTTATTTGCTTGAGATTTCTGCCAACCCTTCCAAATACCTGTAAAAAAATTACTCTAAGCAATTTCTAGAGCTGCAGAACCCACAAAATGACAGAGTGAAACAACTCTCCAGTCCAAGACAGCCTGAAAGATTGACAGGAAGGGTATATCTCACCAGGCTGGGAGTTGAATCCAGTCTAGAATGGGCCATGCTGGCATAGACAAGGCCAGAGCAGGCCTCAGGGGACTGAATCACTGAGAGCTGTGGCACTTTCCAGACTTTTTGACCCACAAATGCCAAAGACAGCATAGAAAAGTCTGTGGAGCGCGGAGCCAAGACATTGGGACACAAAGATTCATCTTCCTCTAATGGAAAAGTCGATGGGGGTATGGGAGAAGGTATGGGAGAGAGCAGATTGGAGGAAGCGATATCTTGTGGGACTGCTATTCTGGGAGGTTGGGTAGGGGAATAATGGGGGGAAAATGATTGTAACTCAAAATCTGGCGGAAATGAATGATGCAAAACAGAAGTTAATAAAGTATTTGTTTAAAAAAAAAAACTAGCGAAACTGTTCGAAAGGTTACTGTCAGAGAAATATTTAGTCACTGTAGGTCAAAAAATTTCCAATAAACCATTCCTGAAAAACAAAACAAAAAAAAAAAAAAACAAAAAAAAAAAGAAAAGAAAAGTCTGTGGAAAAACTCTGTTGGACCTGGGTGAGAGAGGATCGTGGTCCAGCCCCAAGGCTTCAGAGGTGGTGGTAGAGTTGGTGGCAGCAGTGGTGGCAGCAGCTGCGATAGCAATAGCTGCTTCCAGAGCTCTCGGCCCACAGATGGTATTGCGGTTGATCAGCTGATGAGAGGGGGCTTGCAGGGACCTCTTTGATGGAGCCAAGGCAGGATTCTATCACTTTGCCCTGCTTGGATCTGGGTCACAGTCCTGGGTTTCAGTCCTGGGGTGAGGAGGAGCACTGGTGTGGCAGAGCTTGTGACTGTGGTGGAGAGGGAATCCTCACAGTTTCAAGGAAGAAAAGAGTGTTTGTGTCACTCACAGTGCAGAGCATAGGCCAGGAAAGGAGTAAACACCTCTCCTTTGATCATAACTCCTTAGAAGGGCTGAAAATCTACAGGACCCTAGAAGTATCTCTAAAAACAGCTGCCCAAATCCCTGAAGCTTAGGACAGTACACCCACACCCACCCCCACTCCCACTGGAAGCAGAATTCTACCTTGACAAAAAGTCAGAAAGCCAAGTATTTGGCTGGGAAAATGAGCAAACAGCAAACAACATTAAAAAAAACGCAGATAGTCAGAATCTTACTTTGGTGACAAAAAAGATCAAAACCTACAATTAGTAGAGGACACCAAAATCAAAAGCCTCCAAGAAAAATTTGAATTGGTCACAGGTTATGGAAAAGCTCAAAAATCAAGCTTACTTGATTTTGAAAATCAAGTAAGAGAAGTAGAGAAAAAATTGGGAAGAGAAATGAGAGAAATGCAAGAAAATCATGAAAAATGAATCAACAGTTTGCTGAAGGAGACCCCCAAAAAATACTGAAGAAAATAACACCTTTGAAAAATAGACTAACCCAAATGGCAAAAGAGGTCCAAAAAGCCAAGGAGAACAAGAATGTCTTAAGAAACAGAATTGGCCAAATGGAAAAGGAGATCCAAAAGCTCACTGAAGAAAATAATTCCTCAAAATTAGAATGGAGCAAATGGAAGCTAATGACTTTATGAGAAATCAAGAAATTATAAAACAGAATCAAAAGAATGAGAAAGTAGAAGACAATATGAAATATCTCATTGGAAAAATCATTGACCAGGAAAATAGATCCAGGAGGGATCATTTAAAAATTATGGGACTACCTGAAAGCCATGATCAAAAAAAGAGCCTAGACATCATCTTTCAAAAAATTATCAGGGAAAACTTCCCTGATGTTCTAGAACCAGAGGGGAAAATAGAAATTGAAAGAATTCACTGATCATCTCTTAAAAGAGATACCAAAAGGAAAACTCCTAAGAATATTGTAGCCAAATTCCAGAGTTCCCAGGTCAAGGAGAAATACTGCAAGCATCCAGAAAGAAACAATTAGAGCATTATGGAAACACAATCAGGAGAACACAAGATCTACCAGATGCTACATTAAGAGATTAGAGGATTTAGAATATGATATTCCAGAGGTCAAAGAAGCTAGGATTAAAACCATCTATCCAGAAAAACTGAATATAATTTATCAGGGGAGAAATGGACATTCAATGAAATAGATGGCTTTCAAGCATTCTTGATGAAAAGACCAGAGCTGAACAGAAAATTTTACTTTCAAATACAAGAATCAAGAGAAGCATGTAAAGGTAAACAGGAAAGAGAAATTATAATGGAATTATTAAAGTTGAACTGCTTACATTCTTACATGGAAAGATGATATTTGTAACTCATAAGACATTTCTCAGTATTAGGGCAGTTGCAGGGAAGATAGATAGATAGATAGATAGATAGATAGATAGATAGATAGACAGACAACAGACAGACAGATAGATAGATAGATAGATAGATACAGACAGACAGACAGACAGACAGACAGAGGGCACAGGGTGAGTTGAATATGAAGAGATGATATCTAAAAAATAAAATTAAGGGGTGAGAGAGGAACATATTAGGAGGAGAAAAGGAGAGGTAGAATGGAATAAATTATCTCACATAAAGGGGGCAAGAAAAAGCTTTTACAATGGATGGGGAAAGGGGGGAAGTAAGAGGAAATGGGTGGACCTTACTCTCAGCAGATTTGGCTTAAAGACAGAATAACATTAACACTCCATTGGGTGTCTTACCCTACAAGAAAGTAAGGAGGAAGAGGATAAGAGAGGGGGATGATAGAAGGGAGGGCAGATTGGGGGAGGACATAGTCAGAAGAAAACACTTTTGAAAAGGGACAGAGTCAAAGGAGAAAATAGAATAAATGGGGGGGCAAGATAGGATAGAAGGAAATATAGTTAGTCTTTCACAGCATAACTATTATGGAAGTGTTTTGCATAACTACACATGTATAACCTATATTTAATTGCTTGTTTTCTCAATGAGGGTGGGTGGGGAGGGAAAAGGGGAGAGAATTCAGAACTAAAGTTCTAAAAACAAATGTTAGACTTGTTTTTACATGCAACTGGGAAATAAGATATACAGGCAGTGGGGTATGGAAATCTACCTTGCCCTACAAGAAAGTAAAGGGGAAGGGGATAAGAGGGGTTGATAGAAGTGAGGGCAGATTGGGAGAAGGGATAATCAGAATGTATGCCATTTTGGGGTGGAGGGGGGAAGAAATGGGGAGAAAATTTGGAATTCAAGATCTTATGGAAATAAATGTTGAAAACTAAAATAAAGAAAAGAGAAAAATTTAAAAGAAAAAAGAAAGTCAGAAGACCAGTAAAGCTTTATAAACCTATAAAGAGTTATACCTATCAAGAACAAAAAAATTGGTCTGAGGAGCACAGTTAAATGACCTACTGAGCAGAAATACTGTGCCCATGCATGGGGAGCAGAATGAAGACTGTACAAAAAAAGAAAGAACCTTGTAATCCTGAGATATTGGAGGGATGAATGGACTTAACCAGTTTCCCTAAGTGTATGTTTCTTTTCTAGTGTGTTCTGTGTATGTGTCTATTCTTTCCACTGACATGGTTTTATGTTCATTGGATTCTGTGTCCCAGTTTATGGTGGGAATTTTGAGCTAATTGTGTGTGTTGGCAGATTATTGGAAATAAATTCACCAGTGGGGGCTCATGCGCTATAGGTTTATGAGTACAGACCTTGAACCAAGGGTAGTTATCTCTTGGGGACCCAACCCATGAGTACAAGTTTGGGAGTAGCCCATATGGAACTCTGTAACTAAATGTAAAGTTATATACTTAGATTTTTAAATCAGCTTCATGAATAATAGATGGAAAAGAACTAACTAGAGAGAAGTTTATTTTTTTTAAAAGATCTGAGGGGTTCTTTAGAATGCAAATCCCAGATAAGTTTACATAAGATAAGGTAACCAAAACAGCTTGAATAATCTGAGACTCCATTAAAAGAAGCACAGTATCTAGAATAAGGTAGGTTATAGTCCCCACAGACCTTGCTCTGATTCAACCACATTTGGAATATTGTGTTTAGTACCTTATAATAGGCAGGCCATTGATAAGTTCAAGATCATCCAGAGGGAGGTGATTAGACTGAGAAGGCATTTGGCACCAAGTCTTATATGAATCAGCTGAAGGAACTAATGAAGTTTGGCCTGGAGAAGACACAAGGTGAATATGATAATTGTCTTCAAGTATTTCAAGGGATGTCATGTAGAAGAAGATTAGACTTTTCCTTCTTGGTTCCAGATGAAAGAACCAGGAACAACAGGATGAAGACATAGAGTCTGTTTTATTAGGCTCTTGATATGAGTAAAATTCCTAATAATTAGAGCTGTCCAAAAGTTGAATAGATTGTCTTTGATTGTTTCCTCCACACAAGAGAGCTCCAAATAAAGACTGAATTCTTGGACTAGACTAGGGTTCTGAGATCCCTTCCAACTATTAAGATACCATAATTTGGGGGCAGAGCCAAGATGACGGAGTAGAAACAGGACTTCAGCATGGCTCCCACTTCCACCTCCTCCAATTCATGTAAAAAACATTACTCTAAACAAACTTCGGAGCTACAAAACCCACAAAATGACAGAAAGAAGCTAACTTCCCACTGAAGACAGTCCAGCAGGCTGGCAGGAAGCAGCCAGCACAGCATGTTAGGATCCGAGCCCAGACCTGAGCATGAGCCCGAGGTTTTAGCCTCAGGGTAGCCACAAATAGACACTTCTGGAGGAAATTCAGATCACCAGCAGCTGTGGCGATTTCCATAATTATCAACCCATAGAAGCTAAGGACAAAGTGAGAGATCAGTGTAGTGTGGACTCTAGGAACTGGGAGTCCAGGAGTATGGTCTGGCCTTTGCCCCCTGGAGGGAGAAGCATCTGAGGTGTGGAGGCTGTGCAGCTGTCATCACATGGCTGCTTCAGAGCTCCTGGCATGCAGATTGTAGGGGGACCAGGCAACCAGTCTGAGGGGTAATCACTCTTGCTTTAACCAGCTTGGATCTGGATTGCTCTCTAGGGTGGAGATCCAGGGGTGGGTGACCAGTTTGCCAGAGCGTGTAGAGGCTTCAGAGAGTGCACCCAACTAATTGCTCCAGCAGCTGTGAAAAACCCAGCAACTGTGACAAAGCTCCCCTTTCTGGTAGCATAGTTCTATTGTGGCAAAAAGCTCAAAAGTCAAGTAATTGAATGGCAACATGAGCAAGCAAAGGAAGCAAAACAAGCACAGAAATCTGACTTTACACTACTATTTTGGGGACAAAAAGGATCAAAGCATGGGACAGGAAGAAGACAGCAAAGTCAGAACTCTTGCACCAAAAGCTTCCAAGAAAAATATAAGCTGGTTACAGGCCATAGAGGATCTTAAGAAGGATTTAGAAAACCAAATAGGAGAAGTAGAGGAAAAATTGGGGAGAGAAATGAGAATGATGCAAGAAAATTATGACATGAAAGTCAACAACCTGACTGAAGAAAGTAATGCCTTAAAAAATAGACTAACTCAAATGGTAAAAGAGTTTCAAAAAGGCAATGAGGAGAAGAATGCCTTAAAAAGCCAAATTTGCCAGATGGAAAAAGAATCTCAAAAGTTCACTGAAGAGAATCATTCCTTCAGAATTAGATTGGAGCAAATGGAAACTAGTGACTTTATGAGAAATCAAGATACTATTAAATAGATCCAAACAAATGAAAATATAGAAAGCAACATGAAATATATCATTGGGAAAACCACTGACCTGGAAAATAGATCTAGGAGAGATAATTTAAAAATTATTGGACTACCTGAAAGCCATGATCAAAAAAAGAACCTAGAAATCATCCTTCAAGAAATTCCTAAGGAAAACTGCCCTGATGTTTTAGAACCAAAGGGCAAAATAGAGGTTGAAAGAATCCACCAATCACCTCCTGAAAAAGATCCCAAAAAGAAAACTCCAAGGAATATTATAGCTAGCTACCAGAGTTCCCAGATCAAGGAGGAAATATTACAAGCGGCCAGGAAGAAACAATCTAAATATTGTGGAAATACAATCAGGATAACACAGGATCTGGCAGCTTCTACACTGACCGATCAAAGGGCTTGGAATATGACATTCTGGAGGTCAAAGGAGTTTTAATAACCAAGAATCACCTAGCCAGCAAAACTGAGTATCATGTTTCAGGGGAAAATATGGTCATTTAATGGAATAAAGGACTTTCAAGCATTAATGATGGAAAAAAAACAGAGTGGAATAGAAAATTTGGCATTCAGATACAAGAAGCAAGAGAAGCATGAGAGGGTAAACAGGGAAAAGAAATCATAAGGAACTTATTAGAGTTGAACTATTTACATTCCTACATGGAAAAATTATAATTGTAACTTATGAAACTTTTCTCAGTAGGAGAATAGTTGAAGGGAATAGAAATGTGTGTGTACATATACATATATATGTATGTATACATACATATATGTCTATATAGGAGGGCATATGGGCACATGAATACATATTTGTGTGTGCATATATGTGTGTACATGTATACATAGACAGAGGTCACAGGACCAATTGAATAGGAAGGGATGATACTTAAAAGGTGAAATTAAGAGGTGAGAGAGGAATATAATGAGAGGAGATGGGGAGAGACAGAATGGGGTAAATTATCTCATATAGACGAGGCAAGGGAAAACTGTTACAATGGAGGGGAAAATCAGGAAAGCAAAAAGGAATGAGTCAACCTTATTCTCATTGAATTTGGCTTAGGGAGGGAATGACATACACACTAAATATCACCCTACAGGAGAGTAGGGGGGAAGGGGATGAGAGGGGGGATAATGGAAGGGAGGGCAGGCTGGTGGGGGGAGGGAAGTTGGAAGCACCCACTTTTGAAAAGGGACAGGATCAAAGTAGAGAATAGAACGAGTGTGGGGTGGGATAAGATGGAGGGAAATGTGGTCAGTCTTTCACAATATATCCACTATGAAAATGTTTTGCATAGCTACACATGTACAACCTATATTGAATTGCTTATCTTCCTCGTAAGGGTGGGTGACAAGGGAGGAAGGGAAAGAATCTGGAATTCAAAGGTTTAAAATCAAATGTTTAAAGAATATACATATTATTATTATTATTGCTGCTGTTGTTGTTATTTTACATGTAAGTGGGAAATAAAATATACAGGTACTGGGGCATAGAAATCCACCTTGCCCTACTGGAAAGTCGGAGGGAGGATGGGGGAAAATATGGGAGAGAATAGATTGGGGGAGAGGTTATTCAGTGGGATGGTTATTTTGGGGTTGTGGGTAGGGGGAAAATGGGGAGAAGATTTGTAACTCAAAATCTTGTGGAAATGAATTATGTAAACTAAAAATAAACAAAATTTAATTTTAAAAAAAGATTCCATAATTCTTTTTTTTTTTTTGAGGCAATTAAAATTGTGACTTTCCCAGGATCGTACAGCTAGTAAGTCTCTGAGGCTGGATTTGAATTCAGGTCCTCCTGACTTTATGGCCAAGTGCTTTATCCACAGTACCACCCAGCTGCCCCAAGATTCTTTAATTCTAAATCAAAATGCCTGACTAGGAGAGGAAGTAGGTCAATTGTGTCAAGGGTGAGAGATATGATCAGTCCCACATGTTCCATTGTTATCCATGCAATATCAAGAGATCTAGAGGAAGGATCCCCAAATATTGGGTGGTCTACCTCAAAATATTATGCTCACAGAGGAACATTAACAAGAATCCCATAAATCTGAAAAGTATGCATGTTTAGTAATTCGCATTGTTGGAGGGAATACCTATACTGTGATCACCAATAAATAAATGAAAAATGAATGGAAAACTACTTATTAAGCATTTACTATATGCTATTTGAATTATGAAGAAAGCAAGGGAGTTCCAGATAAACACCTACTCAGCTTCATTGATTTTATTAAAACTTTTGAGTGTGGATCACAACAAAATATGGCAAGTCCTCAAAGAGACGGGAGTACCAGATCATCTTATTTGTTTCCTGAGGAACTTGTGTGTGAGCCAAGATGCAACAGCTAGAATTGAACATAGAACAACTGATTTGTTTAATTGGAAAAGGAGTATTGTAAGACTTTATATTGTCACCTTATTTAACTTACATGCAGAGTACATTGTGCGAAATGCCATAATGGATGATTGAAAATTGGAATTAAGGTTGCTGGAAGAAATATCAACAATCTCAGATATGTAGATGATACAATTCTGATGGCAAAAACTGAAGAGGAATTAAGAAGCCTCTTGATAAGGGTGAAAGAGAAGAGTATAAAAGCTGGCTTGAAGCTTAACATAAAAAATCTAAGATCTTGGCAACTGGTTCCATCACTTCCTGGCAAATAGAGGGAAAAGAAATGGATTTTAAATTCTTCAGCTCAAAGATCACTGCAGACAGTGACTACAGCCATGAAATTAAAGGATGTTTATTCCTTGGAAGGAAAACTATGGCAAATCTCTACAGCATACTAAAAGACAGAGACATCACCTTGCCAACAAAGGTCCATGTAGTCAAAGCTATGGGTTTTCCAGTGGCAAAGTATAGCTGTGAGAAATTAACAATAGGGAAAGCAAAATTGATGCTTTCAAAGTGGGAAGACTTTGAAAATCCATTGGACAGCAAAGAGGTCAAATCAGTCAAGACTTAAATTAATTCAGGCTACTCACTGGAAGGTCAAATATTGAAACTGAAGTGTAAATACTTTGTCCATATAATGAAAAGACAGGGATCATTGGAAAAGACCCTGATGATCAAAAGGACTGGAGGCAAAAGGAAACAAGGACAGCAGAGGATGAGAAGAACAGATACTGTCACTGAAACAATGAACATGAACTTGGTCAGACTTTGAGAGATGGTGGAGAATAAATGGGCCTGGATGCTTTGGTCCATGAGGTAATGAAGAGTTGGACACAATTGAATGATTGAACAGCAAGAAATTGCTGGGAATACAAGAGAGTCCTTGCCCTCAAGAAGTTTACATTCAAATAGGGAAAACCATACAAATAGACCCAGCAAAACAATAACAAATATTTAGTGATGATTTACATTAATATTATGAGTAAATCCCATCTGTCTCCTAATTCTCAGACCTATCATTCAAAACTGCTTCTTACATGTACTTTTACATGTATATAAAATATATAGGAAATTACAATCTTTATATCAGTAAATAAATGTTCATTACCACCATCTTCCTCATTCATGATAGAAACACAGTTGGCCCAAATTGGGTAGGATAAGGGGTTAACAGCTAGGTACTTTGCTAATGGAAATAGCCCTCTGTGTGGCAGAGGAGTGGGGGAAGAGCTAGTGCAATTAGTGGATAGCAGGAAGCTGAGAATTCATGCTGAAGAGCCAGGGAGGGTTATTCTGCCATGGAAAAATAGCAAATGGGGGAGTCATGAGTACAAGGCAGGTCATTACTTAGAGTTCCCAGACCCTTCATCTATATTGACAAGGGCAAACTATTGAATCAAGCTAAGAGGTCAAGAGCCAAATAATAAGTACACAGGTAACTGAGCTTTTCACTGATTGACAGTTCCAACCCTTCCCCCACTACTCAGGGCACCCTCTGAATATCTCTTTTGTGAGAAACCTATGTGGGCCAGTCACACACCCTTTAGCTTTTTAACAATGTCACTGCTGTCAACTGGTGAGGTTTATAAATGTAAAAGCCCTGAGTAGTGAACCATTGACTCAGAATCATAGAATATTTGTGCTAAAGGGGAATTTTGAAATAATCTAGTCCAAGGGTTCATAATCTTTTCTGCAACATGGGCCTCTTTGGAAACCCTGTGAGTCCTATGAACCCCATTCCCAAATAAGATTTTGAAATGCATAAAATAAATTACAGAGAATTATAAAGGAAGTCACTTATACTGAAATGCATTTATCAAAATTAGTTGTCTTTCATTTTAGAAGAGGACCAAAATGACATCACTATGTTAGAGTCAAGTTTCAGTGTGTCCAACTATGGCTGACTGGACTAATACGAGCTCAGAATGCTCTACCATAGATCAGGCACAAATAGTCCATGTGAATAGTTGGGATGGAGTCTCTAAATTTGTGTATCTTGGGTTTCTTTTGAATTACTTCAATTTTGCTTTGCTCATAGAGCACAGCACTTTCTCCAGTGAGGGCACGCCATACTGAGCAGTCCTGTGCCAATGTCTCCTATGTCACAAATCAATTCCAAAGTTCTTAAGAGAGGCCTTGAGAGTGTCTTTATATCACTTCTTCTGACCACCATGTTAATGTTTTCCCTGTGTGAATTCTCCATAAAATAGCTTTTATGGAAAGCATATGTTTGGCATTCAAGCAACATAGCCAGCCCGTCAGAGTTGTACTCTCTGAAGTAGAGCTTGAATGCTGGGCAGTTTAGTTTGAGTAAGGTCCTCAGTGTCTGGTACCTTATCCTGCCAGGTGATCTTCAGAATCTTCCTAAGACAATTCAGATGGAAGCGAGTCAGTTTCCTGGCATGGCGCTGGTAGACTGTCCAGGTTTCACAAGCATACAACAATGAGGTCAGCACAATGGCTCTGTAGACCTTCAGTTTGGTAGTTAGTCTAATACCTCTTCTCTCCCACACTTGCCTTTAGAGCCTCCCAAACACTGAGCTAGCCAAAGCTATGTGTGCATTAACCTCATTATCAATTTGTACATCCCTGGAGAATATACTGCCAAGGTAAATGACTTTATTTACAGCATTCAGAATCTCTCCATTTGCTATAACCAGTAGCTCCATACATAGAATAGGCAGCTATGTAGAATAGTAGATATGGACCTGGAGTCAGAAGGACCCAAGTTCAAATCCAGACTTGGACATTTACTAGTTGTACAACCCTGGTTGAGTCTCTTATCCTCTTCTTGCTTTAGTTTCCTCAACAGTTAAATAGGGATAATAATAGCACCTACATTCTAGAACTGTTTTGATGATCAAATGAGATAATTATTATGAAATAATTAGCAGTGTCTGATACATAGTTGGCACTAAATAAATGCTTGTTCCCTCTTTCCCCTCAAAAATGTTTTTTTAAGTTTATGGACCCTGGGTTAACAACCCTTAATTCCAGTCCAACACCCTTTGTTTTAAATAAGTCAACCAAGGCCCAAAGATGGGAAGTAACTTAGCCAAGGTCATGTAGCTGAGTATCAAAAGACATAAGTCTTGTGATTTCTAGTCTAGTTTTCTTTCTACCACAGCATGTGTCCATAATCTGATTTTCCCCACCAAAAATAGCAAAACCATAAGCCTCAATCAGAAAGGATCTCATGTTTGATTGTTGAGGTAAATATCAATACATGATGAAGGACTAGCCTGAAGAGGGATAGAGACAGTGACAAGGTCACCTGCTGCCTACTGCAGGCCTGGAAAAGTCTCCTGGTCAGCACTTCTACATGTGGGTCCCTGTAACAAGAGAAGGCCATGCTTTCCAGATTCTGTGAAAAATCAGAACTTAAAAATAAAATTCAATTCTTGGCATTTGTGCAATACTTCCTATGCTCCAGGCTTAAATATTGAAACCACCCACAATAGCCTTGCCTCAGCCAAATACAATAAGAAAAATTGTCTTCCCTAGCATGATCACAATCCAAATGTCAGGGGTAGGACAAGGAAGGAGAGCAAAAATTCTCATGAAACCAGACCACTTGGCAGTATCGCTGGAGTTGGAGGAAGGGAGGTAAGCCCCTGCTGCTCCTTCCCCTCCTACTTGGGGTGGTACAGATGAGAATCATTCCTTGGGACTGACATCTGTACTTGTAACGGATTCCTGGTTATCAGGCTAGAAGCAGGAAGAACAATTAGGAATAGGCCAGGTAAGAGATAATAAGGGTCTCTGATATAAAGTGATATTAGTGAAACTGAAAAGAAGGAATTGATGAAAGGCACATTACTATAATGTGAGAAAGGACAGAACCTGGTGACTGACTGGATATAGGGAAACAAGAGAAAGAGGCATGATGACGACGCCAAGTTCCATGCTTGGGTGGGTAACTAAGAGCACAGCAAGAGGGGACTAAAAGAAAGAAATAAGTTTGGCTTGGCAGGAGATGCTGAGCATGGTTTTTGGTGGGCTAGGTAGGATATCATGAGGAGATGCCAAGTCGGCATTTAGAAATAGTTAAGGGTAGGAATTATGTCTTATATTTCAGTCTCTTCCATAACACCTAGCCCAGAGGTAAGGCACAAAGTAAGCCTTCAATAGCTGTTTATTGACTGAATAGACTGAGAGAACCTATAAGCTGTTACACTGAACTGAGCATTAGCAAGAAGGAAAGTGCTGGGAAGAACGTTGGCCAAATTAAACACCCAGTTGTTTGTGTGGGGTCTTTGTTTCTGCAAAATAAACTTTATATGTGCCCTTTATTATATATAAAAAACCCTCAACTGACACAAAATCATAGTAGTTTCAGTTCATTAACTCTTATTTAGGCCTCTTACATCAAAAGTAATGAGGGGATTAATCTTTGAATCCCAATAGCATTTATTAGGTGCCTGAAAAAATGTATACTATGTGCCTGGTACCTAATAGACACTTAAGAGTTTTTTGATTAATTAATAATTGATAGTAAGTGGTCTCCAGCATAAGCAAGGGGTTTAAATCTGTACTTCTGAAGGAGGTAGTATAGTCTGGTGGTGAAAGCATTACTATCTCTATATATATCAGCTGTGCCAACTTGGGAAATTCTCATCCCCTCTCTGGGCCCATTTCTTCATCTGTAAAATGAAGGGGTGGACTTTCCTTGCCTAAAGGCCTTTTCAACTTTAAGTTCTAAGACTCCAGGATCTGATAAATCAAGAATCTAGACTTGCTAGAAACCTAAAATGCCATCTGATCTAACCCCTACAGTGTACAAATAAGGAAATTTAAACCCAGAATGGGGAAAAAACTCACCCAAATTTTTTGAAATATTAGGAAATTGTTGATATGAAAGAGGCTACAATTAAAAAAGGGTAAAGCTCAGGAGATACCAGAAAACCTTTGGTGTAGCATCGTGACATGCTTGTTCTTGTATCTGGGTAAATGGTCTCTCTTAAGAGTTCCTTAGCTGAATAATTTCTTTTTATCTGATGCAGACACCAACTTATGCCTTTCTCTGAAGATATGATGAGCTTTGAACATATTAGGATTCAAGGCCAGTCATCACACAGATCAATAATTGCTGGTTGAATAGCTCCACAAGGCCACTCTGGAACTGACTTTTATAGTTCTCCTGGGAACCTAGGACAACCAAAAATACTCTTGTACTAGGATGTTGAGTAGTCTGTTCCCCTCCCAAAACGCACCCTGTAAATATTGGGGAGAAGGCACCTGGGATCTGGCTGCCATGCCCATAACTTTGGGGGAATTGAGATGACTCAGGATAGATGCCAAACATAAGCTCTGACCAGCAAAAGAGAGACCTAGGAATGTTAGTCATTTAAAAGGAAGACTTTCTTTCAATGCTTCACCAGATGCTGCCACTCAATGCTGATTTAACTTAGGATGGGGCTTAGGTGAGAGGAGACACTGAGGAAGGCTTCATGAAGATTCTTGCCTTACTTATATCAGGTCTTGAACAGTCATCTCTGAATCCTCATGAAGTAGAAATTACTCGACAATTCTCCAAACTCATTTTAGCTGTGGTCAGAATTATCGGTTCAGTCCTTCTACCCCAGAGGCAGTGTTTGTAAAGTATGACAGAGACTCTCTTCATCTTGGGAGAGGAAAATTCCCTGGGATTCTGGGCCAAATATGGGTCACTGATTAACCTTTTCATACAGTTTCTTTTCTGTTGGAAAAATTAGTCTGAAAGTTTGCTTTTTTAAAGGTTATTTTTTATGTGATGTTGTCCATCCTCTGAAGATGCTGTTGGCTGCAGAATTTTAGTGTCTGCATACATTACTGTATATATTACTCAGCATGTAGAGGTGTTTTAACAATTTATGCCTGAGAAATGAATTTATCCACTTGATAGCTTGATATTAGTAGAAGATTGAAACCAGATTCTGTTTCTTTCTTATAGATCATTCTTTAATTAAAAAAAAGGGAAAAAATAACCACCTTTATTCCTCAAGGAAAACCACACCCAATTAGCTGTTGGCTAGCCTTGTGCTATTCATTTTATGTGTGGTTTGCATTTCAAAATAATATTGAGAATTCTAATTTCTGAGCCAGCAACGCAAACTTGTTTTTGTCAGAGATAATCTTTAGAATCAGGAGGCTGCAGAGAGGTTCTCCCTCCCTAGATGTCTTCAGTCTTGACAAGAGAATTTTAAATCATATACAGGCTAGATTTGTTGTCCTCTGAGTTTCCAATGCTAAAGAGTCATATTCAAGTATAATACTCTGCATTGTACCACAGAATCAGATAACAGTCTACTGTGTAGACAACTTGACCATAAAAGTCAGAGCCAGTTGTTATATCTAGCTCAAATCCAAATCCTTCAAGCAATGAATCAATCAACAAACTTTTAAGTGCTTTCTATATACCAGGCACTGTCATGTGCTGTTCAAAAACATAAAGGTCTGACAAATATGAAAATATTCAGAGCAGTACTCTTTTGTGCTAGTATAGAAACAGAAGCAAGGTGGGTACCTGTCAATAGGGGAGTGACCAAACAAATTGCAGTAAATGAGAGTATTACAATATCATTATACCATAAAAAATTATCAATATAAAAAATATAAAGAAGTTTGGGCAAACATTTATTAGTTAGAGCACAGCTACATAAACAAAAAAGAGAAGTATTTCTATAATAACCACAATAATATAAAAGAGAAAACCTTGAAAGATATCACATTTCTGATCGATACCATCGCTAGTTGTGACTTTAGAGGGCTAATGCTGAAGCACATCTCCCTGTTTTCAGAAGAGAGGTAGTAAAATATAGGTGCAGGGTGAGATATATGTTATCATAGGCAGTCAATCTCTTGGTTTGTTTGTCTTAATTATATGTCATTGTTACAAAGGAGGGACCTTTGCTATTTGATTATGGTAGATAATCTGTTAGCATACCATATATTACACTGGATTGAATCCTGAACTGAAAGGGTAAAGTGAAATAGTATGAAAAAGAAAACAGCACTAAAACATTTTTAAAGGAATTCCTGATCCTTAGAAGAATGGTTTTGCCAATATTCAAGGCTATAATATAGCACTCCTCTCACTTTGCCTGTCCCTCCCCTTACTGTGAAGAGGAGAGGGGTATTGTCAGTTGGTCAATAAGCATTTATTAAGTGCCTGCTGTGTGTGAGGCACTAAGCTTCTGGGAATACAAAGAAAGGCAAAAGATAGTCACTGCCCTAGGGGAATTTACAATCTAAGGGTGGAGATAAAATGCAAACAATTATGTATAAACAAGCCACATATTGGGAAAATGGGAAATAATCAACAGAGAGAAGGTACCAGGAGTAATAGAGATTAGGAAAAATTTCATACAGGAAGTAGAATTTTCTAGGACTTGAAGGAAACTGGAGAATCCAAGAAGTGGAGATAAGGAGGGAGAGAATTCCAGGATTGGAGAACAGTCAGTTTAAATACCCAGAGCTGTATGCCAATAAGTAAAGGACAAGAATCAAGAGAGTAAGGCATATCACCAAGGTAAAATTCAAAGCACTGATGGTGACTATGAATATGCTGGCATAGTTCTGAATCGCAAAATATATCAGACTTTTGACATAGAAGACAGGAGTAAAACATTTATTCAGATACCAGAAAGCCAAATCCCAACCAGAAAGTCAAATCTATCACAGCAACAAAGAAGTTAATATTAATTTTATTATATTATATCATATTAGTATTCATATATATGTATATATATATGTATATATGTGTATATATGTATATATGTGTGTATATATATATATATATATATATATATATATATATATAAAAGAGAAGTTAACACTATCCCAAAGCCTTCCCACAAATAAACATTCACAAGTCTAGCTCTCTCCTGGCTGTATCCTCTCTCCTCCCTCTATTCTAACTGCTCTGACTCCCAATTTCCTCTGGGCTCTGCTCCACTCCTTCAGCAAACTCCTTCCACCACAGGTTCCATATGATTACATTCGGTCTACTAAGGGGCAGGGAAGATCTTCAAATTCCCAATACCATTACATAAAGATGCAATGAGAACTGATAACAAAGTAGCAGAAGGGAAAGGCTACAAATGTAAAAGGTCTCAAGGTCAGAGAGATAAAAGGAGATGTCAAGACAAAATGACAGTAGTCTCCTTCTGCCAGATCTGGGTGTTGAATCTAATCTTCTTACTCTAGGATGAGTGAGCCAAGGTAAGAAGCAATCAGAAGTCCCTTCCAGCAACAGGACACCAATCAGAAAGTTACTTCCCTTCAGGTGTTTTAGTTCATTCTGAATAACAAGTTAATATTTTATGCTATGAGAAGTCCTAGTTTTTGAGTGTCCACCTAAAGAATGGCCTTACTAAATGTGTGATTTGCTGCCCCCACCCATTCATCTTCTCTTACAACTTCATAGGACCTCTCACAGCTTCTCCTTCTCCAGTTCCTTATGCCTTGTGTAGGACTCATCAGAAGCTGGGTTTCACTTTGAGTCTCTCCTAGACTCACTAAACTGAGTTTTAAAGGGCATCTGAAGGTATGGCTTATAATGCATACACTTAAACTCTGTTAGCTATTAATTCAGTGTGTGTGTGTGTGTGTGTGTGTGTGTGTGTGTGTGTGTGTGTGTCGGTCTGTCTGTCTGTGTCTGTGTCTGTGTGTGTGCGTCTGTGACTAGATCCATGATAAATTAATTCCCTTATTGTGGGATGGGAGGAGAAATGGAATTAAAGATACAAGGAGGTAAGCCTGGCCTTCTAAAATACTCCAATGATAGATTTATTGCTTCCTTGTGGGTCCTGACACAATGGATGCAAACACTGAGAAAGGCACTGGGGAGTGCCAATGGGGGTACTTGGGATTTCAGTCATGCTTATTTGAAAGAGCCTCAAACTTCTCATAAAATTTCAATTTCAGATTTACATTGCTAATATGACAATCCTATCTGGAAGCTTTCTCCCCCTCCTTGAGAGCTGTCTATCTAGAAGGTTTAAAAAACAAAACTGTATCCCTGAATCTGTAATTGATAAAGCTAACTCTTTTCTAAGCAGCTTTTTATGGTTTCAACTAAAATGCAAGCTAAACTGAATTCTATAATGGACTATACTTCATAATAATTGTAGTATATTTGTATGCAAATAGCTGAACTGCATCTCTCAATTTCAGGCTCTGGCTGTGAAGTCACATCAGCTTGGGGTGGATTCTAATGAAGCATATGATATAATAGGTACCAAGTTGGGGAAAATTCAGACACACATTCCCAGGCTTGGAAACTCACCACTCTCCTCTGGAGTCCCAGGTCAAATGGTGCTAGAGGCCATAAGAGAAAATGAATTGGGTGGTAAATGTATAATATATACAAAATGAGTACAAAGTAGTTTAGGAAGAAGAGTGCATTAACAGCTGGGAGATTCAAGATGGTTTTCATATAGAATGTGGTCCTTGAGATGGATTTTGTAGAAAACTGGGGATTCCAATAGGGTGTACATTCCAGACATGGGAGATAGCGCCAATGCAAAGGCATGGCAATGGGATACAGGGTGCCAAATGTGCAGAATAGCAAGCAGCCCATCCTAATTAATATCCTTGCACTGTTGTAGAAGATAGAATAGGAAACAGGAGGTATGGTATTCAAGGAATACAGAAAGAGACCATGCCCCCATGCCCCATATGGAAATGTTTATTTTGTCATTATCATATCAATATGTTCTATCCTATTATAAATATTGGAGCACACTTTAAAAGATCTAAGATTGGCAAAGGTGATCTTTTAAAGTAGAAATCCCCTGCAAGAAAAACTATGGGAAGACAGGAACAGTAATACTTTTGGCAGAGCTATGAATTTGTCCAAAATCAACCAAGCTAGAGACCACAGAGAAAAGCTACAGTGAAAGAAGAAATGAGAGTTGCATTGTTTATGGAACATTTTCCTCACAACTTATAAGGCAGACAATACAATTCACCTCGTTTTATACATAATGTTGCTGAAGTTTCTCTGAGGGTAAGTGACTTGTCTAGGCCAAGAGGGTATCACGTAAAAGAGGGTATCACAGGCACTTCCAGTTCACATTTTCTGACTCATTTCTTTCTACTGTACTGCACTGGTTTAATGTTTTTTACAGGGTTGTATATGATCATAGATTTTGAGCTGGAAAGGACCTGAGACATTATCTAGCCTAACTCCCTCATTTTACATATAAGACTTAGAGAGGAAACTTTACCTAAGGTCCCACTGCTAGTTAGTAACAAAGACAAGATTTAAACAGAGGTTCAGTGACTCTAAATCCAAAGAAGAATAGAACTTGAGGTACCTAGATGTTCACAGGAGACAAAATTGAAAGGAGCCAGTAGCAAAACCCATAGCCTCAAATATCTATTGTTGTTCAGTTGTTTCAGTCAAGTCCTACTTTTCATGACTCCATTTTGAGTTTTCTTGGCAGAGGTACTAAGGTGTTTTTTTTCATTTCATTCTCTAGCTCATTTTTAGATTAGGAAACTGAGGTAAAGAGGGTTAAGTAACTTGCTCAGGTTCACTTAGCCAGTAAATGTCTAAGGTAGGATTTGAACTCAGGAAGATGAGTCTTCCTGGCATTCTATCCACTACACCACCTAACTACCCACAAGTACCTATACAAATATCCAGAATTTAGGTAACGAGAATGAAGAACTCATGGTATTAATTCAAGGAGGCAAATTTGAATTCATAAGCATCAATATAGGACCCTGAAATATTATCTTTTCTTGAGGTGTCCTGACTCTGTTCATCTCAGGACAAGTATTTATGCTGGAAAGGTCATTTAACCAGGATCCTTGGGCTGGCTCTTTTCCACAGGTCAACTCCTAACTGCCAGGACTAATTTTCCCTTGAATCTATTGGGTCTCTTCTCTGATATCACAGTCATTTTTTAAAGCTTGTTTAAACTTCTTTGCTCACTGCTCAATACTATTTCTCCTACTGGCTGAATAGCTTCCATGCAATATGCCATGGGTGGTAGTAAAAAAAAATGAGCAATACTTGCCTCCTTCCCCCAACCATTCTAATTGCTGCACTGAAGCAGAGGCACAGAGGTCACAATCCACAAAACTGCTTCTTTAACTTGATTATCCCTAGAGCTGGTAAACTGAGTTTTTTAAAGGCTACCAGCGGCCAATCTTCAACCAGCCAATGACGGACTGCCTCTCCAATTCCAGGACAGAGAATTACTTCATACTTTATCTAGGGGTAGAAAGTCATAGACACAACGTTAGACTCTATTTAATCCATTAACACATCTATTCTAGTATCTGCCCCTTCCTTCTGTGATTACATCAGCTAGACTAAGGGGAGACTTATTCTGTTCTACTCCACTCCATTCCACTCCACATAATGATAACTAGAAACAAAAAAAGAAGGTAAAGCCAATCTTTCAAAGTGGTATGAGTTTCCTGATCCTATGTTCTATTAAGTACAGCCTTTGAGAACCTGGTGTCACCTCCAACCCACCAGAATCATCGGCATAGAACTTTACTGAAGAATTTTGTCATTAACAAAGAAAAGTTCAAATTTATATATGGACTGAAGGAACAATACTATTGCCAGCTGCTTCCATTACCAGTCAAGCCAGGTTAAAAAAGATTAACTGGGTACTTGGCATTGTAGAGACAAAGCAACCCTATCTTATCAATTTACTTGTTCATTTTTTCCCTTTTGGTACACGTTGTACATGAGACAGTGTGATATGGTGGTTAGAAAGCTGCCCAGGAAGTCAGGAAGGCTTGAGTGAAAGTTGAGTTTCTGACACATATTGGCTATGTAACATTGGGCATATCTTAAATGTCTCAGACACCTCTCTAAGATTAAGTTGCTGAGTAATCTTTGTTCTGAATAGGTAGACGTAAGGC
Source organism: Gymnobelideus leadbeateri (assembly GCA_011680675.1). Taxonomy (NCBI): domain Eukaryota; kingdom Metazoa; phylum Chordata; class Mammalia; order Diprotodontia; family Petauridae; genus Gymnobelideus; species Gymnobelideus leadbeateri. The sequence goes on along the minus strand of WOXC01011523.1, from coordinate 383,559 downwards.
CTTACATTAAAGAAATATCAGGTCCAGGCAAAACAAACAAACACACACAATAAAAACTCCCTTGATTAGTTTCTATAAAATGGAAATAATTGGTAAATAGAGCATTGAAGTATGTTGGAACCTCACTACTATGTCATCTTGCCTACGGGACCACTTTACAGGCAAATTCTCCTTAAATATAATGAAACAGCTTTAAAATAGTGATTAAAATAGTAATCTGAACACCAAGACACTGGAGTTCTATTCCCAACATAACTTTAAAGTTTTGTGCTTGGGGCAGCACAAACTGATTGGGAAAAATGGTTGAAAATTTTCAGAAGAAGAATAAAAGACTTCAATTCAACTTTTAAACCAAGATACCACAGGTGGTGTTTGTGAGGTCAGCATCCACCTGAAATGTAGCTGACAGAAGGAGGAAAAGGGCCATCTGGTGGCTTCTTATTATAGCTATTTTTTTTTTTCTTGCTAACTAGATGCAAAGTACTGTTGTTTATCAGCTAATGGGGTACTGAAAGCGCTTTGAGTACCTTGTAAATTCAGCACCCTGGACAAAGCCCTGTTCACTGCCACCCTAGTTACTCCCAGATCTGACTTAATTAGTTAAGTGCCTTTGGACCAAGACAGTTATAGATGATTCTCAATTATGCCTTGATTAGTTATATGACCTTAGATGGGTCACTTAATTATCTTTGACTTCTTTTACCTCATCCATAAAATGAAGGCACTGGTCTAGGTGATCTCAAGGATACTTTTCAACTCTGTCTATGATTCTATACATCAGAATAGTGAGCACAACTTATCCATACTTAAAGTGAAGCAAGATGAAACTATCTTAAATCCAATTCAACATTGCAGCAGGTTATATTCTAGTCAGGGCTCGGTACACATCTCAATAACCACAGCCTCTGAATTTACACTTTGTAACACTGGGGAACGTCGACATTACAGAGAAATTCACTCACCCTCAGGGAAATCCTAGTTTATAGAGAAAGATGATCCCCTGAGAGGCAAAGAACAATTCAGAGCTGTGATAATGCTGAGTAAGTTGTAGCCTCAACATGTAATAAAGTCAAGACCCAATCATTTTGTAACAGTTATAATAAGGCAAAAGAAAGATTCCATCTGCATACAGACTATTGAATTACCTGCCACCTTTGAACTATGTTGCCTTGGTTAGAAGAATCTAACTTCTTCTGGACATATACCAAGACAGAACTGATACCCCACCTACTTAACTACAAATGCCTTTGCTAAGGATTTATGGTATGTCAGGAGACCCTGACTAGTTGACATGTAAATGTATACATATCCTCTCTCTACTATTTCTATGACTTATACTCAAAATCTTATTATTTACAGGTTTTCAGGTTGGACCAGGAAGGCAAAGGAAGAGAAGGCAAGGCAAGGATTGGGAAGGGAAGAAGGAAGGAAAGAAATAAAGGAGAGGGGAAGGAAAAAACAAAGACAAACTTAATTCACTATCATAAAACAAGTAAAGACTTTCAGAGGATCTTATTAACTGGATCAGCTATCAGTAATTCTTCTAAAGTGAGACATGAGCTTTTTGAAGTTGATATAATAGTGAAAAGACAATTTCTTTTAAAACACTGAATTGCTATAAAGAAAAAAATGCTTAACATCAAGATAATATAAATACAGAAGTACTGAAAATTGGAAAAAATTAATTTTTACTGAAGAAGTTCACTTTTCTCATTCAAGACCCTACTAAAACAATAGTCAGAAGTACTACAGGTGAACCCAAAGTATCTGGGCATCTTCAGCAGAGTACAAAACACATACCCAAAAATTGGAGGAATTTTTTTCCAATAGGCTTAGACTTTTGTCCTCACTGAGGAATTCTGATAAAAATTTTTATACATATACTGAAAAGTAAAATTTTTCTGGAATTACAGAAATTCCAAAAGGGATATGGAATTTTTATAACATGCTTACAACATGCCATACCTCATTTAATGTTATAAAAATTATCTAAAAGATGAAGATAAACATGCTTCAGTGGCCAGAGAGCTTGCCCAACTTAACCCCCTTTGAAGAGCTATGGTCTATTCAATGGAGCAGGATTTGGAAAAACAGACCACTCCTCAAAGATGTACTTACCTCTCAATGTGATAAACATATGGTTTCATGGTGAATAATTAAAGAATAAGTATCAAAGTCTTTGTGAATGCAATGCCAAATCATTAAAAATAAGTGATTGTAGCCAAAAGGAAACATTGCATATTTAAAGCTTTTTAAAGATGTAAAAAGTTTATGTCAATAAATAATTATTTCACTTTCACAAGTTAATTTGAACATTACTATATAAGACTGCATATACATACCTATGAACTTTTAGTACCACTATAATATCACCCTGCTTTGCTAGACTACAGGGAGGGCTCTAAGCATAACCACTGACATGGTTTTAGCTACATGCTGGCAACCTCTCCACCCTGATTTTAAGCCATGTGAATTTCTAAGCTTAGGAAAAACGCCAAGTACATGAACTGAAATGGTCAGTAGCATTCATAAGGAGACTGAACTCTGGCTCTTCCAGAGCTGAATTATTGCCAGTTCTCCATTATCCACACCAAGAGAAGGGAGCCAATGCATGCTTATCCTCTCCTCCTCTCAAATTAACTTTGGACTTCTTTATATGGAGATGGAGTAGAAGCTTATCCTTGCTCATTAGGTTTGGCTCAGACATTTGTCTCAATTTGCATTCTCAGCACACAATCTAGCTGAGCTGTCTGAGAAAGTGACATGGGACTGTATTATGCACTGGGAGAAGCTGGCAGGGGATTAAAAAGTGGTCAAAGATAATTCATAAGGATAACTACACAGGTAGACCCATGTTCCCTTTAAATAAAAACTTTGCTCTCAGGGGCAGTATTATAGGATCATAGATTTAGAGTGATAAGCAACTTAAAATAAAATACTTAGGATTTCAAAAGAAATTAATTGTATAAAAACAGTTATCTAATTTTTAAAATATCTTTGATGAATTTTAAAACATTGATCTGAGAAGAAGTCCATAGGCTTCACTAGGCTATCTAAGGAGTCCATGAAGGGTTAAGAAATCTTAATCTTGAGGCAGCTAGGTGGCACAGTGAGTAGAGCACTGGCCCTGGTGTCAGGAGGACCTGAGTTCAAATCCAACATCAGACACTTAACACTAGTCATGTGACCTTGGGCAAGTCACTTAACCCCAATTGCCCTGCCCTCCCCCCTCAAAAAAAAATCCTAATCTAGTTTCATCCGCTCTTTTAACAAATTAGGAAACAGAGACCTGAGAGTTGAAATGATTTCTCCAAATCACACAGATAATGATATTCTTTAATGTGACCCTAAAAGGCAATTAGTATTTCCCAAATATCTTATCTTCTATTAATAATTTTAAGCCAATTATGCATAAATGTGTTTTTTTTGTTAAATCTATTTGTATTTTTAATATATACCAGTATGGCATAGAAGAAAGAGAACTAATTTTAGAGTCAGGAAACCTGGGTTTGAATCTAGCCTCAGATATTTAATAGTTGTGGTGATTACAGTCACTTCCCTGGGTTCCAGTTTCCTCAATGGGAAAAAAAGAGTTGGTCTAGATCTTTAAGGTTCATCTAACTCTAAGTTCTGCAATCTTGTGGCCCACCAGTTTTTTTTCCTTCCTCTGCTGAAAAGGTCTAATCACTTTTGGTTATCTTCCTGAACTATTAGTATTGGATGGGCTCTCAGAAGTCATTGAGTTTAACCTCCTACCCAGTTATGAATCCCTTCTGCCACTTTCCTTTCAAGAGAACATCAGCCCTTGCTTCAACACCTCCAGTAATGGGAAACTCAATGTCTATCAAAGTCAGCTACATTCAGAGATAACTGATTGTTAGGTTCCTTACATCGAAAGTCAATTTGCATAAAGCAACCTCACCCATTACCCTCATTTTCTTGATTGTTTTAGCTGCCCTTCTCTGGACTCTCCAGCTAAAAATTCTATGAGATGATCTCGCAATTCACTACCAATGGAAGATAACATAATTATAAACTACTTTTGAGAAGGGACTATGTCATAGTATTTGTATCCCCAGAACCCAGAACAGTGGTTAAAACATAGCAGACACCTGATGCATCCTTTGATTGCTCATTTATAATTCTGAATTACAGTAAGTTTACTCTCTAAGCAAAAATCTGCAAAGCAACTTTAGGAGTCACGTAGAAGAGGCAGAGGTACACAAATGAATGCCTAAGAGTTTCTATTTGCTATCTCAAAACATAACTTCCAAATTAGCATGAAAAAAGAAGTTTGTGCAAGAGCATAGACTGGCATGAAAGGTCAATTTTCCTGTTCACACACAAGTCAGAAATGCACAATGCTTTCCAAACTTTTCCAATTTATTTCCTAATACCTAGTGTCCTGACTACAAAGTCAGGGTACAGTTCCCTAAAATAAGGTAAGCATGTCATTGTTTGTATCCAGTGGAGAACCAACATTCATTTTAGCATAGGTAAGGTCATATTGTAAGACACAGGAAAAAGATAGAATGCTATGAGTTCTGTCAAATCATAGAATCAATCACATGAATCCATATTGAAAAGTGGATTTAAATTGGCCACATGAGTAAGGGGCTACTTACCATTTGAGGGAGTCAACCAGTAGAACAGAAGAAAGGTAGCATTGGGCACCAGATAGAGTGCTAAACAGTCAGAAAATTTTATTTCCAGTTCTACTTCTACTCTCTGGATGTCAGTTTCCTTCCTTATAAAGGCAAAGCTAGATAACTTCTGAAATCTTTTCCATTGCAAAATATGTGATTCTATGACAAGATCAATGATTCCTCAACCTGTAACATACAGTTATTGCAAGAAGTCAGCAAATCTATAATTGAGCAGATCTGACTCTTGCAGAGTAAATAAGTTATAATATATATTAATATGTTTAAAGTTTGTAGGTGCTACTATGATTACTAAAATATCAATTCACTAGACATTACTGAATTCAAAAGGAGATTTTTACTACATATTTTCAATAACAAATTTAAACAGTACAATGTGTATTGAAGCAATATGATAATATCCACAATTTTTATTTTTTAAAAAAAGGGTTCTTATACTCTAAAAGGCTGTGAACCATTGAATGGTATCCAAATTCAGTTATAATAATCTAAGAACTTGGCAATTTAATTGACAGACAGCTAAGCACAAGACCTTAGAGGAATGGGGCACCAAATAAATACCTGGAAACAGATCCTAGGAAGAAGGTAAAAGAACCTGATAAATAATACCAAAGGGCCATAGACAAATTGCCAGTTTCACAGTTTTTATCCAAAGCCCACCCTGCTGGGATTTATTTAATGGTGAGTGAAACATTACATTTGAATTTTACTTTGCAATTTTTCTACATTTTCTACATTTTCATACACATCATCTTATTTGGTGCTCCCAACCATTCTTATGAGGGAAGCAAGAGTTATTATGTGATTTTATAGATTAATCAATCAATAAGCATTATTTAATACAAACTACTGGGGAGCACATTGGATAAAGCACCAGGCCTAAAGTCAGGAAGACTCATCTTCCTAAGTACAAATCTGGTCTCAGACACTTACTAGCTAAGTGACCCTGGGTATGTCACTTAACCCCTATTTGCCTCAGTTTCCTCATTTGTAAAATGAGCTGGAGAAGGAAATGGCAAACTACTTTGGTATCTTTGCCAAGAAAACTCCAGATTGGGTCACAAAGAGTTGGAAACAACTGAAAAATGACTCAACAACAGCAACAGATGCCAGGTACTGTGCTAGACACAGGGTACAAATACAACAATGAATGTCTCTGCCCTCCAAGTGCTTACATTCTACTGGGGAACACAACTCATATACAGATAAGTCTATACGAAACAACTTAGGGGTACTTCAAGCTGAGATGAGAAAAGGTTTCATGTAGAAGGGAGCAACTGAGTTGAGTTTTGAAGGAAATAGAGATTCTAAGAGACAGAAGTGAGGAAGGAGCATGTTTCAGACATAGGAGACAGCCAACATGAAGGCAGAGATAAGACGTACAGTATCCTGTGTGAGGAAAGGAAGAGAATGAGGAAACAGAGTCTCAGAGTGGTTTGGTGCTAAGCCCATAGTAATACAGCTTATAAATGAGGTAGTAGGGGGAGGAGGACTTGAACCCAGATCCAAGCACCTTTCTCTATGTCCAGTGGTCTTTCCATTATGTCACATCATATCATATGCCCTTCTCTCTAAGAATCTTCAAAAAGGTACATTAAATGCTTTTATATACATTACACTACTCCTCATTGTACCTCTGTGAGACAGGTTGGGGGGTGGTATATGGCATCCCCATTTAGCAGAGAAATAAATTGAGGCCCTTAGAGGCTAGTGTTCATGCCAAATTGTGTAACTAGCCAGTGGCAATCACAGTCTGTTGGAGTGTCATGCTAACACCTTTCCAATTGTATTCAGGAGCATTTATATCTTCCTTCACCAGGGAAATGCAAAAATGTCAGCTTCTCCCTGGAACCATTTCCAGCAAGGTTGCTTCAGAGTGAGCTCATCCCTCCAAGTTTTTACTTCCAAGTTACAACTACTTTATATTCAGAGCCCAAGTCCTATTTGAAGGCTCTCATAAAGAAAGTTGTTACATTAGAATTGAGTGAGATTGTCTGAATTGTTCCCCATACAGGGCAATATTTTTACATTATCAACTAAATTAAAAGCCATACATTATGTTTACATGCATTATGGAAACTCATTTAAAATTCTGTTTAGCACACATTTGCAGAACATTTGCTGATGCAATGGATTGCACACTTACAAATCAGGTATAAATCAGCATTTGGCTGTAGGTAATAATTTGGGACTGGCAATCCTGATAGTGTCCATTTGGATCTGCCTTTTATTGAGGTTAAGATTCATCTCTAAACTCTTATTCCTCAGACCCATGAAGGTATGTAAGCTGAGCCCAAGAGTATCACCTAAGTCTGCAGCCTATGTGCCTATATAAGTGCCTTCAGACACTTGTCTAAATAACTCTATGTGTGATCAGTTATCTGAGCACCCTAAAGGAAAAGCACCCAGCTCTGGCTCCATTCTGCTTTGCTTCTTGAATTAGAAGCCGTGGGTGGATGCTGTAAAGATGCAGAATTTGGCTCGGTGAAAGGAAAAACTTCCTAAAAATTACTGCTCATCCCTCAAGTTCAAATGGGCTCCCTAAGGTAAAAATTTCCTTATCACAAGAAATCTTGCAGTGAAAGTTAGTAACCAATTAATGTTGATGGGATGGGATACCTTGATGGCGTTGTAGCTCAGAGAAGGGATCACTTAATTAAAAGGAAAAAGATAGGTAAAAGAAGGAGTAGAGTAATGCTGCATGTTTTCAAAAAGTATACATGCTCAAGGGAAGAAATCCATTCAAGAAGGAACTATGGTATTTTGAACTCCTAAAGAAGGAATCAAGAATATTTTGGTGAAAATCAATGGGAGCACAAGTAGACAATACATTGTTTTTGGAATATACTATAGACCCCACCTGAAAAAGAAAAAAAATAGATAAGGGAGTTCAGGAAATTATCACAAAGCTGACATAGAGGCATAATATAGTAGTGACAAGAAATGTCAATCAACCTAGTATCTGCTATAGTGCCCCTTCTCCTAATAACAGAGTAGCTAATAACTTCTTGACTTGACATAATGGTAATTTCAACTTTCAAAAGGTGGTGGAGTAAACAAAGGGACAAATTGTATTTTTAATCCAATAAAGAATAACTGTCTGCTGGAGCAGCAATGGATCAACCAAAGGGAATCGATCAACAATAATTACTTAACAAGTTCCTACTATGTGTCAGGCACTGTACTAAGTAATGGCAATAGAAGTACAAAGAATAAAGCAATCCTTCCTCACAAGAGATTGGTGAAGAATTTTTGGAGGGACATCAGACACATAACATATACATATAAAGGTATATGTACAACATAAATACATAATAAATAAATAAACATACAAAATAGTTAAATAAAAGGTGTTATTGTTATTACTGCTGTTATTTGTCCTTTGAGGACCAGTGATATCAGAGGTGATTTCTTGACTTGTGCATGAATTGGATTTAAGTTAGTCTGAGCTGTGCAAAGTTGTCAGTCTCACTCTGTCTTCCTGAGTCATCAAATTCCAGTGGCAGGACAAAAGTCAAGACAACTGAACAACTGTCAAGACAACTGAACAAGCTCTACGCACTACACCGCACCTTCTTCAGCTGCCTCTTTGGCTGATATGAACAAATGGTTTTCTTGGGGGGGGGGGTTGGAGGGGTGAAGCAGGGCAATTGGAGTTAAGTGACTTGCCCAAGGTCACACAGCTAATAAGTGTTAAGTGTCTGAGGCTGGATTTGAACTCAGGTCCTCCTGATTCCGGGGCCAGTGTTCTATTCACTGCACCACCTAGCTGCCCCTGTGATGGAACAAATGTTCTCATTTGCCCATTCCATTGGGGGAAGTCTTCATATGCTTGGGGTAGACATCCCTCTAATCCACAGAGAGATCCAAGACCTGTCAGTTACCGTTAAACTGGTTTGGCTCATCTGCCAAGATGGTTTGCTGAGGTGTGGGTGGCTACAGCATCTTGGACCTACAGGTGAGAGCTGGATGAAGGTGGACAACAAATGTGGATGAGTAGCCTTGAAAAGGACTTGGAAAGCCATGACATCAGAGGTGCTAGTCCTCCCCGAACACCCCATTCACTTCTAAATACAAGGCAAGTTGAGAGGGAGAAAAATAGCAGTTCTAGAGATAAGGAAAGGCTTTATTGTAGATGATGTTTGAACTCCATCTTTAAGAAAAAGTGAGACTCAGTGAGACAGAGGTAAAGAGGGAGGCATTTCAGGCTTGGGGAATGGCCAGTGCAAAAAGAAAGTGATAACTTATATTACTATTTAAGTTATAGGAGAGAAAAGTTGAGACATGCACCCTAACCTGTCATGTACTCTAGATTTGAGAACAGATTTCAGAAGGTTTGGAAAAAGAATAGGTAAGATCACATGGAATAAAATTCTTTAAAGTCATACCAGGAGGGATGGCAAGCTCTCAAAAATGAAATTCTGAAGACACAAAAATAAAATATTCCAATAAAGAGTATTCTATGAAACTGATAGGAAACTCACCAAGCAATTTCATTTTTAAGAGGCATGTAGAAAAGATGGAAGCAAGGGAAGATAACAGTAGATTAATACAAAAGTGTGACATAGTCCTATAAAAATAGTCAGTCCTAAAGCTAAGTATGAGGATGGTGAAATAAACTAGGTACAACAAAAATGGTCTATTTTTAAAAACCTGTATTATAAAGGAAATGGAGTCTCAGAAACGGGATTTGCATACTACTTAGAGTGGAGAGGACAGTAACTGGCAATACACAGAAAGTGGAACTATTCAACCCTGATTTCACTAGGAAGAAAGACAACTAGCTTTATTAAGTGCCTACTATGTGTTGGGTACTATGTTAAGCCCTTTTCAAACATTATCTCATCTGATAGTTTGCCAAAAGAAGGATGGGTTTTGGATTAGAAAAGATAGAAGAAAATTACTAATCTGGAGTTAAAAACTGAAATGATTAGGAAAATAGGAAGAGCGCCCATAACTGTCCTCGATGAGTTCAAGTCACTAGGCCCAAATGGACTATTTCTAGGAACTGGCAGTTATGTTCACTCAACCACTGTCAATGACCTTTATAAGAGTATAGATAATGAGAGAGGTGCAATAAGACTGGAAGAGAAATAATTCTGATTTTCAAAAAGGGGAAAGAGTGAGAATACAAATCATAGGCCAATGAGTTTGACTTGGATATCTGGCAAAATTCTAGAGTCTACAATTAGAGGAATGCTTAGCAAATATGTGGAAAACAATGATCACAAAAATTCCGCCTAGCTCCATCAAGAGCAAGCCATAAAACATCCTAAAATTAAAGCTATCCATACTGCATAGGAAAAGAATAGAAGAATATATTTGGAAACTAAGGTGGTACAGAAAACAAAAGATATTAACAAAGGCAAGAATTAAAAATTAAAACTATCTATAAGGAGAATTGGTTGCCTTGGATGAAAAATGAATGGAGAAAAAATATTTATTAAGCACTTACTAAGTGTCAAATTCTGGGAATACAAATACAAAAACAGAGTTCTTAACTTCTAAGAGCTGAATTTCTAATGAGGAAGATAACACAAAAAAGAGAATGATGTTTAGAAAGAGGATTTTAATCTGGAAAGTTACAAGAATGGTGCGTGAGATTAGGGAAGGATATTGATATAATCCATTCAAGAACAATGGTAGAGTTTATTTGATCATGATTCATGGTTCAAGAACTGGAGGAAAATAGAGACAAAATATGTACCTGTGAAGGACATAATGCATTATTTCCCAAAAGATTTCTTTAATCAAAGGCTATCAGAGATGTCAAACTCCAACTAGTGCAATCTTAACTAAACAGATTAAAATGTAATTGTGAAACATCTAGCAAAATAAATCAAAATCCATTACAAAATTAGTAATGTTAAATTGTAGTTTTCTAAGTCAATATAGAGCTTGCAGGGATCCACTTCTATTTGAGTTTGACACCACTGGCCTACAAGAGCAATGGGCATATTATAGAGATAATTTTTATTCTGGTTGGACTATTTTTACCTTGAGATTTTATTATGAGGGTTATTTATACAAATCTATCAAAAATTCTATATAAATTGAGAGTGTGAGAATAGATACAAGACCCAAGAAAATTCCTATGAATGGGATGAAATTTGAATATTTCTCTTACATCTAGTTAAGTGGACTTTGACACCAGGTCATGTGAGAACAAGACAAAGAAACACAGACAAAGACATGGCTGTTTATCATTTGCCCACCATGAAGAGCTTTTGAAAAAAAAGTGAAGAAAACTACTTGGTTCTGCTGCTATTTTAGCTGCTTGGAAGGAAGGACTTGGAAGGAAAGACAAAGAAAATGACAAGGAGACCTATGTGTCTTCTAAGTTGAATCAACAAATATTTATTAAGCACTTAATATGTTCCAGGCAGGGTACTAAGAGCCAATTATTCAAACATAAGCAAAAAAAAAAAGTCTGCCTTCAAGGAGGACTTTCTCCTGCCTTCTAATGGGTAAAGCAACATATGAAAGGCAACTAAAAGGAGGTGGAGTAGAGAGGTCACTCAATGGATATTTATTAAGTGTCTACTATTTGCAGAACATTGTGCCAAGTTCTGGGGATACAAAAAAAGGCAAAAGAAAGAAATTGCCCTCAAGGAGCTCACAAGCTAATGAGGAAGATGACAAATAAATATATATATGTACAAACTATTTAAGGATAAAAAGAAAGAGAAGTCACTGAAGTTAAGAGAGGTTTGGAAAGGGATCTAGAGAAGATGGGATTTTAGTTTGGACTTAAGGGAAACCACATAGCAGGCAGAAGCAAGTCAGAAAAAATGCCCAGAGCCAGGAGGTGGAGTCTTGTTCCTAGAACAGCGAGGAGACCAGTGTCACTGGATCTCAAAGTACATGTTGGGAAGTGAGGCATAAGAAAATTCAAAAGGTTAAAGGAGGCTAGTTTACAAAGAGTTTACCACGCCAAAAAGGTATATTTTTTCATTTGTTCCTGAACGTGATAGGGAGCCTATTCAATAAACTGGGTGACATGGTCAGACTTGCACTTTAAAAAAAAGTTACTTTGATAGCTGCATGGGGAATAAATAGGAGTGGGGAGAGACTTGATACTGGCAAAAACATCAGCAGGCTATTGGCAGTAATAAAATGTGAGGTGATGAGGGCTACACTAGAATGGTGGCAGTGTCAGGGAACAGAGGAGGGCACAACCAAGAGATGTTACAAAAGTGCAATTGGTGAGTCTTGGTAACAAATTGGATATGTAGGAGGATGGGAATGAGAGACAATGAGGAGCCCAGGATGATCTCTAAGTTGTGAACCTAGGGCACTGGGAGGATGGCATTGCCTTCTACCATAATAGGGAAGCTAGCAAGTGAAATGTTTGGGCAGGGAGAGAAATAATGAGCTCTGCTTTAGACTTATTTAGTTAAGATGTCCTCTGGAATCCAGTTCAAGATTTTTTCAAGGCAGTTGGAGATGTGATGCTGAACATACAGAGATATTAGAGCAGGAAATTATAGATAGGAGAACCATCAGCATAGAGATGGAGCTGATGGATAGGAGCTGATCAGATTACCAAGTAAAGTAGTACAGAGAGAAGAGAAGAGGACCTAGGACAGAATCCTGTAGAACACTTGCAGTCAGAGAATGTGATCTGGATGAAGATCTAGCAAAGGAAACTGACAGGTAGGTATCTGATAGTTGGGAGGAGAATGATGAGAGAGGGAATCCCAAAAACCTACAGAGAAGGGAGTATCAAGGAGAAGATGGTGATCAATAGTGTCAAAGCAGCAGAGACGTAGATGAAAATGAACACTGAAATTAAGACCACTGCATTTGGCAATTAAGGGACCATTGGCAACTTTGTTTTTATGAAGCAATAAGGTGAAAAGTCAAATTTTAAGGTGTTAAGAAAAAAAGTGAGAAGAGAGCAAGTGGAGGCACTTACTGCAGATGGCATTTATTACAAATTCAACCACAACGCACAGAAGAAATATAGAATATTAGCAAGGATGGGAGGATCAAGTGAGAGTGTTTTGAAGATGGAGAAGACATGGGCATATCATAGGCAATAGGGAATGAGTCAGTAGACAGAGAGAGACTGAAGATAAGTGAGATAGTGGGGATGACAGAGATAAGCTGACCAAGGAGACAAGATGAAATGAGATATGCGAGGGTAGAGGACTTAGCTTTAGTAAGGAGTTAGCCCCCCTCTTCATGTGAGACAGAAGTGAAGGAGAAAATAGTGGCAGAAAGCATACGAGTGATATTATATAAGAAAGAGGTCATAATGGTCTCAGTTTTTTCCATAAATATGAGGTAACCTCAGCTGAGAGGGTGGTAGGAGGGAAAGCTATGGACGATTTGAAAAAAAAACTGAAAAAGTTTGGAAGAGCTATCATGTGGAGTGGTACAGTGAGTTGATAGAGGAAGTAAGGTTGCTTAACAGTAGTGAGGTCCCAGATGATATTGTAGAACATAAATTTGTAATGTACCCAATCATAATGGTGGTATGGTTTTCTCTACCTTTATTGAGCAGGACATTTGTAGGAGTAAAGGCATCAGATAGTGGGAATGACCCAGGACTGAGGCTTGACAAGAAGCAATCAGCAATATGATAAAGGAGCAAGAGACTCAAGAGAAGGGGATAATGTAAAGTTGAACTAGTTCACCGAGAGATCAAGGTGGAGAAAAGAGGAGTGGTAGAGCAGCCTGGGAGAGAGCTGAAGGGTCAAAGATTTAAAGTTCACAGTATGGACAAAGAGCAGGTCTGGTGAGGAGAGGCTAAGAGAGAGGTAGAAAGCCAGTAGATTATCATCAGATAAAGGGATTTTGGAATTTGTGAACATGGAGGTTGTATATTTGTGAGTGAAAGCAAGATCAAGGGGGTGGCCCTCTTTCTATATGGCTTAAGTGGGGTAGAGGAGTAGGAGTGGGAAAAGGTACCTGCTTGGGAGAGAGGGAATGGCAGAGAAAGCCTGGAGAGTCCAGACTGGAGCCTGGAGAAGAATGAAGATACGGTTGACCTGGACATGTTCCTCAAAATGGAGATTCTGGGAGGAAACAACCAATCAGAAAAAGTGACCACAGGGGCAAAGTGAATTTACAGGGTGTGAAGGTTTCAGATAGACAACAACTTCTGGGCTAAGAAGTTTGCTGTGGCAGGGTGAAAAAAATCTGGAGAATCAAGAGTGGATCCCAGAGAGGAATGAAGTCCTTCCTATAACTTCCATTCTGGTCAAGGCATGTCTTCTTTGTTAGTGTCTTCTAGAAAGTTCTAGGCTGCTCCCCAGCCTCTCCTAAGTGTTGGAGGTAACTTGATATTCCTACATTCTAAGTTCAATGACTGGTCTGGGGGGGTCAGTAAAGTATCTCTTTTTTTTCAAGGAATAACCCAATTTGGAAATAAATTCATCCAACTTAGTCAACAACCAAAAACAAGCCTCATGACTTGATGCTTGCTTTTTCTGAGATATGTTATTCTTCCTATATACAGGTAGAAGAGGGGTGACATATTATTCCCTATCTCAAGCATCTAGAAGATTGAGATTTATGCAAAAAAAAGAAGGAAGACAAATGGATACCCTGCTTGGAAGCTTCTACAGGGCAATTAGTAGAGTTCAGAAAAGGAAGAAACCTACCTTCACATAAGGTATTTCGTTTAATATGGGGACTTGATACCTCTAAGGATATATTAATGGAGAAAAGTGATTTTGCTGTCAGGGAAAAAAGTCCTAGCAATTAGAACGGTCCAAAAGTGAGATAGACTGCTACGGAAGTTATTGAACTCCCTATCATTAAAGGTCTTCAAGTGTAGGTTGATGACTTCTCATAGAGTGTATTGTAGTAATGAGTCCATTTTTTTAAAAAATCAACATTGTCAATATGATAGCTATGAGATAAAATCTCCAAGTTTCTCTAATTATTAGAGATTCGGAACATTTTTTGTTTGGCTATAGAGAGTTCGGATTTCTTCACTTGAAAACTACCTGTTCATATCCTTTGATGATTTATCAATTAAGAAATGGCTTTTATTCTTATAACTTTGAATCAGTTCTCTATATATCTTGGAAATAAAACCTTTATATAAGAATTTGCTGTAGATTTCCCCTCTAATTAGCTTATTCCTTTTTCTCTCGATTGAAAAACCTTTATTTCCTTAACTTTACCTCTTAGGAAAAGCTAGGCTACATGTTATCTAACCCATTTGAATTATTTACTAGAGTTTCTCAGGCTTTTCATTCTTTTAAATAGCTTATTACAGCTTAAAAAAAAAACTATCTCTGCTTTCTCATCTTTTTAAAAACAGTGAGAATACTAAGAGTCTACCTAATTAGTATCATAATGGAAATGGATGCTTCCCAGTCCTTACAGATTGCATTCCTTTTTTATTCCTACCAACATCTCATTTTCTTTTTAATACCAGTATTATATTGATAACTTTAATTCAACTCGTGGTCAAATATAATCTTGAGGTCATTTTCTACTGACTACCTCAGTACATTTGTATTGTTGGCTTTGTAATTGGTAGCAGACTACCTTGTACTGGTCCTTACCAATTTACATTTTGTTTTGGTAATACTATTCTAATTGATCAAGGTAATTTTAAATTTTGTTCTTGTTTTTTGGAGCCTTAAGAATAATCCTTCATTCATTCATTCATTCATTCATTCATTTATTCATTCATTCTTGACCTCTGAATTCAATGAGACAGAGAACTCCCAGTAGGGAAACTGTGGGCAAGTCACTTTATCTCCAGTACACCAGGCACCTTTGTGCAATTGCAGTAAGGAGAATTAATTTGTGAGGGGGGAGAAGGCTGAATTTGTAGTTAGAACATCTTTCCTTGAATCTTGCTATGATCCGTTTTTGGTGTTGCTGTTTCAGTCATGACCCCTCATGACCTCATTTGAGATTCTCTTGATAAAGATACCAGAGCGGTTTGCCATTACCTTCTCCAGCTCATTTAACAGATGAGGAACTGAGACAAACAGGATTAAGTGACTTGCCCAGGGTCACACAGCCAGAAAGTGTTTGAGGCCAGATTTAAACTCAGGAAGATGAGTTCTTGAAGCAAAACAAACAAAAAATCTCTGTCCCACTGGGTTATTGGGATACTCTATTAACATACTGTATGATGTAGGCTAGGGCCCAGTGTTTTATCTACTGTACCACCTACCTACCCCACTATGATCTTTTACAAACTGGACAAATCACACTTTCTCTGCCTCTCAGTTTCCTCATTGGTGAAATACAAATAGTAATAGTTGCATCACCTACCTAATCAGGGAAGCAGTGTGGTATAAGAGTGTCAAACTGAAATAGAAAGGGGGTCTATTAAACCATATAGGGCCACATATTGCAAAGAAAATCACATACTAACATTATTTCTTTTCTATTACATTTTTTGTTAAGTATTTCCCAATTTCATTTTAGTCTGGGGTATTATAGATTATGAAGGTCTCTGAATGCCAGAGAGTAGATTTTACATTTGATCCTGGAGATGATAGGGGGCCACTGGAGCTTACTGAGTAGGAGGGTGACATGGTCAGAGCTGAGTGGAGAATGAACTGGAGTGGTGGGATACTTGTAAAGAGGCAAATCAGTCCAGGTGTGGGGTTATGAGGCTCTGCCCGAGTACAGTGGCAGGATCAGAGGATCGAAGGAGGCATATAGGAGAGGTGCTACAAAGGTAGAATCAACAGTCTTGCCATAGATTAAACACAGAGAATGAGAGAAAGTGAGGTGTCGCTCCTAACCACACAAGAGTAGGATATGAAACCATATCCTTTAGATTCCAGGTGTCAACTTTCTATCTACTACATCAGAGGTGTCAAACACACTGCCAGCAACACTCAAAGGAAGAAATTCGTGCAGGAACCCAAAGGTGGAAGCATGGTGAAAACTATATGGATGAAATAATCTCTCTTCCCCAACAAATGCCTTTCTAGTCATTTCATAACTTCTACCCAGCCTCCCCCATATATTCTGTGATCCAGTGACACTGATCTTACTATTCCTTACTATGGGATGCTTCCTCTCCTCATTCTGGGGCATTTTTACTGGCTATCCTCCATGCCTGGAATTCTCTCCCTCCTCATTTTCACCTCCTGACTTCCCTGGCTTCCTTCAAGTCTCAGCTAAAATTCCATCTTGTAGGAAACCTTCCACTGCTTCCTTAATTCTAGTTCCTTCCATCTGTTGATCATCTTCATTTATCTTATTCATAGTTTGTTGGGACATCATTGTTTGCATGTTGTCTCTTCCATTAAACTGTGAGCTCCTCAAAAATAGGGACTGTCTTTGGTCTTACTTTATATCCCCAGCACTTAAGTACATTGCCTAGCAACATCATTGTTGTTTAGTTGTTTTTAGTGTGTCTGACTCTTTGTGGCTGCGGTGGGGGTTTTCTTGGCAAAGATAAAAGAGTAGTTTACCATTTCATTCTCCAGCTCATTTTCCAGATGATGAAATGGAGGCAAACAGGGTTAAGTGACTTGCCCAGGGTCATTCAGCTAGTAAGTGTCTGATAGCAAGATTGAACTCAGGTCTTTGTGACTCCAGGCCCAGCAATCTATCTACTACACAATCATTATATAATTATTGACTGACTGACCTAACCTCTCACTGCCACCAAGCAACTCTCTAAAATCATAAGTTACAAACAAGTTTTACATCTTCAATGATAAGAAAAGTTGCCCACAAGGAGTTCTAGAAGCAAAACAAACAGAGAATCTCTATCCCACAGGGTTATTGGGATATGCTGTTAACATACTGTATGATGTGAGCCCTGATTCCTTTCCCCAGAGCAGGGATAAGTAAGGAACATTCACATTTAATCAAAGGCCAAAAGATGTGTTAGTGCATCTATTTGGGGGAGACGGGCAAGCATGATTTCTAGTCAGAATTGTGCCCCTATATTCTCTTTGGAGCCAATTTCATATTGGTCATATTTGTGATCAAAACATTGGACAAATAGTGTTTATTTATATTAACTTTCATAGGATTGTAGACTGAGCTGGAAAGGATGTCTGGGGTCACTGAGTCCATCCCTTTCATTTTACAAATGAGGCCTCTGAGGCTCAGAAAGCTGAACTGACTTCCTCTAGGTCACAAAGCCAGTAAGTATCTTGGGCCAGATTTGAACTTGAGACTTTCAAGTGCAAACCCAAAATTCTATCCACTACACCAAACTTGTTGCCATTTCCCAGTCTCCACAAAATATGCATGAAAATATGCATATGCAGGAAGGACTCTTTGCAAGGCAAGAGCTCCACTAAGAATAAAAAAACGCATGAGACTAACATACATCTTCAATGCTTTGGTGAAATTTTAGTTTAATACAAATATGCAAATCTTATAAAAATAATTTCTATGGATGGGCAAATCTATTTTATAACACGAAATCCTAAAAATTATGTTACAAACACACATACACACAAAGAATTAAAGTGGATTGTGATTGGATTCATCCAGCTTTCAAAATTATTTCCCCAAGAAAATAGCTATTTCCAGAACCCAAGGGTCACTAAACAGACATGAAACTGAAAAACTAAGAAGCCTTAAATACTTTGGACTGCAACCTATTCTCCAGTCTTCTGTCCTCCACTCCACCAAAGGGATAGCTATGTGCTGGTCTGACCTGACTTTTACCTTTAATTTTATAGAGCCTGACTTTTTTTTTCCCACTCAGATGTCTGATGTCACACATGAGGGTCAAGGTCTGGTTCTTTGCTATGGTCTTTGTTATAAGGAATTTGTTTTTCTTTTCTTTTCAATATGGAAAAGAGAAACAATAGGTTACAGTTAATATTTTATACAACATAAAAAATAGAGAGGTAGTGGGGATGCTACAGATACGGAATGTTGCATGCACTTTCAGATGAGATGGCTATTATTAATTTTACTTCATTGTTTTCTTTTGTTACAAGAGACATCTCAAGGAGTAGTGGTAATCTGTAAATATAATGTAAAAAGAATATACACCAATAAAACTTTTTCAAAAATGTATCTCTGATCTTCAATAGCTTCATGACCCCCTTCAATATGGGGGTCATAAAACATAAACATATAAGATAGTAAAAAAAAAAACAACACAGTAAAAACTGTTTATGATTAAGTGGCAAGAAGAAGGAAACTGGCTTAAATCTGAACCCACTTTTTCCAGAAATCAAGATGGCATGAGGGGGAAAAAAAGATGGCATAAGGAGAGTGTGCCTTTGAAGTTTGGGGGAGAAATGTTAGTGCTTAAAATCTTGCTGTATCTTCAAAGTAAATGCCTTTTTGTAAAAGCAAATCAGACCATTATTTAAACAGATAGATGATTGATTTAAATTGTAGATAGACAGACAGACAGATAGAACATTTATTAATCACTTATTATGTGCCAGGCACTGTCTTAAGTGCTGGGAGTACATATACAAATAAAATGAAAGACAGTCCCTGCCCTCAAGGAGATTATAGTTTAATGAAGGAAGGTAATATTTACAAGCGAGCTAAAACTTGGAGGTGGAGGAGGGAAAGAAGGCATTTGTGCAGGTGTAAGATGGAAAAGTAATCCAAAGAATCATGTTGAATCAGGTTTGAAGTGAGCAGGGCTGGTAAGGCTACTTCCTCAAGTGAAAGTTTTGGAAGTAACCTCTCCAGAATTGATGTTTATTGGTTAAATGGAACAGAACTTTACTTACTGGTGGCCAACAGAGGAGAAATTGTAGGCTTAAGCCAAAAGCAATATCAAACAGCTCCCTAACCCTTCAGAGCTTATTCCTAGGATCCTAAGGAAGGAAGGTATAGCCAGTCTTACTCAAAAGTGAGGCAGAGTCACTTGCTACATCAATTAATTCTTACTAAAGCAGAGGATATTGCCCTTCAAATAGCTATAATAATAAAAAAAATCTTCTCCAACACTTTAGGAATCTGTGATTACATCAGTGTTTCTCCACTAATTCCTCTCTATGCTTTGAGAATCACTATAGCTGAAAAATGATCACTTAGGGGTCAACCTTGTGATATGCCTTTCAGACTTAGCTGGTTTGTTCTTACAAAACAAATGTAGCTGAGAAAACTGGAACAAAGGGGGTTTTTTTAGTCTGTATTTTCTTTCACAACAGGAAATGTTTTACATGATTGGACATGTATAACCTATATCAAATTGCTGACCACCTCAAGAAGTGGAGGGAATGAAGGGAGAGAATTTGAAGCTCAAAATTTTTAAAAACAAATGTTAAGAATTATTTTTACATGCAATTGAGAAAAATAAGATATTTTTTAAAAAGAAACAGCTTTGCATTCACTAAGCCTATACTCCAAACCTCTCCCAATTGCTTAATTCTACCAAAATTCAAATTCTGTTGGGATAGCTTTTGAAATCCCAAGCGTCATTTCCATGCTACTGTGGAAAATAGAAGTAGGAAATTAATAGAGATATTCCACTGACTCAGTATTTGCTACTATTTACTAATATGTGTAAGCAGAAATATTTGGGGGTTTTTTTAAGGGAAGTCATTCACAGAAATATTTTTTTAAAGATTCTGGTCCTAGGGTAAAGTTCTAGCAATAAATATTTACAGCAATTGACTATTCTATTCAATAAGCCTTTAGTAAGCAGAAATAATGCATGAAACCTTAGAGAACAAAGACAAAAGTAAAATAGTGACCATCTATACTGGTAATGGCAATTTGAAGATCTTCCCTGCCCCTTAATAAGCCTAAGGGAATCTGAAGGCCTTCCCTGATTTGAAGATTTTCACTGCCCCCTAATAGGCTGAATGTAATCAAATGGAGCTTGTGGCAGGAGAAGCTTGCTGAAGGGTGGAGCAGAGCCCACCGGAAGCTGGGAGTCAGAGCAGTTAGAGCTGGAGGGAGGAGAGGATGCATGCATGGAGACAGGCTTGTGAGTGTTGATTTGTGGGAAGGCTAAAGGATGATGTGACTTCATTCTGTGTGTAATGTATTAACTTATTTGCTATTATGATGGATTTGACTTTCTGGTGTTGGGATTTGGTTTTCTGGTGTCTGAATAAATGTTTTTCTTCTGTCTCCTATATGGAGAGTCTGTTATATTTTGCAATTAAGAACTATGCCAGCATATTTATCGTTGCCATCAGTGCTATGAATATTGTGTTGGCGCTACATTATCCTCAAGGAGTATAAGGGGTTTGCTTCTCTAGCCATCCCTTCAGAAGGGTTGTCATTAGTCTCAGAGAATATGGAAGGTTTTGTGGAAAAGGTGGGACTCATCAGAAAGAGAGGACAATTACATCAGTTGCCCCTTTTTTGAAGAGAGCTAGAGAACAATAAAGATGCTCTTTGGCTGTGAGCTCTTTCTGCATTTCTGTAATGGAAATGCAGATTTAAAGATCTTCCCTGCCCCTAGGCCCTTTGATTGGCTTTAAGAGACTCTGAAAACCTTCCTTGATTTGAAAATATGCTCTGCCTCCTAATAGGCTGAATGTGGTCACATGAAGCCTGTGGTAGGAGGCTTGGTTTTCAGGAATGACCACACCTTGATGCTGTGTGATTGGGCAGTGGGTCAAGAGGGTGGTTACATTCTCTGAGCCAGGAGAAGACTATATAATCCCTGATTTGAGGCTTTGCTTTGGGGGCTCACTTTGAGAAGTGTTGTGTGATTTGACCAGATGAGACTCTGGGCAGCTGTTGAGAGCCCCCCTCCCCACTCCCCACCCCCGGCTTTGAAAACCCAGATGTTGATGCTTCCCTCTCTGGTAACAATGATTTGGTATTGATAATGGTTGGACAGCTTGGAAGCCTGTCTGTTTGATCTGTCTGTGTACTCTGAAGTTTGGGGTGCTGACCTTTTCCCCCTGAACTAAGTAATATATGTTTGTTTGATTAAAGTAAGCTTGTTAACCCATTTTGAGTTACTTTCCTTTTGAAAAGCAGATCTAAGAACCTGTGTTGGCAGTCACCCTGGGGATATTGGGGTGCTTGCTACTACAATTTCCTGAATTTCCTATGAGATAAAATAAAGGTGGTCTTGTGTCTGATATAAGGCAGCTAGATAGAAGAATGGATAGAGTGCCAGGCCTGGAGTCAGGAAGACTCATCTTTCTGAGTTCAAATCTGGCCTCAGACATATCCTAGCTGTGTGACCTTGGGTAAGGCATTTAATTCAATTTGCCTCAGTTCCTTATCTTTAAAATGAACTGGAGAAGGAAATGACAAACCATCCCAGTTATCTTTGCCAAGTAAACCCCAAATGGAGTCATGAAAAGTTGGACATGACTGAAAATAACTAAATGTCAAATATATCTGATATGCTACTACCTTAAGTACTTGTATGAGAATTGAGGGACCCTTTTACCCCCATCTGTAGACATCTAGATGTGAACTTCAGCTAGGTCTTGATTAGTACAAATGATGAATCTTCTGAAATTGCTACTTGTATTAAAATTCACACTATTTGGTGATATAATTATATAAAATACAGTAATTGGTTCCAACTCAATGGAAATTTGCAGTATGAATTCAAATAATGTGACTACTACACAAGATTTCCCAAAAGCAAGTCTAAATGGGGATAAAGTGAATCAAAGATATAAGTAGACCAGTTCACATAAACCCAGGACTGGGGGTTCTGAGTAATGGGTTGCATCTATATTACAATGTTATACCTGGTACAGGGGATGCAGTAGTACTATGATTCTTTGGTTAATAGTAATTGGAAATGCTACTCCAGAGTCCCATAATTGGATATCACTGCCCTAAATGTAGACATTATAAAGAATTAGGATAAAAAGGGTTTATGCCATAAAGTAGACTTGCTAGGTAAAGCTATGTCATAGGAAGATCTTTTTCCTATTTCAGCAACTATAGCCCAACAGGATTGTGGGATTTAGAGCTGGAAATGCTCTTACATTTAATCTAATTCAGTCCTTTCCTTTTATGAGGAAACTGAGGCCCAACATCACCCAGATAATAAATAGGAGACCTAATACTTGAATCTAAGACTTCTGACTCAAAATCCAGCACTCTTTCCACTTTACCACTGCTTCCCCCATTTGCTAATGTGAAGGATGGGTCCATTCAATTTGATTGAAGCAGTTTTCACAGGCAGATTGCCAACACACTATAATTTTTTTCTGCAACCCTACAAATGCATACTCACTTGCATGAACCAGGCACAACTAGCATTGAGGGACTGCCGGTGACAAGCGGACATTCTACCAAGTTCTCCCAACAGTAACATCTTTTCCTTCGCCTCCCACAGTGACTATAAATGAAAATCATCTCACTAGATTAGAACCATACTGCCATGGAATAGATTTCAGGGGCCAGCTTGCTATTTTTTTCCTACTGTAATTCTAAATACAGTTTACATACAACTAGAAAAGTTGCAGGCTAAATTCATCACTCCCTTAGGATCAGCAAAAAACAGTAATATGAAGTGATATAAATGAGAAACAACATGAACGTGTAATGAGATCAGAGGTATATGCACATTACATGAGGATTCCAGGCCCCATCCTGTCCATGCTTGCAGTACCATCTCTAGGAATGCTCCCAAATAGCTGGTTCCTTCCATAGCTTGAGAGGCTACGTAGCACAGTAGAAAAAAATACATCAGATTAAGCATCTAGTTATAAATCAAATCAATAAGCATTTATTAAGCATATAACAGGCACTTCAGTTGGCACTATAGACAGAAAGACAAAAGTATAATTCCTGCCTGCCCTCAAGTAGCTTACATTCCCCTGGGGAGGAAAAACATATGCATATGTAGATAGAGATATAGCTACAGATACAGACAGATGTGTAAAAATACACATACATATATACATGTATCTGCTTATAGCGTATCCCAAAAGTCTTAGTGTTTTTTTAAACTATTAAATGTTTAAAAAGAGGGGTGGCTAGGTGGTACAGTGAATAGAGCATCGGCCCTGGAGTCAGAAAGACCTGGGTTAGGATCTGGCCTCAGACACTTAACAAAAAAACTAGCCCTGTGACCTTGGGCAAGTCACTCAACCCCAATTGCCCTCCAAAAAGCAAAAAAAAAGTGTAAATGTTTAAAAAGCACGAAGACTTTTGAGACACTTTTTAAGATTATGTATATATGTATTGAGTATGTGCATTGTACGTTTGCATGTGCGTGTTATTTCTTCTTCTAAAAAAAGTTAAATTATTAAAGTTTTTAAATGCCCTAAGACTTTTGGGACACCTTATAAGAGTATATATGTATATATTCATATACACATAAGTGTATTGTATTGTGTGTGTGCATTGTGATCATGTATGTGTAATTTTTTTCTTCCCCAATAGTTTTAATGCAATTACAGCTTAAAACTGCACTGACTCTGGAGACACCCTGTATATACACATTTGATGATGCTATGGTAATAAGAAACATTTATATAGCACTTTAAGGTTTACAAAACCTTTATGAATATCATCTCACTTTATCCTCACTACAACCTTGAGAGGTAAGTGTTATTATTATCCCCATTTTAGAGATGAGTCAAACAGAGGCTAAGTGACTTGCCCTGGGTCACAAATACAATACATAGCTAAGATTGTACTTGAACTCAAGTCTTCCTGAGGAGGCCTTAAACATGTTAAGGACAAAGCCCACCCTGAGCTGACATAATTTGTGATTCGTACCCCAAGCTGAACTTCCTATGTACCATTGGAAGTCAAGACAGTCTGCTCCAGACTGAAAAACTATTTGTGTAACTGGGACCCTTCCGGACAAGTCAACCTTCCTAAATTCATGGTCTAGCAAGTACAAAGGGAAAAGAATGCTACTTTTTCCATTGCAGTTTTCCTCCCTTTTGGGAGGGGATTGGTCCTTTCCCGCTCCCCTATGATGTCCCATTTCCCTATAACTTAAATACCCAAGGATTTCTCTGTATCACTGGGCTTCTTGGTATAAGGACTTCTTGCATGCATGTGCCTTTCTCTTGTAAGAAATACAGTTGCTAGAGTGTCGGCCCTGGAGTCAGAAGGACCTGAGTTCAGATCTGGCCTCAGACACTTAACGCACACACAAACAAAAACCTAGCTGTGTGACCTTAGACAAGTTACTTAACCCCAATTGCCTCCAAAAAGCAAAAAAAAAAAAAAGAAAGAAAGAAATACAGTTGCGAAATATATCTCATGGACTTGTGATTTATTTTGTTATATATATGTATGAATGCATGTATATGTATATATATGTATATATGTAATATGTATATGTATACATAGAGAATCCAATTGATTCTGTTTTGTAATTGATTCTATTCTGTACCAACCACCAACATGTTGTCTAACTGCTTAAGTCACATTTCATTGTCTCTGGGTTAAGTTTATAAATTCCATTTTTCTGTTAATCACTTCAATTCAAGGAAGTCTGGCCTGTCATATCTTTACCACTAACCTGCCTTGCAGGTAGAATGAATCAATCCGAATTTACTAGCAATAGGTGGTTGCTAGCCCTGCATTTCCCATTTCCAGCCAATCAGTACTGTCCCCCATGCCGTTGATGTTTTGGACTTTGTATACAATCATACTGCTTTACCAATCTATGATGTTGCCTTCTATCTTTTGGATGCTCCTCCTTTTGCCTATAAAAATGATCTGTCAGCCCTCACCCAGGGTCTTTTTTGTTGTCAAGGAGACTGAAACTCTATTTATTGGCAAATTCACATTTTGTTAATAAATTGATCAGACTGGGAGCTTTGTGCCTCAGTTTGATTTAAATTTCATTAGCAACAATATGTAACTATAAAACATTTCATCAATTTAAATGTAAAACATTTAAACAATTCAAAGTAATTTGGAAGCTTAAGAAAATCTCTGACAATTGGTAGAGATAAGCAAATGTCTCTTGCCTGTGGCACTTGAGCTGAGTTTTGAAGGGAGCCCCAGATTCTAATAAATGGAAGTGAAGGGAGATCATTTCAGGCATGAAGAACAGCTTGTACCAAAACACAGAGTTGGGGTATGAAACACCTCAGATGGGAAATAGCAAGTAGCCAGTTTGGATGTAATGTAGAGTATATAAAGGAGGTTGGGGGATAGAGGAAGCATTTATTAAGTGCCTACTATATACCAACTACTGTGCTAAAAACTTTACTAATATTACCTCATTTCATCCTCACAACAACCAGAGGAGG
This sequence comes from Gymnobelideus leadbeateri, assembly GCA_011680675.1. Classification (NCBI taxonomy): domain Eukaryota; kingdom Metazoa; phylum Chordata; class Mammalia; order Diprotodontia; family Petauridae; genus Gymnobelideus; species Gymnobelideus leadbeateri. The sequence goes on along the minus strand of WOXC01011523.1, from coordinate 357,809 downwards.
TAAGTACTGTTATTATCACCACTTTACAGTTGAGGAAAACAGAGGTTAAGTGACTTGCCCAGGGTCATTCATCTAAAAAGTGTCTGAGGATGGATTTGAACTCAGGTTTTCCTGACTCCCAGCATTCTATCCACCATACCACCTAGCTTCTGATAGGAAAATGCATCTTTTGAGCTCTGAGACAAAAGACAATATTTATTCATGCAGTAGATTTCCAATGCAGGTCTCTTAACTTAGTAAAGCGGAAGGTCCTGGACATCAAATGGGAAGTTATGATCACCAGGAGAATTATGAAATCAATGAGCCTGGCTCCACTGCCATGAATGCCAAGACTGGACTGGTGAGCTGTCATCCTTTCAACAGGGTCTCTCTCCTGCTCTATTTCTATCCTCCAGTCTCGTAGGTCTCTGCCGGGCTCTCCAATATGGGTGAGGGCCACACAGATGGTACATTCCCTTCCTGGCAGGACGTACACCTGGCACCATCTGCAAAAAGCCCAATGAGTGACTCATTTCAAGAGACCTGTTGCTGTCCAGGGAAGGTAGAAAAGGAGCCAGACCACAAATTCACCCCCTAGGAACATTCCCCCACACTCCTTGGGATACTAACAGCATAATCTTTTGACCTAGAAGCAATTGTCTCTCCTTCAAATACCACCTCAAGCAGGCACTTACTAATTTTGTGACTCTGGGCAAGTTATTTAGCCTTTGTCTGCTTCATTTTCCTTATCTAAAAAATGGGAATAATAACAATACCTACCTTCAATGGTTGTGATGAAGATGAAATGAGACAATATTTGTAAGATGCTTTGCAAGCCTTAACTATTACTAGGAATTTTCTTAAATTGTTTTTTTTTTAATTGACAAATATTTTTCTTTCTTACTCCCTCTTCACTAAAAAAAAGGGAAAAGGAAAAGAAAACTCTTGTGATATATTGGAACAAAACAAATTCCCTCAATAGCCATGTGCAAAAAAAAAAAATGTGCATATTTAGTCCATCACCTCCTTGTTAAGAAGTAACAGGTTTCATCATGGATCCACTGAAATCATAGTCAATTATTGTCTTAAGTCTTGAAAAGTTCTTAGTTTTCACAATGTTATGGTTTTTATGTAAATTGTTATGGTTCTGTTCACTTCAGTCTTCATCAGTTCATACATACAAGTCTTCCCAGGTTGCTCTGATCCTAACCCTTTCATTATCCTTAAGGCACAGTAATAATCCATTCCATTCATGAACTACACTTTGTTTAGTTATTCCACAATTGATGAGCACCTCCTTTAGTCTCCAGTTCTTGACATAATAGGCATTTAATAAATGTTTATTAAATGAATGAATATTATTTCTCAAACTGTATTCTTTAGAAACCTTATCAACTTGCTGAAGTAAAATTGGATTTCTGTGAAGAAATTTTCATACTAGTTATATATTGCCCTATAAAATATTTAAACATAGAAATATGTATTTAACAAGGATACTAATGAGGAGTCATTTTTCAATATGAATATTGGTTTAATTTTCTCTATTTTGCTCCAAAATTTCCTGGATCCCTTTATCATGGGAGTGTGACATACACTCAAATACCCTGGACCAATATTGACAGTGTAGTTGGGGGGAGAGAAAGTGTTACATCAATACAGTTCAAGCAAAAAATACTTTGAAAACACTGATGTAAAGTTTAGCCCTGGGCTTCAGAGAGTAGAGAGATAGCTTCCAAATCCACGATCCTAAGTTGACTAGTGAGGAATAGGAATTCAAGGTAAAATTCTACTTAGGGTCTTATATTATAATAATTCATATTATTCAATACGTAACTAAAAATTCTCCAAACTTTTTTCGTTTCTCTGCAGCAAAGGGACATGAGTCCTATAGTTAACTCTTCACAGAAACTGTGTCCAGACCCAAGTGAAGAAAGCAAGTCAGAGTGCCTGGTTTAAAGAAAATCCTACATGGGGCGGCTAGGTGGTATGGTGAATAGGGCACTGGCCCTGGAGTCAGGAGGACCTGAGTTCAAATCTGGCCTCACACACTTAACACACACTCCAAGAAAACTAGCCGTGTGACCTTGGGCAAGTCACTTAACCCCAATTGCCCTCCAAAAAGCAAAAAAAAAACCCCACAAAAAGGAAGTGTAGTGGTGTGAGAGGCAAAAGTTGGAGACAGAGAACCAAGGTTTGAATCCTTAAACTATTGACTCCATCTGTGAAACATTGGGCTAATTGTTTCACCTTTTGGGAGCCTCAGTTTACTTTACAAAACTAATGGAGTTGAATTAGATGATTTCTAAGGAAGGTACCTTCCAGCTCTAAATATAACTCCACAAAAAAATTCAGACCTATAGAATCAATAAACAAGCCTCTAGTAAGTGTCTTCTATGTGCCAGGCACTGGGCTTAACATGATGAGACAAAGAAAATGTAAAATTTAAATAATAATGTAAAAAGTCCTCGAGACATTTACATTATTATTAGGGGGACAAAATGTCTTAAAGGGGATACAACAGGCTTATGCACACAAATAGTCCTACACAAAGTACAAAGTATATAGAAGATAACCTTAAAGAAGCTGGCACTGGAAGGAAAGAAGGAAGGAAGGAAGGAAGGAAGGAAGGAAGGAAGGAAGGAAGGAAGGAAGGGAGGGAGGGAGGGAGGGAGGGAGGAAGGAAGGGAGGGAGGAAGGAAACAAGTGTTTATTATGCACCTACTATGTGCCAGGCATTATGCTAAGTGCTTTACAGATCATCTCATTTGATCCTCACAACAACCCTGGGAGATAGGTGCAATTATTATACCCATTTCATAGTTCAAGAAACTGAGGCAGACAGAGGATAAGTACTTTGCCCAGAGTCACATGGCAAGGATGTGTCTGAGGTCAGATTTTAACTCAGGTCTTCCAAGTTCCAGTCCCAGTGCTCCATGTACTGTACCCATCTTGCAGTTGAGAAATAGATCATAATTTCTTTTTTGCCTCCCTAATGGGTCTACTACATGGTTCCTTTAATAGTCGTTCCTCCTGAAGACTCTTCAAATAGTGTTTTAAATCCTAATTTTCATATTCTTTTCAGGAACCCACAGAGTCCACCAGAATGTAAGATCTTTGACAGTAAGGATGGCTGTTTCTTTTTTTTTTTTTTGTCTTTGGATATAATCTAGCACTTAGCATGTTTCTTGGCACACAGTAGACCCTAAGTGATTGTTTAATGAATGAGTGAAGTGAATGAATGAAATGGTTTTTTGTATTGGTGTACACCAGCATAAGCATTGCTTTGTTTGTTCCCCAAGCATATTAACTATAACTGGAAGTACTCTAATGACACTGGAAGCCTTTAATTTATTACAAACTATATTTTGTTGTTTACTAAAAGTGGTTGCGTTACACTTAATAAAAAGCTTGGTGGGTTATTTGCAAGGGTCCTCAGGAGGAAACTTAATGCTCACCAGACTCTTGCCTCCCACAGCCATACACAGCCTAGGCGGGCTTGGCTGTGGAACATATGGGTAGCACCGGTACCTATTAGCAGATACTCCAGCTTTGCAGATCAGATTCCAAACCCATTTTCTCCTAGACCCTGACCCTCTGGACCAATTAGATTGTGGTTGCTTGGCATAGAGGCTTGTTTTCTTCTTTGAAGAATTTCAGTAGAGAAAGCTTGGGCCAACTGACAAAAATAGGAGTAAACTAAGGCTTATGAGAGTATTGGGTCACAGCCCAGTATGGCCCATGAAAGAGCTTCATCTGTGTCCCTACAACTAAGAAACTGACTTACTGTATAAGGAAAATCTAGAAAATATGGGCTCCTTTAGTCTGATAAAAATGAAAGACTGAAATGTCCATAGCCTTCAAACCCAGGGACTCCATTTCTAAGTTTTTACCCCACAAAGTCAAAGATAAAAGGTCCAATATACATCATAAATATTAATGATGCTATTGTGGCAGCAGAGAAATGAAAACCAAGTAGAAATCATTGTTTGGGAATCAGCTAAATTATGTAACAATATGATTATATAAGAATAAATGATAAATATGAAGAATTCAGAGAAGCATGTGAAGATTTATATATTTATTTATATGGACTTATATAGAATAGACTAAGCAAAACCAGGAAAAGAATATACTTGACAAAAGTCCTTTTTTCCTTTCCTTAGCATCCATTGCAATGTCCACTACTGTCCACACTGATACTATTGACAAACACTACATTCCTGACACTATTCTTATAGGACAATTCCATATTTTCTTCAAGAATAATTTCATTTTTTTTATTCATTCCCATTTTTCTACCATTGCTTCCAAATTGTAGATTTTGGAATATAATAAAATAATATAAATTAAAAGAACGTGAAAATGAAGCCAAGTATGGAATAAGTATAATGACTAATCTTGGTCTCATAGAAGATATGAAGAAGCATTTTTCTCTTTTCAGTAGAAAGGTGACAGGTTGGGGTGGGGGTGAGTGGTACATTGTAAAATGTTGCATATACTGTCACAGATATAATGACTGTGCTTGTTAATTATGCTTATTTTAGTTTCTTGTTAAAAGGTGGGTTTATTTAGGAGTGAGGTGTTGAGGAGGGACATGAGGGGGGCCCTATAGCCAGAAATGACTAATATAAAAGCAAAAACCATGAATAATGGCAACAGAGATTGGTAGATAGTAGAGGAGTTAAGAGTAAAAGACTTGAAGTAAGTTAAACTCTGAGCTCAAACCCTACTTATAATAATTCCCAGTTATATGACCCTGGGCAGGTCATTTAACCTCAGTTTTCTTATCTGTACAGTAGAGATAATAATAGCATTTCTCCCACAGGGTTGTTGTGATGATCAAGTAAGGTACTACCTATACAATGCATTTCAAACTTTTAAGTATTTACATAAATTTTATTTATTGTCATCATTACTTAAACTTTAAAAAAACAAAGCAATTTCTTTGATTTTGTGATAGATTGATGTGAGGCCACAGTGGCTTCCATTCCAAGATATAATATACCTGGGGATGTGACTCCTAGAAGCAAAGCTTGGCTTTACAGTCAGCCCCAACACATATTTTTCAAGACAAGTACCAATGTGGCACCATGATACTTAAGTACATTTATTGATTACAAGGTTATTGAAATCAAGGATTTTGCTTTTATTTCTACTTTTTCCCTGACTCGTTTTATAGCCTGAAGGGAAAAAAAGAAATCATAAAGTATGTGAATAAAGTGAATACAAAATTCAGCATCTTACCTGTCAACCAGTTCCTCTTACTGAGCTCCTTTATATTTGTTAATTATACCAACATTTTCCCATTCATCTAGGCCCCCAACATAGTCATCTTTATTCTTCTTTCTTTCTTACCCTACAGGTTATAGTGGAAAGTCAACTCACATATTATAGTGAAAAGAGTACCAGTTAGAAGATTTGAATTCAAGTACTATGGCCCTACTAATTTTGTCTCACTTGGGCAAATCTTTTCATCTTAGTCTGTTTCCTAATTTGTGCATTTTTTTCTTCACAAACCCAGGTGAATGTTGAAAGATATCTCCCCAAGGGAGAAAGCAGCTTCAAAAAGCACAACTCCTTGTACTACTGAAAAATATAATCTTTGGACTCAAGAAAGAACTTTCAGTTATCATGAGTTATGTATGTATTGCCTCTATACAATCATACTCGGAGTTTACACTCACTCTTCCCCTAGCCACTGAGTGTACTTGAGAGTGTGCCCCAGGTGTTAGTATTAATTGTTCTTCTGGTAAATACCTCTCCTGAAAGCTAATTGGAGTCTAGCAGACTGATCTTAATGGAAAAGCTATGAAGGCTGCAACTGACAGTAACTACAAACCCAGCCCCTTAGGATCTTTCCTTAGAACGTTGAAAAGAAGCAGCAGCAAACCTCTGAGGACCCAACTCATCGATGTGAATGTAAGTTGAAGAAATAGATGGAATGTTGAAAGAACTAGCTTTAACATATGATTGCTGAGCCACTACCACTGATTTTTGGATCTTTAAAAAAATCCTAGGTCTATTTTCCCCAGGCTGGTACAATGGCCACTCTGATCTGAATGTGACTTTTGACCTGCTTCATTTCTGACCTGCATCAGTTTGCTCCTTTTTTTTTTTTTTTTTTGGCTTCCTGGTGATCTCCCACTCTTGGGGATTCATCGTGCTGGCTTTTGTTCAGATACCTGAGCAACTTAGCCTACCAGCTCAGAACTTCTGAGCTCATGAGATGCACTGGCTTCAGCCTTGCCAGTAGCATCGATTACAGATGTGCACCACCATATCAGGCACCAGTCCTATTTGAAAAATTATGGAGAGTTACAGAGGTGCTGTCAGACAGGAGACAAGTAAATGTAGTTCTGATAACAAACAAGGGGATGACAATCAATTCTTCACATTGTAGGTCACTGAGTTTATAGTCAATCTGTGGCAAAATTCTGGAGCCTATCATTTTTTATTTCTATTTTTTATTCTCATGTACACAGCAGAACATGAGAGGGTTTAATATAAAACATTTTTAACATAAAACAATGAATTTCCATTTCTTAAAACCCTATGTAATAAATCCTACACATTATTATCAAAGCAACCCAGCTTTTTTGTGCTTCCTTTTAGTTTTTCTTTTGTTTTCTGCTGTGCACTTTTTACTTTTTTTCCCCTTCCCTGAGCCCACCCTAGAGAAGGCTGCAAGGCTATAATTAAACATTCACACACACAGAGACACACATCTATAAACCTACACATACATATAGATATATACATATGTAAGACCGTACCATGCATATTTCTATTTGTCAGTTCTTTCTCTAGATCTGGAACATGAAGGGATAATTTGTGAGCACTTGATAATGATAATAATACATATATAATGGAGCAGCTAGGTGGTTCAGTGAATAGATCACTGGCCCTGGAGTCAGGAGGACCTGAGTTCAAATTCGACCTCAGACACTTGACACAATTACTAGCTGTGCGGCTTTGGGCAAGTCACTTAACCCCAATTGTCCTCCAAAAAAAGCAAAATATACATATACATATACGTATACGTATACGTATACCACATTCTTGGGCCACCATAGTCCAAGAATTTATCAAGTGGCAAACATTTGGATTATAAGGCTCATTGTGCTTAGCAAGGTTGGTCTTCAGACTGAAAGAATAGCCTGTTTCAAGAACTATACTCAAAGCCTTTCCAGGTCAGGTGAACTTAACAGATGCCAGGCTCCTTGAAAATAGTCCTCCTCCACACTATGATAAGACATGAGAAAAAGTAGAAGGTCTCTAGGTAGGTAGACAAGATAACATGCTGGAGTGGAAAGGACATCGGATTTCATTCTTCAATGACCCAGACTCCTGACCATAGCCTAGAACACATCCTTCTTACTTTTGTTCATTTTGTTCCCCCTTCTAGGAACTCCTCCCCACATTTGTCTGTTACAATCCCACTCATTCTTTTAAGGCCAGATTAAAAGTCATATTGTCCATGACGACTTCCTCAACATATGCAACCTCCCTCTTTGCCATCTCTTTGTCCCAGTGTCCCACATGACACATTACATTTTGCATTATGTTAGTTATTTGTGTACTTATCTCCTCTCTTCTAATGAACTACAAGCTACTTGAGGGACAGGGATTGCATATTATTTATCTTTTTATCTCCTTCAGTGACTAAAAATATGGACTTGCACTGAATAAATATTTCCTGATTACTGTTCTCAGTCTTCTCATGGAAGATGACATATGAACTGAGTGATAAAGAGAAAGATCAGAAGTATAAATGACACAAGTGAGGAGGGAGTGCATTTTTACATATGAGAAACAGCCTTTGTAAACACAAGGAAATGGTAGCCAGTGACTAGTCAGACTAACATCAAAAAGCCCCCTTCATTGAAGCATAGAATGTTTGAAAGTAAAGAAGGTACATAAAAGTAGATTGGAATGAGATTATGAAAGATTTAAATGCCAGACTAAGAAGTTCATGTATTTTTATCCCTGAAACACTAGGGAGTAACTGGAGATAGTCTTTTGTATCATTTCTCAAATAATTCCTAGTAACATACTAAATTCCTAGTAACATACTAAACATTCTCAAATAATTCCTAGTAACATACTAAAAAGCCTACTCATTTTGACCACAAATATTTATGTTGTCTCTTGGGATATCTGAAAATTTGATTCCTTTTAAGTCAGTGTTAACATGATTCAAAGTCACTTAAAATTACTAAGAAAATACTGGTATTCAACAACACACTAGTGTCTTGGACAGTACTTTACAGTTTCTCAGACATCGTCCAACCCACTTTCCTTCTCCTATTCAACTTTGCACCCAGATCACTGTCCAAGAAGAGTCTGGTATTCAATGTGAGGTGGGCAGCAAAATTTTCTCTTTCCATGATAACATATGTGTGGATCATGCTATTCCAATCCAGTGTTCTTCATAGGCCAATTTTATTAAAAGATTATTACTATTGCTATTATTATTATTATATTTTGCTAAGCATATACTCCAAGGAGGTCAACAATAAAAATAAAAAGAAGACCCATATATCACAAACCAAAATATTTATGGCATCATTCTTTGTCATAGCAAAGAGATGAAAACAAAGTATATGTTTATTGATAGATAAATGCCTAAACAGGTTGTGGTATGTAAATGTCATGAAAAATTACAGTACTATAAGAAATGACAAAAATGAAGAATTCAGAAAAGGATGTGAAGATTTACATAAATGAACTCAAAGTGAAGTAAGCAGAACCAGAAAAACAGTATATCTGATGATTACAATAATGTAAATGGAAAGAACAAATATGAAGTAAATGAATAAAACTAAAAAGTGTGAAATTAAAAAAGATCAAGATTAATCCCAAAAAGAGATATGAGCAGACACTTGTATTGCCAATGCAATATTCACAGCACTGACAGCAACTATGAATATGCTGGCATAATTCTGAATTGAAAAATATAGCAGACTCTCCATACAGAAGACAGAAGCAAAACATTTATTCAAACACCGGAAAGCTGAATCCCAAAACCAGAAATCCAAATTCCAACACCAGAAAGTCAAATCCATCATAGCAACAAAGAAGTTAATGCACCTCATCACCACAGAAAGTAACATCATACCTTTAGTCTCCCCACATACAAATACTCACAAGCCTAGTTGTCTTCCTGTCTGCATCCTTTCTCTCCCATCATGCTAACTGCTCTGACTCCCAGCATCCTCTGGCTGTGCTCCACCCATTCAGCAAACTCCTCCCACCACAGGTTCATGTAATTACATTCAGCCTATTAGGGACAGGGAAGATCTTCACATTCCCATTACCCTTAAACATCTTGTTTCTTTTCTTTGCAAAGATAGGGTTCCAGGAGGCATGGAACACTACCCAGGGGTGGGGAACCTGTTGCAACCTCAAGGTCACATTGTCCTTCTATGTCCTTGGGTGTGGCCTTTTGACTGAGTCCAAGTTTTACAGAACAAATCCTTTTACTAAGGGGATTTGTTCTGTGAAGTTTGGATTCCATCAAAGGGCTGCCCTTGAGGACCAAGAGGGCCACATGTGACTTTGAGGCTGCAGGTACCTCACCCCTGAGACAATGTCAGAATTGGTTGATGTGCTGGTTAGTTTTGCTGAACTGTTTCCCCCCCTGTTTTAATCTTTGGTATAAGGCATGGTTCCCTGGGAGGAGGAAGGAGAGAGATTGGGGGTATGTTGGGAAATGTTATGTAGGGTAAAAACAGCATTTTCCCTCTTGGCTGTGTTTTTGACTCTATGTCTTTACCACCATAAATCAGCTGCCTTCTCACCCTAATGTGCCTAGAACCTTCTTATCCAACATGTCTTTCCATCATACCAGCCCTCTTCCCCCATAGGTGAGTTCCTTTTTTCATCCTTTCTTTGTGTACTATCTTCCCCCATTAGAATGTAAGCTCCTTGAGGTCAGTCTCTATGTTTCTTTTGTTTATATCTGTGCACCCAAGACTTACAGTACCTGGTAAATAGTAAATGCTTTACTAAGTGTCCATTACCTTCCTAATGCCTGTAATGATTTTTCTTTTCCTGTTTGGAAGAGGGAAGGTATGGCAATTGGGGTTAAGTGACTTGCCCAAGGTCACACGGCTAGTTTGTGTTAAGTGTCTGAGGCCAGATTTGAACTCAGGTCCAGGGCTGGTGCTCTATTCACTGTGGCACCTAATTTCCCAATAAAATTTTTTTAAAGGAAAGAAATGACCACATTTTCTGGACTGAAGCAATGGTTTCCATCACCAGTTCCAATAGTGGTTTCTATCATCTGTGTTCCAAAAGAATATAAGCTTCTTGAGAACAAAGATCTTTTTTTCTCTTTTAGCTCCAATGCCTAGCACAATGTCTACCTAGCATATACCAATAGCTTAAGAAATGCTCACTGAATGGAACTGGATGACTTGGTTTAAAAAAAATCTATTTTAAAACCCCAGGTACAGCAAGGTAAATAAAGGTAACTCAACCAACTAATAATTGGTCCTAATCTATGAGTAGGCACTTCTGACCTTGCATCCTAGAAACCTTTCTGAATGCTGGTTTTATCTCTATTTTTCTTAACATGTGATGATTGTTCCAAAAGGAGAAACTGAACCCAAAGCAAAACTCTGATGAGTTGTCTCTGTGTTTGCTGCTGACACCCATTTATGTACCGAAGGCTTGACACCTTTATAAAATGATGGAAGATTTCCCCTGAGGCAGAAAGCATAAAGGCATGTTACCGAAATCAGAAAGAAAATGTTTGGTTTTTTTTTTCAAGTATGGTTTGACCTTGCTTGCAATCAAGGCCATCCCAGCAATCCTTCACACTTTCTCCCATTATTGTATGCTAGAACTCTCTGCCTATGCCACTGCCTAGGCCCTGATTCTAGCACCACCCAAAAAACCTTCTTTAATTTTGATTCACTTTCTGCTTCAGTTAAGGTCACTGTCTTATTTGGCAACTGCAAGAAGTGGGAGGTGGGAGTGAGTAACTTTAATTGTAATAAATTGGTCTTTTTTTATACCTCCAACACTCATCCCCTTCCCCTCTTTAGGGGGCAGTAATTTATGATCCAGGATCCTAAAAATATCAGTGGCTGAACCACTACCCATCTGGTGGTATGAGAAGAGGAAAGTAAGTATCTAAAACAGGAGAGGCTAAAGGGCCTTGGCTTCCTGTTTTACCTGTTAATGTTCCTTTTCTGAGCAGTAGGCACGCCAAGATTGATTGTAGATGCAATCTGAAAACTTTTTTTTTTCTATGTCAACACAAGGAATGAAAGAAAGCCACTGTCTTCACAGCACAGACAAAAAGAATCCATAGGATTTCCCAAAAATTGACTCATGGAGCCATGGTCAAGTCGACCTATTACTGCCCAAGGGGTTCTGAGGGAGTATGTTTGTGTATCTCATACACTCATCACGGGAAAAAGAGAACTTCAAAATAGGGAAGAAGACTTTCTGTGCTTTTGCTATAATCATTTCAGTCCTCCCAAGACCTCTACTCCAACAGCAAAGGGCCTTCAGTTAGATGACTATTTCTCTTTTTGTCTTTTGTCCATGTTTCCCCACAATCCACCCTTGCATGAGCTTTGGTTCTTCCCAGCTACATTTTAATCTCCCCAAAGCTTTCAGGTGACCTTGTTGTGTACATTTCCTAGCACCTATTACGAGAGGAGAACATAATTACTTAAATAGTATCAGAGAACAGTTGCTATTCAAATGAAAGATTCAATGATATATGTGAGTCTTAAAAGTCATTTGATGTGTGTGTGTGTATGTGTGTGTGTGTGTGTGTGTGTGTGTGTGTGTGTGTGTGTGTGTGTGTGTAAATAGACACTAGAAACTGATGGGGGAAGGAAAAAAGACTTTCAAATAGAGCTATGCAAAAAAAAAAAAAAAACAGCTAGAGGGACTTGTTCCTGCCAATATCTGAAAGCTATAAATAAGAAGCCAAGGAGCGAAAGAGAAGAAACATAATGCAATGTTACTGAGATGTGTCTGCTATAGAGAAAATTTTCCCTTTTTAGTGGAAACAGAGAAGGGTCAGGAAATCCAATACTCTATAACTCTCTGAAAGTCCTCTACCTAACCAGGGAGCAGCATATTCTGTCTGACATCTTTCCTCTCCTTAAGAGAGATGCCTGTTTAGGTTAAGGGACAGAATTCAAATAAGAGTCAGCTGATATGGCAACTCTAGGAAGGAATCCAGCAACAGATGCTCAACACCAAAAGATAGGTCGACACACTTCAGGATCTGGCTTCATGGGGAAAAATCTATGAAAACAAAGGTTGTCATTCTGGGAAATAATTTTTTCCAACAGTAAAATATATTAATAACCATCACCCAATCTCCCTGACCCCTCCTCCACCCTACACATATGATTGTATTTGATTTAATGAAAGGAGCATGGGATTTTTGCTTCTATACTGGTTTCTAATGGTTAGTATTAACTAAAAATATAGCATAGTAAAAAAAATAGACTAGTCTTAAAATCTATTAATCTTGATTTAAGCCTGGAAACTGATATGGATCACTCTGGCACTTACCATATGACCTTGGGCAAGTCATTTAATCTCTCTCAATCTCAATTTCCTCATTTACAGAAAAATCGTGGTGTCCCCTCCAGGGCCACCCCACAATTTGATACTTATAGGTAATAGGCCTGGTCTTCCACAGGGCAGCTACCTTGGGTTCAAAGGCAATTATGAGCCCCCACTAATATACTTATCTTTCATAGTCAATAAGTAGATAAAATTAGCTCAAAGCAAAAGTGTTTGCTAAAATCACAGAATTTATGAACTGGGAGACTCCTCAGTAGCCATTAATTCATGTTGGCATAGTAAGAAGAATAGCTACAAAGGGCCCCCCCTCATAAACTTAGAGCACAGTAGAGAATACTAAACATTAATAGGAATTCTGGGCACTCATATAGAGAATGTACTGACAGAGAGGCAGACACATATGAAACACATCTGACCAAGGCAAATCATACCTCTGGCACTACAGGGCCCAAATATCATATCTAGTCTTATTGTTCATCCTTGGAGAAGTCTTTGTTGAATATGTTCTTCAAATGGACCCCCTGGGTTTGGTCCCCATCATAATTCAACCCCTTAACGGGGCTAATTCAATCTTCAGTCCATATCTGGTTCTCTTCTAAGCCACCAGTCTCTAGAACTGCCTTTCCTGACTGTCTCTTCTTGGGCTGTTCCCTAATCAGTCTCTCCTATTGGGCAAGTAGCTACCAGATGGCATGATTAATGGTGGATAAGAGGAGTCAGTCAACAAGAATTTATAAAGTTCTTATAAAGTGCCAGGCACTGTTCTAAGTGCTGGGGGTGCAAAGAGAGGCAAAAATCGATCTTTGCCCTGAAGGAAAATGCATTCTAAGAAGATATACAATGTGTAAATAACTAAATACATTCAAGATATAGAGAGACTGTGAAGACATTATGGGAGGGGAAAGTATTAGCAACTAGGGGGAACAGAAAAGACTTTTTATTAAAATGGTGTTTGAGCTGAATCTTTAAGGAATTTGGGAAATTAAAGAGGAAGAAATGAGGGATTAAAGGATTTTAGCCATGGGAGATGGTCAATGCAAAGGCATGAAGATGGGAGGAAAAGTGTCCTATCTGAGGAATAACAGCATAACTGGATCATAGAACACATGAAGAGAACTAAGGTCTAAGAATCCTAGAAAGGTAAGAAAGGGCCAGGTTATGCAGGGCTTTAGATCCCAAAGAAAGGAGTTTATAGTTGAACCAACTTATAGGGGGCACTGGAATTCATTGGCTAGGAGATGGGAGGTAAGGGTGACGTGATTAGATGTGTATGCTTTAGAAATATCACCTTGACCAAGTGGAGGTGAATTAGAATGGAAAGAGACTTCGGGCAGTGAGACTAGTTAGAAGGCTATTGCAGTAGTCCAAATGAAAGATGATGTGGTTCTGTACTAGGGTTGTGGCTGCATGATTGAAAAGAACAGGATGTATATGAGAAATCCTGTGAAAATAGAAACAAGATTTGGCAATACTGTATATAGAATACATACAGTGGGCGAGACTGATGAGTTGGGGATGAGACTGAGATTGTATACCAGAGTGACTAGGAGGATGGAGTTCTTTTTTATTATTTAATTCAATTTATTTTTTGTTACATTTTAAGTTCCAAAGCCTCTCCCTCCCTGCACTAGAGAAGGTCACTGTCACACACACACACACACGTAAGTACATAGATATATGTAAAACCATACTATGCATACTTCTATTTATCAGTTCTTTCTCTGGAGATGGATAGCAGCTTCCTTTGTAGGCCCTTTGTGATTGATTTAAATATTTATAATATTCAGAATAGCTTAGTCATTCACAGTTATTCTTTGAACAATTTTGCTGTTACTATATACGATGTTCTCTTGGTTCTATTCATTTTACTCTGCATTATTTCATGCAAGTCTTTCAATGTTTTTCTAAAATCAACCTCCTTATCATTTCTTACAGCATGGCAATATTCCATCACAGCCATATACCACAAATTGTTTAGCAGTTTCCCAGTTGGGGAGTGCCTAATGGGTATTACTTCAATTTCCAGTTCATTACTACTACAAAGAGAGCTGCTATAATATCTTGGAACATATAGGTTCTTTCTTATCCAAGAAACTGTCTATAAAAATTTCTCCTCAATTTTCAGCTTTCCTTCTTATTCAGGCTACATTGGTTTTATTTGTACAAAACCTTCTTTAATTTAATGTGATTAAAATCATCTATTTTACATCTTACAATGTTCTCTCTCTTATGTATTCATAAATTCTTCTCTTATTTATCAGTCTAATGGATAATATGTTCCATGTTCTAATGTGCTTATGATATCTCTCTTTATATCTAGGTCATGTATCCATTTTGACCATATCTTGGTAAATAGGGTAAGATATTAGGCTATATCTTGTTTCTGCCAGACTTTTTTACAGTGTTCCCAGCAATTCTTATCAAATAGTGAATTCTTATCCCAAAAGTTTAAATTTTTACATTTGCCAAATACAAAGTTGTTACAATCATTTGCTATTGTGTATTGTATGTCTACTCTGTTTCACTGGTCCATCTTTCTGTTGCTTAGCTGGTAAGAAGATAGTTTTGATAATAATCACCTTATAATATAGTTTAAGATCTGGTACTTCTAGATCTTCTTCCTTTAAATATTTTTCTTTAATTCGTTTGATATTCTTGACCTTTTATTCTTCCAAATGATTTTTTAAATTATTTTTTTCTAGCTCAATGAAATAATTTCTGGTAATTTAATTGGGATGACATCAAATAAATAGATTAGTGTAGGTAGAATTATCATTTTATTATATTGGCTCTGCCTACCCATGAACAATGAATATTTCCCCAATTATTTAAATTTGACTTTATTTGTATAAAAAGTATTTTGTAATTATGTTCGTGTAGTTCCTGGATTTATCTTAGCAGGTATATTCCCAGGTAGTTTATGCTGTCTGCTATTATTTTAAATGGGGTATTTCTTACTATCTCTTCTTGCAGGGTTTTGTTGATGATATGTGGAAATGCTAATGATTTATGGGAGGGGTTATTTTACATCTTACTACTTTGCTAAAATTATTATTTCAATTAGCTTTTTAGCTTAATCTCTGGGATTTCCTAAGTATATTATCATAACATCTACAAAAGAGATATTTTCATTACCTCATTGCCCATTCTGATTCCTTCAATTTCTTTTTCTTTTCTTACTGCTCTTGCTAGCATTTCTAATACAATATTAAATAATATCAGTGATAATTGGCATCCTTGTTTCACTCCTGATCTTATTGGGAAGAATTCCAACTTATTCCCATTACAAATAATGCTTGCTGATGGTTTTAAGTAAATTATTATTATTATTATTATTATTATTATTATTATGAGGAAAAAACCATTTATACCTATGGTACCAAGTGTTTTTATAGGAATGAGTGTTGTATTTTGTTAAAAAGCATTTTCTATATCTATTGACATAATCATATTGTTTTGTTACTTTTATTATTGATAAAATCAATTATGAGAATAGTTTTTCATATATTAAGTCATCCTTGCATTCCTAGTATAAATCCCACTTGGTAAGAACTTATAACCTTTGTGATATATTGTTTTAGTCTCCTAGCTAGTATTTTATTTAGGATTTTTGTATGCATATTTATTAGTGAAATTGTTCTATAATTTTCTTTCTCTGTTTTGGATCTTCCTGTTTTAGGTATCAGCATCATATTTGTTTCATAAAAGGAATTTGGTAGGACTCCTTTACCTATTATTCCATATAATTCATTTAATAAAAGAATTAGTTAATCTTTAAATCTTTGGTAGAATTCACTTGTAAATGTATCTGGTCCTGATGCTTTTTTTCTTAGGAAGCTCATTTATGACCTATTCAATTTCTTTTTCTAGGATAGTATTATTCTTGACAGTGATGAGGAAATGAGAAAGGCAGAGCATATTGAAGAAGGGGCATTGTGGGGGAGAAGAAAATTAGTTCCATTTTGGATATGTCCAGTTTGAGGTACCTATAGGACATCCAATTGGAGATGTACAAAAGGCAGTTAGAGATATTTGACTGTAGCCCATCTGAGATATTAGGGATGGATATTTAAATATGGGAATAATTTGCATATAGATGATAACTGAATTTATGAAAACCAAAGGGGTCACCAACTTAGTTACTATAGATCAAAATGATCAGAGAGCTAAAGATAGATCCTTGGAGGAAAGCCATGATTTGTTAACATAACTTGAATGAAAATCCAACAAAGGAGACTGAGAAGGAATGATCAGACAGATATGAGGGAACCAGGAGAGGTCACTGTCATTAATGCCTAAAGAGGAGAGATTATCCAGGAGAAGGAGATAGTCAGCAGTATCAAATTCTGTAAAGGTCAAGGGGGATAAGAATCACAGGTACTTTTGGAGAGGGTAATTTCAATTCAGTGATCAAAGGTCATATTGCAAATGGTTCAGAAAAGAATGAGAGGACAAGAAGTAGAGATGCAAATTGTAGACCATTTTCTTCAGGAACTTGACCCTGAAGGGAAGGAGAATTGTATGATAGCTAGCTGGAATAGTCAGGTGAAATGTGTGTTTTTGTTTTAGGACAGAAGAGACGTGGACATGTTTATAGGTAGCAGGAAAAGAACCAGCAGATAGGGAGAGATTGAAGATGAGAGAGTACAGATGGTAGTGGGGACAATTTGGCTAAGAAATTGGGAGGGGATGAGATCAATGGCACATTTAGAGTGATTTTCCTTGAGAAAGAGAAGAGCTACCCCTTCATCTAAGGCAGGAGGAAAGAGCAGAGGGAAAAGTCTGAGTGAGGTGAGGTGGGAAAGAGGGGAGAAGGGAAAGCTCTCAATTAATAGTCTCAATAAGTGAGAGGGTGAGGTATAAGGTAAAATGCTCAGCCTAAAAGGAATGGGGAAAAGATGCCATGGGAAACTGAAAGAGAGATAAGGTTTGGAACAGCTGCTGTGGAAAAAGAGGTAGTAACACAATTAGAGAGCAATAGAATGTTTGCTTTGATGAAGTGAGGACCCAGTTGAGACTACATAATATAAATTTATAGTGGGTCCTATCAACTGAGTTTTGTGATTTCTTCCAGATTCATTCAGCAGAATGTGAATAAGAATAAAGGAGATGGATGGTGGCACTAATCACAGGATTTGGTAAATCAAGACTGCCAATAGGACCAAAAGGCAAGAGAATCAAGGATAGATAATAAATAATATAGAGTTGAGTTAGTTTACCAAGGGGTCAAGAAAGGGAAGCAAAGAGAATTATCCAGTACAGGGGTACTGGTCTGGTCCCCATAAAAATAAAATAAAGTAGAATCCTTCTTTGTACTTATTTACTAAATCAATACAATGACTTGGGTGGTGATGGTGGTGGTAAATTGATCAGTGGTATCCAACACCTACCATCTATATAACAATATTGCATTGCATATTGGAAAGGTTTCTGTTAAAAATTTTGTAAACCCCAGAGTACTACATAAATAAAATTAATACTATTATTATTTTATGACTGATTTTAATTAGGGTTAAATTAACTCAGATATTTGGTTATTTTGCTACTATGCTTCTTACTTTGTTCAATGAAATAAAGGCCTGTTTTTTTGTACCACACATAATTTAAATTTTTCAGATAATTGAGATACATTCCCACCCCCAAACTCTAGATATAATAGCAGAAATAACAGGAAAGAAATGGGGATTTGGTGGCATCAGTACACTATAATTAGTAGGAATTGTACTTAATTTGGGTGAAGAAATGTACTTGGGAATGGTGAAATTCAGTTTTGAGGAAGATACTATAAGAAAACAAACAATCCACCTAAGCAAAACATGTGATTCTGGACCTTGAAAGATTTCAGTGGCTGTATCTGTATGACTAGAACTCAAAATTGATGAGGAAAAACTACAATATGCCATCATTGTGATACTTTCTGTTTATTTCCCAAAATTTGCCCTCTAGTAAAAGAACCACGTGTGGTGCCTCCATCTATTAAAAGCACTAGCCCAGGCAGAGGCAGGAATACAAAGAGTTGAATTATAGGTTAGTCCCACTTCAGATCACACCAGAACCTGGAAATTCTTTAGATTTCTCCTGGTTCCTCTCAGATAGATAAATTATACAGTGGATAAGACACTAAACTCAGGGACATAAAGACCTAGATTCAAATCCCCCCTTAGACACTTGCTAGCTCAGTGACTCAGGGCAACTAACTTAACCTTTGTGGGCCTCAGTTTCCTCATCTGTAAAGCCAGGGGGTGAAGGTAGCCTCAATGTCTTCTACTGTTTCAGCTCTAAATCTATGATGCTATAGGAAGGGACATTCTCCTAGAAGATAGACAAGACTGGATTGGGACAATGTGCTGGACACACCAACACACACACACACACACACACACACACACACACACACAAACATGCACATATGCATACACATACTGAACAGCACCAGAGACCAAAAAAATAGCTGACATTTGTATAACTTTTTAAGACTTATAAAAGTGCTTTTCTCCTAACCACGCTGTATACTTGACAGCACAAATACTATTGTCCCCATTTCTATAGATAAGGAACCGAGGCTTAGAGAAATGAAGTGCATTGTGCAAAGTCACTCATCACTTTTTAAGGCCACAGAGCTACTAGGTGGCCACAAGGAGGGAGGAGTTATCAGAAAGCACAAATCCAAAAGGACTGCTTGTATTCCAGGCTCTCAGAGTTTTCACTGAGAAATCTTTCAGCAAAGATGAGAACAGGACAATTATGAAGACAAACGTTGAGGCTGCCTATTCCTCGGTGCTTTTGAGATCTGGCTGAACTGAGCTGAGCAGCTTCTGAGGAAGCTGAGGGTAACAAATCAGCCATATCTATATTCTGCCCTTCAGCCCACAGTGGGTATAATTTCTGATGCTGGACAGCGCCATCTGGCTCTGTCAAGCACTCAAACAGCAAATGCCCCGGATCACTGTCATCCATCTTTTAAGCACAGATATGTCTGTTCTGTGGTCCAAGGTTGCCAACGCTAGAAGCAAAGATCTAGAAATGTTGACTATTAGAGCTGGAAGGAGCTATGCAGACCAGATAACCCAATCACCTTATTTTACAGACAAGGAAATTGAGATCCAGAGCGGTGAAGGAACTTGCCCAAGGTTGTTCTTCCTATTTCTTTTCAATTCAATACAACAGATATTTATTAAGTATTTACTTTGGGCAAAATTCTATCCTAGGTACTGTGAATACAAAGAGAAAAATGAAACAATCACTCTCCTCAAGGACTTTACTTGGAGTGGAGGGGGTTGTATAATATATATAAAAGTAAATATGGGGGTGGCTAGGTGGCACAGTGAATAGAGCACTGGCCCTGGAGTCAAGAGGACCTGAGCTCAAATCTCGCCTCAGACACAACGCAAAAAACTAGCCGTGTGACCTTGGGCAAGTCACTTATTCCCCATTGCCCCACTCTCCCCCCTCCAAAAAATAAAAAAGAAAAAGAAAAAGTAAATATGAAGTAATACAAAGTGATTCCAAAAGAGAGGAATAAAGAAAGACCTTACATGGGAAAAGGAAGTCAAACTGATATTAAGGTAGCTATGGCTTCTATGATAAGGTGGTATGGTGTGTAGAGCACTGGACTTGGAATCAAGAAGACTCCTCTTCGTGAGTTCAGATCTGGCCTCAGGCACTTATTAGCTATATGATCCTGGACAAGTCACTTACCCCTGTTTGCCTCAGTTTCCTCATCTATAAAATGACCTGGAGAAAGAAATGGTGAACCACTCCAGTATCTTTGCCAAGAAACCCAAAATGGGGTTACAAAGCATTGGACACAACTGAAAAATGACTGAACAAGAAAAAGTGACTTCTATAAGGCAGAGGTGAGGAACAAGAGTCTGTGGTTCGGTGTGGCACAATGGAAAAGGCATTGGTCCTACATTCAGAGGTCTTAGGTTCAAAACCCATCTTTATGCTTATTATCTGTGACCTGCTAAGTCACTAAGTCATTTAACTTTACTGGATCTCAGTTTCCTCATCCGTAGAAAGAAAGCAAGGGAATTAACTAGATAACCTCACTGAGGCCCCTTCAAACCCTAGATCAATGCTCATCCTTCCTTAAATATATATAATTTCATTTGATCAGCATGATTAGTCTGTGAGATATATTTTATTATTACCCCCACTTTAAAGATGAGATAACCAAGGCTGAAAGAAGTTAAGTGACTTGCTGAGGGTCTCACTGCCAGTGTCTAAAGAAGGTTTAAAACTCAGGTCTTCCTGATTCCAAATTCAACACTTGATCTGCTTCACCCACCAAGCTGCTCACTTGTGCAAATGGGAGGAAATGGCATGTAGGGGGAACTGTTAGTGAACTAATTGGACTAGAACAGAGTATGTGAATAGGATATACAGCTTCCTCAGAAATATTGCAGTTTGGTTTCAGACCATTGTAATAAAGTGAAGATCAGAATAAAGTGAGTCACATGAAATGTTTGGTTTCCCAGATCATATAAAAGTCATGTTTATACCATACTGTCATCTGTTAAATGTGCAATAGTATTATGTCTTTTTTTAAGTACCTTAATTTAAAAATATTTTATTGCAGGGCAGCTAAGTGGCGCAGTGAATAGAGCACTGGCCCTGGAGTCAGGAGGACCTGAGTTGAAATCTGGCCTTAGACACTTGAAACACTTACTAGCCATGTGACCTTGGGCAAGTCACTTAACCCCAATTGCCCTGCCCTCCCCCTTCCAAAAAGAAAAAATATGTATTTTATTGCTAAAAATGCTTAACATCATATGAACATAGTAATCTTTTTGCTGGTAGAGGGTCTTTCTTCGATGTTGATAGCTGCTGACTTAACAAAGTGGTGGTTATTGAAGACTGGAGTGGTTGTGACAGTTTCTTAAAATAAGACAACAATGAAATTTGCCACATGGATTCACTTGAACAATTAGAAGCCATTATAAGGTTATTAATTGGCCTAACTTCAATATTATTGTTTCTCAGGGAATAGAGGGGCCTGAAGAGAGGGAGAGAGATGGGGAACAGCCAATGGCCCAATCAGACCACACAATATTTATCGATTAGATTCCCTGTCTTATATGGGTATGGTTCATGGCACCCTTAAACAATTACAACAGTGGCAAAGATCACTGATCAGAGATCACCATAACAGATATAATAGTAATAAAAATGTTTGGAATGTTTTGAGAATTACCAAAATATGACTCAGAGACATGATGGGAGCACACGATATTGGGAAAAGGTCGCCAATAGATTAGTTCAACATAGGATTGCCACAGAGCCTTAATTTGTAAAGCAAACAAACAAAACCAGTGTCTGTGAGGCACAATAAAATGAGGTTTGCCTATAATATAAAGCAAGGCTGTATGGGTAGGTGGGAGCTTCATTGTGGAGGGATTTTGAAATTTATCCTAGAAATAATAAGGAACCATTCAAGTTTTTGAATAGGAGAGTAGCATGGTCAGATTTATGTTTTAGAAATATCAATTTGGCAGCTATGTGAAGGATGAATTGGAGAAAGGAAAGACTGGAGGCAGGGGAGACCAATTAGGAAGCTATAGCAATAGTCTGCTCCAACCTAAAAGATGTTTGTACAACTCCTTTCAGAGTCACATATTTCACACTGGGATCCAAGGACTATTAGTGTCTTTGCAAGGTTTCTGTTCCTGCATATTGACACTTCCCTCTGCTTCTATGGCTGGAGTTTTATGACCACCATTCAGGTGGTAATACAACCAGACTTCAAGACTTCATAAGAACCAGGACACAAATACAGAAAGAAATCCTAATTTCTGTTTTCCTTGAGAAATCCATGCAAATCAGACCAAACCAATTTCTTTATTCAGTTCTTTCCCCATGGACTAAGACTGTCTTTCTTGTCCTCTGCCGTATGATTAAGTTTTAGGGAATAGATACCAAAAATTTAGGGTTAGTAAGGTGAGAAAACACAGAAAAGACCAGAAATAACTTTCTTAAGTGAAACAATAACATTTACAGTCAAAAATTATGAGCCTCCATAGTCAATAATACTTAAAATACTGAACTAGCTCCTTCAATCTCTAGTACTCCCAACTTAGCAACTGCCACCTGAGGAAAACATGTAATTGGGTCCACAATGAATTCATTTTACTTGACCTCTCCTGGATCCTCATTTACATGGCAACCTTTTTAGTCTTTCCTGACTGATGTAGGTGGCCATGGTTCAGTGACAGACAGTTGGATTTGGAATCAGAGGACCTGGGTTTGAAACCTGGCTGTGATATTTACTTCCAGTGTGACCTTGGGCAAATCACTAAGCCTTTCAGGGCTGAATATCTTCATCTCAACAATGAGAAGAAATGCTTTCTACTTCTAGAGAAAGAAGTGATGGAGTCTAAATATAGACTGAAGCATACTTTTTTAAAAACTTTAAAAAAATTTCTTGGTGTTGTTTTTTGTCTCTG
Organism: Gymnobelideus leadbeateri; assembly: GCA_011680675.1. NCBI lineage: Eukaryota > Metazoa > Chordata > Mammalia > Diprotodontia > Petauridae > Gymnobelideus > Gymnobelideus leadbeateri. The sequence goes on along the minus strand of WOXC01011523.1, from coordinate 334,824 downwards.
TTTTCTTTTGCAACATGACTAATATGGAAATGTTTTGCATAACTGCACATAGCTAATCTATATCAAATTGCTTGCCCTATCATTGATGGGGAAAGAATTTAGAACTCAAAATTTTTAAATGAATGTTAAAAAGTGTTTTTCATGTAATTGAAAAGATAAAAGATAAAAACTTTAAACATAACAAAATAGAGGACTTTCAAGCATCTCTATTTAAAAGACCAGAGTTGAATAAAAAATTTTGACCCCTAAATATAAAACTCAAAGGAAACATAAAAAGGTAAACAAAGAAATCAGAAAGAGAAGATATAAGAAACTCAATAAGATTAAACAGTTTATATTTCAAAATGGCAACATAATATTTGTAGCTCTTAACAACTTTATTACTATAAGAGTAATTAGAAGGAGTATATGTAGAGGGTGCGGATATAAGGGGACTTTGGTTGAGTAATACCCCAAAAAACAAAATAAAGGGGTAAGAAAGAAAATTGCACTGGAAAAATAAAAGGGATATTGAATAGGGTAAATTATCCCACATAAAAGAGGCATGAAGAAACTATTATAATAGATGGGAAGATGGGGGGGAGGGTCACAGGCAAAGCTGAAACCTTACTCTCAAAAATTGACTTAAAGAGGGAATAACATACATATTCAGTTAGATATCTTACCCTATGAGGAAACAAAAAGGGACAGGGATAATAGAAGGTGGAGGGGGAGTGATAAAAGGGAAAGTATATTGGAGAAAGTGGTGATCAGAAATAAAACACTGGTGAGGAGGGAAAGGATAGGGGTAAGAGAGAAAGGGGGATAAAACAAATGAACAATATCATGAAGTGAAATACACACTTAGTTATCATAACTCTAAATATGAATGAGATGAACTCACCCATAAAATGGAAGCAGATAACAGAATGGATTAAAAAAACAGAATCCCATAATATGTTGTTTACAAGAAACACGTTTAAAGCAGAGAGATACATACAGGGTAAAGGCAAGGGGTTGAAGCAGAATCTATTATACTTCAGCTGAAGCAAAGAAAACAGGGATAGCAATTATAATCTCAGACAAAGCAAAACCAAAAATAGAGCTAATTAAAAGAGATTTAAAAAAAAAAAAAAGGAAACTATATCTTGCTGAAAGGAACCATGGACAACGAACTATCAATACTAAACATACATGCACCAAATTGTATAACATCTAAATTTTTGAAGAACTTGAATGAGTTAGAGGAGGAAATCAACAATAAAACTATACTAGTGGGGGACCACAACTTTCCCCTCTCAGAATTAAATAAATCTAAGAAAAAAATAAACAAGAAAGGGGGCAGAGCCAAGATGGCGGAGTAGAAACAGCTCCTCCAAGCCACTCTGCCCCCAGATTCCCCCCAAACTATGTAAAAGGGGACTCTGAACAACTTCTGGAGCCCCAGCACCCACAGAACGACACAGAGAAGCTAACCTCCCACTGAGGACAGCCCAGCAGCCCTGCAGGAAGGACCAGCACAGCGGTCTGGGACCTGGCGCAGCGCGCAGAGCGCAGGGAGCCGAGCCGAGTCCAGGTCCATGTGAGCCGAGGTTTTAGCCCCAGGGCGGCAGCGCCAGAAGCCGGCTGGAGAAACCCCAGAACACCAGGAGCTGTGGCGACTCCAGAATTATCAACATAGACATGCCTAGGACAAAGTAAGAGGTTAGTGTCCTATGGACTTTGGGACTGGTATTTGGGGAATGCTTCAGCTCCCTCCCCTGGGGGCTAGAAGCCTCTGAGGAGACACGCCATTTTGTAGTTTTCAGAGGCAGCTCCAGCTCCCGGCCTACAAATTGTAGGGAGATCCAGCGATCTCTCTTGGGGGGTAATCGCTCTTGCTTTAACCTCCCTGGATCTGGATTGTGATCTAGGGTGGAAGTCGTGGGTGGGTTTACAGCTTGCCAGAAATGGAAGTTGCCCCCCACACGTTCTGGATGAAAATTCCTCTATCTGGCCTTAAAGCCATAGTGTGTCAACAAGCCCAAAAGTCAAGCAATTAAGTGGCAACATGCCAAGGTAAAGGAAACAGAAAAAGGCAACCCTAGACTCCTATTTTGGGGGCATAGAGTGGGAAAAGGACTGTGAAGTCAGAAGTCCTGCTCCAAAAGCCCCAGGGGAAAACATGAGCGGGTTGCAGGCCATAGAGGACCTTAAGAAGGACTTTAAAAATCAAATAAGAGAAGTGGAGGAAAAATTGGAAAGAGAAATGAGAAGGATGCAGGAAAAGTATGAAATGAGGGTCAACAGCCTGACTGAGGAAAACAACACCTTAAAAAATAGACTAACTCAAATGGCAAAGGAGGCCCAAAAGGGCAATGAGGAGAAGAATGCCTTAAAAAGTCGAATTTGCCAGATGGGAAAAGAATCTCAAAAGTTCACTGAGGAGATTCATTCCTTCAGAGTTAGACTGGAGCAAATGGAAGCTAATGACTTTATGAGAAATCAAGATGCTGTTAAGCAGATCCAAACAAATGAAAGATTAGAAGGCAATGTGAAATATCTCATGGGAAAAACCACTGACCTGGAAAATAGATCCAGGAGAGACAATTTAAAAATTATTGGACTACCTGAAAGCCATGATCAAGGAAAGAACCTAGAAATCACCCTTCAAGAAATTCTCAAGGAAAACTGCCCTGATATTTTAGATCCAGAGGGCAAAATAGAGGTTGAAAGAATCCACCCATCACCTCCTGAAAAAGATCCCAAAAAGAAAACCCCCAGGAATATTATAGCCAGGTTCCAAAATCCCCAGATCAAGGAGAAAATACTACAAGCAGCCAGGAAGAAACAATTTCAATATTGTGGAAACACAATCAGAATAGCCCAGGAGCTGGCAGCTTCTACACTGAGGGATCGAAGGGCATGGAATATGATATTCCAGAGGGCAAAAGAACTGGGAATGAACCCAAGGGTCACCTACCCAGCAAAACTGAGTATTTTGTTTCAGGGGAAAATATGGTCATTCAGTGGAATAGAGGACTTTCAAGCATTCTTGAGGAAAAAACCAGAATTGAATAGAAAATTTGACATCCAGACACAAGAAGCAAGAGATGCCTGAGAAAGTAATCAGGGAAAAGAAATCAAAAGGAACTTATCAAAGTTGAACTATTTACATTCCTATATGGAAAAGCAATAACTGGGACTGATGATATCTTTCTCACTATGAAAATAATGGAAGAAGGGGGTGTGGTCATATGAATACATATGTGAATGTGTGTGTATATGGTTACAGTTATATATGGATAGAGGGCATAGGTTGAATTTGTTGGGAAGGGAGAATACTCAAGGGATGAAATTATGAGGTGACAGAGGAAAGTGGCAAGAGGAGATGGGGAGAGACAGGGTAGGGTAAACTATCCCATGTAGGGGAAGTGGTTGCAAAGGAGGGGGAGAATAAGGAAGGCTAAAAAGGCAAAACCACATTCACATTGAATTTGGTTCAGGGAGAAAATGACATACATACTAAATGGGATATCTCAACCTGCAGCAGGATAGGGGGAAGGGGGATGAGAGGAGGGATGATGGATGGGAGGGCATCCTTGGGGTGAGGGGAGGTTGGAAGTACCCAGTATAGAAGAGGGACAGGATCATGTAGAGAATGGACCAGGTGGGGGGTGGAATGAGTGGGAGGGAATTATAAGTAGCCTTGTACAATATATCTACTATGATAATGTTTTGTATAGCTAGACATGTGCAACATATACTGAATTACTTATCTCCCTAGAGGGAATGGGTGACAACGGGGGAAGGAAATGGATCTGAAACTCGAGGTCTCAACATTAAATGTTTCAAATATATATAAATACTATTATTAATACTCTTTTGCTTGTAATAGGGAGATAAGATGTGCAGTCATTGGGACACAAAGATTCACCTTCCTCTAATGGAAAAGTCGATGGGGGTATGGGAGAAGGTATGGGAGAGAGCAGATTGGAGGAAGCGATATCTTGTGGGACTGCTATTCTGGGAGGTTGGGTACGGGAATAATGGGGGGAAAATGATTGTAACTCAAAATCTGGCAGAAATGAATGATGTAAAACAGAAGTTAATAAAGCATTTGTTTTAAAAAAAATAAACAAGAAGTTAAGGAGGTGAATAAAATTCTGGAAAAATTAAATATTATAGATCTCTGGAAAAAATTGAAAGGGAATAGAAAGGAATATACCTTTTCCTCAATAGAACATAGTACCTACACAAAAATTGCCCATGTATTAGGACATAAAAGCCTTACAACCAAAGGCAGAAAAGCAGAAATAGTAAATTCATCCTTTTCAGATCACAATGTAATAAAAATTACATTCAGTAATGAATAATGGGAAAAGATTTAAAAATTAATTGGAGATTAGATAATATAATCCTAAAAAACAAGTAAGTCAAAGAACAAATCATAGAAACAATCAATAATTTGATTAAAGAAAATGATAACATCGAAATTTACGGAATGCAAGTAAAGGTAGTGATAAGTAAATTTATATCCCTACACCTTTACATCAATAAAAAAGCAGATCTATGAATTGGGCATGCAACTAAAAAAAAAGCTAGAAAAAGAAAAAAATTAAAATCCACAATTAAACACCAAATTGAAAAACCTGAAAATAAAAGGAGAGATTAATAAAATTGAAAGTAAGAAAACCATTGAACTAATAAACAAAACTAGAAGCTTGTTCTATGAAAAAATAAAGAAACCATTGATTAATTTGATTCCAGAAAGAAAAGAAGAAAACTAAATTCCTAGTATCAAAAATGGAAGGGGTGAATAGAAAATTAAGACAATTGTTAGGAACTATTTTGCCAAATTCTATGCCAATAACCTTGACAATCTAAATGAAATGGACAAATATCTACAAAAATATAAATTAAACAAATGAACAGAAGAAAAAATAAAATACTTAAATAATCCAATCTTGGGGCGGGGGTGGGGGGGGGGGGAATTGAACAAACCATCAATGAACTTCCCAAGAAAAAATCCCCAAGGCCAGATAGATTCACAAGCAAATTCTAGCAAACTTTTAAAGAACAATTAATCCCAATACAATTTAAATTATTTGGAAGGATAGATGAAGAGTGCTACCAAATTCTTTTTCCAACTAATATGGTGCTGATACCCAAACCAGGAAGATTCAGAACAGAGAAAGAAAATTATAGGCCAATTTCCCTAATGAATATTGATGTGAAAATTGTAAATAAAATGCTAGCAAAGAGATTACAGCAGTATACCACAAGGATCATACACTATAACCAGGTGGGATTTAAACCAGGAATGCAGGGCTATTTCAATATTAGGAAAACTATCAGCATAATAGACCATATCAATAACAAAATAAAAAATCATATTATTATGTCAATAGATACAGAAAAAGAATAAATGAAACTTATTTTAAATGATAAGTAATATTTATGTAAAAGCATCAGCAAACATCTGTAATGGAGGTAAACTAGAAGCCTTCCCAGTACAATAATGAGTGAAGCAAGGATGCTCATAATCACCCCTATTATTTAATATTGTACTAGAAATGTTAGCTATAGCAATAAAAGAAGAAAACAGAATTAAAGGAATTAGAATCAGTAATGAGGAAATAAAACTATCACTCTTTGCAGATGATATGATGTTATACTTAAAGAATCAACTAAAAAACTACTTGAAATTATTAATAATTTTAATGAAGTGGCAGGATACAAAGTAAACCCACTAAAATCATCAGCATTTCTATATATTACCAACAAAGTTCAGCAGCAAGAAGTAGAAAAAAAATTCCATTTAAAATAACTATAGACAATATAAAATACTTGGAGTCTTACCTTCCAAGACAAACCCAGGAACTATATGAATACAACTATGAATCTTTTTCACACAAATAAAGTCAGATCTAAACAATTAGAAAAATATTAATTGCTAATGGATAGGCTAAGCTAATATACTAAAAATGACAATTCTACCAAAATTAATCTATTTATTCAGTGCCGTACCAATCAAACTATAAAAAAATATCTTATAGAGCTAGAAAAAATAATAAGAAAATTCATCTGGAAAAAGAAAAACTCAAGGATATCAAGAGAATAAATGAAAAAAATGCAAAATAAGGTAGTCTAGCCATACTAGATTTCAAACTGTATTATAAAGCAGTAATTATACAGTTTGGTGCTGGCTAAGAAATAGAGTGGTGGATCAGTGGAATAGATTAGGAACAAATTACATTATAGTAAACGATCATAGTCACCTAGAGTATGATAAACTCAAAGATCCAAGTTTTTGGAACAAAAATACAGTATTTGACAAAACCTGCTAGGAAAACTGGAAGACAGTATTGCAGAAACTAGGTATAGACTAACCTCTCATACTGTATACCAAGGTAAGGTCATAATGGATACATAATTTACACATAAAGGGTGATACCATAATCAAATTAAGAGAGCATGGAATGGTTCATCTGTTATATTTATGGATAAGGGAAGAATTTAGGACCAGAGAGCATTACAAACTGTAAAATAGATAATTTTGATTATATAAAATTAAAAAGGTTTTGCACAAACAAAATCAATGCAAACAAAATTTTAAGGAAAGCAGAAAACTAGGGGGGGATTTTTGGCAATAAGTATTTCTGATAAATACCTCATTTCTCAAATATATAGAGAACGGTATCAAATTTACAAAAATACAAGTCATTTCCTAATTGATAAATTGTCGAAGGATATGAACAGGCAGTTTTCAGACAAAAAAAATCAGTTATCTATAGTCTTGTAAAAAATGCTCTAAATCACTATTAATCAGAGAAATGCACATTGAAATAACTCTGAGATACCACCTTACACTTATCAGAATGGCTAATGATTTTAAAAAGAGGAAATTTTTGGATGTTGTAGGGGATGTGGGAAAACTGGGACACTAATTCACTGTTCGTGTAATTGTAAATGGATTGAACCATTCTGGAGAGCAATTTGGAACTCTGCCTAAAGGGCTATAAAACTGTGCATACTCTTTGATCCAGCAATATCACTGCTAGGTTTATATCCAAAAGACATTAAAAAGAAAAGAAAATGACCTATTTGTGCAAAAATATTTGTAGCAACTTTTTGTGGTGGCTAAGAAATGAAAACCAAAGGGATGCCTATCAGTGGGGGATGGATAAACAAGTTGTGGTATATGATTATATTAGAATATTATTGTGCTGTAAGAAATGACAAGCAGGATGATTTCAGAAAAACCTGGAAAGACTTATATGAAGTAATGTATGCTGAAGTGAACAAAACCAAGAGAACATAGTACACAGTAAGAGTAATATTGTTCAGTGAAGAACTGGGAATGACAGTTATTCTCAGCAATACAATGATCCAAGGCAATCCCAAAGGACTAATGATGGAGCATACTCTCTACCTCCAGAGAAAGAACTGATATTGATTGAATATCTGAATTGACTGAAGCATGCTGTTTTTCACTTTCTTTAATTTTTTTTCTTGTATTTGAGTCTTCTTATACAAAATTGCTAATATGGAAATGTTTTACATAATTGCATATGTATAACCTACATCTGATTGCTTACCTTCTCAGGGAGCGGGGAGAGAAGGGAAGAAGGGAAGGATAGAATTTGGAACTTAAAACTTTAAATAAAAATTTAAATTTTTCAAAATCTTTCAAAAGTAGGGGATTAGATTATATGACCCTTAAGGTTTCTTCTAGTTCTGTGTCTATGAATTTATGGCTCTCTGTCACCCTCTTTCTCTTTCTTCAAGCTCCTTGTGTTACCCCTATCCTTCTTAATCAGTAGATAACCTCTTGCTAAGAAAATTGAAGCCATATGTCCTGAGTTCACCTAGTTCTTCTATTCTACATCTCAAAACTCTTCATCTTTATCCATTGAGATGTAACTAGGAATTTTTGCATCCAGAGCAAATATGCCCACAGGGCACATGATATAAAATACATCCTCACATGTGATGCTGAGGATACTACAGCACAGAATGAAAAGAAACTCAAATGTAATGGGGCTTCTATGATAAGGAAGTGGCTCCATCTGGTAGCTTATTTTTAAAACTAATTTTTTTTTTTGCTAATGAGGTGTTAAGTTCGGTTGTTCTATGCTACTAAACAACTGCAAGTGCTGTCACACTGCCCTTTACATATTGGTACTCTGGAGTAAAATGCCAGTTGCCCCTTCCTAGTTACAACTCTGTCTCTGTCTTTGCTACAATTACTATGGAACACATAGCTCTCCTTCTTGCCAAGGCTGCCCCTCTTCTTGCTCCTTTGATCCTCTTCCTTGTCATCAAGAAATTTCTCTGGGTCTCTCTCTCTGGGTCTCTTTCTCTCTGTCTTTCTGTCTATTTCTCTGTCACTATCTATCTCTCGGTCTTTGTCTCTCCTTTCAGTGCTGCTAGTCATTGAACTGCATCTGTGAGATACATAGAAAATAAACCAACAAATCCCCATATAATTAATAGAAATCCCAAAGTATCCATGAAAATTCACTAAATAAATTTTACTGGAACTAGAACTACTTCTAGATAGATAGTAGATAGAACTACTTCTCCACAAGATCCTGAACACAAAAAAAAGGCCAACAAATTTTAAGAATGACATTTTTAAAATGTTGCCATACCATCTGCACATAATATCCAAACTACATGGAATAAAAAGTTTTTAAAATATAAAGACACAGTGGAAGAAATTAAAACTATGTGAGACCAAGATGAGGTGTATGGTATCATGGTCATCTTGGTCTTGCTGACTTCTGCTGAAATAGGATGTCCTGAATATGCTTTCCCTCAGAATACAGAAGCTGAGTTTACATTCTAATCTCTTAGTTATAAAAAGCAGTCATCCTATCTACCCTTACAGTAATCTGCAGAACATTAAATCCAAAAGAATAATATTAGGAATAAAAATAGAAAATAATAATATAAAGGATAATATCCTTTTCTTCAGAAAGATTTTTTGGAGAAGTTAGAGGCAGGGTAATTCATCTTTCATTAGCATAACTCTTTCTACATGAACCCCATTTTAAAAAAAAGACAAGAACAAGGCAACGTGAGTATGTTAATGGTAACAATGGTCAAAATTTGCAAAACACTTTACAGGTATGATCTCATTGAGCTTTACAACAACCCAGGAAGTTGGATGTTACATAAACATTTTGTGTTTTTTTTTTTTCAGTGCACACACTCTTCAACAATACAAATTACAGGGGCGGCTAGGTGGTGCAGTGAATAGAGCACCGGTCCTGGAGCTAGGAGGACTTGGGTTCGGATCAGACCTCAGACACTTAACACAAAAACTAGCCATGTGACCTCAGGCAAGTCACTTAACCCCAATTGCCCTCCAAAAAGCAAAACAAAACAAAAAACAATACAAATTACGACCCATCTATGAATTAGTATAAAAGTGTTAGACAATTGCCTGAGGCACATAGAGGTTAATTAATTTGTCCAGGGTTCCTCAGACAGGAAGTGTCCCAAGTAGGATTTGAACCCATATTTTTTCTGATTCCAAATCTAGAACTCTTTCCATTATTCTATATTGACCTGCCCAAAATATGAAAAATGGAAGCATATACCCTTCATTTAGGTGGCTGTTATGCTCCCTGATAGTGGGGGAAATTGATAGCAAAAAGAAAAGAAGGGAGGGCATAACAACCCTGGGGAAAAACCACGATAAAACCAAGACATGGATGATATTTCAGTAAAGAGGCTGAGGAATGTCAGATAGGAGGAGAACCAGGAAAGATCAGAAAGAAAGGAAACAAGCATTGACTAATTGCCTACTATGTGTCAGACTTTTTACTAATTGCTTTACAAATATTATCTGCATTTGATCCTGACAACCACCTTAGGAGGTAGATGTTATTATTATCCCCATTCTATAGTTGAGGAAACTGAGGCAGTCATATGTTAAGTGATCTTTCCAGAGTCACACAGCCAGTGTCTAAGACTAGATCTGAACTCAGATCTTCTTGACTTTGGGCCCAACACTCCATTCACTGTACTATATAGTTGCCTCAAGCAGTGTCTTGAAAACTCAAGGAGGAGAGACTATCTGGAGTGGGAGGTTGGACAATAGTGTCAAATGCTATGGAAAGGTCACATATGAGAACTGAGAAAAGACCATTGGATTTGACAATTAAAAGATTATTGGCAACTTTGGAGAACAGGTTTAGTTGAGATGTAATATCAGAAGCCAGATTTCATGGGGATGAAAAGTGAATGAGACAAGAAAAAATAGAGGTAATGAATATAAATGTCTTTTTAAAAGAAGTTTAGAAAATAGCTGTGATTAAGAAGTCCAGTCAATATGCATTTATTAAGTGTCTACCACGTGTCAGACATTATGCTAAGTGATAGCAATAGGAAATAGCATGATCAAGTCAAAGCTAAAGAATGTCTATATAGTAGAGAGTCTTTGAGAGTTATGCTAATGAAAGATGAATTACCCTGCCTCTAACTTCTCCAAAAAATCTTTCTGGCCAGAAGATAAACTAGCTGTGTGACCTTGGGCAAGTCACTTAACCCCAATTGCCCTACCTTCCTCCCTCCAAAAAGCAAAAAAAAAAAAAAATGAGTGTATAATGTAAGTTGTAATAGTTATATGCTTTGTGCTGCTACTCTTTCATATAACCTCTCGGGAAAATTCCAGTAGAAACTATTGCTTTAGAAGTTTGCTGGCAGCATTCTACCAAGGCTAGTTAGTATGAATTAGGTTTTGATTTTAGAAAATGAAGTTTACATTTGACCAAAAACTGTCTTTACAAATTGCCTGGTCTTTGATTCCCTTGATTAAAGATAAAAGACTAATTATTAATTCCAGAAGAGAGAGGGGGAGGGCAGACCTTGCAAAAGGAGGATCTGAATTATATGGTAGAATATGAATTAAGTTAGATACAACAAGCTAGCACCTTCTAATGAATGTCAGAGGTTATCAGGCAGTAAAGTACTGATTCTTGAGTCGGAGTACCGGCATTCCTCACCTTTGATATGGATTATCTGCATGATCTTGGGCAAGTCATTTTCCTCCTATGTAAAATGTCTTTGAGACCCCTTTCAATTCTAGATCTAGATTTCATTCTGTGAAAGCATAAAAATCACTCTAGAGTGAGTGAACAAAGGAAAAAATTTGGGAAAAGAATCTGACCCATAACAGTCTAAACATCTAAGAGAATGACTATAGCTGTGCTCATAGCCCCACCTCTCTTTCCTAAAACTTGAAGTTGGCTTCTATTACTTTGACTGAAGACACACTCTAAAACCTCTTTCAAACTAAGTTTAAACCAAGAAGTGGGAAGGGGAGAGAGGGAGGCTCCTTGTGGTTCAACCTAGAATGGAATATCCAACTCGATTAAATGGTTTTCATTTTAATATATGCATATTTTAGGTTTAGATTTACTTTAGAACCATCAGACAGGGAGAAATGAGCACAGAGAGTTCATTTGCCTATTGAACCACCTGAAATGTATTTCAAGTGAGAATTCAAAGCAGGTTGTTTTCCTTATGAATTTTAGAACTAGGAGGAAAAATACATGCCACTCATTTGACATCATGTTAATCCTACCCATGATTACTTCTCCCTAGAAGAGATCATCATTTAATGTCGATAGATATAACAGGAGCTCCAGAAAGGGGTGGAAGTAGAGCAATTTTGATACTCTTACTAAGTAATACATACTTAATAGAAGTTCATGATTTAATATAGTATTCTCTTTTTTGTTACTCTGCATGTTGAAATATTTCCATTTATTGAATATTATGTTTGTAATAAAATCATTTTTTAAAAAAAGAACAATCCAAACCATAGGGTCATATGACTTTATACTTATTCAGAACTTGAAGAGGCTTGGGACCACATTTGGATTTCCAATATCTTCACTGAAAATATTTCTTTAAACAATAGAGAGAAAGAATATTTAAAATAGACATTTCTAGGGAAGGATATGTATAGGATCTGCCTTCAGAAGGAGAATGGCTTAGAAACAGCAAGATCTTAGGTTCGCCTAGCTCCTAGGAGACATTTAGCATAAAAGTTGAGAATGAAAACATATCGCCTTACCATTATCAAGTGACTCGCTCTGAAGGTTTAAAAGCACTACATTGCTCTTCACTTCATTCATTTAAATACCATCTTCTATGAGGTAACTCTGGGTTGCCATCATCACTCCAATTTTACAAGAGTCCCTGAAGAATAGAGATTCTCATCTGTGTGTATAATCTTCTTTTTCTCTTCTAGTTTGTATATGAAAATGCTCATTTTTATTTGGTATTTGTTAAAGTTCAGAATAAAAGAGTAAAATTTATTTAAAAAACAAGAAGGGAGAATGATGTCACAGCAAATAAATATAACATTCATGATTGTTGGCATTTATATAGCAGTTTAAGATTTGCAAAATGCTTCGTATACATTATCTATTTGATTCCCATAACAACCATGAAAAGGTGGCACTCTCATGAGAGAGGTGCTATTATCCCCATTTTCAAATGAGAAAATTGAGACTCAAAAAGATTAAGTGCCTTGCCTGTGATCATATAACTATAATGTGTCTGTATATGATTGTGATGGAATACTATTGTGCTATAAGAAATTATAAGCAGGATAGTTTCAGAAAAATCTGGGAAGATTTACGTGAACTGATGCAAAGTAAAGTGATCAGAGCCAGAAGATCACTGTTCGTAGTGACAGCAATATTGTATGATGACCAACTGTAAATCAATTAGTCACTCTCAGCAATATGATACAAGACAATTCTTAAGGACTTAGGATGAAAAATGCTATCCATATCCAGAGAAGGAACTGATGAAGTCTGAAAGCAGATAAAAGCAAACTTTTTTACTTCATTTATTTTTCTTTTTGTTTGTTTGTGGGTTTTTTTTTTTTGGTTTTTTTTTTGGTCTGTGATCTCTTTTGCAACATGGCTAATATAGAAATGTTTTGCATGACTGTTCTATATTGAAGTGCTTGCCTTCTCAAGGAGGGAGGAGTGGAGGAAAAGATGGAATTTGGAACTCAAAAAACATTTTAAAATGTTAAAAATTGTTTTTACATGTAATTGAGAAAGAAAAAAAACATTTTATAAAAAAAGAAAGTGTCTGAAATAGAATTTGAACCAAAATCTTCCTAACTTCAAGTCACATGATCTATCCACTATACCAGCCTAATTTCTAAGGAGAAATCTACTACCCAATGTGGCTTTTGATCCACTGGAATACATTAAACAATTCAACAAACATTGATTGAGAACTTCGTGTGTGACAGACTCTGTGACAAGAAAATAAATGAAATAATCCCTGCCCTCAAGGGAGCTTACATTCTTAAAAATATAAAACCTTCAAACTTATCATTAATACATGGTGTCCCAAAAGTCTTAGTTCAGTTTTAGGATATTAATCTCATTAATTTAAGCTACATTATAAGTGTTATTAACTAACTTATTGATTATAAGCTATTAAAGCTTATAAAAGCTATTAAGACTTTTGGGGTACCTCAAATGGCATTAGCAGCAGAAGTCATAATTTTAGAGATGGGAAAGACTTTGGAAGTCATTTGGTCCAACTACTTCACTTTATAGGAAATGAAGAAACTGAGACTAGATAGGTTTTTAATAAAAATGCTCATGATATCGAAGTTTAATTTATAAATTACACTGAGAAATATAGGTCTAACAAATACGTTTTGGTGACCTGTTGGCATTCCTACTACTCATAAGCATGTATGGTGACTTAAAACCAAAGGGGCCAATTTCACAGTTGTCAAAACCCAGCTGCTTTAGAACTGGTTTCTTCTACAATGTTTCTGGGCAGTGATGTGGAAGAACGTCATGAATTGGGCACATTACCATCATTTTCATGGGCCAAGCTCCAGTGATACCAGCTGCAATTGGAGTAGGAAGACAGTTGTTGCTGGCATGCATCAAAGCTTTCCCTCTAAAGCTGTTAGACTGACAAGTGCTTGACTACCATCGTGCATAGCACTCTGATCTCCCTCCCTACTGGAATTCTTCCACGGCATACCAAAATACCCATAAAAACAGGATCCTGATTTGGAAATGGGTGGTTTTTCCATCTACATTTCTATAGGCAATAATAAAAGTAAAAAAAATTCACACAGATGGAAAGTCACATGATTTATTAACAATTTTTCAAAACTAAATCTCAAGAAAATGTCTGCGGCAACACTCTAAAACACCCAGTAATTGATGGTGAAGGCATATAGTTAGTGAAATAGGTTAATGGAGCATACCAAGTCTTGTGGTTTTGAAGATCCCCCAACTCTCTGTCTCTTTCATGGACATTTAAAAATTTAACTGTATGACATCATTAACACACTAATGAATAGGGAAATACTTACAGAAAAGATGGGGAATTCTACGATCACTTTAAAAACATGGTTATATGATCAGAGAGTCTCGTGATGAAAGGGATCTCAGCAACCATCAAGTCCCATCTCTTTATTTAACAGATGAGGAAACCAAGGCCCAATGAGGTTAAGAGCACAAGATTCTGCTTCCCTGCCCCCTACCATGGGAAAAATTTTATGTCCTAATTCTATATCTCATGCAGAATTAAATGTGCTTAGCTTTATTTTTCCTTATGGTTTATCATCAGGGAGGCAGCATGGTACTTCAGAAAAATCCTTACTTTGGAGTCAGAGGACCCATGTTCAAATTTTGCCTCTGTCATTTACTGCCTATATAATCTTGGGTAAGTAACGTAATGTCCCTAGTTCTCAGTTTCTTCATTGGTAAAATGACCTCCAGGTTGCTATTTCTTTTTTTTTCTTTTTGGAGGGCAATTGGGGTTACGTAACTTGCCCAAGGTCACACGGCTAGTTTTGTGTTAAGTGTGAGAGGCCGGATTTGAAATCAGGACCTCCTGACTCCAGAGCCGATGCTCTATTCACTGTGCCACCTACCAGCCCCAAAGTCCCTTTTTTTCTTCTCAACAAATACACTAAATAGTTTTTCTAAAAGTAAATGAAGATAAAAAACAAATGTGACCGTACCCATCAAACAGCATAATTTCAAAGTATAGTACTAACACAAAGTAAGAACCTCTCATTAAGATGGATGGGCTCCAACTTCAGGGACAAGCAGACAACAAACTTGGTTCCACAGCAAGCATGGGAATTCTTCAGATAACAAGGAAAATAAAGGAAGATCAGCTTGACTGGGTTTCAGATAAGTGTGAGACATTGCTAACTAAAGGTTCAGTCTTCCAGGCTGACATTGCTGTCTTTCTCTCAGTGTTGGCTGAACCAGATACAAGAATCTGTAGAGTTTGACAAATGTAGAGACCAGTCTGCAAAACACATGGTTATGGATGAAATCCTTTGGTTTAGGAAAGAGGAAACATTGTCAAAGATGTTTCCAGTCTCATGATGATGTCAGTAGCAATTTTTCTATCCAATCCAATGAGCATCTATTCAGGGTTCACTCTATGAAACGAATTCTACAACTACTATCTCATTATGAAGAAGACCAGTGTCATCACAGTGGATGTCTTGACTTACACATGAATAGGATTTAAGTGAGGCAGAATTGCACAAAGTCAGCAGCCTCACTCTCTCTTCCAGAGTAATCAAGAGTCCAGTGGCAAGACAAAAGTCAGAAAGACTGGTAATAGTCTGGGATGCAGTGAAAGACATTGGTGTCTTCAATGTCTGACCAAGCTGTAAGCATTCCACAACACCTGCATCAGCTACCTTCATGGCCACTGGAACAAATTCCTCTGATCCACCCATTCTACCAGGGGATGTCTTCTTGTGCTTGGGGGCAGACATCCTCCCAACTCACCAATGGGGTTGAGGCCTGTCAGCTACGCTCAATCTGTCTTAGTCTGTCTGCTGAGATGGTTTTACCAGGATATGGCTACACCTTCTTGGAGCCACTGGTGAGACTACTACTATTACCACTACTACTGCTACTACCACTACTAATAGATGCTATTGCTGCTACACATTTATATAATGGCAAGATTTGTCAGGTATTTTATAAACGTCTCATTTTATTGTCACAATTCTGAGAGATAGGTGCTATTATTATTCCACTTCCCAGATGAGGAAACTGAGGCAGAGGTCAAGTTACATATCTATTAAGTGTCTGAGGCTAGATTTGAACTTGTCTTCTTGACTCCAGGTCCAGCACTCCAGGCAATAAGCATTTATGAAGGGCCCACGATGTGTAAGGGCACTGTGCTAAGAGCCCTACAATATCTTATTTCATTCTTACAACAACCAAAAGAGGTAAGTGCTATTGTTGTCCCCATTTTATAGTTGGGGAAACTCAGCCAGACAGAAGTTGAGCGATTTGTCCAACATGGCACAGGTAGTGTCTGAGGCCAGATTCGAACTTAAGGCTTCCTGACTCCAGGTCCAGTGCTATGCCCTACCCACTATGCCACCTAGCTGCCTTTAGTAGGTATTAGGGGTATTGCAAAGAAGTGAGAAAGTCTCTCTGACTTTATGCAGTTTTTATTCAGGGTGGGGGGCGGATACAAAATGTAAGTTGATAGGTATATACACAATAATTTGATGAGAGAACATAAAATCACAGATCTAGAATAGTAAAGGACTTTAGAGTTCACCTTGTAGTACAGGCTGCTCTTACAGAAGAGGGAACTGAGGCCCAATCAGGTTTAGGAATTTGCCCAAGGTTTTGTTTTGTTATTGTTGGTTTTTTGCTTTTTGGAGGGGTAAAAGCAGGGCAATTGGGATTAAGTGACTTGCCCAAAGTCACACGGCTAGTAAGTGCTAAATGTCTGAGGCCAGATTTGAACTCAGGGACTCCGGAAGGGTTGGTGCTCTATTCACTGTGCCACCTAGCCACCCCTGTTGTTGTTGTTGCTGTTGCTGAATTGTTTCCATTGTGTCCAACTCTCCATGATGCCATCTGGGATTGTCTTGGTGAAGATATTGGAGTGATTTGCCATGTCCTTCTCTAGCTCATTTTATAGTTGAGGAACAGAGACAAACAAAATTAAGTGACTTACCCACAGTTGCACAGCAAGTAAGTGTCTGAGGTTGCATTTCAACTCAGGTCTTCCTGATTCCAAGCCTGGTGCCCAATCCATCATGTCACTTAGCTGCCCAAGGTTGTACAGGTAGTAAATGTCAAGAGAGAGCATTTACTTCTGGATATATCAGGAGAGGCTTCCCATAGGAAGTGATATATGAGCTGAATCTTTCCAAAGCACTTTGTCATCATCACTGATTTGATGGGAGAATATTGTGACTTAGAGGTATTAGGCTATAAGTAGCATGGAAGGGACACTAGACTGGTAGTCTCAAGACTTGAGATCTTGTCCTGCAATTCCATAGGATGATGGATCAGCTAGCCAGGCTCTGCAACTATTATGTAACTGTGGTCTAACTTACTTCATTTCCTTGAGTCTCAGTTTCCTCATTTGTAAAATGAGGGAGTTTGACAAGTTGTCTTCTAACATACTTACCAGTTCTCAAACTCTTTGTGTGTTTTCAAGCTATGATTCACAGTTCGCTCCTACCCTTTCATTCAAATGGAGAGTCTCAGAGTACGTGAATAATCCATTCCCTGCTTATTCAAGTTCCACACCACATCTGTGCTCACACACCCACCAATCCCTCCCGCCAATAGAGCTCAATATATCCCTTAAACATTGAACTGAAAATGACTTTTTCCCCCCTATTGAACAAGCTTAAAGAAAGGGAATCAACTGTGAAAGAATATGGCCTTTGTCAAACCTACCTCAGGACCTGCGAAGTCACCTGAACAGATTTCAATCCACAGGTCTTCTAAACAAGCTACCCCACCAGAGCAGCGACTGCATGCCAATAACACAGCCATGACAAAACAGAAACATCTTTACTTGGGGGAAAAAGAAATCATAATAATAATTAGATCTTTTTATTTTTAATGGGTAGAAAGTGAGTCACACTCCGGCAGGTAGGCAACCCCCAAAGACCTGGGATTGGAGAAAACACCAAGCAACAGTCAGCTCTGGGAAGTCTGCCTCTACTAGCACATCAGTAATTCAGTCTTGTCCAGAAATGGTCTCATTCAAATTCTGACCTAGCAGAGTTCTCTCCACCTCCCTACTCTCATCTACCCTCTAAGTAGGTTGGATTAAAATTTCATCAGTTCTTAAGAAAAAAACCCAGACAGCTTGTTTTTTAATAGTGTATAGATCTATCCATATTCATTCACCACACCCCCAATTAATTTAAGGTTCAGTAACCTTTACTAAAGGCCAACTGCTTAATATTCCTTCAAGTCATCAGGCATTCAAGTACCTGAAAAATCAAGGCTAATATAGCATTATTTTTGCTTAATGAAAACAAGAGTTAAATTTTTTTTCAAAGGAAAAGTAAAGGAAGCAATAAGGATTGATCTTTCTTAGATAATCATTTGTAGCAGTAGAAAATTAAGATGCATGGCTAAGACTCCAGCACAGAGGGTTTCGCAGACTCCTGGCAAATCCAAATCCCAATTCTTAAGTGTCCTTAATATGTAAAGATAGGATCACCTACCTAGTAACCTTTAGAATCATCAGTTCTAGGGCCCTTCAAGAAGTATCAACCAAAATACAGAACCTAATTGCCACATAATTCTTCAAAGATGACTAGTGACTAACAACACACATAGATCCACAGAGGGACCACTGGTTACCATCAAATGTGGCTAAAAGATAAATCCCTACCCCTACAGCAATGCTTCTGCTTTAGAAAAGCATTGCAACAAAAAAAACCCCAAAAAACCACTTTCCTAATGGAATCTCAGTTGAAGTTAAGATTTTACTCTTCTCTTTCCCTCCATAGGAAATGCAGAGGCAAGTGTCCTATTAGCAGCTGACCAGTGTTCATATGTTTTCATCCACATGGAGCAAAAAATATTTTTGTTGTTGCTCCAAAAAGATTTATTCACTCACAGGCAGATGCAATATTTAAACTACTAGTAATCTTAAGGTGTTTTTTTTAAAGCTCATTGAGGCTGCAAGGCAAATTCCCCGCAAAGATTAATAATGAAAAGAAGGAATTTATATACTCTCAAATATTTAAAGTAGTACTGTTTGTGGTAGAAAAGAACAAGAAATAAAGCAAATGTCCTTTAACTGGGGAATGACAACGTCAATGCAATGAAACATGACTATGCTATGAGAAACATCAATCAAGAACGAGACTTGTTATGAACTGATGCACAGCGAAGTAAGCTGAACCAGAGGGACAAATATAAATAGCTATAACGATGTGAATGGAAAGAACAATAACTATAAAACAACTGAATCTGAAAACTGTGGAACCTGATAACCAAGTTTGGCCTCAAAGAGACTCACTTCTCTTCACTCTCCCTCCCTGCTCCTTTCCAGAAGCAGGGAACCTTGGGTGTGGAAGACTGCACACAAATTAATCGGCCTTTTTTGATCTTTAACTTTGCAAAATTTTCTTTCTTCCTTTCTTCATTATAAGGAATAGCTCTCTGGGAGCCAGTGGGGGGAAGAAATATAAAGATAGGATAAAAACAAATATATCAATACAATTATTTTAAAACAGCATGTGGGAAATCTATTCTGATCTGTAATTATTGTCTTGCCTGTAGAGCTTACTTTTAAAGAACTCACCCCTCCCATTAGCGTTTTGTGGTAGGTAGCCCAAATCCCTGAACAACTCACATGTCAGGACTGTAGCTTTGGAAGCCAACATAAATGGATCCAAGCTGGCTCAGGCCTGTAGGAACACACTGACTTTAGATGGGGAAGGAAGGGTTGTATGAGGGGAAAACAAACCGGAAACCAATTCACACCTAATTTGACAAAGGCCAAAAAAAAAAAAAACAATTTGGGAAATAATAAAATAATAATTAATTGTTACACCCAACTGGCATAGCAATTCTTGAGAACTGTAGCTCAAATGGCAAGAAAACTATGACTTTAGATGGCCTGGATGAAAAAAAAAACTGCCTTAAGAGCAAAGATTTAGTGCTGAAGGGGAGGCCCTAAATCAAGTTCAGCTGCTTTGTTTTACAGATGAGGAAATGGGGAAAGAGGGATTAAGCAACCTGTCCAGTCATACAGAGCAAGTTGTGTCTGAAGTGGGATTTGGACTTAAGTGCTCCTGACTCCAAGTTTAGTATCCTACCCTCTCTAACGTTACAGTTATAAACCATCTTTTGCTGAAAACATAAATACACTGTGATTAAAGTCTCATCCTGTACAGATATAGGTCATGATGACTCCATGCAGGCAAATGGTGAGTCAAGGGAGATAAAGAAAGGCTTAGTGACCTCCTGTGTCACAGAGCAGGTGGAGGAAGGCAGAGCTGAAGAACTTTAGGAGCCTTGTAACCATGGGCAGGCCACTGAGACTATTTCCTCATCTAAAAATGACATTAGGTTAGGTGGCTTTGAAGGACTCATTCAGCTATAGATCTATGATTGTGTGAAATTCAAAGGTCTTAACCCTCAGACTTCTCCTCTTCCTTTTTTTTTTTTGGTCTTTTTGGAGGGGAAAAGGCAGGGCAATTGGGGTAAAGCAACTTGCCCAAGGTCACACAGCTATTAAGTATTAAGTGTCTGAGGTTGGATTTGAACTCAGGTCCTCCTGACTCCAGTGCCAGTACTTTATTCATTGTGCCACATAGCCACCCCCAGACATCTCCTCTTATAGATATTACATCTAACTCTGACTTTCATATGCCATCAGTGAAGTAGAGAGACCATTGAATCTGGAATCCAAGAGGTCATTTAACCCATTCCCCTCCATTTACAGATAAAGAAACTGAGGCCTGTAAAGATGAAATTACTTTCCAATGTCTCAGAAATGACCATTTCAGGGATGGAGACCTTGCATCCTAGCCTTAACTATGTCCTAAATGTGAAGCCCTGGACTAATCACTAGTCCACTCTGGGCTCTGTGTCTTCCTCCGCAGAATCAGGGAGTTAGACTAGAAATCTCTACCAGCTCTCAGCTCTCTTTTCTCTCCCAAGTACTTAACAAAGAGGAATGAGTTGAGGACTGCTAGATTTTTACAGCTTTGGTTGATTTAAGCCAGGCTTTCTAAGTGATTTCCACTTATCTCCATGAGGGAATTTTCTTCTAAACCAAAATTGGAAAGAGCTCCCACAAAAAAGGCAAGAGGGCTAAGGGGGAAAAAATACCCCACACAACTTGAGTGCTTACTGTTTATTCAATAGCTTATCATATTGTTCTTTCCTAAAATATGCTTATTTAGAAGTAGAAAATGCAGTTCTCCCTTGTGACCACCTTTTCATCCTGCAAACTCAAGAAAGTATATGCTTGAAAACTTAAGTCTTTTAAATGGAATCTTTTAAAATGGAATCATGGAGAACTCTTTTTCTCCCACAAAAGTTACAGTAAAAAGCATAAGGAAGTGTTTGCAGCTACAAAAATTCTTTTGTTTTAACACTCCACCAACTTCAAAAGAGCATGAATCACTTCTCAGGGGACTTAAAAAAACAAAATAAAATAAAGTCACACACATTTGCTCTTGATTATCTTGTTTGCCACATTCTTGCTCGAAATGACTTGAAAAATTGCTTCTCTTGCTCTTTAAAACACAGAAGAAATAGGAATGGGGTCATGCCCACTGTCACTGGTATTGCCATTGTTAAAAATGGTACAAGACTTTTGGAATCCTCCTCTCTTGAAAGGAAGAATTCCTGAAAGCTCAAGATTTTCCTATTCACTATGGAGCTTCTTTTGTGGAGGCTCCCTTTCCTTCTCCTTGATGCCCTCAGAAACCTGCTCTAAGGAGACCCCCTTTCCCCCCCACAATCATAGCTATTATCTATCACCATCACACACAGGTCAACCACTCATTGAATCTAACTCACTCCATTTGAAGACATCAGGTTTTTGTTGGGTATAAGTTATTCCTGCATTATTCATATGCTGTATGTTTGGCTCAAATGGCTCTTTATGTAAACATAACATTCATTATTTCCACAGTGTTTTGCTGTTGTTAGCCAAGCTTATATTATTTTCTTATTTGGGACACATATAGGTCTTGGTTATAGCTGGTTTACTGAAAGTTGCCATACTCCCATCTTCAAGCATTGATCTTTTGAAGAAATAAGTGAATATTAATTTGAAAATCCAACCTACAAATACACATTTTCATGAATAAAATTTACTGTTTCGTATTTTCCTTCCTTATACTCAGCAGTTGTTTGGATTTTTTTTTTTTTGACTCTGAGTATAGTGTTTGTTTTGTCTTCTGTGGTGTCTGAGCCTTTAATTCTGCAAAGAAAATAGCGTAACTAATGGGAGTGGAGTTTACAGACCAAATAAAATAGAAGCCTGGAAATATTCACGACCAACACAATTCTGATTAAAGAAAGAACTCTGATTTTTAATAGTTTTGATCATTAAAAAAGTTTAAACCTGCATAGCAATCATTTCAAAAATAATTATTTAATGTTCCATAATTAAACTGTACACAACCTAGTCTTGGGACACAGAAGCCTGTGAGGTGAGTTTGCAGTCCAGTGCAATCAATCCCAGGAGCAGGGAGTCACAGTCTCCCCTTGGCCGTTTAGATCTATTTGTCTGTTTTTTGTTTTTGTTTTGGTGTGTGAGTGTGTGTGTGTGTGTGTGTGTGTGTGTGTGTGTGTGTGTGTGTGTGTGTTCTGTTACTTGGCACAGTCTAGCTCCGCATGTCAGCGGATCTGCACTGGGAAGAGAGAGCAGCTTGACCCCAGTCCTTTCTCCCTTCCCCTCCCCCCACTTGGCAGGACTTCCTTCTCAAAGTCGCTCAATGTCTCGGTATTTCTTCCTCAAGATGGAGACCTGGTCTTTAAAGAGGACGGGGTCGAGCCTCATCTGAGAATGGCTCAGCGGCATGTAGCCAAACCAGCTGGCAAATGTATTCATGCAGCTCTGTCTCTGGGCAAAGTGGTCCGGGTCAGCCCAGCGAGAAGCCCGAGAAGTCTGGAGGAAAAGAGAGAAGAGGGAGGGTGAGATAACTGAGACTTTACATCGACCAAGAAATAAGGTTATTATTAAGTAGCTGACATGGATATTGGGGCAACACCAACTGCCTAAGAGTGGAATGGAAATGTAGTGGGGCGGGGAGGGGTGGGAGACTGGTTTTGGTTCCTGACTTGGTCACAGAACCGCAGGATAATAGATAGAAAGCTGGAAAAATACTAATAAAAGTTCACATTGATGTAATACTTCCTGGTATACAAAGCATTTTACATACATTCTCTCATTTAAGCCTCACAACAACCCTGGGAATAGGTGCTATTAGTATCTCCAATTTACAGATGAGGGAACTGAGGCTGGTAGAAGTTAAATGACTTTCTCAGGATCACAGAGCTAATAAATGTCTAAGGCAAAATTTGAACTTGGATTTCCCACCAGAATTCTAATTGAATGTGAATCAGGGGACCTGAGGGGCCACTGAGTCAGACCCTTTTTATTTTACAGACAAGGAAAAAGAGGTTAAACGATTTTCCAAGAGTCACAAAACTAGTAAATGTCAGGCAGGATTTGAACTCAGGTCTTCCTGACTCCAAGCTCAGAACTCTCTCTACTATGCTACCTTAGTGCCTAGACTTTCAGAGATAGAAGGGACCTTCAAGCCCCTCTAATCTAATCTATACTTGTATAAGGATTCCCTTGAGAAAATACTTTGACAAGTGACCATCTAACCTTTGCTCAAATACGTCTAATGAGAGGGATCATCTCTATTCTGAGGAAGCCCTTCCCATTTTTAGATAGCTTTAATTTTAAAGAAGTTTTTCTTTATACAAGAGGTATCATTCATATAGCACTTTAATATTTGCAAAGAGATATACAATCTCAGAAGGAATTAGGAGATTTGTCCATAGTCAAATAACTAAAACCGAGTATACAGGGCTGTGCCCTTGACTGAGCTAACTCAACAGATACAACCACAAGTTTTCATGTCTGCAGCTGATATTCCTGAAGTCAGCTTTGCCAATCACAGACAAAATGCATATAAAGGCAAAAAGTACAACCACAATATAAAACTTCCCTCTTGCAAGGTACGATCTGATAGCCTGGAAGAAGTGAGTTCTCGTCTCAAAGCTTCTGGGTTTTGTCACTGCTGTTGTTTTGCTATAAAATTAAGGTTAATGCTACTAATTATATCCCAAACTCTGGAGTCACTACATTCCCAGATGTCTGCCTTTTCTTTTTTGTTTTTTAAACAAAACAAGGTATTATGGTTTTTTTTTGTTGTTGTTAAAATGTCAAGTGGAACTTTTAGGACTGTGACTTCAACTAATCTGAAACCTTGACTGAGGCCTACAAGCTATAAATAATTTTTCCCCCAATTTTATAACATTTTTATTTAAAGTTCTGAGTTCCAAATTCTATCTGTCTTTCCCCCCCCTTCCCTCCCCTTCCCCTTTCCCCTCCCTGAGATGGTAAGCAATCAGATATAGGCTATATATGTGCAATTATGTAAAACATTTCCATATTAGTCATTTTGTACAAGAAGACTCGAATACAGGGGAAAAAAAAGGAAGAGTGAAAAATAGTATGCTTCAGTATGTATTCAATAAATATTGGTTCTTTCTACGGAGGTGAATAGTACGTTTCATCATTAATCTTTCGGGATTGTCTTGGATCACGGTATTGCTGAGAAGAGCTGAGTCATTCCCAGTTCTCCATCGAACAATATTGCTATTATCGTGTGTACAATGTTCTTCTGGATCTGTTCACTCCCCTATACATCAGTTTGTGTAAGCTTTTCCAGGTTTTTCTGAAATCACCCTGGTTTGTCATTTCTTGTAGGACAATAATATCCCATTACAATCATATGCAACAGACTGTTCATCCATTCCCCAATTGATGGACATCCCTTTGATTTCCAATTCTTAGCACCACAAAAAGAGCTTCTATAAATAATATTTTTGTACAAATAGGGCCTTATAAAGCTTTTTAAGATAGTTCACAGAATCTAAAAGGCAAGTTAGGTAGTATAATAGATGGAGTCTGGAAGATTTCAGTTTGAATCTCTACTCAGACATTCATTAGCTGTGTGACCTTGGGCAAGTGACCTAACCTTTCACCTTCAGGTTTTCCATCTGCAAAATGGAGACCATTATCACACTATTTTACAGGGTTGTTCTGAGGATCAAATACATTAACCATTAGTTATGATGATGAAAAGGATGACGTTAGAAGCTACCTCAAGGGCCCCCTACTCCAACCAATCACCAGTTTGGCTACTGAATACTAAACTGTTACTATTCCAGTTGACAGAAGGAAAGGATGGGTATATTTGTTTGCTGTTTTTGTTGTTTTAAATAGGAAAACAATTGAAATCTGCCATAATTGCACAAGGTTTAGGTGGAAGCATCCAAGCCCACACAATTTCAAGGTTTGCATTGTGTCCCATCAGAAAGCTTTCTTTCCCCTTCAGCAAATGCCCTCTGTTGAGAAGACATTTTAAGTTTTTTTTAGTGGGCAGATTTAGTGAATGTTCATTAAGCTTGTGTGTCTACTAAATTCCTCTACTGAGCTACCTTTAACTATCTTTTCCCCTCCACTAAGATTGGCCAACAAACCTCAAATTCTTTTTAAGGGTCTCTTGTACGCAAATTACTGCTTTTGGAAGCTAAAGATTTTTGCATTTCTTACTCTACTTATCCTGCCCCACTGGTACCTTCACCAAACACAATCAGCTTTGCAAATAGTCATTGCCCACTCAGGATAGGAAATTATTGATCATGGATGAGTAGTAAGGATAGCTGTCCTCATTAATTTACTTTCTAAGTACCTATGGAAGAGAGGATGGCAGTTTCTTTTGGAGTTAACTAAATGTGGGCTCCCTGAGGGGAGGAATTATTTCTCCTTTTCTTTGTATCCCTATTCCTTGACATGTAACATTTAAAAATTCTTATTGACTGATGGATTTGCAGTACTTTTAAAAAAGGGGAGAAGGGGAACAGCTTAAAATGGCCATAAAAGTTTGGAACAGCATTAATTAGGCACAGGATCATAGCACCAGAGCTGGCAGAGACCTCAGAAGCTCTTTATTCCAGAGGTGAGGAATCTGTGGCCCTCTAGGTACTCAAGTACAGCCCACCTTCCAGGTCACATTTGGTTAAAGGGCCACACTTGAGGACCCAGAAGGTCACATGTGGCCTTGAGGTCACATGTTCCCCACCCCTGCTCTAGGTCAACCTCCTCATTTATAGATGAGGACACTGTGGTTAGAAAAGTTAAAGGACTTGGACAAAGTCACCTAGGCAGTAAAATTCAGAAGCAAAATTTGAACTCAAGTTTTCTGGTTCCACTGCTCTATGTCAGCAGTTGGCAAATAGAGCTCACAGATTGCTTATTTTTGTATGGCCCTTGAGCTAAGAATGGATTTTACAGTTTTAAATAAAGTTTTATTGTGATTAAAAACGTAAAAACCATCCTTAGCTTTCAGGCCTCACAAAAAGAGGTGGTAGGTCAGATCTGGCCCTCCTACTGTTGTTTGCTGACCCCTGCACTCTACCATAATGCCGCCTTTATTTAAGGCATGATCAGATTCTTGAAAATAAGGATTTTGAAAAAATGAATTTGAGGTAAGCCTAAGTAATGGGATTACTCAAACTGTTCTAATAAGTCAATAGGCAGATGTGTGCATTGATTTATGCTTATGTGATGGCCTTTAGAGCTGACAGGTGGCACAGTAGCTAGAGTGCAGGGTCTGGAGTCAGGAAGGCTCATCTTCCTGAGTTCAAATCTGGCCTCAGATACTTAATAGCTGTGTGACCCTGGGCAAGTCACTTAATCCTTTTTGTTTCAATTTCCTCACCTGTAAAATGAGCTGGAGAAAGAAATGGCAAACCACTCCAGTTTTAATCAATCAAGAAAACCCCAAATGGGGTCACAACTGGAGTCACAACTGAAAAAAAAAACTAACAACAACATGGTCTTTATTCAGAAACCGACTCATCCACAGCCTGATATAATTGTGTATAGTTGCTTAGATGGGCCATATTCAGTTTCAGAGAGTCATTTAGGGTCATTTACAAACCAGCCAAAGAGTCAACACACTTTAAAAGAGGGCTGTTCAAAATGAGAATGCCAGTTTACTTTGGGAGAGAGGAGAAATCAACACAGCAAAGAATTTAGCACCTCCCTTACAAATATTAAGTGCTCAATAAATACAGAATTTAGATATGAATTTATTAGAAGATGTCTGTGAATTGGTCATGCTTCAAGAACTCTGATTTAAAAAGCAAAGAAAGGGTATGAAGACTAAGTTGGCTTCCTTGGTTCAAGACAAAAACAACTGTTCTCATACTTGTAAATGGCCCTACATTTGTCTCCTAATAAGAACAAGTCTCTTCCATCGATAAATGATCAGATTTCCATGTGCATACTTATGCAAATACCCAACCTAAGAAACTTTAATTGAATAGTTTAGATGAATCCAAAGTAGCTTGTGCTCTCTTTCCTAAGTAAAACTTGTTACCATTTAAATGTGGTCTAGTTTACATGGAATTAAATTATGCTCTGGAAGATGTTATAGGAGTATAAATCTAAAAGCTGGAAAGAAATTCAGAGGCCATAATATTTAACTCTTTCATTTGTCAGATGAGAAAATTGAGACCTGGAGATATTATGTGACTTACCAAGGTCACCTAGGTAAAACGTTTAAGAGGCAGAATTTGAACCCTGGTCCTAATTTTAAGATGTATGTTTCCCCCCTCACTCCCCCGCCCCCCGCTTGACTGACATAAGTATTCAACAAACTAACTTTTGCGTATATCTAAGAGGCAGTTACAGATTTATGAACAGATTGTGCTGTAAATGTTCCTGTGTAAATTAGTTGTCTGGAATTCAGAACAAATTTCCCCATAGAAACAATATTACAAATGGCAGTGACGTTCCCTACTCATCTCATCAGAGCTTATGGAATCCATAATATTCGTGAAGCATATAATTGTATAGACTGGGGCTTAGAATATGATTCCATAATTTGTGACAATGTTCTTAGGGGAAAAACATGCTGAAATTCCAACTTGGGATCCTATTAACCCTAAAGTAAGAAAAGGGATAGGGACAGCTAGGTGGCACAGTGAATAGAGCACTGGTCCTGGAATCAGGAAGACCTGAGTTCAAATCTGGACTCAGACACTTAACATTTATTAGATGTGTTACCTTAGGCAAGTCACCTAACCCCAATTGCCCTGCCTTCCCCCTCCAAAGACAAGAAAGAAATGAGAGAGAGAGAGAGAGAGAGAGAGAGAGAGAGAGAGAGAGAGAGAGAAGGAAGGAAGGAAGGAAGGAAGGAAGGAAGGAAGGAAGGAAGGAAGGAAGGAAGAAAGAAAGAAAGAAAGAAAGAAAGAAAGAAAGAAAGAAAGAAAGAAAGAAAGAAAGAAAGAAAGGGAATATCCTTATTACTTGGCAAGCATGGTTAGGAGCCAGACAAGGTGGCTCCAGAGAGGAAGAAAGGAGCTAAGGGGTTAGAAATTCTGTCATCATAAACTCCTGGTCATATTTCTTGGTCTTGAATTAGATAACTGGTTGTATTTCATTCAATTCAATAAATATTTATTAAGCACCTACTATGTACCAAGGACTGTGCTAAGTAATGGGGAAACAAAAAGAGGCAAAAACAGTTCCTTGCCTTCAAGGACCTTATAATCTACTGGGGCGTGGGGGGCCAGTGGGTGGGCAGGACAATACACAAACAAATAGAGCCAAAGCAAACTAGACACAGGATAAAAGGAAATCATTAGCAGAGGGAAGGCACTGGATTAAGAAGGGTTGGGGAAGGCTTCCTGTAGGAGGTGGGATTTTAGTTGGGACTTAAAGGAAGCCAGGGAGGTGCCATCTTAAGATGTAACAGAGCATCAGAAATTGGAAACAGGAAGAACTGGGCTTGAATCTTGCCCCAGACACTTCTTAGCTGTGTAACCTCTCCAGATCCCAGTTCTGTCATCTCTAAATGGAGGTGGTTAGATTCAATCACCTCCAAGGTCGATACCAGCTCCAAATCTGTGATGCTACGATCATTATTTTGTATTGTGATATAAAAATTAATATTTTGTGGCTACTCAAGGTCTTTCTTCTCCCTAACTTGCTGTGGACTAGAATCCAGTCTCAAAGCTTCTCATGGACTTTTTCCTTGATTTACCCACACAGCACTTGGAAAGTATTTTCTAGGGCAGGGACTCTAAAGACGTGGTTCGCAGATTCCAAAGTGGGCCTGTGAACTTGGATGGGGGAAAAATACATTTAAAACTAAAATTAAATATTTCCTTCAATTATGATTGTAGGCAACTAAACATTATTCTAGAAGGATATCCATAGGCTTGCAAAGAAAATTGCCAAAGGGGTCCATGACATACAAAAAAAAACAAAAAACAAACAAAAACAAACTTTCTGTTATAAAAGATTTTATGAAAGGGGGTTAAAAGATTTCTTTCTAGATCTTCCTCTCCCAACAGGCATATACATAAGCACACATGTTCAACACATAAATCCTTTTCTTTAGGAACAAAATGAGTCTTTGGACATACAGAGTACTGTTCTAAAGTGTCATTCATCAAATGAGATAATGTAGGCTATTTTTGGGGGGGTAAACATTAAAGTGCTACATAAATGAACTATTATATATTACCTACTCTCCAGAAGAAAAACAACTTCAAGCTGGGTTGAGAATTTCCTTAACAGAAGTTGGGGTGGGGGGAATGGACTGCTTGTTGGCAGATGTGAGGAGGTTGAGACTGGCTCTATGGTAGAGGTGGTAAGAAAGAAGAAAGGTGCAGTCACTGGGCTGGGGGGAAGGACTGGCACTCAAGCCAGGAGAGACCTCAGTTCAAATCTGACACTAACTTGGGGGGCAGGGAATCCATGGCCTCACTTTCTTCACCTATAAAATGGGGATAATAATATATCTGAATTATAGTCACCTTATAGGATTCTTAAGATGAAAGAGTTAAAATTCTATACAAATTTTGGGCCAGATCTGTGATTTCATCAGTGCAGGGAGCTCCTAAAAAGGAAACTGCTTTTACTGATGCAGAATATCACCTATTCTATAATTTAGCCTTAGGGAGCTACCTGGGACATAGGGAGACTGCACAATTTGCCCAGGATCCCATAGCCACCATGTGTCAGAGGTGGGACTTGAAACAAGGTCTTCTTAAGACTTGGAAGCCAGTTCTCTATCCACTGCTCCACGTTGCTCTCTGCCTCTATATGAGCTGTTATTAAATGCCTTTCTTTCCTCATTATTGTCAGTCCTAACACTGTAACCTCCTCACCAATTTTAGAGACCTTGAGGAAAAAGTAGGAATGGGATATGGCAATGGAAACAATGTGAGGTATCAGGGGGTCAGGGGATGGAGAAGAAGTGAAACAAAAAGACTCTTTCAATAGATGACAAAAGAAAGAAAAAAGCTTTTGTGGCCACCAGGCTGCGTGACCATTCCAGGATGTCACACTATGTAAAAAAGACAGACAAATTGGATGAACAAAAATTGACTATTTTTTTTATGAATGATAAATATAGAATGTAGGCATAGCTAGACATGCCTGGCTAAATTCAGATATGGTCCCAAACAGTGTTAAAATTGAGTATAATCAGAACTGGCACTCTTAGATTGGACGAATTTAGCAAGTCACTAGAAAAGGCACAAAATATACACCAAGAGTTATGCAATTTACAAGTTGGACTATATAAAAAAATGTTTGAATTGAAAAAAAAACAAAAATTAGATGTTTATCAAAATGCAATGAATGAAAAAAATCAGAAACTGAAAACATTTAGGTTTGCTTAAATTGTACCTATTGTGAAGGAGAAACAGTTTACATTTATTTTTCAATTACGTGCTGCCACAAGATATCCAGACAGAGCTATAGAGTTGTGTTAAGATGCTGTGTTCAAGCGTGCCTCATTGGGATTGACCAAGTCTAGTCGGGTGTTTCTAGATTTACCTGGACTGATCTATATAATCTTTAAGAATGGGATGTTTGTAAAAATGACTAATACAGGAATGTTCTACATGATTGCATGTGTATAACCTATGTGAGATTGCTCACCATCTGAGGAGGGGAAGGGGGCAGGGATAGAATTTGGAATTCAAAACTTTAAAATATTTTTTAGGCATATCTAGATTTGTCTTTCCTTTGTCTTCCTTTCTCAAATTGCCTCTTTCTCTCTCTCTCTCCACTCCCCCCCCCCACAGAGCCATTTAAAACTGGTAAGATCTGACTTTCTTGCTAAAGGCAGTCCCCTTCCCAATATACATGTTACAAATTCTTACTCTGTGCATCATATATCCTATGCCTCCTTTTCCTATCACTCAGCCAGCATCATTATGGCAATTAGAAAGGGCATAAGGTCTAAGGGTCGTTATTATTTTCTCCTCACTTTGTGAATTAGCATGGCCAAAAAATTCATCACCTTTTGGCTGCTTATCATTACTTTCAGAGGGTCATAGGACCATGGATCTGGACTAGGAAAGTAGATCAAATGCCATGTAGACCAGCCTCCTCACTTTAATGATGAGAAAGTTGAGGGCCAAAAAGGTTAAACCACTTGCAGGCAGAAGGAAGGAAAGAAAGGAAGGAAGGAAGGAAGGAAGGAAGGAAGGAAGGAAGGAAGGAAGGAAGGAAGGAAAGAAAGAAAGAAAGAAAGAAAGAAAGAAAGAAAGAAAGAAAGAAAGAAAGAAAGAAAGAAAGAAAGAAAGAAAGAAAGAAAGAAAGAAAATCACACAGGTAGTAAATGGCAATGGCACTTACTACCCTTAGTAGGGTCTGAAATTTAGCAGGGTCTGAAACCATGTCCTTGGACTCTATAGCTAAAGCTTTTCCCCTTTGGTCCCAAATTCTGGTAGGTTCTCAAAGGATAGAGTCCACTGAGCCTCTCTTGCTTGATAGGACCTGTGAGAGCATGCTTTGAGAGCTGAGGGTCACCTCAACGCTGTCATGAGCAAGGCTTCAATGAAGGACCATTAATTTATCATATTCTAAAGCGGGACCACAAGCAAGAGCTAAAAATGAGACACACAGGCAGGGAGTTAAATCTCTAACTCACATTACTGTGATAGTTAATGATCCTGTCCCAAATTAAGATAAACCACAATCAGAACGTACCCATAAGTCTATGTTAAAGAAGCTGTCATTATCCATGGATTAAATTAACCAGCCACCATACTTCAACATTTCAAGGAACTGTAATTTAATCCATGCAGGCATTCTCTTCTCGAATGCAGACCAAATTCCATCTTTAACTTAGCAGATAGTTTTATGTAGTACTTCCTTAACTGGGTAACATCCTGTTTTCCCTTTGTATACTGTAAATTCCATGAAGACAGATATTGCTTTATTTTTGTCTTTTGTGCCCAGCATCTGCTTTATTACCTGGCACATAGTAGGCACTTAATAAACGTTTGTTGAACTGAACTGGAACTTCTGATCATTGGTATGGACAAAAGAAATTCATCATCCTGTCACCACTGTGTTGGTGAAGCTCTCTAATCTCAGCTAGAATGACTCTCAGGCCATACTGGAAGGCACTCTAGCTGGGCAGGACAGGCCAAAGTCCTTTGAATTACCACACTTCTTTGAGAGGAGAGCTTAGTCCTAGAGTTGACAATTAATTTATTAAATTAGGATTATAGTATCGTCAGTTTAGAGTTGTAAGGGATATCAGAAGTCATTTAGCTTAACGTCCTCATTTTACAGATAAGAGAACTGAGGCTCAGAGAAGATGACACTTTCCTGAGGCCACACAGCTAGGAAGTGTTGGGAGCAGGATCTGAACCCAGGTTTTCCTGACTCCAAGTTCAACAAATTGACTTCTTGTACTATAGAGATCTTGAGACAACTAATCCCACAAAATCTGGAGGAGTTATTAAAAGTCTTCATTTTGTGTCCTAAATCAGGTGCTAAGTAGTCTTTTCTTTTTCCTTTCCTTCTTTCTTTTCTGTTTCTTTCTCTTTCCTTTCTTCCTTCCTTTTTCATTCCTTCCTTCCTCCCTCCTTCCTTCCATCCCTCTTTCCTTCCTTTCTTTGATATGGATAGGGAGGAAAGATATATTTTTGGTCAATCTCTTATGTTCCAATCTTAAAACTCCCTCGGGTTCTCTACATTTGGACTTAATTTGAATTTATCTTAATTAATCTTCCAACTGGCAAGACCTTGTTTAAGAGTTCTTTAGCTAAAGAAACATTTAAGCCTGCTGTTAATAAGTATGAAAAAGTAAGTTCCAGCTGCCCTCACCTGCCCCATCATTGTCTCTTTATACTGTTTTTTCTGGGTCACTTTGATTGGAGGCAGTTTCGTCACAGCTGACACAAGGAAGTTCATCAGAATGTCCTCACAGTTGGCCAGCTGGTCCACCATATTCTTCAGGCTGGCTGGCAGATAATGGGTGTACAGGTAGTGATAATATCTACAAAACCAAAGGACAGAGATAGCAATTCATGTGGAGACGTCATTATGGGATGATATGTGATTCACACGTACAGAAAAGACATATAAGCCAGCTGGACCCCAAAACAAATCATTATAATTGGCTTGTCACGGATCAGAAATAGGGGTTATGGCTCACCCAGGCTAACATGTTTTCAGGTCAAATCTGTTAGGGAAGTACATCTGAACACTTGAAAACAGCAAGAAGAATAACTTAAATATTATTTATTTGCTGTGAAAGACCTTGCTTTATGGTTCCATGGATGTAGTTTAAATTCAAACCAAATCATAGCAGTATATAGAGCATTCCTCACCCAAAAAAATCCATTACATGGCTATCCTTGTCCTTGATACTATGAATATAGTATTCTACCACATATGGCTCATAGTACAAATATTTCAAAGATGATCAATTGCAACTGAATAAGCTGGACCCTTCAATTAACCAGAATTTTTTCCTCTTGACTTTACTTTCAAGAGAGAAAAATAAAATGACATCAGCAATTTGTTTGGTTAAAAAAAAATTCTTCCAAGGAGCATTCTGGGCTCAAGTGTAACAGAACACAATCATCTATGTTTTGTATATTTAAAGGACTTTAAAGGCAAAATGATGTAATGAAAGAAGGAATTGATTTGAAGTGAGAAGACCTGGGTCATTTCCTGGCTTTACTTACTAGCTGTGTGACCCTGGGCCAGACTTGACCTCTCTGGGCCTCAGTTTCCATAATGATGAATGCAGAGGGTTGAACCAGATGGTCACAAGGATCTCTTCCAGCTCTAAATCCTATAATCTAATGACTGTCTCTTGCCAAATGATATTTGAAGTTATAACCTCAAGGCCCTTAATGATCTTCAATCATCAAAGACTCAATTATGGTTGGCATTTCCTCCCTTAGTATAGAGGAAAGTAACATATTAATTAACATTTTTTTCTATCTTTAATTAAAAACAGCTCATATTTACATAGTGCTTGAAGGTTAATAAATCACTTTCTTGAAGCTGAATAAAGCACTGCCAAGAACCCTTTGAGGAAGGTAGTACAAATATCATTCCCCCATTTTTCAGATGGTGAAATTGAGGCTCACAGAGCTGAACTGAATTGAAAATGGTTGCACTAGTAACTGCCAGGACCTGAAGTCAATTTCAATTCTCTGGACCAATGTGACCTTGGACAAGTCCTTCCATTTCCATGGGCCTCAGTTCCCTCATTTTACAAATGAGGGGGATTTGACTAGGTCATATCTGAGTTTCTTTCTTCTAAATCTACAAGCTTATGGCTTCCAGTGGACTTCTCTTAAAAACACTGCCAGCAACAAAAGCTGCAACCATAAACTTAACCATGAGTAAACAAAAATATAAGTCAATTAACCAGAATAACCCATTCCCCAAGCATGCTGGGATTATCGTATTAAGACAATCGGAAGGCAATATGCTAAGAGGCTTCTCCATATACAAGTTAGGGCAGCCAGGCCATCCAAGCTGAGCCAAGAAGTTAACTAATTAACTCCCACAAGTGATGTGAATGTGGCTGCCAAGTTTCAGCTCTGAATGTAGCCAGAGCCTAACCTGACACAGCATTCCAGGACAGCCCTGTCTGATTTGCTTACTTGTGGTAAATAGCAGCTCCTGTCAATACCATGGAATAGTCATTAGTCCACTTAGACGTGTAACCCCACCGTTCTTTAGTGTTATCCCAGAAATGGCTGCGAGCTGGGTACCCTACAATCCTCTCTGGAAAACTCTGCCACACTGTAAAGGCAAAATCCACCTGCAGGCAAAACACAAGCCAAACAAGTAATCAGCAATGTTAACAAGTGTCAACAAAACATTACCTTCCCCGCTAATTCAGAATGCAAAATCCGGGGACTGTTGCAAAACATTAATTCCATGTATTCATCAGTAAATTAAACTGACTACTTGACATTTTGCCCTGTGATTATGCACATTTTAATGTTTTCTGTTAAAGGAAGCTCAGAGCATTGCAGAGTTGAAATAGAAATTCACAGACAGGTCCTTGTAGAAACTCAGCCTGCTCAGGGGAAACCATATTGGTATTTTGTTTGTTTGTGTTTTTCCCCCTGGTGGCAGAAGTGACTATCAATTTGCGGGAGGCATATAGGTATCCTTGAATAAATGGAAATAAATTTGCAAACACTCGTGTCCTGGCTATACTGTGCAAGTAAAATGGAATCAGGTCAAACAAATGTATTGAAATTAAAATACATTTTTAAAGGTGATTTTTAAAAGGCAAGTCCTAACAGGAGAATTTCAACATGGGAATGCCATAATTAAGAATGATAATTACAGTGTTTTCAGCTGATGGGGGTATATTATAAGACAGTAAAATTTATAAACTGTATATAGTAAAATCTATTTAAATTTCTTCTGTTGTTTTGTTTTGTTAAAGGAAATGCATCTATATTAGTTTCAGGAGTATATAATAACCTGGTCAATTAGAGTTTCTAAGTGGGGGTCCTACTTTCAAGAGTCACTTGTAGCTAGCACACAAATATTTAAAATCCAGGTAAGATTTGATTTTCTGGTTTTAAAATGCGACATTGTATTTTGGATGTTAAAAGTGTTTAGCAATCACTTTGAAATGCTGCTTGCACCCTTGCTTCATGAATAGTGAAAAGGTGTGGAACACTGGATAGAGCCCTGGGCCTGAAGTCAGGCAGACTCATTTTCCTGAGTTCAAATTCAACCTTAGGCACTTACTATGTGACCCTGGGTAAGTCACTTCACCCTGTTTGCCTTAGTTTCCTCATCTGTAAAATAAGCTGGTGAAGGAACTGGCAAACCACTATAGTAACTTTGCCAAGAAAACCCCAAACGGGGTCACAAAGAGTCAGATAATGACTGAAAAAACGGCTGAACACAAAACAGCTGAACACAAACACAATCTAAGCCTTGTCAGAATGATCACATATTTCCTATCGAGGAGGTCACAAGAAATGAGGTTTTATTATATGTCTTCATATAACACACAAAGTAAATCCACTCCTTAATTAGTCGAAGATCTGTGAATCACAGATCCTGGCTCTGTAACATTCTGGGGCAGACATCACAGAGGACAGACTCCAGGGCATGGTCTTCTTTTTCCATCATTCTCAATGCCTGCTAGAAGTGTTGCCTCTAGAGAATAAATTTTAATCAATGAATTGAGCCTTAGAGAGAATGGCTCTTTTGATAGGATTCATCCAATTCTATTATCATCAAAATGATGACTCAAAAACCAATGATTAGAGCAATTCATTTCTTAATACAAACTAACATTTGTTAAGAGCCTAAAGGGCAGAGTGTTGGGGAAGATACAGCTTAGAAACATTCTGGAGGTGGGGAGGGTCTAGAGCAGGGGTGGGAAACCTGCAGCTTCAAGGTCCCAAGTGGGCCTCTAGGTCCTCAAGTGCAGCCCCTTGACTGCAAGCCACACTTGAGGACCTAGAGGACCACATGTGGCCTCAAGGCCATAGATTCCCCACCTTGTGATTTCACTGGGATAGGCTACTGGTAAGGAAAGAACCTCTATCAACATAAGGTTATGCTGCACAATAGAAAAAAGTACTGGATTTGAAATCAGAGGACCTAGGTTTGAATCTCAGATGTGTCACTTTATCCCTTTATGATAAAAGACAAGTCAATTGATCTCTCAGGCCCTTTGAGATCAATTTCCACATCTGCAAAATGAGGAGGTGGGGTTAGCTGAATGGTTGTCTGAAGTCTCTTTCAGTTCTAAATCTATAATGCAATGATCTTCTTGCAGGTAAGTAGTCTTTCTGTAACTTACAGTATTAAATGGTTGCCTGGGGGGCACCAAAAGTTTAAATGATCAGCTCAAGTTTCCACATCGGGCATATGTCAGAGGCAGTACCTTCAAACCAGGTCTTCCTGTCTTTAACATCAAGTCTCTATCTACTAAACCATAAAGACTCTCATTAGAAACATCAATCTGTTTTATTGGTTAAAAATGCCACTAATATTTAAATATCAATAATTATTCAATTATTGTTCCTAACAACAATTATTGCTATAATCATATTTGAGGTTTCAAAGCCCTTTCATGTCTAGTCCCTCATTTCATCTTCCCCATGACCCTGTGAGTTAGGCAGGGAGGGCAGCTGTATTTTACAAATGAGGAAAGATTAAACGATGTGCCTCAGATAATGGAAGGCTCCATGATAGACGCAGCCAAGACCACAGAACATCTAACATTTAGCCTTGTGTTCTAGAGGTCACACCTCTCTATAGGGGTAGAAGGCTTCAGTAGAAAGAGGATAGAAGGAGGATGCCATTGGAGGTTGGTTGAACAAATTATGGTAAAGGAATAAAATGGAATACTAATGTACAGTAAGAAATGATGAAAGGGATAGTTTCAGAAAAACCTTGAGAAGAATTGACTGAATAATTGCCAAGCAACATAAGCAAAACTGGAAGAACAATTCATACAATAAAAAACTACATCTGAAAGACTTAGACAATGTGGGAATTTGTTTTGCTTGACCATGCATATTTATTAAAGGGTTTTTTCTTTTAAAATGAAGTGGGAGAGAGTGGGAGAGTGGGGGGGGGAGAGAGAGAGAGAGAGAGAGAGAGAGAGAGAGAGAGAGAGAGAGAGAGAGAGAGAGAGAGAGGATGCTTTTTAATTGAAAAATATAAAAACAATTTAAATGGAGAACACAGGATCTGGAGTCAGATAAGCTGGGTTTAAGTCTCCCTACCATTTACTGTTAGTGATAACTAGAGTAAGTAACTCCCACTTTTGATCCATCATCTCTGTAAAATAAGAGCAATAATACATGTTTACCTAATTCATGAGGTCATTTTAAGGCCTAAAAGAGGTTCCATATATAAAGTACAGAGAGTAAAGCATTACAGAAACGTCGAGGTTATTATTATGATGAGACTGGAAAGGAAGATGGAAGATTTAAGTAAGACTGTGGAAGGCATTAAAAACCAAGGTAAGACATTTGAGATTTATTCCACAGCAACAGGGAGCCATTGTAGGTATTTGGACAAGGGACTGACCTGCTCAAAACTGTGCATTAAGAAGATAAATCTGGCAAATGGCATGCAGGGGAGACTGGGAGGAGGAAGTGTGGAGGCAGGGGGACTGAGTAGGAAGCTGTCATCCTGGACTTTCAATGGAAAGTCCAATTCTACTGCAAAATAACAAGAAAGCTTGACTTATGGAGCTTCTAATCAAATGCTTCTTCCAAGAAAAACTTAGGGTAATAACAACTACAAGCATTTATATGGTGTTCTAAGATTTGCAAAGCACTTCATATACTTATATATGTATATGTATTTTGTTGTTCAGTCATTTCAGCTGTATCCAAAGCTTTGTGATCCCATTGGGGGGTTTTCTTGGCAAAGATATTAGAGTAGTTTGCCATCTCCTTCTCCAGCTCATTTTAAAGATGAGAAACTAAGGCAAACAGGGTTATATGACTTGCCCAAGGTCACACAGATAGTAAATATCAGAGGCTGGATTTGAACTCTGGAAGATGAGTCTTCTTGACTCTTCACTATGACATCTAGGGGCATATGTATGTGTACATGTATATACATACATGTGTGTGTTTTCTGCGTGTGTGTATTCATATGTGTGTTGTATACATACACACATATGCATACATTCACTTAATCCTCACAACAATCCTGGAAGGCAGGTACTATTATTATCCCTGGTTTACTGAAGAGGAAACTGAGGCTGAGGTGAAGAGGATCACACAGGGCTAAGTGTATGAAGGATATGTAAATGCAGGTCCTTCTGACTCCACACACAACACTATCTCATTTTTCTAGGCACCTAAAGATTGAGAGGC
Source organism: Gymnobelideus leadbeateri (assembly GCA_011680675.1). Taxonomy (NCBI): domain Eukaryota; kingdom Metazoa; phylum Chordata; class Mammalia; order Diprotodontia; family Petauridae; genus Gymnobelideus; species Gymnobelideus leadbeateri. The sequence goes on along the minus strand of WOXC01011523.1, from coordinate 295,615 downwards.
ATCATGAGAACTGCCAGTATCTCTTGGGGTACTTAAATCACATAGTCACAACCTCTACATTGTTTCTAGTGTTTAATATTTAAAAGTCCCAGAATGATGAGGAAACTATAGTAGGCTCATCTTCAGAGAAACATCCTCACTGTTATCACTTAAAAAATTATTTATGACCCCCAAAGAGAAATATATACGTTGGCAAGAACTGGAAAGCCCAATGGGAAATCTTTATCACATGGACTTACTATCATTTCTAAGATGTTTCAAGTAATTTCAAAGCAAGTTAAGAGAAATTCAGATAAAATTGTTATTCTTGTGATCTTTCAGATCTTGTCCAGATCATTAGCACATCAAAAAATCAAAGGTCAGCTTAGGGCCCTTTCTCTTAAAAACTGACATCTGTTTTCTTTAGATCACTTGGAACAATTCAGATTAATGTAAATAATTGTAAACCAAGTAGGTCTAATGTCCCTTCTAGCATACTATATAAATATCTGTCCTTGTACTAAGGGGAGACATTAAAAAGAAGCTGAAAATCCTTGGGGGTGGGGAAATAAGCCAATATCTAGTCAGGTAAAAAAGGAAGGAAGGAAGGAAGGAAGGAAGGAAGGAAGGAAGGAAGGAAGGAAGGAAGGAAGGAAGGAAGGAAGGAAGGAAAGAAAGAAAGAAAGAAAGAAAGAAAGAAAGAAAGAAAGAAAGAAAGAAAGAAAGAGAAAGAAACCCTCACCCTAGATCATTTTAAGCAGCATTAAGACTCTAGTTATCAGCAAGAAGAACAAACCAGCCTGCCAGCCTCTTAAATCTCCATATCATTTTCAACCCACATTGACTTCTAATTACTGCACATACAACAAATGTCCCTCTCAGCATGCGACACGGTGCTTGGGACTGTTACTCTGAGAATAGAAATTGACATGAAATGTGTGTGCATCACAGAGGCAAAAATGTTATATCATGGGCCACAAAACACCAACCCTAGGAGGGCTACTTGTGCCCTGGAGGGTGGGGAGGAGGGCTGCGGAGTGGAGGATCAAATACTCCTGATCACACTTTAACAATGGGATTTTCAACACATGCCATGTGCCCAAGCTGCAGCAGTAGCCAAATGGCAATTTGTGCCATCCCATATCAGGGGTTCCATGCATGCTTTCCTCTTCCAAAATTCAGTTGCCCACTTCATCCCCACCCAACGCAACTGGCTTGAAGAGCTTGCTTCATCTCAGAAACAGCAATATTTTAGCAAGATGGAGGAATCCCTGAACGTTTCTGTCTCTTCCAGTACTTCTATGAAGTCTACTTAACTCCATGTTATGGAAATGGAAGCATCAATTGGGCTGTGAGAAGGAGACAGTGGGTCCCTGAGCTCAGTCAACACTGAGTCTTATTGACGAAGGAAAAAAAGGGCCAACAGAATCCATCAGTGACTGCAGACCAGAAAGTGAATGATAACAAATGCTAATGTTTAGTTAGAAGGAAAAAGCTTAGGAAAGAGGAGGAAAAATGAAGAGGAGAAGGGGGAAGGAGAACAAGGAGCAAAGTCTCTAAGCTTTTTAGTAGCTACCATTAATAATGTATTTCCAATATGCTACGTTTTTATATAACTGTCTTTGGTCTCCCCGATGGTTTAAAGAAAGGTTTCAGGGATCAATACTCATCCTAGTTGTAAAAATTGGTTTTCTACAGTATCTATCTTTCTTCTTCTCTCTCTCCCCCTCATGCTCTTTTTTAATACAATCTTATTTTTGGCACAAATATCTGAACATCTGAAAGAGCAGGGATCTCCATCTCAGACTTAAAGTGAAACCATTTGCTCTTGTGTGGGTGAAAGAAAATCAACACTTGTACCAAGGCAGAAATACTGTTTTTAGAACCAGGAATAATGTTCCATAACAGAGGCAGCATACACCCGCACATACATTAAGATGATTAGAGAAGGGTGGAACTGTTTTCTTTGGACAGCATGGCTAAAAGATGATGCTAAGTGGACCCCTCTGGGCCCCTCCAGCACCCCACTCCCCTCGGCTCCGCCTACCTGCTGACAGATGTGACATATAGAAACAAACAAGGGAAAGGCAGAGAGAAGGGAGGCTGGGCAATGCAAATGAGGAGCCAATTAACACCAATAATGAAGAAGAAAAGGCCCTCCTTGGGGCAGGTGGTGGTAGGGCCACTGACAGAAATATGAGAGGTTGAAAAATGACACTGTGGGAAATTTCTTTAACATTTTTTTCCCTCTTCTCTCCTGAGTCAGGAAAAGAATATGACAGGAAAGCCCTGATGGATCAGTGCAACCACTCAGAAGAGTTTGCCTCCGAGAAATTATAATGACCAGTCTTGACCCTAGAAAACCAAGGATAGGACACACTTTTCTCTTTTTTTGTAGACATGTGGTTTGAAGAGGGGAAAGGGGGTCTGCAGGTGCAGAATGCTGTATACACTGTCAGACAGTCACTCTGTCAATTGGTTTTGTTTCGCTGCTTTTCTTTGATATAAGGGATGGCTCATGGTAAGGGGTAGGCAAACCTGAAAATAAATATGAGGTAAAAACCAAAATCATCAAAACATTAAAAAAAAAAGGATGTCTTTCTTCAGGCAATGGGAGTTACTCACCTCAGTAGTTGAAAGCACAGTGTCTTCATCAAGACTTAGGACTGCATCTGTGACAATGTTGTCGTAGGGTAGAAAACGACTGCTCATGACCTAGGGGTTGGATAGAGTGAGAAGGGGGTAAGAGAGAAATCTCAGAGAGGAAGAACCCTACTTTCATTAGCAGGCAGGCTTGCCTTCATTTTATCCTTTATTTTTCCCTTCTTTCCCCCACAGGTACAACCTAACTTTTGTATCTGTTAAAGGGCACTGCTCAGCACAGCACTTTCTCCATCAGCATGGCAGTCAGCTTATATAGAGTATCACAGGAATTAGAGAATCTTCAAATCTCAAGAGTTGGAAGAGACTTAGAGGTGAAGTTGGAGCCAATCGTCTTCTCCTCAATATGCTGCCTGCTTATAAATCTCACACTGGCTCTACTGGCACCCATTTGGAACACAGTCTTAGAAATCAGATTAAAAAACAAACAAACAAAAAACAACAAAACATTTTCCTAGCTTCCTTCTTGGTAATAAATCTACGCTTCAATCAAAAAAGGAAAAAAAGCAGCTGGTGTTGAAAGTTGTCTATAGTTGGGGACTCTTGTAGCAGAGCATCCCATCCTCAAAGTCCAATATAGCGGGAAATGGAATCAAAGGAAAGAAAGGAGAGGGAGAGGAGGGAGAGACGGGGAGGGGGAAGGGAGGAGGGGAAAGAAAGGGAGAAAGGGGGAGAGAGAGGGAGAGAGGGAGAGAGAGAAAGAGAGAGAGACAGACTCAGAAAGGGGGAGAGAGAAACAGAGACAGAGAGAGACTCAAGAGACAGAGAGAGAGAGAGAGACTCAGGGAGGGAGAGATTTGGAGAGGGAGAGGGAGAAACAGACAGAGAGACTCTGATAATATGAGTTTCTATAATTTACTGAAGAATAATAGACCAATCTCAGGCTACTTAAAAGCTGACCAAGTTTTACTTAAATCTAAACTAAAAGCTGTTCAGCCTACAAGGATCATCTAAGAGGCTGTTTTCTAGTTGATGAAACCCCTCGGCAGGGCTTATGACATTAAAAAAAAGAAAGTGTCCACCAGAACCCATTCCCATGAGCTCAAGGGATGTATCTGTAGCTTTCACGGCTCCAGGAGCTGTTCTTACACATCAGCTAGTTGGGCCAGGTGTTTTGTTTTTTTTCTTTTTTTTTGGTTCCCTCTCCCCCAGTCTTTCAAAATGAAATAAAAAGTGCTCACTCCTACTACATATGCACTGGTCAGAAATGACAGCCCTGAAGCATTTCTCTGGATGCTGTTTACATGTCCAGTGACTAAGGCAGAAACCATCAGCTGCCAGTTTAGCAGCACTCTGATCATTTCCTTGTTAAGCCTACAGGGGAAAACCGAAAAGACAAGACCCATAAATTCAAAATAGGATTTTGCAGCCAAAGCAGCCAACACATCAATTTTGAATTCAAGGCCAGGCATCGGCATTATAAAATGGGAAATGGGGAGGGGGCATGATCTCTCTCCTCTTGTCTGACCTAGTGCTGCTTTCAGAGGATATAATTTCCTTTCTTAGCTTCATCAACAGAGGGCACCATTAGCTGACCCAACCTCTCCCATGTTACAGCTACACAGGTAACAACAGTTAAGCTCCTTCTGAAGGCTCTGGCACCAGGACCTTCCCAAAGGGTGGCCTGTAAGGAGTCAGTGAGTCAGTCAACAACCATTTATTAAACACTTATTATGTGCTGAGCACTGTGCTAAGCACACAATATATATATAAAAGCAGGCAGACATAGCAGCAAAACATGAGGCTAAGGGGTGGCTAGGTGGTACAGTGAATAGAGCACTGACCTTGGAGTCAGAAGGACCTGAGTTCAAATCCAGCCTCAGATACTTAACATTTACTAGTCCTGTGACCTTGGGCAAATCACTTAACCCCAATTGCCCTGCCTTCCCCCCCCTCAAAAAAAAAAAGTAAGAACAAGGAGGAATCAACAATAACTGCAAGATGAAGAAGGTAGGGGTGGGGTATGAATGGGGAAGTGAGGATTTGGGAAGGGCTTACTCCTGAGCCAGCACTTCAAGAAAGCGAAGGACCTAAGCAGGTGGAGATAAAGACAAGTACATTCCAGTCATGGGGATCAGTAGGAAGACAGTGTAACAGTGCACAGAGTGCTGAGTTTAGTGTTTAAATCCCATCACTTCATCTTGGAGCCTCAGTTTCCTAAGCTGTAAAATGAAGGAGTTGAATTCAATGACATATAAGGTCCAAGTCTAAATCTGTGATCCTACGAGGCTGAGACCAGGAAAGAGCCACAAGGGGGCCTCGTCTGGAACAGTCTTGTAGATTTAGAAGTTGGGGTGGGGGGGGACCTTATCTAGTCCAAGCAAATGTTCTTACAGATAAGGAACCAAGGCTAAGACTGGTCAAGATGGTGTGTGGGAAGAAGCAATGTGAATGAAAGCTGGAAAAGCTGATGGACACCACTAAGCTGTAGAAGATTAAATGCCATGTTTTTGACTTTGGATTTTATCCTGTAGACAACATAGAACCATTTGAGATTTTTTGTACCAGGGAATAACACAATGAGACATGTTACATTGAGAAATAAACATTGGCAGCAGAATGAAGGAAGGATTAGAGAAAGAAGAGGCCAGCTAGAAGGCTGTTAGAATAGTGAAAGGTAGAGGTGAAGTAGGAAGTGAAGAGAAGGGGGGCAGGTGGGAAAGACACTGGAAGTAGAATCTGCAAGATGTAGTTACAATGGGATTTGGGGGGTCAAGGGGATTAGAGACAAAAGAATCAAAGGTGATGAAGATTTTTGAGAGTGGGTGACTAGAAGGATGCACTGCTATTGATGGAAACAGGGAAGATTAGAGAAAGGATAGATGGAGAGGAAATGATGACTTTGGTTCTAAACATGGTGAGTTTGAGATACCAGCAGTAGACTAAGGTGGGTACATCCAAAGACAGGCAAAAGTAAAAATTATGACATCTGGCATTTTTACAGAACTATTGTTTCCAACAAACTTTAGATACCTTATCAACTCTGGGCCTCACAATAACATGGTGAGGCAAATGGTCCATTTTCCCCATTTTATGGATGAGGAAACTGAAGCTCAGAAAAGCTAAGTGATTTGCCCATAAGAATGCAGTTAGTAAGTTTGATATAGGATTTGAAACTAGGTTTGCAGGTTTAGAATCATATCCATTATATTATCAGGCCTATTAATATAGGGGGTGTCCAGGGGAGAAACTGGGCATGAATATGGTCACAGAGTTATTATATAAGTCATGTGAGCAGACAAGATGTACAAGCCATTTTTCAACAAGTGGTTATGGGAATCATCACAGGCTTCAATTATACAACAATGAATTGCTTCCATTTGAACTGTCTTAGGAAGATTCTGAAGATCACCTGGCAAGATAAGGCAAGGGACAGGGAGATCCTTCCTTGAGCTGAACTGCCAAGCTCTTTAATGAATAAGTATAACACTGATGGGCTGGCCATGCACATTGGTCTAAAAGACTGTTTTACAGAGAACTCACATAAGGCACGTGTTTGCACAGAGGCCAGAAGAAATAATACAAAGACACTCTCAAGGTCTCTCTGAACAACTCTGTAATTGATTGTGAGACATGGGAGACACTGGCACAGGACCACCCAGCACAACATGCCCACATCAAAGAAGGTGCTGTGCTCTACAAACAGAGCAGAATTGTAATAGCTCAAAAGAAATGTGAGATGTGCAAATTTAGAGGTATCTCCACTCCAAACATTCATTGGGACTATTTGTGTGGGACCTGTGGTAGAGCCTTCCAGGTTCATATCAGTCTGATCAGCCATACTGCACATTGACCCTGATATAGTGATGTCATTTTGGTCCTCCTTGAGTATGAGAGACAACAACCACCACGTGAATAATTCAAGCAAAAAAGTGGTGAGGGCCGGAGGTAGAGGACAGAGAGAAGGCATAGATTAAACTCTTAAACCAACAGAAATAAATCCCATTTAGATGAGCTGAAGAAATCTCGTGAAGCCATAATCAAGAAGCCTACAGCATAATTAATGAAATATACTTCCCCTCTCTTGTTCCAGAGGTAGGGGGCTACCAGGGCAGAATGCTGGATTCGTGTCCGACAGGGTAATATTTACTCAACCCTTTTTGTTACAAAGGAGGATTCTATTCCTTGGGTGGAGAGGGGGGGAGGAGGGGTGCAGCTAAGCCTTTCCAGAACTGACTGGTGTAAAAAAGAAAAGTCATCGAAACAAAAGCCTGTAGTGCTGATGGTCACTCTGGGTGAATGGTAAAGCTGAACAAATTAGCAAGGGTGATAGGATCCATGAAGAGGAGGGGGCTTAGTCATGGCAGCAGCTGCAGAGAAATGAAACACTGAAAGCAGAAATTCTGGGGTGCAAAGATGGCATGATCTCTCCCAAGGCAGCCCTCTCTCTCTCTTCCTGAAGCCCACCTACCTTGCTTTCTCCTTCAATGACGATGACAGGTACGGGAGTGGCTGGCCAGCGGTGTTTGGCTGGTAGGGGTTTGTCACAATTCCAAAGAACTATAATCTGAAATGGAGAGAGTGGTTCATTAGATGTCTGGATAAAAATCCCGGCACTTACACAGGCTTAGGACACAAAGACTCATTTTGTTTACAGAGGGAGAAAATTAAGTCTGGAGATTTCTACACAAAACAGAATGAGAGCCTTCAGAATTGCCTTTAGAGGAGGGGCAGATAATCCACAAACCCTTCAGTGTCTTGCCATTTCAAGAACAAGAGAGAATGGAAAGAAATGGTTTAACAACTTCTAGAAAGGATGCCTATTCAAGTCACAATGTAGGGGAGGGGAGAAGGAAAGGATTTGATTTCACAGTAACTGATATTCTAGATAACAAGTAATTTTTTAGAGCAGCTAGGTGGCGCTGTGGATAGACTGCTGGGCAAGATTCAGAAAGATCCGAGCTCCAATTCAGCCTCACACCATGGGGCCAGCCTCTTAACCCCACTGCCTGCCTCAGTTTCCTCACCTGTAAAATGGGGATGTTGGGAGGATAAAACAAGATAATATTTCCTTGAGGCACTACATAAATGCTAGTTATTATCTGAAATGGGTAGCGTGAGCAGTATCATTAGTATTATTTTATAATTATTTACAGAACCCTCACTAAAATCCAGTGCTGTTGCCTTACTTTGGTGAGGAGGGAACCCTGAGTTCTTGACTCTAGTAGGCCAGTCTTACTGAGCTAGAATGGTATGGACTCAGTAATAACCTGTGTGCTTTGAGGACCAGATTAATAAATGTCATCAAGGAACCCCACTCCAGTTTGGGTTCAGAGGGATGAATTGTGGGGCCGTAGCAAAGCAACTCTCAAAGAAATCAGAGACAGGGTGGTTGCATCTTGCATGGATGAATGGTCTACTCATGCCCATGGGCTCAGAGACATGTCATTTTATAGATGAGAAAACTGAGGTTCAAGCCACACGGGTTAATGAAAAGAATGCTGGACAGAGAGTCAGTAAACCCAGGTTTGAGCCTTGTCCCCATGAACAAACCACTTTACTAATCCAAGCCTCAGTTCCCTCATCTGTAAAATGGGGCTGATGATACTGGCACTCTCCATTTCCTTGGGTTGTTGTTAAGGAAAACACCTTGTCGGTCCTAAAAAGGATTCTGTCAGTCCTAAAAAGCATTTCACAAAAGTAAGCCATTAGTATTATTACTATGCAGTGACTTTGCCCAAGGTCATATAACTAGTAAGTGTCACAGCCAGGAATGTGCCCCCGTCATTGTGATTCCAAGTCTACAGTTCTGTCCATGTTAGTATCAAGCTACCTAATACTTCATGTTTGGGACAATCGGTCATTTGGTCAATTGTACAAACACTGATTTAGGGCCTTCTAGGAATAGTGCAGTGTGCTAGACACTTGGGGAAATTTGAAGTACAAGATGGAGTTCCAATTCCCAAGGAATTCATTAGCAGTCCCTATTGCTATGTAAGGAATCAAGGCAGCAGCGACTTCCGCATGATGCCTGGTGTCCCGTGCTATCTCAGTCCCTCAACTTCTCCCACTGCTGTCTCTGTGGTTGTTAGGTAACCACTTAAAGATACCACCGTTTGCCTGATCTTTGGTGTGTTTCTCCCATAGAGCTCCATCTCACCCCCCCAACGACACACGCCAGATTTCCCAGGTATCATCAGAGACCTCAACGAGAGTTCAAATCAAATAAAGAGCTTGAAAGGAGAAGGCAGTTAACAAGATATAAAGATCTATTTTGGGGAGGAGTGTGATAGGCAATGAGGATGCCCTTTTGGAAAGGAAGAGGGGGTTTTAAAAAGCCAGATGCTGTTTAGCAAATGTTCCCACTCACCTGGGCACAGTACTGAGACTTGGCTGCAGCAACTAGGAGTTTCAACACTGGCTGAGATTGAGAGACCAAGGGGGTCACTGCATGGATGACTGCAGTAAATTTGGAAGGGGGCTTTAAACCTGAAATGAAAATCACAGAGCTACTGAACAAAGCACTTAAAACCGCAGAAAATTAGCCTGCCCTTCTCCCAATCTCCCCACATGGATCCACTCTAGCAAACGTTCCCTTTGCATATAACTCTTCTTTGCCTTCTTTCTCTCACTAGGGCAAAACTGTCTATTAACCATTGCTTCGTAGTGTCTGTAAAGAAGGAGAAGCTTTTTTTTCTGGTGATCCTACCCTCCTTACACTATGCCTTTCCACAATTTGGTAGAAATTAGATCCGTTCCTATTCTGAGGAATCCAATGCCATTCCCATATAAAAACTTATTCTTAGGAAAGGATGCACATTCCATTTCAGTGTGAGTTTAGGTAACTGTTTTTTACCTCTTTCAGGATATTTGTAGAGAGAAACTTTCTAATCACGGAATGGAAGGCTTTGCTGGCATTAAAGGTATTTTAGGAGTGTCTTATCTAATAGCACACATAGAATAAATGGGAAGGCCACTGCACCTTTGCAGTATAAAAAAGGTTGCTGGAGAAAAACAAAATAAAAACAGTGCCACAAAAGTCTTGGTGCAGTTTTCAGTCATAACCTACTGAAACATTATGTGACCAAGCCACTTTTAAGCACACTGCTAAATACTTCACCATCACCTACATGCACAAAATTAATAGTCTAATTATAAATAGCTGTCTTTTCATTTGAAAGTGATATGCCAAGCAGGTAGCTTAGCATGGTACTAGCACAGAGTAGGTACTTAATAAATGTTTTCTGCTTCATTGGCTAAATAAGCAGAAAGAGCATTTATTGAGTGCTTACTATGTGTCACACACTGTGCTCCCCATCACTCCATCTCTTGGCTCCTGGCATTTATTCCGGCTATCCCCCAGGCCTGGAAGGGCTCTCCCTCCTCATTGAAGCCTACTGGCTTCCTCACTTCACTTAAATCCCAACTAAAAATCCTACTTTCTACAGGAAACAATTCCCAACTCCTCTTAATTCTAAAGCTTTGCTCTTTTAATTATTTCCTATTTATCTCAAATATAGCTTGTTTGTACACTCTGGGTTATTGTCTCCCCCATTAGATTAGAAGTTCACTGAGGGCAGGGGCTGTGTTTTATCTCTTTTTGTAACCACCCCCAGTGCCTAGCAGAGCTTCTGACACATAGTAGGTAATTAAAAATTGCTTATAGGCAGACTTGACTGTGATAAGGTCTGAGAATAAGAAAACAAGGTGATCATATGTGCAAGGAGTTTGCTTCTTAATGGGAAAAAAAACAACAATAAAAGGGAGTTGGAAAGCGGAGTGGCAGGGAGAGAGTGCTCCCACTGGGCAACACAAGTAGCTATAAGAAAATTATACGAATTGTACTTTCTATCCATTTTGCTACAACTACTAATTCCTTTGTGATTTTATTTTTATTCTTGTTAATCATATTGATATGACACTTTTAAGGTTTTCAAAGCTCTTTAAATGTCTTATCTCATTTGATCCTCACAACAACTCAGGGAGGTAGGTGCTGTTATTATCCCCATTTAAGAGATAAGGAAACTGAGGAGAGCAGAAATGATTTGCCCAGGGTCACAGAGCTACTAAGTGTCTGAGGCAGGATCCTCAGAACTCCAGGTCCATCATTCCATCCACTGTGCCACCTAGACCTCCTGACTATTTTCATTAAATCAAGGATTAATATTCTCATCCTGTGATTTTCCTAAATTTCTATCACATTATATTATTATGGTCCTACTAAACACATAAGCATAAAGGCAGAGTTATATTATGATAATAAATGTGTATAACCCAATGCATTGGCCATCTTAGTTAAATCAGTTTCAAGGATGAAGTTACTTTAGTAGTTCTCAAAAGGGGAGGATGGGGGGAAGGAAGGGACAGGAAAGGAAGAGAAAGGAGAGGGAGACAGAGGGGAGAGGGAGAGAGAGAAAGAGAAGGGAGGGAGAGAGAGGCAGGGAGAAGAGAGAAAAGGAGAGGGAGGGAAGGAGTGAGGGAGAGGAAAAGGACAAAGAAGATAGAGGGGGAGAGAGATTAGGAGAGAGACAAAGGAGAAAGACGGAGAGAGAAGGAAGGAGAAAAAGAGGTAAGAAGAGAAAAACAGGGAGAAGGGAACAGAGGGAAGGGGAGAAAGAGACAGAGGGTAAAGAAAGGGAGAGGAGGAAAGTGAGAAAGGAGAGAAAGAGAAAGACAGGGAAAAATGGGATAGAGGGGGAGAGAAAAAGAAGAAAGAGACAGGCAGACAGACAGACAAAGAGAGAGAACATTTCCAAGGGATTTGCTGAGACTAGAACTATAGACCTCCAGAGAGACTTTGTCTCACAGATGATAGCACGACTTTTTTTCGTGGTCTTTTCTCAGTCACATCCCTTCAACCTCCATTATCACTTTATGCTCCAGTCTATCTTCCCTTTTAGCACTTCTCTAAGTGAGAGTCTTTCTTAAGCCCATTCTTCTTTACTGCAGAGGTGTCATGGGGACAAGGGATTATGGAATGAAAAAAATCCAAAACAACACAGAACCACAGTCCTACACTGCTGTCACAAGTGACCATCACAAATGAATAGTTATTGCAGTGTCTGAGTCAAGACTATCCACAAATCTGAGTGAATCTCATTTCACAGGATTGTAGACTTGGAGCTAAAACGGCCTTAGAGGCCATCGAGTCCAACCCTCTTGTTTTACAGATGAGGAAACTGAGGCATCAAAAAATGAAGTAACTAATACAGAATTACAGAGCAACGAAGGGTCTGAGGCAGGATTTTAACCCAGGTCTGATTCCAAGTCCAGTGCCTTAGAAATCCTCTAGCCCAACTCTCCTTCATGATTTGGTATGCCACTGATAAAACCATCCCCACATATCCATTCTCAGTAAGAAATGGCAATACCATTAGATTTTTGTTCCGGAAGGAATTGCAGCACAACTCACTTACCTAGATTAGCATAGTAGTAAGGGAAATCTCCCAGATAAGATGAATACTGTGGCAGTACGAACAGCCCTCCAGGATGTTTGTTCCATATTAAGCTGTTACGTGATATGTGCTTGAATATTCTGTCCTGAATAATCTGGAAAACAGAAAACAGAGGCCACAGTTAAAAAAAAAAAGACACTGACCAAATGCCAGATTAAACACAACACTTGCCCAACTATGACTACAATCCTCCAAATAATAAATAGCTTTAAACTACAAGAGGTCCAATATACATTTAAACACTTAGCATGCTATAAAATAAGAGAAAAAAATCACGGGATTTAGAGGTTAATAAGTCCAATCTCCTCATTTTCCACATGGCAAAATTGAGACCAAGACCAGGAAAATATTTCACCCAAGGTCATTTAGGTTTTAAGCTGGGATTCAAATTCAAGTTTTTGATTGACTCCATATAATGTCTTTTGCAGTTAGCTGATTACAGACATGTTTCCAATCCAAGGTCAGGATTCAGTTGGACACTTCCTCAACTGAGCACAGAATCCTAGGGTTGGAAGACAGCTCAGAGGCCATCTAGGACCACTCATCACTTTAGAGATAAATAAAACTGAGAGTAGAGAAGGAAGGGTCTTATTAAAAGTGCAAAAGCCTGCACTAAAATTCAGTTCTTCTGGATTCCAGCCCAGGGTTCTTTCAAGTGAACTATGTAACATCACCAGCATTCTCCCTCTCCCCCCACAGAAGAGTCAAGTTCAAAAACATGGTGTGCGCTGGAGATGTGAAGGGTTGAAGAGGCATAATGGTTGTTATCCACATTGACAGCAGGATACCCAAAAGGTTCTAATAATGACCCAGCTAACATTTATAGAGTACCCTCGCTTTATATTCATGATCTCTTTTGAACCTCACTACAATCCTGTGAGGTACGTGCTATTGGCATCTCTTCTTTACAGATGAAACAACTGAGTCTGAAAGAGGTGATGTGATTTGCCCAGTTTTACAAATCTAGTTAAGTATCTAAGGCTGCACCTGAACTCAGGGCTTCCAGACTCTGAGTCTGGCACCCTCTCCATTTTACCTCTCCATTGCTACCTCTGTTCTAGTTAACAGACTAGGATTTCTGGTTACCAAAAATTCCCTTTGCTTACAATTGCCATCTGTCAGTTGTCCTGATGAATATCTGGCCACTGGACCCAGATGGCTCTGGAGGAGAAAGTGATGGTGACCTTGCACAGCTTTCCCTCACTCAAATCAAAGTCAACTGCAAGTCATGTCATCATTCACTGATGTTATGTTCCTCTTGGAAAATGAAGGACAAACACAACAACCAAAAATCCCTTTTGCTTAGAATACTGCTCTAAAATAACATCAGAAGCTAATTGATCTACTCTCTGGTCTTAGTAAAGGATACTCATCACAAATGAATCTTCTATGCCCAACAGAACATCTTAACATAACAAAGGGTGATGCCTATAGCAAAGTGCCATAAATGCCCATATAAATGCATACATGGGTACAAGGTAGAGAGGGAGCTAAATGAACATTGAGCCCAGGACATATACTAGAAGCAACTTTTCTTTTTGTTATTTTATGAAAAAGCTAGATATCTGGTTATTTATGTTCCAATACCCTGCTTCAGGCAGGTATAGAAAAAGGTTCTGGTCCACAGGGGTGTTGACCATGAGAAGTGATGCAACATTTTCTTCTGTTCCTCCCCCCACCCCAAAAGTTCTAAGAGGACAATGAGCAAAAGGTATGAAGACTAACATTCAGGCTATTTCATTAGGTTTTCTGGATATTGAAACCTTAGAGATCATTAGATTCTACATTTGGAGTCAAACATTTTCCATTTAAAATCATTTATCAGTTATGAGCCTACTTAGTTCATTCTGAGGTCTCTGCTGCTTGACTTTCAAACTTATGTAATTATATCAGTTACACGGTAAAGCATTTTGAAAATTATTAACTTAACAATGCCTCACAGCTTCAGCAATCTATTTGTATTTTTTTTAGGGAAAAAAGCAAACAAAGTGAATCTTTATAATTTCAGACATAAATTGTTTTATTTTTCAAGGTCCTGTTTAATACAATGTGATTTAAAGTATGTTGTTCAGTCATTCAATCGTGTTTGACTTTTCATGACCATGGACCAGAGCATGCTGATACTATCTATGAGGTTTTCTTGGCAAAGATACTAGAGTAATTTGTCATTTCCTTCTCCAGTGGATTAGGGCAAACAGATTAAGCCACTTGCCAGGGTCAAACAGTGAGTATCTGAGACCAGATTTGAACTCAGGTCCAGCACTCTATCCACTGTATGTATCACCTAGTCGCCCCTAATTTAAATTATATCCCACTGTTAACTGTCACCATTTGCCAAAGCTAAAAACGTCCTGACTCATTCCCTTTGATAAGCGAAACCCACCTTATTGTGGGACCAGTTATCTTAATAAATCAATTTAATTCAACAAGCATTTTTAAGTCCCTACTACATACAGAACACAGCACTGGGTACTTGGGTAAACAAAGATACAAACAACAGGGACAAGTCCCTGTTCTCAAAAGTACTGACAGTCAACTTTAGGGAAAATCTCCTAGAAAATCTTCCTGTTTTCCCATTTCTTGAGAAAGGGGAAGTAAACCTAAGTATCTAAAAGACAATATTTAAGTTGGGTGGTACAGCATTTCTCCCCTTTCTCAGACTAGTTTGTTAGATGCACGTTTTTGGATAGACCTTGCAAATTTTAGGGAAAGTTTAGGTGAGGAGCTACGTTGAAATACTTCTCTTTTATTATACATCAGAGACCAGAGTTAATGCTGTGGTGTGCTCCTTAATTACAACAGACATAATGGCAAAGGATGTAAGTTACTAGCTGTTCCATTTATCTCTGTTGTTACATTGTCTACTTAGTCAAGTCTTTTTATTACAGTTATACCTCCCAAGCCCTGAGAGATCCCACTGTCCACTTTATGATGTCAGTCTGTGTCCTTGACTCCTCTTCTCACCAAATTCCCTCATCTAGGGGCAAAGAGTCTCTGAACAAAGAGCCACAGAGGGAATAATAATTTGCAGGAAATACAAATCACACAAAGCCCAGAGATGTCACAAAGGAGTTTGTCATTCACTTTGACTTTCTGGGTGGTACAGATCTCACTGTTCCAGATGGCATTCATAATTCCATATCAGTGTTGTTATCTCTCAGGCTTCAAGAAACAAACAAACCAGTATTCTTCACAAAGATGAGCAAGCATTTTATGCTCTCATCATAGAAGCCTGGAAAAGAAGACTATAATATGCTGAAGAAGGCAGCCAACATGCATGTAAGCTCTCTCTCTCTCTCTCTCTCTCTCTCTCTCTCTCTCTCTCTCTCTCTCTCTCTTTCTCTCTCTCTCTCTCTCTCCTTGGACCTGGGATAATTTTTGCCCATAAAGAAAAAAATACACATAGGGATTTCTTTTCTTTACGGTCCCAAGAAGCCCTGCCAATGATGATGCCAATTTCTTATCTATGTGTATGTCTATGACTTGGAAGACTCAGGAGTCTCCAAATAAAGTATAAGCTCCTTGAAGGCACAGACTATACTTCTGATCTTTTCTGTACTCCTAGCATCTAGCATAGTGGTTTGCACATGTGGCTACAAAATTAATGATGGCTGAATGGGGCTGGAAAAAAAAAAAGCTGGATTTGAAGCCAGAGGACCTGGATTCAAATCTATGGTGTAAGCTTGGGCAAATCAATTCACCTTTCTGGGCCTTGGTTTCTGTATTCTGTGAAATGAAGGGATTGGATTAGATGGTTTCTGAAGCTGCTTCCCACTTGAGATCCACAATCATGAAACTAACAGTCCCTTCTTTTTTCCTTGTTATCTATATGCTATTCTTTAAATAATAGACAAATCCTACAGAAGAGAGGATAGAATCATTTGGTATGCCCCTGACTCAGTCATCTGACCAACACGATGCTGAGTTCCACACACACTGGGCCACCATATGCCATCTTACTCCATGCCAATGCAATCTGTCACTCTTGTATCTCTACATCACACTGAATGAGAATTTTTAAAAATACCATAGTGTGAATATTATACAACAGTAACAGAAGAAACAAGAATATGTTGTGTTTAAGTATCTTTTATGACTGTGGAATGTTTGGATGCCAGGAGGAAAAAAGGCACCCTTCCTGCATCAAGGTCCAACTAAGAACATGCCTCACTAGACACCTTTGAATAACATTAGCACATATCCTCACTGTTACCCACTTCGTGTCTAATTGTGATTCATTGGTTCACATCCTGGTTTTGGGTAAGCATTTTTTAAATTCTGCGTAACAACCATCTCCATTAAGTGTTGCGCATGTGGTCATCCACCCTCTCTCTATTCAAGATTAGCTCAGCAAAGTTTGAATGAAACAAAGTGAGCTCTGAAGGAATGACTAAGAAATTTCATTGTAACTGGAAATACTCCTTCAGAAATTATCATTAAATAATATATTTGGAAATTCTGGTCATTAATCAATGTGGAAGTTGAACTAAGTGGTACAAAGAGTTGGCATTGGGGCAGCTCTCTTGGCTGAAAAGGATTCATAAATCTTCAAAGCTTCAAGGTGGGAGTGGTCTGAGAGGTCTTCTAGTCACCAGGTCTTCTGGTCACTCTAGTCACCAGGTCTCTCCTGCAGAATGCCCACATTCCTGGTTCTCAAATGCCTGGGGGACCTGTAAATCTTCTTTTCTGTAGCTTAGAGTAGACAACCATGAAGCTAGGGAGGAGCTCCCACACCTCTAAGCAGCTAATGATCAACCCAATAGGTTTAGAGCTGCACGGAGTGATATATGATCCTCAAGCTTCAAGGGCTCCCTAGGTTTCAAGCTAGACCAGTGATGGTTATGGTGGTTATTGTCCTTTGTTCTTGAAGAGGACCAAAATGACACCACTATGTTAGAGTCGAGTTACAATGTGTCTGACTGTGCCTGATCAAACCAATATGAGCTCAGAATGTTCTACCACAGGTCAGGCACAAATAGTCCATTTGAACATCTGAGGTAGATTCTCTGCATCTGCACATATCACATTTCTTTTGAGCCCCATTCTGTTTCACTCATCGAGCACTTTAATGCAGCTACATCACACTAGGCAGTCCTTTGCCAGTGTCTTCCAAGTCACACAATCAATTCTAAAGTCCTTCAGAGACAACTTGAGAGTGTCCTTGTATCACTTCTTCTGACTTTTGTGCGAGCATTTGCCTTGTGTGAGCTCTCTTAAATGTTATAATAAACTGAAGAGGGTGATTAAAAAAAAGAGAGAGAGAGAGAGAGAGAGAGAGAGAGAGAGAGAGAGAGAGAAATTTCTATATATAAGACTCAGTTTTCTCCATAATCTGCCCTCATTGTATATTTCAGATAAAATTTTAAATGTATCAATATTAATAATAAAAATAATAAAAACATGAAATTTGAACTAAGAAGGAAAACCTAAAAAGCACCTTTCTTATGGCACTTGGTTAAGATGCCAAATGATTATAATCCTTTCTCTGGACTCCGAGAAGAGATTTGGCAGGTCTTGTACATTTAGATGAGGTGTATAGTTTTTCCAATATTTTAGAATACATAAGCATCCCCAGAGAAATGGATGGCTCCCATCCAAGGGAAAGGTGTTTCCACTGCCAACCTACAGATTTAAACAGTTTTGACTCAAAACTCTCCTCTGATGCCACACAACACATGCAACCTTTTTTACCTGGCAGGCATATCAAGATACCTTAGCTAACATTGCTAACTCAATAAGTAAGGAGGAGGATGTAATAGTGATAACACAAACAAAAGGAGTAGTTTCTCAGAAGGCCCTGGTCAAGACTGTGCCTTCTCCACTCGTGGTCATGAGAAGGCAAGCTTGGAAAAGAGCTAAGGGAAGAAACGTTAGGAACAACAAAGGGTATGCTTCAGCTCCAAAACTGACTAGCTCTCTGACACTGGGGGCTAGCTAGGTCCTTGAATTCTCATCCTCACTTTCCTCATCTATTAAATGGGAATAATATTTGTACTCTCTACCTCATTGGGACTTTGTGAGGAAAGCAATATGCAATCCATAAAAAAGTGAGTGATCATTATTTTCTTTTTATGCTTTATTGTATTACTTGTTGTGGAAGTGAAAACTCAGTTGATTATTAGCTAAGATAAAATTGAAGAAGTAATTTTAGGAGAATACAGAAAGTTTTTGTTATAAGATAAAACTATTAGAAATCCCACAGAACCAGTAAGTTCCAGACAAACACTTATTAAGCATTTTTTATGTGCTATGTGCTGAGAATACAAAGACAAAAATTACATTGTCCTCGAAGTTTGCTTCTATTAGATAAATGCAAATGGAGAAGGCCCCGTGAACTAGAGTTATGAGGAGGAGAGGGAACAAGTGACTATTAGATACATTCTATTTTCCACTGTAATGAGTGTTTTACAAATAGTGTCTCATTTGAACCTTGTAGTTACTCAGTAAGCTAGGTGCTATAATCTCCATTTTACAGTTGAGGAAACTGAGGCAGTTGTCAGTCTCATTCTTTCTTTCAGAGTCATTGAGGTCCAATGGTAAAACAAAAGTCTGGACCAATGACAATGACGAGGGATGCAGTAGATGACCATGGCATCTTCAGTGTCTGATCAAACTCTGAGCATGCCATAGAACCTGCTTTATCTACTTATCTACTTTCACAGTCATTGGAACAAACTGTTATCATCCTCCCATTCCACCAGGACAGTTTTACCAAAGTGTGTATGCTACAGCCATGAGGGGATAGATTTGTGCAAAGACACAGAGATGGGAGATGAAATATTGTGTCAGGTACTGAAAGGCCAGTTGGGGTCAGCCAATCCTTTCAGGGGAGCTCAGTACAAAAAATGAAGGCCTCGCTAATAAGCAAGTGAAAAACTGGCACAGACTAGGGCATGCCTGGTCAGTCAGAGAGGATGGGAAGTAGACAGACTCTGGGGAGAGCATAAGTATGAGTCTGACTGTATAGGTCTGAGCAGGTAAAGGTAGAGTATTTCACAATTTCTGGTCTAGCCAGAGAGCCTAGGTGAGGAGTAGGAGAGTAGCTACAGTGTGAGGCTCTCTTCCCCAGATTTTTCCAGTGCATGACTGATCATTAATTTTCAGGACAACTTTCAAGGATCTTCTTTTCCAGAGCAAGTTTCCTACAAGTCTGGAGCCCTTTAGGTCCTTCTGATATTATTCCACATATATAGTATTTCCAGTGTTTTCCCTAAGATCAGTGGTCTCTAATTCTCCATCTTAGAGGTTTCTTAGTTTTAGCATTTTGTGTTATATCAGCTTATCATGAGGCCATGGCTACACATTCCACTCCCAAAGTGATTCATGGGCTCAGGGTGCATTTTTCACACAAGGACTTTTCTGGAAAGTTCCTGATAACTGTTTTCTAGTATAGAGACTAGACTTATGACTTCAATGATATAGGGAATTCCCAGGTGAGCAAATATCCTCTATGAATGAAGGCCAGCACCTTCTACATAACTTAAAAGTCCTAGAGACTTCCCTAAGGGGTTAAATGATTTATTCAAGGGCACAGAATTCAGGGGCAGCTCGGTGGTGCAGTAGAGATAGCACTGACCCTGGAGTGAGGAGGACCTGAGTTCAAATCTGACCTCAGAAATTTATTAGCTGTGTAACCCTAGGCAAGTCACTTAACCCTGTTTGCCTTAGTTTTCTCATCTGTAAAAATGAATTGGAGAAGGAAATGACAAACCATTCCAGTATCTTTGCCAAGAAAACCTCAAATATGGTCATGAAGAGTCAGACACAACTGAAATTATGCAATGGCAACAAAAATAGAACCAGCATGTGTTAGAGATAAAACCTGAACCCAGATCTTCCTGGCTACAAAACTTTCTCTCATAACTGTCTATACATTTTGCATTTATATAGCTGTGTATGGTTATATCACCTTCTCGGAGGTCCCTAAGGGCAAGGATAATTTTTTTTTGTCATCTTTATATCCCCAAAGTCTAGCACAGTACTTTGCAAAAACTTAGATACTTAACAAATATGTATTTAATTGAACCATATATATGATTTCCTTTTCCTTTTGAAGGTGGAGAGAGATGGGGGGGGGTGATGGTTTCTTTAAACTTGGGGTTGGGTGCCATTTGGCCATTAAGACTTTAAAATTAATAAACATTAATAAAACAACCCCTCTTAATTTTAGTGCCCTCCCTTTGTTAATTATTTCCTACTTATCTCATACGTAGCTTGCTCTGCACCTGTGTGTGTGCATATACACATATCTGTTCGTTTGCATGTTTTCTCCTGTTAGACTGTAAGTTCCTTGATGGCAGGGACAGTCTTTTGTCTCTTTCTGTATTTTTGTATCCCCAGTGTTTAGCACAGTGCCTGGTATATGCATAATAAATGTTTATCGATTGATTGATTATTGTCTTGTTTAACAGACTGGGATGATTCTGGCTTTTTTTTTTTTTTTAAACTGAATCACCTGGAAGCTAATATAAATTGAATCACAGATGATTAGAAAACTAAATGTATCAAGCCTTCAGCCAGAACAGAGTGTACAGAAAACTGTTTTGAATGTTTGGAGGCACAGGAGCAAGAATGAGGATTTTCCCCAGTTGGCTGCTAACTTCTCTGAGTAAGTTCCGGAAATAGGTTTTTGAAAAGATCCCGTGGAGCATGAATGACAGAAAGACAATCATTAAGTACAAATCCCCCCAAAGCTTCAATACAGAGCTGGTTTCTAGGTTAGATGGTTTCTACTGCTCATAGGTACACTTTCATGTATGGATTTCGACAGGAAAGGAAAAACTTCCTTAGGCTGGGAAGGCAGGTAAAAGGTGGAGGGGAAAGGGGCGGGAAGGAGAGGGAGGGAGCAGGAAAGGGAAGTGACAGTGTCAAATAAGACCCGGCTTTGTTTCTCCCACTGGGAAACCAATCACATGTCATCAAAACCAAGGTCGTTCAATAGCAAAACACAAGGCAAGAAAGTCACATAAGGGAACTGACTCATATCCAAAAGCTTTCACTCACCTCTAGTGTAGTTAATACAATCTTCTCAACTGAAGAAAAATAAGCCTCCCACAAGAACTGTGTCTGTTGTCTAAGTGCTAGGATTTTATCCTGATGAATAGACCTGATTGTAGAAGGAATCTGCAACACAAGGTTAAAATAATTAGCTATTAAACAAAACAACATAATTTGACTAAATCAACACAACTGAGCTAGGATAAGGTATCTGACTCAAAACAGCAAGTTTTTAGAACCCACATCTATTTCAATTCATTGTTTCATCTGTATAAGCAATTCCTCCTACAAAGATGTGCAACCACCCACAAACAACATACCAGATAACAAGTACTATTTAGACAATGCTTTAATGTTTGCAAAACACTGGGTTTACATGATTTCATTTGAACCTTACTACAGCCTTGTAGGGGAGGTACTAGGTACTAGGGGAGTATTATTTACAGAATAGGAACCTGAGGCTTAATAAGGTTAAGTGACTTAAAGGTAGTCCAAAAGTTAACATCTTAAATAGGATGCAAACTCAGGTCTTCCTGACTCCAGTTACTGCAAATCAGTATTAATTATCTTTAATTTTTTAAATCCAATGGACCCCTTTCAAGATAGAATAATAGGTTTGTTTTGTTTGGGGGGGGGTGTCAAATAGAATGGCTGCTAGGAGCATGGATTACTCAGAGGGCCTAAAAAATTGCTGTCAGAGCTGCTAACTAATGTCCTTCATTTTCTCTAGTTAGAAGTCTAAAAATTCGAGGCTGCGAGGGGGCGCAGTGAATAGAGCACCAAGCCTGGAGTCAGGAGGACCTGAGTTCAAATCCAAACTCAGACACTTAACACAAAACTACCCGTGTGACCTTGGGGAAGTCACTTAACTCCAATTGCCCTACCTTCCCCTCTCCAAAAAAGAAGAAGAAGAAGAAAAAGTCTAAAAATTCTCTTCTATCTAAGAGATGAGGCAGATAACCTTGGGATAATTATATCTTAGAGTAAAGTCTCAGGGATATAACTTGAGAAAAGCTTGATCACTAGGCTTCTAGTAAACAGAAAGAGTTTGCACCAATCATGTTGAAATTAAAAGAGCTACTACCTAAGAATCAGGAGAACTACCTAAGAATCAGGCCTGACATGGTCAGCCAACCTGAGCCTCAATCTCCTTACCTGTAAAATGGGGCCACTACCTCCTGTTATACACAGTGCAAAGGGCTTTTGAAAGGCTCAGATGAAACAGTCCATGCAATTTGAGACCCATGTGCTTAGTTATTTCTGTGGCAGAAATTGCTACGTCCACCTACAAAAGTTTTTCTTTTTTCCTTTTCGGAGGGGAGAAGGTAGGGCAATTGGGGTTAAGTGACTTGCCCAAGGTCACACAGCTAGTAAGTGTTAAGTGTCTGAGGTTGGATTTGAACTCAGGTTCTCCTGACTCCAAGGTCGGTGCTCTATTCACTGCACCATCTAGCTGCCCCCTTACCCATACAAGTTATAAAGGCTCTATATCAGGTAACCTTTGATTATATATAAACTCACAAAATAATTTTTTCTTGAATAATCATCATCATACCTTACCCTTATATTCACACTCTATACAGAGCACTTAACTCCCTCATGTAAGCCTCAACAGCCCTGTGAGATCAGCAGGGCAGAGAGCACTTTTTTAAAGGTGAGGATACTGACATTCAGAGAAGCTACCTTGTCCAACCAAGGTCACATAATTAAGTGGGAGATGGAGCTAGCATTTGGCCTCAGGTTTTTAGATTCTCTATCTACAGTTGGAGATAAGAGAGCAAAGTAGAGACCTTAAGGCTTCAAAGAGTCCACAAAATGCAAATGCAAGAACTTGACCAGAAAACACAACTGAACAGAGGCACAGAAACTGGAAGCAGGGAAGACTCTGGACAACACTGACTAACACAGGTGGGAAACTCTTAAGGAAAAGATACAAACACCTGGTATTGATGGGAAGAGCTCTAAAGCAATATATGTTGTCTCTTTATTAAACAAATATTTATTTTATTTTTAATTTATGGAATAAAACAAGCATTTCTGTAACAAAAAAAAAAAAAGATGATTGCACCTGAAACTGTAAATCTAATATGTGCACTTGCTATTCCTTTTAAATATATAATAAAGGGGCGGCTAGGTGACACAGTGAATAGAGCAGCGGCCCTGGAGTCAGGAAGTCCTAAGTTCAATTCCGGCCTCAGCCACTTAACACAAAAACTAGCTGTGTGACCTCGAGCAAGTCACTTAACCCCAATTGCCTTCCAAAAAGCAAAAAAATAAAAAAAACTACATAATAAAGTTATCATGTAAATTTCTTTTTTCCCCCTTTTTTTTCCCCTTCGTGTCCTAGAGATGGCTGCCATTAGACATGTGTGTGTGTGGGGGGGGGGGGTGTACACACGTAAAAGCATTCTATACCTATTTCTATTTATCCGCTCTTTCTCCGGATGCAAAGAAATCACTAAACTGTAAAGTAACTATTTGTACCCATAAATATTTGGCAATGTCATTTCCTTCCTTGTGTTTCCTTTTTCTGATTCCCATAAGAATGGTAGAAGAATGCT
This sequence comes from Gymnobelideus leadbeateri, assembly GCA_011680675.1. Taxonomy (NCBI): domain Eukaryota; kingdom Metazoa; phylum Chordata; class Mammalia; order Diprotodontia; family Petauridae; genus Gymnobelideus; species Gymnobelideus leadbeateri. The sequence goes on along the minus strand of WOXC01011523.1, from coordinate 272,022 downwards.
GTCAATCAACACAACAGTGTAAATGGAAGGAACAACAACAAAAAAAACAACAACTGAATGCTGGGTAATTATGATGACCAAGGCTGACCCTAAAGAAAGGACATGACAGTGTACCTCTTGCCCTTCTTGTAAGAGGTGTGGTACTCCAGATATAGAACACTGCATATACTGTGGAACTTGATGGAGGTTTTGGTTAACTTTGTTGAATTCTTTTTTCTCTCTCTTTTTAAAAAAGGTCACCGACATTTTTCTAGGTGGGGGAGAAAAGGAAGGATGTACTGGGAAATGCAGTGATGCAAAAACAAAGGATACTAAGAAAAGTTGGAAAAAATGGAGAGAGAAAGAAGTTTATATCTTCCTGGAACAAATATAGAACTTCCCACAGGTGCAGGTTTTGATAAAACAATAAAATGGAGAGAAGTCTGTATATTAGGTTAGCCTCATAGCATGTCAATATCATTCCTTCAGGCAGTTTTGCTCAACTTTTCAGGAAATAGATTGGGTGGGACTATTGTGTTTATTGGAATATGTCTGCTAGTCTAAACAAAACATGCAAGTATAAGTCAATCAGTCTCAGTGTTTGCTCATTACACCTCTAATTATTTTCTTAATCTAGATATACAGGACTGAACTTATTTCCTTGGTGCAAAGGAACCTGAGAGAAGGATCCACTCTTAATTCTTATTCAGTAAGCAGTTTAATGGGGACATTATTCCAAGTGCTGAGAAAGTATTATTATATAGGACCATGTCTTTCTGTCTGCACCAGGGATCTAGAGAAAGTTGGCAACATAGCCAACAGAGTTAAGATTCTAGAAGATTTAAAGACCTCTGATCCATACAATGACCAACCATGTTGGCAAAGGACTGATAACAAAAAACAACCTTCTCACAAAAAAGTGATGAACTCAAGGTGCAGAATGGTTTTGGAAATGACCAATGCTGGGAGTGGTGGTGGTGGTGGTGTAGTTCTGCTTAATCTTGCATATTTGATAAAATGGGAGAGGGCTACTGAACTCTGATTAATACAACAAACAATTATGACTTCACAAAGATGGACAATGAAAAATTCTTTCCACCTCTTAGCAGAGGGGAGAATGGACGAAAGGTATAATGAAACACAGATATTTTCTGCCATAACCAATGTCAGATAAACAGCCAATGTATCACTTCGTGTATTTTGTTTGACTATGCTATTTGTTATAAGGAGGGAAGAAGGGGCGCTTCTATCCAAGGCCACAAGAATGATTTAGTAGTGATTTGCTATTTCAGTCTCATCTGACTTTTTGTGACCCCATTTGGGATTTTCTTGGCAAAGATACTGGAGTGGTTTGCCTTGTCCTTCTCCAGCTCATTTTATAGATGACAAACTGAGGTAAACAGGGTTAAGGACTTGCACAGGGTCACACAACTAGTAAGTGTCTGAGGCCGCATTTGAACTCAGGAAGGTAAGTTTTCTTGACTCCAGATTCAGCATTCTATCCTTTATGCCACCTGATAGAGATGTTTAAAAAAAAAAGTGAAAAGAGTTATCAATAAAACATTAAAATGTACACAGAATGGGGGGTGGGGGGAGTTCAAAAGAGGAAACAAATAGAACAGTTTTGTTACTACCTTTTAAAATTCTTCATAGCCTTTAAAAAAAAAAAAACTGTACATGGCAGAAGTTCCGAGTTTCATATATAATTCTCTTTTCTGTTCTTTATATGCTAAAATGTTTGTGTGTTGATGATTGTTAAATGCATGATAAAAAGAAATCATATAGGAGGAAGAAAAAAAGGGATGAGGAGAGAAAAGAGGGAATAAAAGGAGAAAAAGAGGAAGAATGGAGAAGAGAGTAGAAACGGAAGGAGAGGAGCAATGGGGTGGGGGGAAAGGGGAGGGAGAGGGAGATTTCAAGCCTGTTTGTCATTGAGCTGCTCTTTCCTTGTAAAGAGGAAATGGCCAGAGAGTCTGGAACAATCATTTGTCAGGATGGATCGTGTCAAGGTTATTCCTGTTCAAGGCAAGGACTGGACTAGGCCTCAGAGAGTCAGCTGTGGATTCCATGATCTCATACAGAAGAGCAATCAAGCTGGGGAGAGGGCAGTTTCCCTCAGTTTCTGAGATGTGGAAGGATGCCTGTTTTACTTGGTGGCTGGCACTGTGATTGTAGCAAAGGTTGTGGGAGCTGGGGGCACAAGTTGTCAAAGTTGAAATTTAGCCATGTTGGCTCATGAAAAAGTCTAGTTTGTCTCTTGAGAAAACTAGAAATTTTTCTTTTTTTTCCCTATGTCTTATTTTTGTATATTTTATATAGTAAAAAAGAATAGCAAGTTGAACACAACAGACTTGCAGTTTCAAGTGCACTCATCTTTTTCATTATATTAGTTTTGTTTCATAAATTAAAAATTAAATAAATAAAAATTGAAAAAACAAAATAAAACGGTACTTTCTAGAGAACCATTCACCCTAAATTCCAAACCACCAACTTATAAACATATCTTCCCCCCAATTACCACCCATTTCTCAGTTGGCGACTTTGATGTCTACTGAGATCTACATTCGTATCTCCTCAGAAATATGGAACTAAATTTTGAGCAACAGCTGCTTCAGTAGTCTAAAAGATGAATAATACTGATATGGAATCAGGAATCACATGGTGACTTTGGTGATCAATAAGAATCTGCAGATAGATGACCACAAGGTTGCTCCCTCCACAGCCACTCCAAGATCAGACTTGAGAATGACTATAGCTCTAACTGCTACACACCCATCCAGGGAAAGAGTCATTGCAACACCAATCATCTAGGTCAGTCTTCTTCAGTAGAATGGTCATAATGTCACTAAAGAATGTAAGGATTATAGATGTTCAAGCTATTTACAAATTAAGCAAATTTACAGAATAGAGTCTAGCTCTGGAGACAGCTCCTTGCTGGTTTCTTTATTTAGATATTCCTCCAGATATAACACTTTTAGTCAAGCTTTCTTTGGACCACCTGTTTGTCCTATTCCTATCCCATTCCTTTTCAATGTTTCCTTGGATTCCTCCAGTCTTTTCTATATCTGTCCTGCCTATGCTCTTCTAGACCAAGGTAACACTAAATAATAGCCTGTTAGGTGATGGGTGGTGCAGTGGATAGACAGCCAGGTCTGGAATCTTCCTGAGTTTAAATGTGGCCTCAGATACATACTAGCTGGGTGACCCTGGGCAAGTCACTTAACCTTGTTTGCCTCAGTTCCTCATCTGCAAAATGAGCCGGAGAAGGAAATGGCGAATGATTCCACTATCTTTGCCAAGACAATCCCCAAAAGGGGTGACAAAGAATCGGACAAGATTGAAACAACCAGACAACAACATGTCCTGGACTCCTTTGATAGTCTGGTGAAAGCTATGGACCCTTTTTAGAATAATGTTTCTAAATTCATAAAACAATGCACATTGGTTTCCAAAGAAAACCAGTTATACTGAAATACTCTCAGAATCCAGGGAAGCCCAGTTTTTAACAAAGGAAGCCCTCTATGATCAATTTCCCTTTCTTAGATATGGATAACAAATTCAAGCCTAAGAAATATCCATTATGCACCTACTTTATGTAAGATAACTTCCAGTACCAAAGAGCAAAAATCCAACAGTAACTGCCCATAAGGTGCTTACATCCTACTGGGAGGACATAGATGGTCACAGAGAAGTAACAGATTTCCTTTCAGACTTCACAAACACTTATTTATTCAGACAACATGCAAATAGCTTACACAATACCACAGGACTTAGCACTTCCAAGTACGTATGATGATTTTCAGCAGAGGGTCCTGCATGTCAATTCACCAGTGATGACTTACTCTTTGGAACATGGGGCTTGTATTGGCTAGTCCAAGGACAAAACAAGAACCCAGTGTGCCTTCTTTCTGCATGTTTTTGTGTTCTTCCTTATGTGTAATCAGAGAGCATGCTGCCTAGAATTTCTCTAGTTTCCTAGACCCTATTCCATACCTTGGGCACTTTTTTTTTCCCTCCCTGATCTTCCCTTCTCAAGGTCTTATCTAGAGAAAGAGGGGGCAGGTGTTAAGGGATAGGGATTAAACTGCTTTGTCACTTTGATCTCTTTTGGAATGTTTCTTTGTGCAACAAGCAGCTAAGTCACATAGGCCCAGGCTAAAGCAGGGATGATGATGCTCCTCTGATTGTTTGATTCTAAAATGTTATTCACATCAGTATCAAGAGATTCAGCTTTGAATTTCCACAGGTGGCTGCTACCAGGAGGAAAGGGGGGGGGGGAAGGCAGCATATTCTTTTGGCTCTTGGTTCCTCTTTTGGGAGGCAAATGAAGTTGTTTCACATTGAAAAGAAGAAAGGAAGATGAATACTACTGGAAAATATTCAAAACCAGATGCTAACCAAAGTATGCACCTGCATCCATGGCACCAGTCAAAAGACAGAGACAACAGGTGAGACAGAAAAGTTGGCAAGGAAACTTTAGGCAACTAGTTTTGTAACTTAGCCCTCAAGGGTCATTTGGTAGTAAAATATCCTTGGATAAGACAGCCAGAGAAAACCTTTCAAATGAGAGATCTTTGGTGAGTGGTAGAAAATTTATTTTTATGTCAGCTCTGAGAAGAGTATCTGGATCACCAAAGAATGGATATATAAGGATATATATATACTCAAACAGAATCTACATTGGATAGTGTAGTCCAGAAAGATTATTCCAAATGAATAATAAGACCTCACCATCACCCTATTACCCTTTACACCCCAGAAAATTGTGCCTGATGGGGCCATGGAGGGGAATTCATCAGCACCTTTCAACATCTGTATTCGTTCTTCTAGCCTGAACACACGTGCTTATCCCATACTGGCAGCATGCAATTCAATGTCAGAAACAACGTGTACGCGTTTATAATACTTGCATGTCTCTGACAGTATGTTGCCAAGAGAAATCCACTGCTCAGGAAGATGATTTTGCCTGGCTGTAAAGACACAGAGTTCCCAGTTTTAATGGTGTCTGGATATTAGTTATTAATCTGCTTGTCTGCAGAAACAGGTAAGGGGAAATGATAAATTAATGCCGATTTGACAGGGTGGTTTTGGAAGTCATGGCACTAGATAGAGTCTTAATAAAAAGGTCATGTATGGTAACAAAACCTAAGTGAACCGACCAAAATAGATTCAGTGAGGCTGCCTTAAGCTCTCCTGGCGACACGATGACAAGACAATATGCAAATAAAAACATTCTAGCTGTTCTAAAACAGGAAATGAAAAATTGTAACATAACAAAAACATTTCCCAGAGCAGACATTCCGGCTCTGAGCCAGCTCTCTCAAGCCATTGTTAACAACAGCACAGTAGCTATGCAATATGGGAGCAGCTGTACAGAAACTAGCCTGTGTGCCGGAGAAAAAAAACACACCACAAAGGTCAGGAAAAAATTAAATTTGGGGAAAGGGGTGTTTTAGGAGGTAAATATATATACTGAGCCTAGTGATTGGGTTCTGTGTCAGACTGGGCAAACACCAATAATGGAGTTTGATACCTGGATGGCCTTTCATCTGGGGCTGATTAAACTTTAACACCCATTATAGTGACACTCAAGAAGTGTTGGTAGTAGGATGTTGCAAACGCCCAACGGCCAAGAGTATAGTGTTTGGATGGTGGCTTTTAGGCGAAGGCATAATTTACTCTTAATACAAAATGCAAGTGAATTTTGAATACTCTGATATGGACTTCCCTGATTTTCTGGACACTTTCATTCATTTTTTACAGAGGTCTCTCTTCTTCTGGAAGCCAGTATTAATCCAAATAGAAACAGATAGAAAGGAATGTGAGGTAGGGAGTGAGGAGAGGGAACAGAGTAAACCCACTGGTGTCATTAAAAATAAACAAATAAATAAATAAGAGGTCTTAAGTGGAAGTGTTATCGGTGTCCCCTTTTCTCCCCCCGCCCCCCCCCAACTGGCGTTCTTTGCCAGTATGTTTCCCATTTCAAAATCTGTTTCCCTGATCAGGGCAGATGTTGTACTGGGAAGTGAAAGGTACCTTGTTAAATGAGTTAATATTCACCATGACACAGACCATTTTCTCATGATAAAATTTCTTTTATAGCGCTGACCTTTTGGATTCATCTTCCTGGTAACTTTGTATGGTGGCAGCAATAACCAACTGATCTGCTGAAGGCCATAGCCCTTTTCTTACCTGTAATAACAATCTCTCATCCCCAATGATGGCAGCTTGGTTCCAATCAATCACTTCAGAGAACGGCAACTCCCATCCATTGCTCAGCATCACCGGGACGCAGGCAGCCTGCACAAAAAAAGCAGTAATCGCCAGGTTAAGAAGAGGTACCACAGGCTCCATTCTTAATTAAGGCAAAAATCATAACCAATCAAATTACTATCATTTCCTATGTCCTTTGGATTCCAGATTCTTAGGACCATGAAGAAAGATCAGAAGAATTGAAAGACTAATACTCTAAGGAGTTCTGTGTCTGACAAGAAACCCTAAAGCATTATCAGCTGCCTCCACAAGCCCAGTTAATAGTTTGGAAGTTTTACACAGGGCTTTTAAAATCCTATTTCTATCCTGTCCCCAAATCTGATCATTTCTGCTGCCATTGAAACAACAGGTCAGGATGGAGCAGTTTCCTTAACAGCAATGAAAATTTGGCCCACTAAAGTCTTAGCATAAAACTAGCCTTGAATATAAAACACTTTGGCCCATTTCTACAGATGCTAGTTAAAGTGACCCACCTCTAAGAGTCATACTCTACACAGAACAGCTTGTTCTTTGTCTAACAAGAACTTGACTATAAATTTGACTTGATTACAAATTTAACAGCTGTAAGAAATACCAACAATAAAATACACAGAATGGAAAATAAAACCCCAACTACATTATACTAAAAGTTACTTAAGTGTTTCATTAAAAATATAAACTTTAACAAAATAATGGCAATAATTTCCTTAATTTCTTCTTTTAAAAATGTCCTTTTTTTTGTTCTGTCTCCTTTTATATTCTTTTTTCCAATTTCTTCATGTTTGTGAATGTGTATGTGTGTGTTTCTTATTTTTCATGATTATATTAACATTCCAGTAGATTCACACAGATCCCTGTCTTTCCTTTCCCTGAATTTATTTAGTAGAAGGTATGTCCTTTTCCTTATAAGTCAACTGAACCAGAATTTTCTCTTTGCTGCTAAGTGACGTGAATCATTTTCATCTCCATAATGATAACAACTCACATTTATCTGGCATTATAAACTTTCTTCATAGGGCTGCTAGGTGGTGCAATGGACAGAGTGCAACACTTGGAGTCAGGAAGGCTCATCTCCTGAATTTAAATTTTACTTCAGATACCTACTAGCTGAAGGTATCTACAGCTTGGACAAGTCAGCTAACCCTATTTGCCTCAGTTTCCTCATCTGTAAAATGAACTGGAGAAGAAAATGGCAAACCACTCTAGTATCTTTGCCAAGAAAACTCCAAATGCGGTCACAAAGAATCAGATATGACTAAAATGACTGAACAAAAGCAAACTTTCTTCATTATCACCTGGAGAGTTGGCTAAACATGTTATAATTCCCACTATGCAGATGAAGAAACTGAGATAAAAACACTTGCCCATTGCTAACTGCAAATCATCTGATATACTTGCCTGTAGCCACATAACTAGCTCACTGATTCCACATCCAGAGACTTCTTCTATTATATCTTTATGCGGTGGAATCCATGACATCATAACAATAAAGATCTTAAACAACTAACAAAAGCCCAGCTCTAAAGAACTGAGGACAGAAAGGCCCAGTGAGATACAGGAGACATCAAGGGGCTGTAGGAACATCTATGTTTGCTATGCTTTGGAGAATGGTGGGGGGAATCTTAAAGATTTTAAAGGAAAGGAGGCTGTTCTGTTTTTAGAAACAGCTACAACAGTTTTCAGCTGGAGGTGGTAGGAAGATGTAATTATGAAAGTACAAGGCAGAAGTTTCTGGAAGAGGAGGGTATGTATAGATTTATAGGAAATAGAATACAGGGATGTAAGAACCTAGAGGAGTAGGCGTTGGGGAATAGCAGGATGGTCCTTAGGACCAACAAAGCCTGGTGGTAACTATCTAAGGGAACCCACCGGCAACTGTTTCTATGAATCAAGGAATATTTAGTTCTTCAGGAAATGAGGAAGCAGGAAAGAAGAGTCTTTCCTCACAGAAGTTACCTCCAGTAAGGTACCAGAATTGGAGAATCACCAAACCTGAGGCCCCCTCAATGCTAAGTCACTAAAGCATTAGACCAAGCAACTGGAATCAACCCACCTTGCTAAAAATCACTTTCACTTAGGATCCGGAGGATATTGAGTAGGGAATATAACAGACAATTTTGCTTTTATGGAGTGAAAACAATAAACTATTTTCTCACTTGCAGGGTTTGGGTATTGGCAGAGGTCAAAGTCCCCCCCAAGGAATCCAGCTCTAATGCTTGTCAGGCAAATGCAGCAAACTGGTCTGGCTCCTGTGCTCAAACCAAGACTGGGACAACCCCCTTCAAGGGAAATAAAGCAACTCTGTGAACTCTAGAACTCATTTTAGGGTCCTCCCCCAAAGGCAGGGGGTTCTCAGTGCAGAGGCATGTACAAGCAAGCACACAGAAACAAGTTGCAAGCCTCCAGGGAAAATCACACTTCCCCATCTCATCCCCCATGCCCTCTTTAGGCATACTATTAAACACACCAGATCCAGTATGAATTCCCAAGTCTATCTTAAGCCAGGAGGCAGTACAGCATGATAAACAGAGTTCGGACTTTACAGTCAGATGGGCCAATAAACATTAATTAAGCACCTATGGTACACCAGGCACTAAGCATACACATACAAAGATAATATCTGCTCCTGAGGAACTTAGTCTAATTTTTGTGGTTGTTCAGTCCTGTCTGACTCTTTGTAACCCCCTTTGGGGTTTTCTTGAAAAGATACTGGAGTGGTATGCCATTTCCTTCTCCAGCTCATTTTACAGATGAGGAAACTGAGGCAAACAGGGTTAGGTGACTTGCCCAGGGTCACTGAGGCCAGATTTGAACTCAGGAACATGAGTCTTCCATTGTGCCACCTAGCTGCCCCAACAGTCTAATGGGGGGGAGGGAAGGAGTAGGTACTTCCTGGTAGTAAGGAAAGGTAAGATTCAAATCCCACCACAGCCACTTACTGCTTGGGAGATCCCAGACAAATCACTTTACCGCTCTGATCCTCTATAAAACTGGAATAATAATTTCATTAACCTCAGAAGAATGTCAAGAAAATCAGAGATCACTTATGTAAAGTCATAGGTAGAGTCCTAGACTTGGAGTAGGGAAGACCTGAATTTGAATCCTGCCTCAGAAATTTACTAGCTGTGTGATCCCAGGCAAATCACTTAAGACTCAGTTTCCTTAACTATAAAACGGGATAATAATAGCATCTACCTCACTTGGTTGTTGTGTGGTTCGAATGTGATCATTTAAAAAGCATCTTGCAAACCCCTGTATGCAGTTTGTGAACTTCTGCATACATCATATGAATCCCAGCCATTATCATCAGCGATTATTAAGGTGCTTTGCAAGCCTTACTGGGGTAGATAAATGTGATCTCTTGACAGTGGTGGTGATAGGAGTATTATTAGCATTGATAATAATCCATAGAGTGCTTCTTACCTGCAATGCCTCCAGAAACCTAAAGGAGCCAAGCCTGCGACCACGGGGAACCAGACAGAAAGTGGCATTGTGCAGCATTTCTCGATAATCATACCTGGAGGGAGAAAAATATGTGATTACATAATGAAGACCCAAGGGAAGACATTACGATGGCCATCAGATGGAATACTCTATATGCTAGACAGCCCAATGGATAGAGTTCTGGGCCTGGATTCAGGAAGACCTGAGTTCAAATTTGACCAGACACTTTCTAGTTGTGTGACCCCAGGCAAATCATTTAACTTCTGTTTGCCTCAGTTTCCTGTCTACGGAATGGGGATAATAATATCACCTACTTCCCAGGTTGTTGTGAAGATGAAATGAGATGATAATTGTAAAGCACAGTGCCTGTTAGATCGTAAGCATTAAATAAATAGTAGCACTATTCTTACATGCTTGTTGTCTCCACTTATTGGAATGTAAGCTACTCCTTCAGAACAGAGAATTATTTTCTTCTTGATATTTGTAGAGCCCCAGAGACTGCCACGTAATAAATGCTTTATGATTGTTTGACTTATATACTCAAATCAAGTTGATTGAGACCAAATCAGTACGGTAATGAGCTCCAATCTCAGTGTTCTCTCTCTCTCTCTTTTTCTTTTTGGAGGGCAATTGGGGTTAAGTGACTTGCCCAAGGTCACAGGGCTAGTTTTTATGTTAAGTGCCTGAAGCCATATTTGAGTCAGGTCCTCCTGACACCAGGGCCAGTGCTCTATTCACTGCGCCACCTAGCCTCCTCTACTGTTCTCTTTCTTGGGAGGAGAGTTGGTTGTGACAGGCCCAGCAAACATTAAAGATTATGTTGGATGAGACAGTTATAATATGCTTTGCAAACAGTATCATCTGACACAAGTCCAGTGGCCGCCACTTCAACAGATTGGGTACCAGTGTCTGTGTCTTAGAAGTTGAATTTTGTTGTGACAGCAAATGAAACATTTCCCCCCCTTTCTCTCAATGTACAATAAAAATAAAAAAAAAAAAAACCAATACCACCCATTCTTTCTATTGGTTTCTAAAATGCCATTTCAGTCAGCCACAAAAGCCCGTGAAAGCTAAGACAGGTCTTGTTCACCCGCACACCACCCCTTACATCCCCCCTCTCCAAAAAGGGAAAAAAAAACCCCACAGTTACAACTAACTCAAGAAACCTTCACAGTGAGCACAAACAACATTTGCTCCTTCCTCTGAGCCAAAGCCTCTACATTTAGCTAAAGAACATTCAGCAACACAAGGCAAATCTTCCCATAGCAGAACAACTCAGATTTAGGGAGATGGGAGGATGGAGAAGGAAGGAAAAGAGATGATTCTAGAAAAGGGCAGGGATGGGGGGAGAAGAGTGGGGACAAGAAGTCATTTGGGGATATAAAAAAAGCAAAAGCACATCTTGAGTGACACCTTCTTCCCCATGCCACTAAAGTTTAGTCAAGATTAAATATCTCCTTTTCAGTTGTTCTCATCCCTTCTAACCATTTAGAGTAAACATCTCAAAGGTCTCTAGTTCATTATGAAGTAATCTGAGTTTTTGTCAAGCCTGTACAGGGTAAAAGGCCTGGGTCCTGCAAAAGGACTGTCTAGGGAGCATCATGATTAGGCCCCACCCTCTCCTTTCTAAAGAGCCTCCACGGTTCTACAGACAGGTACTACTTCAGCAGTAACTTATGTCATCCACACTTTCTGACTCTTAATAGTCTAATTTAATCATAGCCCAAAGGCACTGGATATTCTTTCCTCCAGTCTTTTTTTTTTTTTTGGTGGGGGCTACTGATGTATACATTTATATTTTTAAAGTCCACATCTATTTTTATATTCTCACACAAACTAGGCATATGGGAGTAAGCCAATTTTCAATTATAAACCCGTCATTAGGAAGAGACATCTTGCAAAGGCCCATTTGCTTAAACAGGCGTGTACAACTAATTTGCACAAGAAAAGGTCACTGGGAATGGATTAAGATTATCTCCACAGAGAGTAAAATAAAAACCCTTACTGCATTAATTAAACTACAAAATAGACTTCAAAGTGGATGAGATTTTTAAGAGGGATCAAATTTAGCTAAATAAAAAATATTAAATTACAGAGGTAATGGTTTCTTTTCCCATCCTTAAACATTGGTACAGTAATTGACAACCAGCTTCAAGTTCAACTCCTGATCTTGCTGGGATACCTTTACAAACTGTGGAGAAGGGGGAAAAAGTTTTAAACTGAGTGTGTGGTATTTTTTTTTAATATAAAGAAAGGTCGAAGACTCTTCAGAGTACATTGCATGACAGCAAGGTTTAATAAATGCTTAAAATAGAAACCCCTGAGGGACCAGCATAGAAGGTCCTATATCCCCATCATTAGCCAACTCAAAATGTAAAACTCCATTAATGTTCTCAACTGCGACAAGTCCCAAAATTGCCAGTTTCAGAATTTAGGAAATATGGGGGGGTGGAAGGGGGAAAGAGGAAGGAGAAAATGACTTACAGAGAATTCAAAAAGGGATCACTGTTTAATGATTACACTGGGAATATTGCAACATAGATCTGGAAACAAAAGGGACCTTTGAGACCATCCCGTCCCACACCCTCACTTGAAGGGGAAACTGAGACCCAGGGAAGTAAAGTGACTTGCCCATGGTCCCACAAGTATTAAGTATCCAAGGTAGGATTCAAATTCAATCATTGTGAATTCCTCTCCAAATTTGGCAGTCATCCCAATGAATCACATTGTTCTCTAGACTTTTTAATGGAGATCTGGAGTGGATTAAAATTTAACTAGCAATTTTTGCTTCCATGGCTATCTCGTCAAACAAGTATTCTCTCTCCATTTTTTTCTCATCAACTACCTACATTTCTGTTGCTGCTTTATATCCAAGGATCTATTGGAGGGGTTGCCAATCAAAATGTTCAATAATTCAAAGATCTAAGTTTTTGCTGGGACTATAAGGTATAGATTAAGAGAGCCACCTGAGATTCAGAGAATTTAAATGACTTGCCTAAGGTCATAGAGCCAAAAATTGTCAGGGCCCAGATTTGAACCTAGCCTTCCTGAATCCAAATCCAGCACCCTTTCCCTACTTGATACTTCCAGTGTGATTTTTAAGGGAACAGATATGGTTTATAGAGGCAACAAGTTCTTGCTCAAATCATGAAGTCGGTAAATCATTTTCTTTCCCCCTCTTTCCTGCCTTCAGTGTCCAGTCATGTCCAGCTCTTCCTGACCCCATTTGTAGTTTCCTCAGCAAAGATACCAGAGTGGATTGCCATTTCCTTTTCCAGATCATTTTACAAATGAAGAAACTGAGGCTAACAGGGTTAGGTAACTTGCCCAGGGTCACAAAGCTAGTAAGGACACCTACTCCTAGTGCTTTCATTTTAAGATTATTTTCCATTTACACACACACACACACACACACACACACACACACACACACACACACACACACTCACTCTCTGTATGTGTGTGTATATATATAAACTTACATAATAATAGCTAATATTTATAGAGAGTCTGAAGATTTGCAAAACCCTTTCTGTGTTATCTTATTTGATCTTCACCACAACCCAAGGTACCCAGAGTTGTTTGCATGTTGTCTCTCCTATTAGAATGAGTGCTACTTTAGGACAAGGGACCACACTTTTATTTTAAAAATTTTGTATCTCTAAGATTTAGCACAGTGGGGATAGATATAGAAAGTATGCAATAAAAGGTGACTGACCAACTAACGGACCAACCCACGGACCTAGCAGGAAAGTTAGGGCTTCCTCAGAGAGTTCTCCTCCGCCCCCTCCCCATGGCCCTTCCTAATCAGATAGACTTTCAGCAAGTCCCAGATGCTCACCCTACCCTTGTGAATAAAGAAAAATTTGGCAAGCTACTTCACAAAAGGTGTCTGACCCCTGATCTGACACCATCACTTTAGAAATCACAAGCCACTTAAAAGTGTATATAATTAACTAATGCACATGATGGTCTTAGCAGGGAGGTAAGTAGATGAGGGAGTAAGTAATCTCCAAGAACTTGCAGCTTTAATTAATGAAGGATTTTTATTACCCATTTCAGGTGGGTATTAAGATCTCCACTATACAGGTGGTGACACAGAGGACAGAAGATTTTTAATAAATGACTGCAAAGGCTAATGTAATTAAGCTGTACGGCCATGAACATAACCCAGAAATAGGTCCCACTTCATACACAATTCTCTCCTGAAAAGTTGTATGCATATGATATACTAGTGAGTCCCCACTTAAAATGGGTCTCTATAATAATACATAATTAATCCTCCCTAGAAATGTAAGTGCTATGATGCCTGCAGCAACTTCAATATTGTTCTGGCTGAAGGGAAAAATCCCAACAGAATGAGGTGGAAAAATAAATATTCACAAGGGCAGACCCAAGGGGAAGAAGCAGAGCCAACCCTCAAAAGAAAAATGACAGCAAACACTGAGATTCCTGACAGAGAAGGAATTTCTTACTGGAAGCAAGCTTGCTTTCTTATCATGAAAGGATAAATGCCTAGTAGTGTTGCTATAGACTGGAATCCATTTGCAACATGGTATGAGGGGGAAGAGTCAGAAGATCTGGATCTGAGTTCCCACCAGCTCAACTCCATGGGGTGTCTATGCCTCAGGAGTGGTGTCCTTTGCCCCCAGAAGATCTATAAACTTGCCCCGAGGCCCTGAGATCTCCTTGTGTCCAACTGGCTATAAGAGTTGTTTGTTTCCTATGGCACTGACCCTCCTAAGTTATTTATCTATAGCAGAGGCTTTTTAACTTGGGGTCCATGAACTTCTCTTTTAATAAACATTTTGGGAACCATATCTCAACAATTCCTTTATAATCCAATATATTTTACTTTATGCATTCAAAAATTTTTTCGGAGAAAGGGTCCACAGGCTTTACCAGGTTGCCAGGGGGGTCAAGGCCACACACAAAAAGGTTAAGAACAAGCCCAGATCTACAGGGATTGCTTCCCTTTAGCTTTCACATTAAAATATAAAATAAGTTACTGACAAGTTATCATCCCACAATCCTCACACTGAGCTGCAGGTGGTGCCTGTATAGAAAATTTCCTTGGAAGCTACCCAGTCCTAGACAGGTCCTCTGGGTCTATAAGTGAGTTTAGACTTCCTTTTCCATGCCTCCATTTCCTTTCCATCCTTCCCATGCTAACTAAGGTTCCTGATTTGCTACAGCTTCTCTGGATGCCATTTGCACCCAGAGGTCCTTGCCATTGGGAGATGGTATGATTCCTTCCCAGAGCTGGCTGTCTGCTGTTAGCTTTGCTTGCTGTCAATGCTGCCTAGGCTCCAGGTAATGCTCTAGGATTAGAAATTCATTTCTTTGTAATCCTCCGCAGCCCAATGCTTCCTAGCATGTTCTGTGACCTGAATATAGGCAATCTTTGCTAAATCAAATCAGGTATTTATCTTTCCCTTTCTATGGACTCCTATGCTCCCCAGGTCGGATGCTCTACTTTTATGCTTCTTTAAAATTCATTTCTTTATGTAGATTCTGAAAAAGGAAGTCAAAAGAACCCCAGAAAACATCCTATACCTCAGGATGCAGCCTGAAAACTCTTGGGGACATTCAACCTTTACCATTACCATCAACAGAGCAAGCACTTAGATGATGCTTTCAGGACTGTGTCTCATTCAATCTTCACAACAACCCTGAGAGATAGCAACTATTATGGCCCTAATTTTACAGATGAGGAAACTAAGGCTAAGAAAGTTTCTTAGAAAGTAAGCTTGTTAAGGGTCACACAACTTGTGTGAGGCTGGATTTGAACTCCAACCTTCCTCACTCCAAGTCTCACACTTTATCAGCTTGTTAGAAAATAGACAAACTTAGAACACATTTCAGCCCCAAGCCCTCTCATTAGTAATTAAGCACAACTTGAAATATTAAATATGAGTTTAGACGTCTGGGGTCAAAAGATAAAGAAGAACTACCTAGCAACAACAAATTATAATTAGGAAAGATGGGTTATGTGACCAGGTCCAGGAGAGGATGACAGATATGTGGCAAATCTTTGGGGACTGGAGGGCGGGCTGGATCTAAGAAATATAAATAAATTCTTTTTAAATCAATATATATTTTTGAAAGGAAGAGAACATGGAAAGAAACATAAGGGTCAACCCCTGCCCCCTAGGATAAGAAGTCTTGAGGTCATTATCTTACCATTAATTTTTCTTTGTCACCTCTCTGCAGCCATCAGTCTGCTGCCCCACATGCAACAAAATCTCGAAGTGCCTGCCAAAGTACACCCCGTTCTACAAGATGATGGGGATGCCCCACTGTCTGCTGAAGAGAAAGTTGTTTCTTAGAGATAGGAAAAGCCCTGGAATGGTGCCATCACAGAAACTTGCCCCAGTGTATCCCTTCTTCAAACAGTCACAAACTCAAAAGCTCCTCAGGGTGACCACTAATCCTTTGTGGCATTTTCTGTTGCCTGTCTATGTGCATGGACTGGGAACAGGAGAAGGGTAGAAAATGAAAAAAAAAAAGATGACAAGGAGAAAAGGCCGACTTTTTCTAAACAAGAAAGTTTTAGAATCGTGGTATTTCAGAGCTGAAAGGGTCCTTAGAGATCATTTCTACTGCTCTCTTTTGGCAGATGAAGAGACTGAGGTCCAAGGTCACCTAGCCAAATTCAAATGCTACCATGCTGCCTCCCAGAGTAATTCTTATAGTAATCTAGTTATACAAACTTCACCTTTCAATTAATAATGTGACATCCTACCCCTGAATTTTTTTTTTTTAAGGTTTGAGGGAAAACTACAATTAAATTTACAGGGTCATTTGCTTAATCCATCTCTAAGAACACATGGAGGTTTACACTTAGCCTGCCCACCAGGGGAGAGGTATTTTTGTTTTCCAGTGGGGGAGTGGGTCCTTTCATTTCACTTTCTCAATAGAGCTCAAGATTTGGCTGGAAACTCATAAAGATTTGCAGTTCAATGACTTCCCTATTTCTCTCCATTGTAATTCTAATCCTCCCTTCTAGATGCCAAAGTTTATAAAGACAATAGAGCCATATTTATAATCAACAGTAATTTTACTCATAGTTTATGTCAGGAAAACTGGTTGTTGTAGATAGAGCTGGTCTTCCAGGCAGGAAAACCTGGGTTCTCCTATTTCAGACAAACTGGCTGTGTGACCATGGATAAGTCATTTGATCTCTCAGTGTTCTAGGCCAGAGATGTCAAACTTGAATAGAAACAGGGGTCACAAAACCACACATAAGGATTTCTGGAGGCTGCATGTTGACTTAGAAAACCACTCTATCTATATTCCATTTTATTTTTACTTGTTTTGTTGAATGTTTCCCAATCACATTTTAATCCGGTTTGTTTCTGCCTAAGGTCCACAGCCTGGTGTTTGCCACCTCTGCAATAGGCAACTCTATAACCACACTAAGGAAACTGCAGTTCCTATCCCTATCACTAAATTGAACTGGTCCTTGATTCCTACCCCCAGCCCTTATCTGGGAGCTGAGGAAGGCTGTAGATTTCCAGCCCCACCCCCACCCACTTCTGCAGCTTTCAACATTGAAATGATCTCTGAAAAATTATCAAAAGGAGAAAACCAGACCTAAGAAGAATGTTTTTACTGCTTTCCTACTTGATCCATCACATTCTTTCTCACAGTGCCAGCTTCACTCAACCCTGGGATTAGGTGGATGCTTGGAATTCCAAGGTCACTCTTCTCTTGACCAGTGCAAGCGGTAGGTAGCGGGCAGCCAGGAATGGGGAGTTGTGCTAATCTAATGTACCTTGTTCACAGTTTAAGCATTTCCCCTATACCCTATGCTTGAGATATTATAGACCTGAAGGTTCCAGTTATTCTTAATAAAAATGATTACTTCTGCCCACTATACTTTTGTGTCCCCTATGTTACCTTTACCACCAGTGAAGCCCATCTGCCAAATTAAACCCCATCCTGACTAGCTACTAAGAGGAAGGAGGGGCTTTTAAACTGAATAAGCCAGAGTGTCCAGATTCTCAGAGCAGTTTTAGAAAAAAGTACAGTCCTCCAAAACAAAAGCAAAAAAGGTTTTCAAGAGTAAATGAGCACAGATAGCACTGAAACAGCACAAAACTTGGCTTGGCACTTGCTCCTCCTTTAACTTAAGGAGTCACAGTTGATAGGATGTCTGATTTGGAGACTGCAGCGTGAATCCTGCTTCTGACACTCACTAGGCATGGTTCATGGGCCTCACTTATGTTCTCAAAGACTGCAATTCCCTCTTTTATAAAATGGGAACAAATTGTATTTGTAATGCTTGCCTTACATGGCCTTACTGCTTCTGATGGATGCACTGAGAGACACAGTATGGTGCTGAGGAAAAGAGAAGTGGATTTGGAGTCAAGAGACTGGGCTGGACCTGGCACTAATACTTATACTACCTGTGTGGCCTTAGACAAGTCACATCCTCTCTCTGGGTCTGTTTCCTCATTAGTAAAATGAGAAGGGGTTTTTCTTTGAACTCTAAATTCTATGACTAAGTTTTACTTAACTGTTTATAGAGTGTGTACTTTTTTGGAAGGGTTTGTTTGGGAGTTTGTTGGGAAATATCTGTTGTGTCTAAACAAAAGGCATCAGCTACTTTATTTAAGCAACCTTATACTAATGTAAGAGATACACAGCTAATATTT
Organism: Gymnobelideus leadbeateri; assembly: GCA_011680675.1. Classification (NCBI taxonomy): domain Eukaryota; kingdom Metazoa; phylum Chordata; class Mammalia; order Diprotodontia; family Petauridae; genus Gymnobelideus; species Gymnobelideus leadbeateri. The sequence continues at coordinate 253,687 of WOXC01011523.1, read as the reverse complement.
ATGGAACACTTTTAAAAGCTAGAACATTCCATTTATGATCTCATTTGATTTTCATCTTTACAACAACCCTTTGAGGTAGCACTTTTGTTATCCCCTTTTACAGATGAGGAAACTGAGGCAGGCAGAGGTTAAGTGACTTGCCCAGGGCCATGCTAACTAATAAATGCCTGAGATAGAACGTGAACTCAGATTTTCCTGACTTCAAGTCACGAAGGCCACATAATTGTCCCTAATTATTATATCCACTGGACACCAGAGAAGATTCAGCTGGCAGAGCCACACTGTTAGCCAGAATACAAGAAGTTTCTTCCAGGTGGCCAACATGCAGGCCAATGCAGTATAGCAGACAGAGCAGTGGAGCAGACAGAACTTGGAGTCAGGCAGACCTGAGTTTAAATTTCACCTCAGATATTTACTAGCCATGAGACCTAGGGCAAGCTCTCTGTGCCTCATTTCCTTATCTGGAAAATGAGGTTAGATCTGATGACTTTTAAGGCTCTAAATTCACGATCCTTACTGTTCTGTTCTACTGTGCTGACTTCCATATTAGCCATGAATATTGCCAAGACCAGCTGACCCTTTTCTTTTAATAGCAGCTGCCAAAGCCTCTTCACCTGTAACACGTACACCTGAATGACATCACTCTAGAAAAGCTCTAGAGAGAAGTCAGCAAGAATGTCTCCTTGGCACAGACCTTTCTGTTGGGGCAGAGTTACATCTTGCAGGATATGTCAAAAACCCTGGAACCGTTTTCTTTCTTTCTTCCCTCCCACCCCTTTCCCTTCTTAAGCCAAAAAACGGTCATGGCACACAACCAAAATCCATCCACTACTTTTCTGGTATTCAGAAATGTGGTGCTTTTTCCAGAAGAAGCATCTGGACAAGTTAAATTGTTACCAAGGACAGTTATTAAACACACACGATAATGCTGGGCTAAATACCTTGAGATTGCTGCCTAGTTTTCCTTTGTATTAGATTTCAGCTATTAACCAATCAGCCCATTTTCAGAGTATGAATTCTTAATGCAGATGGCTCTGAACTGTTGGCTACAGGGCCCCAAAAAACAGACCAATTTTGTCACATGGAATGTCTTGTTGCTTGGTTTCCATTAAGGTATCTTGGCTTTTGGATAAACTGTCAAGTAAAACTTGGCATTAGAAACACAAAGTGAGTAACTTCCTTTGTAGAGAACTTGACAGCTCAGCTATGTGTCAAGCAGATAGCTGCCTAATAGGGATCTCCAAAGGCTAATGCATCTTCCTTGGAAAGTTGCCTTTACCACAGGCTGCCTTCCTTGGGATTTGGGCTGGGCAAGATTGAGGGATGATCTTTACTGGGAGTGAACATACCATTGGCTGGTAGGTCATGTCCCTCTCCTCAAAGTGTTGGTTTTGGAATTAGAAAAAGTTTTGGAGGTGCGAAAACATAATTGGAAAACTTTTTTTTTCCCTGCTTAAAGGGCTAATTGATTTCACAGGTGTTTAATTATCATTTGCTGTGAGATAATACCTTGTAGTGCCATAAAAAATGGATTTAATTTTCAAGTGCTTGCAAAACCAGCACCAAAGCCAAGTTCGAGCTAAAGCTAGATAATTATTCTATAAATCAAACACATTGCCTCCTTTCTTTGAAATTTTTAATACTTGGCTATAATGATATCTGACAACCTTGAAACTAACATAAAAAGGATTTTTCTGCCAAGTGCCAAGAGGCAGTCATTGGAGTATTTCAGTCAGTCTGCTTCATTAATATTGAGTCAGCCAGCCAGGGGACCCTGGCTTCAGACATCCAAAACATGCCAACGTGAAAAAGCAGTAGAGTAGAGCAAGGTACTCTGTTTCTTGTAGATAGTAAATGACCACTAAACTCCACAAAGAATCAGAAAGTAATTCTAAACTACCCATACCACAAAGTTATAACCAACCAGCTATATTATCGAGCGCTTCAACTTGAATGTAGTGGATTTTGAGTAAGCTGAAGGGGGAGTTATCCTGATCATTAAACATTTGCCTATCTTGGGTCTAAAATATGAGCCTAGAATCTTCTAAAAGAGAGAGAAGAAAGAAGACAAGAAGGGAAAGGACAAAGAGGTTTGGCTCTAGGTGAAAATGGAGATTAAAAACTACAGAGTAGCTTCTGGGTGAAGCATTTTTTCCTTTCTTAGGCATGTTGGTGGCTCAGTGGACAGAGTGCTGGGCCTGGAGCCAGGAAGATCTAAAAACTCAAATCTAGCTTCAGACACCTATTAGTTGTGTGACAAGACACTTGACCTCTGTTGGCCTCAATTTCTTCAACTGTAAAATGAGAATCATTGCTCTTGCACCTTGTTGAGAGGATCAAATGGGACATCTGTAAAGCATCTAGCATAGTGCCTAGTACCTAGAAAGAGCTATAGAAATGTTTATTCCCTTCCCCTACTTCCCACCCTCCAAATTCAATGTTCCCTCCAACAAAGCATATCATAACTCTGCTATGTCTATTTACGCTGCCATTGTTTTCCATTAAGTTTGCCACAAGTGGTCTACCCAGTGTGCTAGGGAAACTTTCTTGACATGTGGAGGCTAATAGTGGAGGACACAGGGCATTCACTAAATACTCAGGTGTCTTATCACACGTCTAGCTCATTTAGTTTTTTGATCTATTCCCTTTTGTTGATATTCTTTACTCCCCTCTTCTTCACAGAATGCATTATGTTAGGTGTTGCAATCTGTTCCCATCCACCATGAACCTTTCCATTGTCATGTGAGTCAGGCACATTTTAAATTCTCCAGATACTGTGATGTTTTATGACTTAAAGTTATACAAAAACACTGGTAGAATGTTAATATTAAAACAATGAGGCTTTATTCTTGGGAGAAGTTTGTGAGTAAAAGAGCTTTCCAATTTCCCAAAGGCATTCCAGAGCACCCCTCTACTTCTGCTGAATTTTGGACTCACCTCGTTGTCTATTTATAGAATATGATCAAAAACTAAGATGCTCATAGACAAGGACTAGGGGCTGTCCATCTGACTGCATGTCATAACCTAGTTATTCTTTATCCACATGGACTTCCCTGTACAGATAATTAGGCTAAACATTTGAGTGGTTACAGATCACTTCTAGAAGTCCCCACAATATTCTAGGGCTTGTCTACCAAGGCTATGTTGCCATCTACCTTAACACCAGGTATAGAGCTTCACTTTTTCTTGTTCTAGGCACCAGCAATCAAGTCATTTGTTCATTCATTCATTCATTCATTCACTCATTCATTCATTTATTCATCTGTTCCTAGTCAGAGCAAGACATACATTATGGCAACTCACTTCTCAACACTTGTGAGTACATTTTCCAGTCCCAGGCTCTGGGAAAGAATCATTGATTCCCTAAATTATATGTTCATAGTAATTAAAAACCAAAACCCCAAACTCCCTAAAAGTAATATGCAGCTTGAATGCACTTTAGCCTACAGACTATCTGTAACAGCAAGGTAGTACATGTTGGGAAATGCCATGTACTGTCATTAATGCTGCTGAATTTGAGAAAGTGGCAGTCCTGCTTGGAAACAATTTGGACAAGGGGAAAAAAAAGGATAAACAGTTTTGTTTTGTTTTTTCTCACGTGGCAATTTTAGGGAACTAGGCCTCTTGCTGGGAATAATGCAAAGCTGGAGAGTGTCAGCCATTAACACCTGCCATCTGCTCTACCCCACCTCCTGACTGCTGGGATACTCCTGGCCACCCAGGGAACATGGTTCAGGAAATATCTGCACACAGGTGTCGTTCCTTCTGTTCCAAATCAGAGCCTTTCCTGATGTCTTCAAGAGTAGCTAGGGGAGAAGGCTGGACAGAGGACGTTCAGTTATTTGGGTATTAATTTGGATTAGAATTCCTGAGTTAAAGAAAATCCATAATTGGCACTTATAAAATAAAGATGCCTTCTGCATTTCTTTGCTTTTTATTCTAATTTTAGGATTATAGGGCAGCTTAAGCAACTCCCAGCCCAGCATAATAACTATCTTATTTACCAAGTCCCCTCACTGGCATTTCTGGTTGTGCTTGAGCTGGGCTATTTTAAGGATTCAGAATTTAACTAGCTTCAGTAGTCTCCTCAACCGTCACAGATTGTAATTGCTCCATACATTAGTAATAATGGTTAACAGCTAACATTTGTATAATGTCACATACTATGGTAAGCCCTTTACAAATATTATCTCATCTAATCCTCTCAACAATCCTGGGATGTGGGTGCTAGTATTGCAGGCCCATTTTATAGATGAGAAAGAGAAATTATGAGACTTTCTGGATTTGAACTCAGATCTTCCTGTCCCCTGGTCTGGCATTTTGTCCATCTGTGGTGTCAGATAGAAGGCATAGCCAAAATTCATCAGGAAAGGATAACCTTTTAAACCTAGGGAGGTGGTCCTTGGACAACAGATATACAGTCCATTGTTGAAACTAGATAGATCTTGCTAGAATTTATGTTTCTCTACTGGCAGGGCCTTAGATGGTGACCTCAGATCACATCCATGCCACAGTGAGATAACAGAGAAGGGTTTTCGTGGAAATAATTGGAATAAGGACAATGATAAAAAGCATGCAACAAAAATTTCATAGCATCATAGACAGCATAAGAAGGGATATTAGAAATCACCTAGGTCAATTTCTTAATTTTACAGATAAGGAATGCAGGCCCCCAGAAACTAAAGGCATTGTCCATACTCACACTGGTTATAAATGGGAAAGCCAGAATTTGAACAGACATCCCTCTGTCTCCCAACTCTGCACTCATTCCACCGTATATAAAACCTCACATCCATTTCTTTAAAATAAAATAAGCTCTAGGGGGAAAAAATTGCCATGTATCTAAGAAGCACACTCTTAAATGAGCAAAACTCAATAACTTTCTGTATGCATGTGTGGGGGTTGGGGTAGGATTTTCGGTTTGTGTGCCCCTTAGACTCCAAAAGCTACCAGGGAATTAAATAACAGACCAAGAAGATGCATAAGGTTCAAAACAGCATTTCAACAGCTCCTCTCTATGTATATTGTTACTGTATCTTTAAAAATAAATAAAAGGCACAGCTAGGTGACACAGTGAATAGAGCATCAGCCCTGGAGTCAGAAGGATCTGAATTCAAATGTGGCTTCAGACACTTAACACAACTAGCTGTGTCACCTTAGGCAAATCACTTAACCCCAATTGCCCTGCATTCCCCCCTCCAAAAAGCAAAATGAATCAAAGAATTTCATTTAGTAATCTCCGCGGAGTCTATGAGAAGACATATTTTAGCTATCATTCTGGAGTGTGTTAGTTGTCATAGCTGGAGAGGACTATTTGAAAACAGAGACAAAAGACTAAGAGAACTTCTTTCCTGAGAGACTGAGTCTAACTCTTATAGAGAGGTTAAGCCATAAAGATATTATTTAGAGATTTATTGAGAAAATAATTGTCATTCTGAGAGAGCTGAGTTGTGGGGTTATGTTTCCAGAGTTGAGAAGAAGTTAGGAATTGTTGCTGATTTGTTAGAGGTAACTCTGGGGGTGATTTTTCTGACTATGATACATTGTTGAAATATTTAGAATGTCTTTGTCTTGTCATAATGTTAATAAATTGCATAAACAATAATATTGACATTTATATGGTGCACTCTATAACACCATAAAGGAAAAGAAAGGGAGGTCTAATTTAAGGGTCACCTAAGGCAGGATGTGGAAGTTATTGCTGAGATTGCTTCTGAATAGTCCAAATTCTAAAGATCATAGGAACAGCCCTCTTTAATGACATACATTCAAATAATCTTAAGCATCAGAAGGGTTATTCTTTTTTTATTGCTTTTTAAAAGGTTTTGTTGGATGTTTACTATCCTCATTCTTTTAAAGCAGGAATTCTGATGATGCCTATGAACTCTTTCTGTAAATAATTGAAGGAAATGCTAAATTTCAGTTACATGTGAATGAAAATAAAAATGTAGGGTTTTTCCCTTTCAAATTTATTAATATCCTAAAATCTATTCATAGTTTTTTGGGGGGAGGGAAGTGAGCCTCAGATTAAGAATTTATGTTTCACAGTAACTCACTTTCAACTTTATAAATAGGAACTGAGAGAGCCCTTTGTTAAACCAATTCAATTCTTCAGTATTTAGAGACTACTACCAAGTGCCAGTCACTGTGCTAGATGATAGGGATGCAAAGAAAGCTATGCTAATTGAACTCGACTGAGAGTGGACTCAAAAAGGTACAGGACAGGTAGAACCTAGAAAAAAATTTACTGCAACTTTGTTATTACGAAATCATTTAAAATCCAACCTTAATGTCAGTTCTGTTTTGTTTTTCTGTAGGAGGGTGTTGAGTAGATGAGCAGCACCCTTATAGAAACTGGCAAAGAGTGCAATCCTAAACTCATCCTCTATTCCCTACCAATCATTTCTTTTTTAGAGTCTGTCAGTGATGCATTTACCAAACCTGAATCCCCAGAACACAAGTATCTGCATCCCCAGTGCAGAATGCAATGACTGAGCTTCACAATGTCACGAATGACGAGTGATACCCACTGAGCCCTCAGCACACCAATCCTGCCGGGTATCCAGTACTAAATGTGCTGGCAAGCTGATGCATTATTTACACCAAGGTATTCAGACACAGTATCGAGAACATAAAACATTCATCCACAAAGGGACCACTTTGTCGTTTTAAAATAATTATGTTTCTTTAAAGAAACCAACAAATTCCATTGTCTCCGAATTATTTATTGAGCCTAGGAGGCAAGTGAAATCTTTTTTTTTTTTTAAAGTGAGGCAGCAAGATTTCATCAGACATGCTGAAATTAAGGATAAGCAATGGAATGACAAGGAGAGAAGAGTAAAAATGTGGGGGACTTCACAGTATTTCAATGAAATGTCTTTAGAACAAGAGACTTCATAGAGATCTTAGTGTTCGAATTCTCTTGATCACACTTGACTTCAGAAACTCACAACTATGTGGCATACTATAGTTATTTAACCACTGGGATGGTATAAAACTTTGGACATGCAAAGTGCACGCTTAAGAACCTGACAGCCAATATCTAGGTATGCTTTCAAACAATTTTTCAGATAAATGAAATTGAACATGCAATTCTCTGCAAGTGAAAGTTCCAAGGGTTTATTTGTACAAAAAGGGTACTAAAATCTAAGTTACCTAGTGCCATCTCAAAAGGCTTTTATGGAAAGTTAGCATACAGTATTAACTGTGTTTATCACATTAAATTTAATTAAGAATTTATCTACATGAAACCGTAGTCATTAAATTCAACCAGTAGATGGGGCACATCCACATGGCAAGTCTTGGGCTATCAGCTTCCTTTTAATTCTGCACAATCTGAGGAAGCATCCTCTGATGGTCTGGTAGACTTCTCTTCCTTTTAGCCCCCTACTGGAGAGCTTTAGAGAAGATAGGAGGACTACTCTCAAACTAAAACAAACATTTCAGGATCAAAGAGATAGAAGGATCACAATTTTAGGATCATAAAAAATGGAAGGAACCTTGGAGTGCATCTACAAGAAGCCTCTCAAGGTATAGACAAGGAAACTGATGCACAGAAAGGTTAAGTGACTTGCCCCCAAGGGCATGAAGGTAGTAATATGTGACAGATCTGGGAACTAAAATTAGTTCTCCTAGCTCCAAATGCTCTCTTCACCATACCACAAAGCTGTCCTATTCCTTCCCTAAATTCTAGAATTCTCTCCTTCCACACTTAATAGAAAAAACTCAAGTCGTTTAGAGGCAGGGGACTACCAGAGTTGGGCACTGTAGATATTGTCAGACCTTGTCACTCTGCCATTTGCTTGCTTATTTTTCCATAACTTTTCCCCTTGTCTATAGGGGATGATTCCATTTCTAAGGCAGGGGAAATGCATCCAGAAATGACTATGATGTACAAACAAGAGGTATCAATGTAACTTATTTTTAAACCCTCAAATATGTTCATTAAAAATAATAATGGTAAGGAGAGACGAAAGAAGGAATTTATGCCCTCCAAAAGACCGAATGACCTGCTTGCTGTATAGTTCTGAATTCTAGATTTCACAATTCTCTAGCAGGAGGCATGAAATGCTAACAAGCTGCATAACCCTGATGAGGTTCTTTCCTTACAACTACCATGTGGACCCCAAAGCATCATCAATTTCAATCTGGAAAGGACCTCAGAAGTCTGGCCCAAGTTCCCCATTTACAAATGAGGAAATTCAGACCCCCCCAAAGTTTAGGTGACTTGCCCAAGGTCGCAAAAGTGTTAAGCAGCAGAATCAGGATTCCAACCCAGGTGCTCTAGCTTTAAATCCAGTATCCTTTCAATTGAACCGTGTGTGTATGTATATATGTATGTGTGCATGTATCTATGCATATGGATAAATGAAAGCTTGCTAGAAGCACTGATTTTTCACTATTCCAACAACAGAAACTGCCCTTGCAGAGACAAGGAAAGGGGCAAAACTCTAGGAGAATGTAATTAAAACTGTGACTATAAGTAAAAGACAGTCAAGACAAACAGCATTATGGAGAGATCCATATAAAATTTTCATGCTAGCCCATCCTCAGCTGTAAGCAATTTCCTCTTAATCCCCCCCCCCCCCAGCATTTTGTCAAGAACTCCTCTTCGGCCTTGGATGATGTGTCATCTACATATGTATATGTGTATATTGTGTACATGTATGTATACACACATTTTATATATGTGCATATGTATGTATATGTTCCCATATCCACCCCCCCCATGTGCTATAGTGGCAGGGACTGGACCTATAATTTCCTGGATGAAGAATCTACTATCCCAATGGAAATAGAATCCTTCTCTGTGTTTTATAATTTAAGAGAGCTACCTAGGTACAGCACTGAGATGCCAAGTGAGTTATCCAGGCTCACAAAGCCAGTATGTGTCAGAAGCAAGACCTGAACCCAAGTCTAGCTGGTTCTGAGGATAGCTCTCTACCCACCATGCATTGTTGCTTCTTGTATATGCCGAACAATTTTAATTTAAAAGCCTACAAGCTTGCTGAGGGCCCAGACTAGGCTGTTTGTGTTTTGTTTTGTCTAAATCTTCCTATCTCCCATGCCTAGCACAGTATCATTATATAGTAGGTATCTTATAAACTTAGTTAAAATTGAAAGAGTGGTTTGTTAATCTAGCCACAATGAATTTTCTCCAGCAAATAATCTTGTTTCCTTTGAGCCCTATATACACATCAGTCATTCTCAGTGGAGGAAAATAACCAGAAACTCGTTTGATTTTTAGATTCAAGAAGAAACCTGGGTTTTGCCACCAAGGAGAAATGACTCTTCAACTCCCCTCACTTTTCCACTTCAAATCACCTAAACAAAATCCTTCCCTGCCCAAGATTTGAAGCTTAAGATGGGTACTAGGGAAGGGGGAAAAGAAGAAATTCTCCATTATAATCAAAAGACTACTTTTTGCCTATTAAAAAATACAATTAGACAAGCACTTATTAAGCAGGAAAGTATACTGTTAGGAGCGGAACAAAGGATACAATGGGAAACACTCCATGTCCTCAAGAAGCTTATACTCTTGGGGCTGGGGGGAGGGGATATATAACATGAACTCAAATAAATAAATAGAAGGTAATCTGAAGAGGGAAAAAACACTAACATCTAAGGAAATTGAGAAAGATAGCAAACAACATGAGGCTTAAGGGAGGCCAGGGATTTCAACAGATGAGAGGCAAGAAAAGATCATTTCAGACAGCTTGAACAAAGACATGGAAGTAGATGAAATTCTAAATTCGTGGAACAACAAACAAGTCAATTTATCTGGAGTGGAGAGAAGTAACAGGTTGCCAGCTCTGTTTCATCTCTAGCTTTGGTAGACTGGTAAAATGATTTCCTAATGTCAAATGGTATTGCTAACAATGCAGTACCAACAGCAACAGCAACAACAGTTGCCATTTATATAGCACTTAGCTTTGCAAAATATCTTAAATTATCCTGATTGAGAAATTCCATCTGGAAAGGACCCTAATGATCTTCTAATCTAACCACTCATTTGAAAGAATAGAAACTGAGGCCTACAAAGATTAAGTGGTTTGGTCTAAGGTCAAACTGTTAGTAAGAGGCTAAGAGAGACAGGAATCTAATTCTTTTGCTAGCTGTTTTCCTGCTATACAGTTTCTTTTTTCTTTTTCTTTTCTTTCTTTTTTTTTTTTTTTGCTTTTTGGAGGGCAATTGGGGTTAATTAAGTAACTTGCCCAAGGTCACATGGCTAGGTTTTTGTTTGTGTGCGTTGTGTCTGAGGCCGGATCCGAACTCAGGTCCTTCTGACTCCAGGGCCAGCGCTCTACTCACTTCGCCACCTAACCTCTCCCATACAGTTTCTAATAGTAAGAAAGAATAAATGAATGAGTGAATGAATGAAAATTATTTCTTAAGCACTTACTATATTCTAAGCATTGTGTGGAGAATACAAATTCAGTATATTCATTTTATGTATTATATTGACTTTAGCAAAATGTCATTATGAACAATATGGATATCCCTCATGTTGCTGGTTATAGTAGGGTTTTAAGACCAATGCAATCATTCATTTACTTAGTCATTCAACAAATACTTATTAGACACCCACTATACGGTCGATAATGTGGGAAATACAAAGTACCTCATTTTCTTTTCTGGTAAATGACACACAAGTCCCTCCCTTAAATAATAATAGCCTGCAGTCTATTCAGGGAGAGATGAGGTATATGCATGAAAAGTTCAGCAATGCAAGTCTTAATAATAATAATCAAGGACAATATAGCATGTTGCAAGGCAGAGATAGATGGTGCCCAGTTCATCTGTCATGCATTGGAAAGGTAGTGTAAGTACTATGGAATGATGGGAGGAAAGTTCACCAGGGAATGAAATACACAGAAAAGTCTTCTATGGGAGACCCAGGATTTTACACTCAAAGGATGCTTATGCTTTAAACAGTTAGAGGCCAAGGAAGAAAACATTAGGGATAAATGGTAAGGAAGGGGTGTTGTAATGGTTTTAAGCTATAGAGAGGCAGATTTCAGCTCCAGGCAAGAACAAAAGGAATAAGCAGAGCTACTGAAAAATGGAATGGGTTACCTTGGTAGAAGAGGGAGGGAGCATGGTACAGTGGATATAAAGAGCCCTGGAGTCACAGGGCCTAGGTTCAATTCTTGCCTCTGTCACTTAGGACCTTTGTGAGTTTGGCAAGTTCCTTTACCCTTGGGCCTCAGTTTCCTCATCTATAAAAAGAGGGGTGCTTTTTGAAGTTCCTTACAGCTCTAGCTCCGTTATCCTAAAGTATGATCCTTAGTCACCGAAGGCCCTGGGCCTGTAATTGAGAGGTGTCAGACTAGATGGTCCCCGAGGTCCCTCTAACTGGAACCCCATGTGTGCCAAGTCTTTGAAGAGGAGAGATGGGTATGGTACATTTAAGTAAAAGCAAGCATGCCAATCTTCATCACATATGCGTGCAATGGGGAGGGGATCTACTTAATATTAATATATTCAAAGTTGGGTAAGAAACTTTGATAAAACAGCCATCCCTATTGCATCTGTTTTCTGTAGAGAGAGGTGACAGAACTAGCACATATAAAGCGATCTGCAAATTGGCATCTCTTATCGGGTGAAGTTGAATTATCATATGTCATAATAACCAAGTAGACTGCACACGCCCCTGTGCTGGCTTGCATGGGCATTTTGCAGCTTGCAGACGAGCCTGAGTTTCTTGCACCGGCTCCCCAAAGATTAGTAAATCAGAGCACTATCTATCTCCACAAACTTTCCAGCAGATGTTCTCCCTGTGCCTGCTCTCCCAAGTTCCAGATGGTTGCAGATACCGACTACTTCCTCCTTCAGCCTCTCTCAGATCACACTTCAGGCATGTCAGCAACTCTGGCCAATACTGGCAGCTAAGAGACCCAGTGACTTAAAGAGCCCTGTACAACACTATGGCATTGAATACATGCGTGTGAGAAGCCATCAACTCTGGGAACATATCACATCACCCACAGAATTTCACTCCCTGCATCTTTTTGTTTAATGAAGCTGCTTTGCATGTTGACTTAAATCTTTCTACAACCAGTTAACCCACTGATTGCCAGAATGGGCTCATATCATCACACATTGAAAAGGCTTTAATCTCCCCAGAATTGAGAATGGTAGATAATGGTTTAAACTCTCAGGTAGTGAAGCATGCTTAATGACGGAGCTGTAGCAGCTCTCAATCTCCCACACTATTGACTTCAATATATGAAAGGCTCTGTGATTTCAGTGGTGCAGACAGAGCTAAAACGAGAAAGATTTTGCCCTGGGGCAAGCAGCATGGAATGTTGGGGCTAGGGGGAGACAGAAACCAAGTTCTTAGAGCTTCCTATTTTTAAATCATTGTGATTGTTTACCAGATGCTAAAGTTCAGCTGAAAATAACCACAAGTGTACTTTGGCGCAAAACTTTAGCTGCCCAGGTCTGGTTTTAGCTTGGCATGGATACAGATCAGAATTTTTCTTATCTTAGTCAAATAAGTTTCATGAGTTTTATGCTGGGGGTGTGTGGAATAATCACCAGCTGGTCATCTTCTGGCGATAAGCCTATTTGAACTTAGCTATAAAGCTCAGTGGATGGCAAATATACAGTCAAACTAATTCCATAATTCAAATTCATCTTGGTAAGACTTGCTAGAATTTGGTTTCACTTTGAGAACTTTGAGAACCCAGGGTCACTGCCAAAGATATGAAGAATCAGTCAAAGGGGTGGGGAGTCTACAGTCTCAAGGCCACATGTGGCCTTCTAGGTCATTGGGCCTTTTAACTTAGTCCAAGTTTTACAAAATAAGTCCTTTTATTGAGGGGATTTGTTCTATGAATTTTGGATTCAGTCAAAGGGCCACACTTGAGGTCCTTAGAGGGCCATGTGTAGCCTAGGGGCCAAAGCTTCTACTCTAAAAAAATCAGTCAGTAAAAAAATAAACATTTGCTACATGCCAGGCACTATGCTAAGTGTCTAGGAGGAGGTGGGATTGGAGCCACTCGAATGAAGCCAGGGAAAGTAAGAGGAAAAGATGAGATGTACCTACAGGTAATCTACTCCCATATCAGAAAAAGGGTTTAGTATTTTCTGTAAAACTAAATAACAAGTTTTCTTGGAATCATCATCGGAATTATGGACATGAAAAGAGACAGCACTTGAGGACAGCAGATAAGCCTTAATTAAAGAGCTGGACAAAGTCACTTAGCTTAATATGCTCTGCAATTGCACATTTTCTATTTCTCTAAAGATGAGTTAGGAGACTGTTACAGTAAGTAGTCTAGATGAGAGGGTAAGAAGGCTTGAATGTGAGTTGTAGCACTAGATGCAGGAAATGTTCTGGAGATGGAATTGAGACCTGAAACTAACTTGATGAGATTGAAATAAAAAGTAAGAGACGGTTCTGAAGTTATAAACCTGGATGACTAAAAGAGGCAATACAGAGAATGAAAGAAGTTGGAAGGAAGAACAGGTTAAGAGGAAAATGAAGAGATTCAGGTGTGAGCATAAACTTTGGAATCACAAGATTTGAGTTCAAATTCTCCATCTGTCCTTCAAGACCTGAATGATCTTAGACAAATTATTTAACTTTTCTCGGCCTCAATTTCCTCATCTGTAAATGAGGGTGTCAAACTAGTTGAATTCTAAGGTCTTTTCCAGTTCTACACACACACACACACACACACACACACACACACACACACACACACACACAGAGATTTAGGAACTGATGGAACATCTTAGGGAAGATATCTAGCAGGAAGCTGGAAATAGGAGAATAGAGAGCAAGGGAAAACCTAGGGAAGTAAAAATAATTTGGGAGTTATCCATATAAGGTATTACATAATAATTTGGAAGCTATCATAGTAGTAACTGAAGTCATAGAACACTGGGCTTGGAATCAGAAAGACTTATCTTCATGAGTTCAAATCTGGCCTCAACCACATTACTTGTGTGACCCTGGACAAGTCACATAACTCTGTCTCAGTTTCCTTATCGGTAAAATGAGTTGGTTTAGAAGGAAATGGAAAAGCACTCCAGTATCTCTGCCAAAAAAAAAAAAAATCCTAAATGAGCTCACAAAAAGTCAAGCCAAGGTTAAAAAGGACCAAAAAACTTCCCAATCCAGAGGCCAGTTCTCTTTAAATTATTGATACTGTTTTCTGTAGTATCACAGAAGTCAACTTAAAATATGGTGTATATATATGAAGGAGGGGGATTTAGTAAGGGCCAGCTTCTGTGCTAAGATCTGGGGATACCGTATCAAAAACTACAGAAGCTAATGATGACAAAGGGAAAAGTCATGGGATTTAGCCATATTGGTGATTAGAGGTCCAAGAGAAAGCTTCAGTGAACTGGTGGGGATGGAAGAAAGTTTTCAAGGGGCTAAGGACTGAAAGGTGGTAGAGACAGAAAGCGTAAACTACTTTTTCTAGAAGTCTAGCAACAAATGGAGAGAGAAAGATAGCTTACAGAAGGACTGGGCTTAATGGAAGATGCTGGTTGGTTTTTTTACTTTATCTTTTTTAGGATAGATACTTGAACATGTTTGCAGACTAAATTAAATGAGTCAATGGATGGGGCGGGGGAGTTACACGTGAGATTGGCGACTTTGATCATCTTTTAACTCTCTACTATATTTGGATTCTCTATCTACAACATCCCACATATTGCCTTGTTCTCTCCGCATATATGGTCACAGCAACAGTTCAGGTACTCATCACCTCTCCCCTTGACTAATAATCTTCTAATTAGACTCTCTCCCTCCAATCTCCCCCATCCAACTCACCCTCTAGGCAGCTGCCTGAGTGATATTTCTAAAGCATAGAACTAAGTCACTGCCCCCACCCAAGAATCTCCACTGCCTCCCTATTGCTTCTATGATAAAACAGAAATTGCTCTCTTCGGCATTTAAACTTGGTTGAGCAATATGTATCTACCCTTTCATGTTTATTGTATATTGCTGCCCTTCATGAAATCTCTGCACCAGCCAAACTAGTGTGCTTGCTGTGGCATTCCATCTGCTTGTTTTTATACCTGGAATGCTCTGCCTCCTCCCGTTTGCTTCTTAGAATCTCTTTGTCGTCGTTGTTGTTCAGTCATTTTTTTCAGTTGTGTCTGACTCTTTGTGACCCCATTTGGGGTTTTCCTCGCAAAGATACTGAATGCTTTGCCATTTCCTTCTCTAGCTCATTTTACAGATGAGGAAACTGAGGTAAACAAGGTTAAGTGATTTGTCCAAGTGACATTTACAGCTAGTAAATGTCTGAGGCTAGATTTGAATTCTGGAAGATGAGTCTTTTTGACTCCAAGCCTGGCACTCTATCCACTGTGCCAGTTAATTTACTTCCAAACTCCTACATGGGATCCTTCCCTCTCCCTCTAGCTGCCAGTGCCCCCTCAGATTTACTCTGCATATATTTTTATATTTATTTGTATGTAAATGTTATTTACATACATCATATCATAAGCTCCCTGAGGACAGGAATTGTTTTGCTTTTGTTTTTGTGCCTTCACTATATAATAGATACTTAAGTATCTACTGATTGTTTAAAGAAGGAGGATTTAGTAAGAACAGGTAAGAAGAGAAATGGAGTTGATGGGGACAGCTAGGGGAAAGGTACACAAATAATAATTAGGTCTGGCAAGAAGGAGAGCCACATCTTCCCCTGCCCCCCTTTTGGAAGGGGGAAGGCAGGGCAATTGGGGTTAAGTGACTTGCCCAAGGTCACACAGCTAGTAAGTGTTAAGTGTCTGATGCCAGAACTCTGGTCCTCCTGCCTCCAGGCCAGTGCTCTATTCACTTCGCCACCTAGCCACCCCTGAGCCACATCTTTTTGACAGTGCATAAGAACATGGAGATTTGCAGAAGTTCAGGATACCTATGATCAGTTTTCTCGCTTGTTCTGCTCAATCTATTCTATGAATTTACTGCCTTTTTAAGCCAACCATCTCAAACGCAGAAGCTCCTTTGTGTTAACTGGGTGGAAAGGGGATTGACGGCTATGATGGCATGCATGTGTGAGGTATGCTGAGTGTGCTTCCCCACATACACACCTGGTATAATTAATCCATATTATCATCACCTGTCCCTTCCCAGCTTGTAAGTGGGGAGGCCATGTGGCTGCTTTTTATGTTTCCTTTCGTATTTTCTCCTAAGCTTTGTAATGTTCCCTTAACACTCTTAGACCAAATCCTCCTTTGCACACAAGAGCCCAGAAACAAAAATCTATTACCACATCTCCCTCATCTTGCTACCTAGACATAGCGGTAACAGCAGCCATCAAATGAACAAGCATTTCTAAACTTCCTTTTTGGGTCCAGGTCCTATATTAAGCAGTAGGTATCCAAAGAAAGTCTCTGCCCCTGACAAAAAAAGCAAAAACACCCTCTCTGCTCTCTAGCTCATAGTCTAGCATGTACATAACAACGGACAAATAAGATATATACAGGAGAAACTTCAGATGATCACTAGACACTAGAATTAAGAGGGATTGGGAATTTGAGAAACCGGGAGGCTGAGAGGGATGAGAAGTGCATTCCAGGTTTGGGGGAAAGAGAGGGTGTAAGACTAATAACCATAGCACAGAGCAATGGCTGCTAGCACAGGTTCACTCTTGGTCTGGTCAGATAGGAAAGACACTAAGAAGGGGTTAATAATCTTACTTTATTCTAGTCTAGTTTTCTCAGGAGAGGATTGCTGATAATGGGAGGATAAACTCCTACAGCACCCCTAACCACCCTTCTCGCAGGGGCCATTGAGAAAAGGGGGGACCAGGGGAGGCAACTACTCCTATGTCTCTATGGGGTCAGTTGAGACAGGCACTACTTGTGCATCCCCTAAATCCCCTCAAGCCTCGATGGGGGCCAGCCGAGGCAAACACGGATTCTCCCCAAGTTTTGATGGTGGCTGATCAAGGCACATACAGCTTCTGTGCACTCAACCCTAAGGTTCCCCCTAAATTTCCCCATTCACTGACCAATGCCCACCTGTTTTATAGAGGCAACAAAGGAAGCATATTGCCAAGTTTACACCACCCTATCCCTGTATCTCACTGCGCAGTCACAGTGGACACTTATATTATTTATCATTATATAATGCAGCGCAAGCATGGTGGAGATGTTTTGAACTATAACTGCGGGAACTCACATCTAATACTTGGGAAAAAGAGATTGTTATGGCTATGGATCTGGGAAACTGAACTCTAAGAAATAATAACAAAAATTCACTTTACACACACTAAAATCCACCTTACTCACAGAGGAGAATGTAAGAGAGTCAGTGAAAATGTATGGGTTAGGAGACAGAGTATCTTGTTCCAAGAACAGCAAGGAGGCCAGGGCCAATGGATTCTAGAGTATTTGAGGCCAAGGTGGAGTAATCTCGAAGACTGGGAAAGTAGGAAGGTGCAGGTTATTTAGCAGTTGTAGCTAGAGTGGCAACGTGGCGGCAGGAGTCATATAGTCTATATGCTTATTTATGGCCATGTATTCCCTGTTAAAATGGCCAGGGACAACTTTTCTAATTTTTGTATGCCTCCTCAGTGCCTGGCCCATAGTAGGCACTTAATGAATGTTTGTTGACAGACTGAACCAAACAGGTCTCTTAAGGAGGCTCATTTAGCCATGGCTGCAGTGGGCTAAATAGTTCATTAACTTTCACACTCTCTCCTTGTATGTACTTCATCTTTCCTGGTTTTGACAGGACTGGATCACTTCATACACACCATGTTCTTCGAAGAGGGAAGGATGCCACAGTGCACAGTGAAAACCACCGATTCCTGCCAAAGCTCCTCCAAAAGTTTGGAACTGAATGAGGCTTTAGGCATTAGTCCTACCTAGGTTCTGTTCCTGTAAATCTTGTAAATAGACATTCTCAATATCTAAAAGTTCAGATAGTCTCTCAAGTATTCAGGTAGGATTATGTCACATTAATTTACCTCAGTATGGCTCTGCACAAGAATGTCTTTTAAAAATGCTTTTTTCCCCGATTACTAATACTTCCCCCAAATTTTCCTCTTCTGATAGAATCCTCCTTTGAAATAAGTGTGGTTCAATTATTTTTCAGTTGTGCCCAACTCTTCATGACCCCATTTGGGATTTTCTTGGCAAAGATACTGGAGTGGCTTGCTATTTTCTTCTGCAGCTCATTTTACAGATGAGGAAAATGAGGTAAATAGGGTTAAGTGACTTGCCCAGGGTCACACAGGCAGTAAGTGTCTGAGGTCAGATTTAAAATCCGGTCAGGAGCTATATTCAGAAGCACCTAAGAGCTATCCAAAATAAATCAACCCATTAACCGCTCCTGAAAATATATGGCTCATTCCAAATCGGTATTCTATCTCTCTTTACCAAAGGGCTATGGGTATGCTTCACTGTCAGGAGAATGCCATTTCTGTGTAATATTTCCTGAAGTGGACTGGATCGAGAACTGTGCTTGGAGTTTAAATTCAACCCGTGACACTTATTGTATGACCCTAGGCAAGTCATTTAACCTTTATGTTCCCCTAAGTGATGTTTTATTTGGTCATAGATCACAGTTTCAATTACATTTGGCCAGGAGAGAAAATCTGAAAATATAAGCATACCTGGGAAGTCTTAGGACTAGTCTTAGTATCAGTATGGCTCTGCCCTCATCTGCCTCATTTTCCCCATTTTTTTTAAAGTGTGAGAAAATTTATAGCTTAGGAAGATGAATCAGGGAAAAGCAGGCTATTTATTCACATGCTGTCCAGAGCATCCAAGCTCTCATGGATGTCTGTATGGCAGGCAGTGGGAGGGGGAATTGAAAGGAGGGGATGGGTAGAAGAAAATATCTTGGTCAAGTCAGTTTTGGGCTTTTCTGTGAAGGCTGCCAATTAAAGCCGACTGTCACGGTGGTTTGTGTGAAATGGCCACCTGCCCATTAGGAATTGGTCCGGGATTACAAGTTCATTCCATAGACTCCACCAAACAGCTGTTGTAGGATAATGATTTTCAATCACTATGAACCTGGCTGGATTTGAACCAGCAACATAGAGGTAAAAGGCAAGATATCCTATTACCTGATCCCTAGAGACCCTAAAGCCTCCTCTGGGACCTTTCTCTCTACCTTGACCCACCACCTTTAATATAACTCACATTCCTTTTCCTTCTTAGTCTGAACTCTTTTACAACTTTATTATTCATGTGGATGCCTAGAATCAAATGAGATTCTCCAAAAAGCAGATTTACCCATTCAGCAAAAAGAAATAAAAAAGAAATAATCTCTGATATAGTAACATTCTTGATAAGCACAGGCAGGTTGAAACTTGAATGAAAATAATCTTATACTCCTATCTCATAGGATAGAAGAAGTGCAAAGAAAAGATAGATGAAACTGAGATTCTGAAACTTTCTAAAGATCCTCAGTAGAATAAAGACTGATATTGACTATGGACAGCAGTTACTTCTATTTCTTCAAGACAGATGGTTTATAACAGAAATGATAGTATGATATTCGAGTCCTTGCTTCCATGGTCAGATCTGGCTAATGGGTGAGCCCTAAGTGGGTTGGATATAAGACTTATGTGTGGGAATTTTCAGTCCCAAGAGCTCCGGTGATCTCAATTACAAGAAGAATTTGAAATGGTTCAAAACTTCCATATCCTCCTCACTCAAACAAAACTTGGGATTGTTTCTGCCACCCTCCCCCTCAAAGAAAAAAAACAAAAACAAAACAACAAACCAACCAGAACAACCCCATAAACTAATCTGGGGTAATCAGCCTTTGACTCCTGCTGATTGATACCAGCATAGGAAAAGGTGAACTTTCAGCCAAATATTTCATTTTTACAGCATCTGAATCATGACCCTAAAGCAACAAAAGTTAACAGCACTTAGGTTCTGAATATTCTTGGTCTATAATCCTGGACAAATGTTAACAGGCCATCCTTGGCCTCATAAAAATTGCTTGCTTAATTTGCCCAATTCAAAATAGATTCTACAGGGATTTAGAAAACAGTTAAGTTCCATTCCCACAGATAAAGGTTTTGTTTTTTCTCTTTTACATTAAAAACAAAAAGAATTTTCCTTATCCACTGTAAAAAAAAATCTTGCCAAAAAATAATGGATATAAAAGAATACCAAACTAGAAAAATAATAGCTTAAATTCATGTAGTGTTTTATAATTTACAGAGTGTTTTCCTCATAACTACCTGTTGTATTAGCATTGAAAGCATTCCTACTTTATAAATGAGAACATTTGAGGCTGAAATAAGTCAACAGATTTGGCCACGATCATATTAACTGTCAGATACAGATCTGAATCAAGGACTTCAGAGTCAATGTCCAACGTTGCTTTTTCATTGTACTTTGCTTCCTTTCTGTTTGTGGAGTATTTTTTGGCGGGGAGAGGGGTCTGAACTCGTGATTTCACTGGTATGGAGACTCTCTCCACCTGTGATTATTAGCAATTTGCTCTAACTTAACCTTGGGATAGTGACTTGGAGCACTGAGAGGTTATGTGACATACCCATAGCCACAGAGCAAATAAGTGTTACAGGCAGGATCAAACCCAGGGTTTTCTGATCCAAGCCCAGCTTTCCAACCACTATGTAGCATTGCCTCTTCTTGAAATATTTTTTTAGGATTTGGGGGAACAGGGAGAATGCTATGCATTACACATGAGATGCTATCTGAATAGTTTGAGATGGTGCCATCACCACTACTATAACCAGCAATAACCTTAAAATATGAATAACAGTTCAATTTCAAACAAAACCTTTTTTCAGAGGCTTTGACTCTAATAATTAAAAAAATATTTCAAGATGCAGCATAGCTAATTAAAACTGAATTAGTTAAACTGAGGCTGGTCAAATTTCTAGTAAATTGATCACTTCTGGGATTACTCACTTGTTATTATATGGGGAGGAGGCTTATTCAATTCAACCTCATAACTGTGGCACACCAGACTTTTCCTGAATCTCAAGGTGAAAGGGAAAAACAGCCTCATAAAAATCATTCTCATGAAAGACTCTATAAAAAAGACAATCACTCTGTTTTTCTAGATTCTGAGTATTCAATTACATTTAACAGGTATTTACTGAGCGTCTATGACAGCACGAGGTTTGGAACCAGGCAAGTATCTTTTATTTTAGCATCTGATTTACTGAGAGGCATTCATTGGGCACCCAATGATTGATGATGGAAGGTAGGACCACCTTTCATATTTATGTTTTTTCCCAGGATGAAACTTTTTCCAGATTCTGGTCATCTTCACAGTTCAGCAGTCTGTACTTATACCAATGGCAATAAGGGCATTTACAGTGCTCAAGAATAACCACAATATACTCATATACAAATTGTCAGAGGCAGATTTTTAATTGCACAGGAATTCCCCTTCTGTCATCCACCTCCCTCCTCTACCTCTCACCCCCAAAGAATGTAAACTAATTTAAATACCAATCTAAATTAGGGTTCACCAGATCTTGGATGCCCTAACAATTTCATTCCAGTAGCAAGACTGCTTTGTACTTCAGGACTTCCAAGATTTGTACCTTCCTTGACAAGAGGCAGTGTGATGCAGGGGAGAGGCCTCTAGATGTCAAATCAGGAAGACCGGGGCTCATAACCCACCTTAGACAGTTATTAATTTTGTAACCCTGGAAAAGTCATTTAACCTTTCTGTTTCTGCATAAATGTAAAATGGGAGGGTTGTACCTGATGGCCTTTAAGAGCCATTCTAGCTCTCAATCTATGACTCTGTGTTTCAGAATCATAGAGTGGGGAGTACTCATTCCCCACTCAAAATCCTCAGTTCTGGATTTATGAGGTTAGACTTAAGTACAGATATCTCTCTCCTACAGATTTCCCCAGTTTATTCTGTTTACATAGACTTTAGACAAATGACTCATTCGGTATAGACTTTCTGTCAGTAGACAAGATAAATCCTTTCTCTGTCTTCCTTTCCAAACCAACTGAAGCCCCAAAGCATCTTCCACTGAAAAATTTTACTATGTAAAGTCCCACTTCAGGCATATACAGGCTCTGTAACCCTAGAAAGGTCATTAAACCTCTTCGTGCTCCAGGCCTAAGGCCAAACACACAGTCTACAACCTTCTTGAGCAGACCCTGAAACAGATTAAAATATATGTGGGAAATATTTAACAAAATAAATAAAAATACAATAGAATACAGATAATGTTAATATGTGGTTTCTTATGTCAAGATGTGGCCCAAACAGATCCCAGTAGATCATTTGGTGGTCCTTCTTTCCATTTCAGTTTGACAACACTGATCTAAACAACTAGTGAGTTTCATAGAAGGTGCAGATCTGTTTTGGTGGAGGGAAGTTCCTAAGCAAGGATCTTATTCCACTAATGAACATATAGGTCCAAAAAATACTCCAGGTGTGGTCTGACCAAGACCGAGTACAGCAGTATCAGAATCTCTGTAATTCTAGTCACTGCTTCTAATGATTCTTGGCCAACAAAAACGACAGTAAAAAGCCTCTTCTCTGACACCCCATTCTCCTGAATGGTAGCTCTTTTGCCAGACTACTAATTCAGGAGGGGCTCAGGCCATTCTATACTTCCCTAGCTACCAGTTTTTTTCTTCCTTACCAGTAGTCTTACTGCTAAATGGCGACTCCTCTCACCACCTTTCAGTTTGTCTTTATGTGTAGTATTCTCCTATTAGAATGAAAGTCCCCTTGAGGGCAGGAATTGATTTGTTTGCTTGAATTTATATACAGTTATCTCTTCCAAATAGCAAATTTCCCTATCACAGTTTTGATATACTGACATCAGAAATTAAATGGGAATTTTGGGGGAGTTTTTGCAAAATTTGTAGATGATACACAATGGCCAGCAGATGACACAGAAAAAGTTTAGAAGCTCAGAAATGCATAAAATATATGTATAGTATTGTACAATATCAACGTATTTCATCTTTTAATACAATATATACAATTTCTTCTTCTCTGGTATGAAGGGAGGGCAAAAATTTTACACATATTTTCCAGATACCCCTAACCCCCATGATGTGGAAGGGATAACCGTACTTGATGTTTAGTATAGGTAATGGCGGGTAATGAACCCTTAATAAACATTTTATCTATCCCTACTATGTATAAAACAGTGTATTGGAGGATACAGATTTGCCCCCACCCCCAAAAAAAGGCCCTCCTCAAAGGGGTTTTCATTTTATTGTGGTAATACATGTAAATAAATACATATGTGATAATCTGAGTATCTCCAGTGCCTAGCTGAATGCTTTGCACATAGTAGGTGCTTCATATACATTTGTTATAATGAAACATTCTGACTTTTCTCACATGTTGTCACACTGTCCTGCTGAAACAGCTGAGAACATCCGCTAATATTCTAGTATTTAATTTAAAATGGTTCCATATGGTTTCTCAGATACTTTTAGACACAATCAAGAAGAAATCAACTCTAATTCAGGCTTTGCTCATTTTATAACACAGTCATTTGCAGAACATAAATAAGGCAAGTTCTGGGCATATCCTTCCAGCAATCTCTGGAGCAGACATCCAATTCCGCCATGTTGTGGGTAAACATCCATATTCTCCCATCATGGCATTAGCAGGGTAATAAAGTAGTGGGATCTCTCTTCTTTCAGAAAACTGTAAGAAACACTTATTCCCAGCTATGTGAGTGGCTTTTGCACACATCTGTTTCAGCGCTGTCCCCCAGAGATGTCTAAAATCTAATTAACCAATTAATTTGCAAATATATTCTAATTTATTCAAGGCAGATTTTCTTAGTGTTCAATTATCTGACAGTGAACCATATGCAGTACACAGGAGCAGGACTTCACTGATACACCAAAGGTTACAAAAACCAAGAAAAAAAAAGTGCTCCTATATAGTGTGGTCAGCGTGACTTCATGGAGCCCCCATGGGAGGGGGAGGGAATAAAATTGTTTTTTGGAAAATGGAAGTATAAAAATACAAGTATAAACTTCTATGTCAGAAAAATAAACTTATATTTCATCGAGTTAGAGCTGGAAGGGGTGTCATTTATTTCAATCCCTTTATTTTATAATTAAGGAAACTGAGGGTAAACAACATGTCCAGGGTCCCACAGGATATAAGTGGTAGAGCCAGAATCAGAATGTAGGTTCTGTGACTCCAGAGGCAGCTAGGTGGCTTATTAGGTAGAGTGCTGGAGTTAGGAAGATCATCTTCCTTAGTTCAAATCTGACTTCAGACACTTAATAGCTGGGTGACCCTGGGGAAGTCACTTAACCCTGTCTGACTCAATTTCCTCATCTGTCAAATGAGCTGAAGAAGAAAATGGCAAGTCACTCCAGCATCTTTGCCAAGGAAACCCCCAAAATGGGGTCGTTAAGAGTTAGACATGACCATTTTCCCAAAAGAATGGATGGGCTTCAGGACATGAAGTTAGAACAGAGGAATCTGAGAAAATGACTAGGCCTGTTTCCCTAAACAGTTGTCACTGGTTCAGGCTGAAGGTAACAGTACCATGGTAGAAACCAATACATGCTGCTATGCTGAGAATTACTGTAAGCTATTTAGTTGTAGGCAGAACCCTGTTCTAAAACAAAGCAGCCTCAGTAGGTAACACTGTTTACTCAGACAATCAACTTGTAATTTACTGTACTTGTACATTAAAAAAGGTTGTCCTTAATTGCTACATTGCAACATTTTCTCCAGCTCAGTGACTGTATGGGAACAGATAACAGCTGGGAATAATTCTGTCAGCTATTAGGGAAAGATTACATAATTTACGATGAGGACTCCTTCTATAAATAGTTTGACACCTAAAAATAAGGTGTATGGATTTTAACATACTCCTCCTTGACGTGTTTGGATACTTGATAATTATGCAGCATTAAGGAGAAAAGCTGATTTCCTCATTATTGGTAGACAATTAAATGGTGTAAGATTTAACAAAGGAGAAAAAACACTCCCCCCTCCCCACTTTCTGACATGTTGCTATTATACAATGAATATGTTTATAATTCTAATATTCAATGTATCCCTTTCTCTATCCTTGAACCATGTAACACCCATATGGAGAAAAACTAAAAACACAAACAAGGCTGGCACAAGGATGATGGAGTGAACAGAGAAGAAATTCTGGAGAGTGGACTCTCAGGTTTGAGAGTGAAGATACAGAGTGTGTTGAGATTTGTAAAGTACTTTATGCTTATTATCTCTTTGCACCCTCACAAAATTTCTGAGGTGGGTGCTATTATTTTATTTCTTTTTAAGTAAAAGATGTAATTTTATTCAAACCTAAGAATTTTCACAGTTGTGAACTCACAATTTTTTTCATTCACTGAACATAATGGTTTTGGTAAACAGCTTTACATTATTAAATTTTGCAATTCAAACAGTTCATGTTTTTCCCAGAACCCCAAGAGGCTAGCTGTAACCAATTTTAATGCTTTTTGGACAAATTTGAATTTTCTTTCAACACATACATAGATACAATAGGGAATGGGTGAGATAGATTATTTTAAGCCTTTTAGACTTATTCAAAAATTCTTTGGTGGGTGCTATTATTATTCCTATTTTATAAACCAGGAAAATGAGACAAATAAATGTTAAGAGACTTGCACAGGATCACACAGCTAGTAAATGTATGAGTCAGGGTTTGAAAATAGGTCTTCCTGAATCAAAGTCTGCCAGTTTGAAGAAGGGGTCTTGTAGTGCTCACAGAAACTTGAATTGAGACTTCTCTATATAAATTCTTGGCTGAGGGCCTTCAGAGGCAGTGATCAGAATTACAAAGGTTCTGGTACTGCTGTATTCTGTCTTGGTCAGACCATACCTGGAGTATTTTGTTTGGATTTGGTTGCCAAATTTTTATATGGATATTGATAAGAGACCATGCCTGACAAAGATCAAAATTTAAAGAGAATGTACTTTTTAAAGTACTTGAAAGACTTCCCAGGAATAAGGAGCTACACTTGTTCTATTCTGCCTCTGAGAGCAGATCGAGCACCAGGGAGTTGAAGCTGTACCAGAGAAAATTCAGGCTTCACATATGGGGAAAACTTTCACAAAATGAGAAGTGTTCAAAAGTGGAGTGGGCTGCCTGAAGAGGTTTTCAACAAAAGGACTAGCTATACAATTCTTTTGTCAGATATGTGGTCATGGGTACTCTTCTTCAGGCATAGCTTGGGATGGATAGCTTTTGGGGTCTCTTCCAGCTCTGGGATTCTGTGACCCATGAATGGTATGATTTTCTACATTTCAGTAGAGAGGAATCAGTAAATGGAGAAAAATAGAGTGCCTAAGGAGGGAAATAAATTTTTGTTTTAGCTGTTAAACAGCCTACATAGATTTCATTGCCAAATTTAACCATTGAACTATTTATATATCCTACTTGGTATTACTAATTTACTTATGGAGATTTAATAACAGAAAATGTTTTCTATTATAGTCCATAAGAATAAAAGGCCTAAGGAATAGCTTTTTTAAAAAAAAGAATTCTGTATGCCATCAATTTGTAATCTGAGATACAGATGAAAAATTTCAAGAGCCCATGAAGGGACTCTAGGTAAAGTTCTCCTTAACACAAACTACCTCTTGATCTCACAAGCTGATCCAAAGTGGAAATCATAGAATTTAGAGCTGGGAGGGACTTTAAACTTTACCAAATTCATGTCTTTGAATATACAAATTAAAAAACTGAGGCCTAGAGCAGCCAGGTGGCATAGTGAATAGAGCACTAGCCCTGGACTCAGGAGGAGCTGAGTTCAAATCTGGCCTCAGACACTTAACACAAAACTAGCTGTGTGACCTTGGGCAAGTCACTTAACCCCAATTGCCCTACCTTCTACCCTCCACAAAGCAAAAATAAAAACAAATAAATGAATGAATGAATGAATAAGTGAACAAATAAATAAATAAATTGAAGCCTAGAGAGGTTATATGACTTGACCATGGTCACAAGTTATATGTGCCAGACTTTGGATTTAAATCTATGGGCATATAAACCCAAGTCTAGCATTCCTTCCTCTATACCTGGAAGAAGATAAACTCTTCTCAAGTTCTTGTTATTCAGTCATTTCAGTTGTATCTGACTCTTCGTGACCCTATGTGGGATTTTCTTGGCAGGGATATGGGAGTAGTTTGCCATTTCCTTCTTTAGCTCATTTTACAGATAAGGAAACAGGTAAACAGGGTTAAGTGATTTGCCCAGGGTTACAAAGCTAGTAAATGTCTGAGGCCAGGCTTGAACTCAAGATGAATCTTCCTAACTCCAAGTCCAATACTAGCTGACCCTATTCTCAACTAGGCTTCTTTAATCTGACACCCAGTATTCACTTAATAAATGCTTAATTGTCTAGATTGGGTTTATTTTCAAATAACTCATTTTCCTCAAAAAAAAAAACCCTACATAAAGTGGATCTCTTCCTCTTCCTCTAAACACTACCCCTCCCATCAGAATTAATTTACAATCACTGAATGAATTTTATTTGAGAAGTATTTATTATGCACCTACTATATACCAGGGCAGGGAATGTAAATACACAAATGAAAATTAATATTAATGTTGGTTTGAATCTGATAAGGAAATCAGTTTCTTAAACATGCTGAGTTTATTTATTCTATGCCAACATCTTGCCTTTAAGAGAGGAGAAAAAAGACAGAAAATGCTGATTCTCCTGATAGTAACAGAGGAGCTGATACTTCTCTTACTTTGTGCCTACTTGGCCCTGTAAATAAAGTTAGCACTTTGCTGACAACATCAGCTTTAAAAGGTCTCCAATGCAAATTGATTCCAATACTGGTGACTGGTGACATTAGTAAATATATTCCTTTTCAATCTTCCTGACTGTCAAATAACAGAAATAAGTCACTGCCTTCTAAGGCACCATGTTATCCTGCCCTAGCTGATTTTCTAGACTTCGCCCAGTAAATTAGGAGTGTTCCATTTCCCCTTATTTCAACAGAGAAGAGATAAAGGGTGTTAGTGTGAGGCTAGTGGACATTCTATCTTTCAGCTGAGGTCAATGTTAAAGGGGAATAGCAAAGGAAACAATGGAGAGTAAAAGAAACAAATAAGCCAAGTTTTTCAGCACTCAATGAGAAGTGTCCCAACTCTTGCCATGGAGAGACCTCTTATCCAGAATGTAGCATGGGATGTTCGCCACCGTCAATGAGTCCAATGATTTTGCTTATCTGGACTTTGTCAAAAGGGAGGGGAGTCATAAGAAAATGACAATGATGTCAAAAATAATAACTACTGAATTTTAAAAAACAACAACACTATAGGACTTTTAAATGCATTTGACACTGATTAAGAACCACAGAATCATCATTTGAGATTGCTTAGAAGTCTTAGACATCACCTAGGCAAACTTTGTCATTTTACAGATGAAAGAATTTAGACTTAAAGTTGAAATACCTTGCTCAAGTCAGTAGCAGAGAGCCAGACTTTGAATCCAGGTTTTCAGATTCTAAATATAAGCACTTCTACTCACCATAATCTGCACGGCATACATTACATGCACCTCGATGACTTTTTCAGCTTCCCTGACGCCCTCCAAAAAAAAAAAAAAACAAACAAACCCCAAAACAAAAACCAGCTGTTATGGTTTCAGAATCCTTTAGTTTCTTCCACATGTTAAACCATTCTATCCAATAAGCAATTCAATTTAGATAAGTGCCTTCTATGTACCAGGCACTGTATTACGATATGGACATAGGATGACCAAAAGAAAGGGAAAAAAGAATCCCTCTCCTTACATTTTTTTTAGGGGAAGAAAAAGGCAGGGTATACAGGGAGTAAAAACAATGCATAGACAAAAATAAATTGGGGAGGTGAGTGCCATCAACTGGTTACATGGGGTGGGGAAGCTGTTCAGAGAAAGCCTCAAATAGGAAGTGGCACTTGGGTTTTGCCTTGAAAGGAGCTAAAATTTAAAGAGGCAGGTGAGGAATGATCCCAAGCACTGGGGTACAGCCTGGTGAAAGGCAGAGGAATGGGAGATGGAATGACATCCACAGGCATGAAATAGAAAAAATCCACAATGTAAAATCAGTCTAGATTCTAGAATGATAGCATTTGGCCAAGTTCTGCATTTCTTTGACACTGGTACTGACAGCAAACAAGACAATTTTCTAATTTCACCTTAATGGTAGAACCAGTTTTAAGAGTGGAGTGGAATGGAGAGCACTGGGAGGAGGAGAAGAGAGGAAAAGCTGCAGGAAAACAATGGGAAGTCCGGAAAGGGTGCATCCAAGCAACTCTGTTGCTCTAAATGAAGGCTGCGAACAAACCTTCCAACAGATTCTGTTGCTTCTTGATCTTTCGGCCCTCCCCACTGACTATTACCACCTGGTCCAACATGCCTCTGCATTTCACTTAGTTTACTGGGTTCAGTCCCCAATTAGCACCTTGTACAGTCTAGGACAACCAGAGAGGGAAGGTGGAAGAGCAGTCCAGAGGCCTCATCTCTAACCTTGGCTACTATTAAATTGCTGTGTAATTAGTGACAAGCTTTTTGCCTCTGTTTACTTATCTGCAAAACAGTGGCTTGAAATAGATGCCTTTCCTAACCACATCCAGAGAAAGAATGATAGAGTCTGAATGCAGATTGAAGCAATACTTGCTCTCTCTCTCTTTTTTGTTTTGTTTTGTTTCATCTTTTTCATTATTCATTCCATTGGTTATAATTCTTCTTTACAACTTGACTATGTTTAATGTGAAGGTATATGGAGAACCTATATCGGATTGCATCCCACCATGGGGAGGGAGTTGGGGGTGGGGTGAAGGAGGAAGAGAGGATTAGGGAGAGGGGAAGAAAATTTGGAACTCAAAAAGTTGTGAAATTGAATGTTGTAAACTAATAGTAAATAAATAAAAAATAATTTAAAAAAATAGATGCCCTTTTCGGTCCCTTTCAGCTTAAATTAACTGATTCCATAAGTTTATTCCACTCAATAACTGCTACTTCTGCTGGGCAGTAGACCTCTCCTGCCACTGCAAGGATCATACTTCACAGTCTAAAGAAAAATTAACTTAGCAGCTGTTACTTAGCCCATTAACACCTAAGTGAGATGTCCATCTTAAAGTAATCAAAAGAGAACTGATCCCCAGAGTTGGAAGGGACACTGGCGATGACCAAGCCCAACTACCCATTTTATAGATGGCAGCTCCAAACAGAAGTTCAAAAAAACTAAGTGGTTTGCCCAAGCTCACACAGCTAATAAGTGGAAGAGATGGGAAGAGATCGAGTTAAGGAGAGATAAGGAGAGAAAACACCTGAATTAAAGTCAGGAAGACCAGTTTTCAATTTTGCCTCAGATATTTATTAGCTGTGTGACCACAGGCACCTAAGTCACTTGACCTCTCTTGGCCTCAGTTTCTTCATTTGAAAATGAGGTTGGGCTCTGTAATCTTCTGAGGTTCCTTCCAACTCTAATTCAATGATGATCTATGTCTCTGTATCTGGGACTCTTTTCACTTGGAGTTTGAAGAAACATGAACCTGTATCCCACATACCTAACATTTATTGGATGTATGACCACCATCTGTAAGCCTCAGTTATCTCACCTAGTACTAGGGCAGCTGGGTGGCACTGTGGATAGAGCTCCAGACCTAGAGTCAGGAAGACCGGAGTTCAAATTCAGCTTCAGACACTAGCTGTGTGACCCTGGGCAAGTCACTTTGCCCTATTTGCCTCAGTTTCCACATCTGTGCTGGAAAAGGAAATGGCAAACCACTCCAGTATCTCTGCCAAGAAAACCCCAAATGGGGTCACGAAGAATCAGACGAGACTGAAACAACTAAACAACAGTAAAATGTCTATACTCCTCACCATACAGGGTTATGAAGATCTAATTGAGATGATGCATTTAAAGCACTTTGCAAACCTTCAACTGCTAGATAAGTTGTTGTTGTTACCCCAAATGAGAGATCTTTAATGAGAGAGCTCCAGAAAGACAGCTAGAATTAACTTCTCCAACAGGGGTGTCCTGAAGCTTAATTGCAAAGACAAATACACACAGTCCAGCGTGATGGCACAGGACGGCATTCAGAGGCCCAGTTCTCTTTTGCCACTTGCTATTAAGAGAAAGTTTATTTTCTGCTTCTTAAAAATAACCTCTTTGGGGTGGCTAGGTGGCACAGTGAGTAAGAGTGCCAGCCTTGGAGTTGGGATGACCCAAGATCGAATCCGGCCTCAGAAAATGAGCACCTGCATATAAATAATGAATAGCCGTGTAACCTTGAGCAAGTTACTTAACCCCAATTGCTTTAAAAAAAAATAATAACCTCTTTTCTGATGGATGGAATGAAGTTAAAAAGTGCTGCCAGTTGGAAGAGGGGGGCAGTAGTGTCTGACTGAAGCAGGTCTGGAAACTTGGAAACCTGGAATTTGCATTTTGGCTCTAAGACATTTATATACTCATGGCTACATGGGGGCAGCTAGGTGGCACAGTGGATAGAGTGCTGGACCTGTAGTCAGGAAGACGCCTCTTCCCGAGTTCAAATCTGGCTTCAGACACTAACCACCTGTGTGACCCTGGGCAAGTCACTTAACCCTGTTTATCTCAATTTCTCATCTGTCAAATAAGCTTGAGAAGGAGATGGCAAACCTCTCTAGTATCACTGCCTAGAAAACGTCACATGGAGTCACAGAGTAAGACATGATTGAAAACTCCCGAACACCATGGCCACATCACTCCTCATTACCATACCTACTTTAGGCTTACAATTGGAATTCAATCAATGAGCAAGCATTTATTAAAGAACCTCCTTGACAAGAGGCACTATACTAGAATCCTAAAGGCACTAACTCAAAAGTGAAAATTTCTGCTTTCAGGGAGTTCACATTTTTTCATAAAAAAAGATAAAAAGGTAGTACACATAGATCCCAAAATTCTTAGTGCAGATCTTGTAGTTGCTGTTCAGTCATTTTAGTCATGTCAGACTCTTCATGACCTCATTTGGGGTTTTCTTGGCAAAGATACTGGAGAGGTTTGCCATTTCCTTCTCCAGCTCATTTTACAGATGAGGAAACTAAGGTCAGCAGAGTTAAGTGACTTGCCCAGAGTCACAAGGCTAGTAAGTATCTGAGGCCTGATTTGAACTCAGAAAGACAAGTCTTCCTGACTCCAAGGCCATTGCTCTATCCACTGAACCACCTAGCTGCCCCCAAAAGTTTTGAGCTATCAAAACCTATACACTGAGACATTTGGGGCACCTCATATAAAACAGAGACAATGAGATTAGGGTCATGGGCAACTGGAGATTAGGATATGATTTCTGTAAAAGATGGAGCTTTAATTGAACTGAATCTTGGTGGTAAAAGGAGTTGCTCAGAGAGGTGGGTAAGAAACAAGCATATTCTAGGTAAGCAGGTCCCCCTTCCCAGTGAAAAAAGCCAGTAAGTATGTATGGAAAGGGGGAGGAAGGAGGAAAGAAAATTCAACTAATAATCATACATAACATATCACAATCACAATATATCACAATATAATGATCATAAATAGTATTTAATCATACATTTTATAAAATAGATTGCTGTCAACAATAAGAAAATTCTCAAAGAGATTTGTGGGTCAAAAGAAACAGGAGAGATTTAAAAAGGGACCACTGGATAACCAGGAATCAATCAGTCCCGCCCCCCCCCCCTTTCCATCTCTTCCTCTCTCTCTGTCTCTCTCTCATAAATACATACACACACACACACACACACACACACACACACACATAAATGTGTGTGTACATATAAAATACACAGGCACACAGAGACAGGACACGCCTTGCTAACCAAAGAATCTGAGCATATCACAGAGGACCAATTTAACCAGTCCTAATGACTGAGCGCTTCAAAAACCCTATATCTTAATTACAGGCTCTCTTTTTCTCAACTTTCTTCTCCTTTTAGATTCTTCACCTCTACCCAGCACAGAGACTCAATGTTTGCACTAACCTGTGGCCAGTGAAGCTTAAATAGCCAGTTCTTCCCTAACCTCATAAGGGAAGGTCACTGACTTAATGAGGGACAGATACAGGCCTTCAATGTGAACTGGACTGCCCTGAGACTAGGCGGGGCAGGCATGGGTAGGAGAGGGAAAGCAAGTCTTTATTCACCTCAAAACAAAACCTTAAAGGGGAAAAATTGTTCTTGCTGGCAAAAGTCTGCAAAGCTCAGACTTGTTGTTCCCACTGTAGCAAAACTACAGCTAAGCTGAGGTGAGAAAAAATAATTAGGTCCCAAATCTGCATTAAAACATTTTTGCAGGATTTTGTTCTTGAAGTGGAAAACTGTTCCCACAAGGTCTATTTTTAGCCATTTTCTCTTAAAGAGATCAGAAAACCTCTTCATGTTGAAATTTTCTCAGTGGGAAATCTTACAGTAATGATGCTTAAAGCCAGACAAAAGAATGACAGAGCAGAGGAAATGAGTGACTGCCATCCGTCTGTGGAAATACAATTGTGCTACTTAAAACAATGCCAAGGAAGGCCTACGGAGCTGCCGATCACAGAATCAGCCCTGTTTTCTAATCTAGTTCATCTGTTAGTGAGAGCTATTAGACAAGCGAACGTTCCAATGATATAAGTGGTGAACTGATCCCTTTTCCAGATCCAGATTTTTAATTCTCTAAATTAGAAATATTGCAAATAGAGGTCAAGTCTTTTGAGTGCTTTACATTTATACCCCTTCATCAGAGGGTTTTGATTGTCTTTTAATGCAACTAAGTAGGAACCCCAATGTCTACAGTTGGTTCTTCCATTATAAATCACAGGCTCATTCCTTAGAGGCAGTTAGGGTTCTGGACTTCGAAAAAGGAACTTTAGGTTCAGATCTCACTGACACTTACTAGGTGTATGATCACAGGCAGGTCCTTCAAGCTGTTGGAACCTCAGTTTTCTCATTTACAAAATGAGAATTAAAATGCCTACAGGAGTTAGGTCCTTCACAGTTTTATTGTGAGATGTGTACATGTAAAGTGCTAATCAAAAGTTGGGTCATTTACCACTGTTAGTTCTCTAGCCATGGCCTTAAATGAAAAGTCATCTCCATAAAACTGAGTTAAGTATCATATGTCTAAACCTGCAGAAGAATAAACTTTTTCTTAGGAAAGTCAGGAGAGGTGGGAGAGAGGTTCTGGAGATGGATAGACAGCACCAAGTAGTAGTCATCTCAGCAGTAATAGGATATTACTCCTTTGTGGTCAAATGGAATCTTTCCTCCATTCTTACATGCAACAGAAGCATTCAAGCATTAATTTTGACAAATGTTTCTTATGTGTCTAATATATACATTGCATGTCACAGAGGAGACAAGGGCTATGAGGAAGAGTTGGATTTTATACTTGCGCTATGCATTCAGAAATGTCAAAATTCCCTCAATATGCAGTTCTGTGACTGGCACATAGCCATAAGCATTTTCTCTTCCTAGCCATGTAGAGACAGTGTGTTGTTGAGAAAAAGACTCAGGCATTAAATCAAGAAGTCTTGGGTTAGATTATTACATCTAATAGCAACTGTACTTAGGTAAATCATTTGACTTACATAATTCTCATCTCCTAAGACTGTCATATAGAGGTTATAAAATGTGTTGGTATTATACTCCCCAGATCCCATCTCTAGATATGCTAAAGTCCAGTGTCACTGGCCTCAGTGCCTTTTCTCACACAAGACACTCCATCCCCCAACTTTAGGCCTGGAATCCTCTCGTACTACCTGGCTTCCCTAGTCTCAATTAAAATCTCATCTTCTAGAGGAAGTATTTCTTGATCCACCTTAATTCTAGTGCTTCTCAACTCTGTTATATTCCAATTAACTTGTCTGTAGCTTGTTTGTACATTTGCATGTTGTCTCCTGTCCCCCTCCTTCAATTAGACTTCAAGCACCTTGAGAACAAAGAATGTCTCTTGCCATTGTTTGTATCACCAGCACTGAGAAAGGGACCTGGCACATACACATTAATAAATGTGTATAGAGTGATTAACTGATACTGGAAGGTCCCTATCATCAAAAAAATCATAGACTCTATATGTGTATTTCCTTCTTGTATTCACATGTACATGTCTAGATTGGCATACTTGTGATTACTCATTTTTTATAAGAGGACAATATTCAATAATTCTTGAAGCAAGGAGAGTCTTGGAAGAAAAGTGAGGATGCAAAAATCAAGAAAACCTCTGAGACTAGGAAAGAAATTCAACAGGTCAGCCTTTCCTGATTTGAGCTGACTGGTCCATTTTCGAAAGAAAGTCATTTTTACATCATAATCCTTACCCCAGAATAGAAGAAGTAAAGGATATAAGATGAGTGAAGGAAGCAAAATGGGGGTAGAAAGAAGTCTTGGGAGACTTGTTTTTATATTGATCTAAGAAACTCTTGTATGAGGAAACTCCTTCTACTAATGGAAGCTACCATTTTCTCTGCAATTTGTAGTCTTAGAAGGTCGTCCAGAGAGCATTGCAAAGTTAAGTGATTTGGCCAGGTTCACCCAGCCAGTATGTGTCATAGACTAGACTCAAACCCAGGCCTTCTTGGTCCCAAGGCCAACCTTCAGTACCTACTGCCAAACTGATTCTACAAAGGACTCAAAGGAGTTCTAATTGCAATGTTTAAAAAAATATATTATTTCCCAACAATTACTTCTCCCCTCCCCCCATGAAAAGAAACCCAAGGAATAATGAATGAAATCAATTTTTAAAATTAGCAAAACCAATGAATGAAAAGGCATGTAGTAAACTCTTACTTTAATATATGCCAGACAGGATGCTAAGGGCTAGAGAGACAAATAAAAAAAAAACAAAACCAAAAAAACCCAATAGTGTCAGCCTGTAAGAAACATAACATTCTCATTGAAGGAAGACAAAATACATAGGGCAGTAGTAAACAGGAAGGGTGTTTTGATCTAAAGAAACCAAAGAGATGGTGAGTTAAGCTACAAGGTAACTCATACTTTCCTAGAGTGAAAGTATTGATTCAATTATTGCACCCAGAGCCAGAGGTGGAACAGCAGTATGGAACCTGGGAATGTGGGAATTCTGATACCTATATGATCAATCACACCATCTCCAGAAAGAAAAGTGCCTTTTAAAAAGAAAAGTGAGAGAAAGGGTGGTTTAACACAAACTTCTTGACTTTTCACTAGGCACCAATTAAAAAGAATCAGAACACTGGAAAGAAATACCTTAGCAATTCAAAAGGGCATTTTAGGCCTTTCAGTTTCTTAGCAACATGCTGAGTAACAGACATAAGTATTCAGCCATACCAGCAGCAGATCATATCAGGGATTAGAATTTTAGGATGCAGATTTTCCAATATTGTAATAGTTGGCAATGACGCTACTATAATACTATAGAAATCCAGTCAATTTGTGAATTTACTTTTCACTCATGAGGTCTCTATCTTTCAGAAAGACCACAAAAGGGGAAAAAATCCTGAAGAGAAAATTAGTTTTAAGGAGTATCTGATGACTTCTTTTGAAGAATATGAAAGTGAATGGAAGGAAAAAAATAACTCCTGACCTCTCCCCAGTCACTTGATAGGTGGCTCTGAATTATCTGGAATGTTTAGATCTACCATACGACGTCCATTATAGCTAAGAGACAGCTTCAGAAAGTTGATTCCGTTTGATTCAACAAATATTTATTGTCTACTATGTGCAAGGCGTTGTGCCAAGTGCTAGAGATATATAAAAGGAAAAAAAAAGCAAAAAACTGCCTTCAAGAACCTAACAATCTAATGGGGGAGACAACATGCAAACAAATTTTTAAAAAAGTTCTATACAGGGGCGGCTAGGTGGTGCAGTGAATAGAGCACAAGCCCTGGAGTCAGGAGGACCTGAGTTCAAATCCGACCTCAGACATTTAACACAAAAAACTAGCCGTATGACCTTGGGCAAGTCACTCAACCCTAACTGCCCCTCCAAAAAGCCAAAAAAAAAAAAAGCTCTATACAGAATAAATAAGAAATACATAACAGAGAAAAGGAATTAAGAGGTTAGTAAGGGAAGGCTTTCTATAGGGGGTGGAATTTTAGTCGGGCCTTAAAAGAAGCCAGGGAGGTAGGTGATCAGCATGGAGGAGTGAGAACATTCCAGGTTGATCACTGCCAGCAAGAGAACTGGGGTTAGGTTGAATTTTGCTAAATGCCTCTGGGGGCTTTCTACTCCAATCTACACTTACTAGGGCATGAAAGAATTGCATCTGCCCCTGGGGTTACAGAAGCATGGTACTGTACAAATACCTCTTTTTGCAAGGTCAAATCTCAAGCATACTTGAGTGCTGGAAGAGGTAATTTCCAATGATATTAAATATTATAATAAACAGGTACCTAACACTAAAATAAACCTATTCTGGACTAAGATCAGAGTTTAGAGAAATGCAAGAATTTTACCTTAACATATACACTGGGATTAACCATAGCTGATTTTGCGTATTTGTCTAGTATTAATAAAGAGTAGGAACATCCCCATTACTAACAAAAGTCACAGACTAATCACATCCACAGGATTACAGAAAAAGAACATACATATATTTATATGTGTGTGTGTGTGTGTGTGTGTGTGTGTGTGTGTGTGTGTGTGTGTGTGTGTATATAAGCTTCTTAAAGTCAGAAGCTCTCTTTATGCCTCTGTATTCCCAATGACTAGCATAGTACCTGGTACATACTTAGGTACTTGTTGCTATCCATAAAATGAGGGTCACATCATTCAACCTGATTCATGGACTTTTAGCCTCAACTTTACCCCTAACTTGATATGTGATTGTAGACAAGTGACTTTACCTCTCTATGATTAGGTTTCTTCATCTCTAAAAAGGAGGTTGGATTGGATGCTAAGGGTAACTTTCTTACATTGACATTCCATGATCCTATAATTCTGTATCTGTCAAGTGAAGAAGCATTTATTGGGGCGGCTAGGTGGCGCAGTGAATAGAGCGCCGGCCCTGGAATCAGAAGGACCTGAGTTCGGAGCCGGCCTCCGACACTTAATCCACACAAACAAAAACCTAGCCGTGTAACCTTGGGCAAGTTACTTAACCCCAACTGCCCTAAAAGGGGCGGCTAGGTGGCACAGTGAGTAAGAGCAGCGCCGGCCTTGGAGTTGGGATGACCCGAGATCAGATCCGGCCTCAGAAAATGAGCACCCACGCATAAATAATGACTAGCCATGTAACCTTGAGCAAGTTACTTAACCCCAATTGCTTTTCAAAAAAATAAAAAAAAAAAGAAGCATTTATTAAGTGCTTACTATGTACCAGCCCCTATGCTAAGTGAAGGTAACATGGATGACAAAAACAATTCTACTTCATATTCAATATCAACCGACCTTGGCTTATGATTATATGGCAAACTTATCAAGCGGACTGGTTGTCCTCAGCTGGAAACACTACTCAGCTGAAAATTGAGCTGACCCGAGAAAAAATTAGCCAACTACATATGTAGTTATGGAACTGAGGTTTGCCCCAATGCAGATCTCTGGTTTGTAGCTTAGAAGTCACTCACCCATATTTCTGCAAAAGAACATATTGGGGAACTCTAAACAGTACTCACACTGCCAACTACTTTACAATTCAAGTCATGTACTTGTTTTGAAATGAAAAGGAAAATATCAGTTAGCCAATACATGTTCCCATGTTCTGAAGCTTGGCTGTGATTCTCTGGTTGAGGTGATGATGAACTATAGAAAGGGGAAATACACAAAGCCTTTCCTAATAGACAAATCACCAACTCGTACTGCTGAGAAGAACACCACATATTTACTTCCAATATTCCACTTCACTACCTCGTAATGAAAAATACCCATGAAAGAGCTTAGTCTTGGACAGGTAAATAAACACACCTACCTCTTCTCAGCAGAGAGGTGGAAGACAATGGGAGAACTCTGCATGCACTGTATCTATGGTTTTGTTTTCTTACAAAGGTTACTTGGTGCTGGAGGGTATGCTATATGGGGACATTACTGTAGTACAAAATAAAAAATCATCAATAAAATTTACTAAAAAGGGAAGAGAATTAATACATCCTCACCATCTATTTCTTTCCTAAGCAATAGTATTAAGAATTCAATTTGTGATAAACCTAACGGGGAAACTCCTGACACTTAACGCTTCCATGATTATTTAAGCCTATTAAGAAAGCTGTGGGA
Source organism: Gymnobelideus leadbeateri (assembly GCA_011680675.1). Lineage (NCBI taxonomy): Eukaryota > Metazoa > Chordata > Mammalia > Diprotodontia > Petauridae > Gymnobelideus > Gymnobelideus leadbeateri. Next base: position 214,600 of record WOXC01011523.1, on the reverse strand, counting down.
AAATCTGTAAAGAAACCTTAAACCTGGTGAAGCATCAGTGGGGTATTTTTTGTTGTTGCTGTTATTGGTGGAGAGACAGCAGGTGGGAGATCTTGCTTTTTGCCTGGCCTCTTTTCATTTCATATTGCACATCAACAAAGACATGGTACCATGATATTTCCTGATCAGCTTTAGATTATAAATATTATAAAAGAACCCTGTGGTGACCTAAACTGTGGTTACCTTGCTGGTGTTCTGGTAGTTCAGATACACCAGAGTTCAACTCACATCCTCTGGAACATTCAATGTGATGCAACGAACACCTACTTTGTGTGTATAGCACCATGCTGGGTGCTCAGAAGATACAGAACTAGCATTTGTTAATGCTACCGAGCAAATATATGCTATGTGCTAAGGTACCTTGTTAGGTGTTGTGGATAAAGGGGGGGGGGGGGGGAAAAGAAGGGCGATTCCAGGCTTCAAAAAGTGTATATTCTATTGGAGAAGATATTACCCCCTTAAGCAAATGAGTTTAATGATATAGGGAATAATGGGAAAAAGAGAGATGCAGATTAAATGCTCCAGTAAAATTTGAGGAGGAGATTACTATCTTGGTCATGTGGTACAGGGGGTAGACTTAACAGTCAAAGAAGACTAGAGTTTACATGCCATCTCAGGCGCTTAACTAGCTAATTTTGTGGCCTTGGGCAAAGTCTCTCTCAGGCTAACAGCACCTGCATTACCAATTTGTTGGAAGGATCCAACAAAATAACACTTATAGCATTTTGTAAACTTGAAAAATGTTGTGTAAATGCTAGTTGTTATTGTTATTTTTATCTTAAGTCTGAGGTGAAGAGAGAATCAGAGAAAGCATCAGAAAGAAAGCGATGCCAGGGCTATGCCCTAAAGCAGGGGTGGAGAACCTGCTGCCTTGAGGCCAAGGCTTTCTCGGTCCTTGGGTGCGGCCTTTTGACCTTTTATTTAGGGGATTTGTTCTGTGAGGTTTGGATTCTGTCAAAGGGCTGAACATGAGGACCTAGAGGGACACATGTGGCCTTGAGGCCAAAGGTTCCCCACCCCTGTCCTAGATGAAGTGGAAGATTCTGAAAGTTAGAGATGAGGAAGGGGGACATCCCATTTTTAGAACGGACAGGTCAAGTTCAAAAAATAGCTACTAATAAAATCTAGTGATAACATAAAACACATAAAGGGAGATATGATGAAATGATGCTAGAAAGGAGGCAGAATCAGGAAAGTCTGAGATGCAAGACTAAAGAGTTTATCTTTTACACCACAGTCTACAGAAAACCATGGAAGGCTCTCTAGCAAGGCTGACATTCACATAAGGGCCCTTAAGGAGCTTACAAAATGTTAGAAGGACCAAGACAAATGCATGAAATTATTAGTTACAAAACAGAGAAAATCATATAAATTATACTAATGTGCTAAATTTGCTAGATTCATATGCCAAAATACATGTACATACAGCACACTTTAACTTGTGATAAATGAGGAAATATAGTCCCTTTTCACAAGTTCTAAAGAGGGCTTCATTAAATTTGCCACTTATAAAAAGGCATAATTCCTTCGAAAATGAGAGATCTATTCAGTAAGCGGCCTACAGCCTCCTTCTATTGTGGAAGCAAAAGTACATTTTCTTCCGGTCAAGTAAAAGTCTTCTTTTTCTTTATGATTTTTACTAAAGCAGCTCATAGAGCAGGTATTCCTAACCTTCTTGCGTGCTGTGGATACCTTCAGGAGGTCTGGTAAAGATGCATAAAATGAAATTCATAGGATTGTAAAAGAAGTGTGTGTGTGTGTGTGTGTGTGTGTGTGTGTGTGTGTGTGTGTGTGTTGTCTGTGTGTATAGAATCAGCAGACTTGAATCCCATCTCAGTAACTTTCTAACTACTGTATGTGACCCCTTGATTAAGTCACTTGGCTGGTCTATGCCTCAGTTTTCTCATCTGAAAAAGAGACAGCAATTAATATCATCTTTCCATGCAAAGGTGCTGTTATGAGGAAAGGGCTTTGTAAGTCTGAAGAAATGTGAATCGTTATTGTTAAACTCTGTTTATTTTATCTCCCCTTGGTCTTTGCTACAAGATCAAATACCAGAGACTTAACCAAACTGCTGAAGGTCAGAAACATGTCAGCAGTTCTGAAGAGCTAGGGCTCAGAAGAACTAGATCCATTCAGCCACTTGAGTTTCCTGGATCTTTCATAAAGGCACATCTAATGATAGTACTTTCCTTTCTAGCTTTACCAGTCACTAGGATCATTCTGTTGCCTTCATAGCAGTCAACAGGCCAATTGAGAACTATTGGAATACTAAGGAAGGCACTATAAATGGGTAACACCTTCACTGGATTTGTTTCCCAGAATTCAAGTAAGATAGATTTGGAATACCAAAAAGCTATGCAAGCTACATGTCCAACTGCCTCTTTAGAGACCACAGATCAGTTGTGATATGAGGCTAGACATCATTCTGACAGCTTTAGCAAATGAACTGAAGTCCATTCGGAATATTCTTTTTTTATTTTTTAATCTGAATTGCATAAAAGTAGCTAGTCAGTGTTGTCATATCTGGAAGGTAGAAATCTGATTCTACTTTCACATCTGGGAATTTCACACCCAGAACTAACAGCTTTTGACTTATTTTTAAATGTTATTGGTTCTTAAAAAAATTTACTTGGGTTTCTTTCTTTTTTGCGGGGGGGGGTAGAAATCAATTTTCATTTGCTCTTTTTTACTAACACTTTTTTACATCATATTTATTTTAGTAATATATTTCTTCACCCTCCCTTTTGCCAGTGAACCCTCTCTGGTAACAAAGATTAAAAAAAAATTAAAAACACTTCAGCAAAACCAAATAACACATCAACCATACATGATACTATGCACAAGCATCTACCCTGATAGTGCCTCAGCTGAGGTGGGGGGTGGGGAGGGAGAGGGGAGAAGGGGAGAGAAGAAGGAGGTGCATTTTTTCAATTTTTCTCCTTTCCAAAGGAATTCAGAAAGCAGGAGAGCAACTCGTGAGGTTTTAAACTTGTATAAATAAAGGTTAATATGTGACTAACTGAGAGAGAACCATCTGGTTGAATTACAAGGTTCTGCTCTGAAATCAATTTAAATGTTTTCACACTTAAACATAACCCACTCTCCTGTTCTTTGAATTCCTTTTCCTGGAATCGGTCTTCCCATAGATAGGAGAGAAAGACAATAGAGAAACTACTATAAAAATAACCAGCACCACAGAAAAAGGAGGAGGAACAGAATTTTAAAGAAAGGTGGTGGAGGTGGTGTCATGGTACTATACACAGCATGCTTCCTTTGGACTAAGATGGCCTGGCTCAGGTATCCCTGCTAAACATCTGACTTTAGGGATGTCACTAATCTCCTTGGGTCATTTTGTATACATACATATATGTGTGTATTACACATGTGCTTGTGTATATATACATATACACACATATACACATGCATAACACATATGTATCCCTGAGCAAATCACTAATCTCCTTGAGTTATTTTGTGTGTAAGTGTATGTGAATATGTATATTTGTATGTGCACATAGACACTTTTGCACCTGTACATATATGTATGCATATACATAACTAGAAATCAATTTATACATATCTATACACATGTGTATATATTTATATACCCACACATATATGTGCATGTGTGTATATATTGATTTGTAGGAGTGTGTATATATATATACACATATATATGCATAAGTATGTATATATGTATATATATGCATACATATAATCTCCCTGGTCAAGTGTCTTAACCTCTCTTTGTCTTAATCTACTGGAAAAGGAAATGGCAAACCATTCCAGTATCTTTGCCAAGAAAACTCCACAGATAGGTACGGTCCATGGAGTCACAGAGAGTTGGACACAAATGAACAACAGAAAGTCACTTCCAAGTATTTCACAAACTTTGGATAAAGAATGAGGTGGATGGATGGGTGGATGGATGGATGGATGGATGGATGGATGGATGGACGGATGGATGGACGGATGGACAGAAGGATAGGCTAGAGAGAGCTATATATGCATATAGTTGTATATGTATTACATATGTACATACAGACATATATCTTAGTCTTCATCCAAAGTCTACGAAATAATTAGAAACAACTCTAATGTCTTAGCATGCCTGTTAGGTAGAGCAGTGGATAGAGTTCTGGACTTGGAGTCAGGAAGATGAGTTTGAATCCTGCCTCAGACATTTATTAGCTGTGTGACCCTGAGCAAGTAACTTAATCTCTCATTTAAGGAGCTTATAAAATATGAAGAGGAGCAAGACAAACATATGAAACTATCAGTCCAAAACAGAGAAAACAATACAGTTTGGGAGTGGAGTCATTTGGGGAGGGTGGGAAAGGAATGAGCACTGCCAACTGGGGGATGGAGATCAGTTTCCTTATGTGTAGAATGAGGAGTCTAACAGCACCCACCTCTCAGAGTTGTGATGGGAGTCATTGAGGTGGTACTTATGTAGTGCTTTGCTAATCTTAAAACGCTGTATAAATTCCAGCTGCTATTATTCATAAAAAGGTCAAGTTGGTTCTGCATCAGCTATGGAGCTCTCCTGCACTTCCCCCTTTTTACATAGCCAGGGGCAGGGAGGGCAGTGGAGAATGTTCTCCAGATTAAGCTGCTAAGTGAGCTAAGGTGGTCACAAATACCACACTCCCAAGGATGAATGAACAGCTGCAGATTATTGGAAACACACTGGCAAAGGACAGACAAACACATCCTCTCGGAATCCAAGGCTGTCTAATTACCGTGTGGTCATAATACACACACTTTTCTTAGTGGTAAGCAGGAAATAAAACACCAAATTTTCTTCCCTCCTGCCTATCACATGGAAATGAAGCTATCTAGATGCCCCTCACAACTAAACCTCCACATGCTGGGTTGCTTTATTAAACAAACACTTCCATGAGCCCTTAGTTTCAGAGCTCACTTAGAGTCTCCTGATTGATTAAAAAGAAGCCTTCCATTAAGTTCATTCTTCTCCCTGGCTCACAGAAGTAACAACCAGGCTCAATTTCCCTTGATTAGCCCAAAGATTTATATTCACTTTTCCAAAAGTGCTAATCAGCTTTCTCTTAAATGGATCAAAATGAAACACTTAAGGCAATTTCCCCATTCAGACAGGTCTGGTGGACTCCCACACCCACCCACAATGTAAATACTAGTCTATTTCAAATATGTATATGTATACACACATATAAGAAAAGAAAGAAAGACCAAAATAAAATCCACAACCACTACAAAATATTACTACTGCCCAGTGGAGATGAGGTATACACCAAGACAGCCTTCAAGGATTCCTAGCTGAGATGGCCTGACTGGCTTTTCTTAAGGCCCTCCTCTCCCCAAACTACATAGGAAAATTGATCTTAATAGACATTCAGTGCATACTTCCCAATATTTCCTATGATACAAGTTAAAAAAAAAAGTCAATAGACACCAATAACATGACCCCATTAAACATATGTGCAGGAGTTTATGTGGAGGAAAGAAGGAAATAAGCATAAATTACGTACCTACTATATGCTAAGCACTTCTCATATAATTCTCACAACAACCCTGAGAGGTAGGTGCTGTTATTATTTTCATATTACATATGAGGAAACTGAGGCAGGCAGGTTACCCAGCACTCTATCCACCATGTCCTTTGAATTCTTTATGTCAACACTTAAGGCAGAAGCTCACAGAAGATTTATAAATTTCACAGTAAATATTAGTCATGTGTAAAATGATTTTTCTTAAGGCATAAAGAGATTCCCCCCATGAATATTTTCCCTATTGTGAGAAAGAAAAAAGGGAGATGCACCAGGGTTAAAAGGGGCCCTGAAGGTGAATGATCTCAATAAGTACTTACTAAGAATTTAAATTGTACAAGACCTTGTGCTAGGCTTTGAGGTCAAAAAGGCTCAAAATGAAGTAGGTCCTACATTGCTCTTATGGAGTAAGTAATGAATCTGCCAATAAGCATTTATTTAACTCTTTATTTATTATATATTTTCATGAAGCTGACATTCTAATTGGGATAAAACCTATACAAGTATGTTGTTGCTTAGTTATTTCGGTCATGTCTAACTCTTCATGACCCCACTTGTGGATTTTCTTAGCAAAGATTCTAGAGTGGCTGGCCATTTTACAGATGAGGAAACTGAGGCCCAAAGGGTGATGTGACTTGCCCAGGGTCACACAGCTAGTAAGTGTCTGAGGCTAGATTTGAACTTACTGAGATGAGTCTTCCTGACTCCAGGCTGAGTACTTTATCCAGATGCCTATATATATATATATATACACACATATATATGTATATATATGTGTATATATATATAAACTAAATACAAAGTCATCTGAGGAGGGTTAGGTATCAGAAAAGATCTCATACAGGGTTTGGCATCTGAACTGAATGTCAGTGCACTGGGGGTTCTTAACCTTTGCGCCACAGACCACTCTGGCAGTTCGGTGAAGCTTATAGAGCCTTTCTCATAATAACCTTAATAAATGCATCAAATAGAATAAACCAAATGATCCTATTGAAATAAAGACATCATTTCGCCCCCTATCCAAATTCTTGGACCCTCAGTTCACGGATCTCAAATTAAGACCCTCTGCATGATAGGGCCCTAGAGATTCGAGACGTAAAGGTGAGAGAGAAATCATTCCAGTAATGGGAGGATAAGAAAGAGATGGCGAGGGGGGCAAGAAGGAAGAGAGAGGAAGATCTCAGCATGCTCCACATCAGTTTTGAGGCACAGTTATGAGCATGAATGTCACTGAGCTGCCACAGGTACGAGTCACAGCTGACAGAAAAAGCTAAAAGAACAAAAATCCTGATTTCTCTTAAGATACAATGCCAGGCCTCTTGACAGCACACCTTCACTCACCAATTCATGCTGTCAATGCCTGCCTCCTCCTTTTCTTCCTCTTCCTCCTCCCTTTGTGCTTCCCGAAATCATTCAGTCTTTCTGAGGAGCTGCAATGTGTTCAGTTGTGTAAGCTTTCTTAGTGACTACACTATGAAAAAAATCATCTCCCTCTAATCTTTGTTCTCACCCCTGTTTTCTCCTGCTTCTGTATCGTCTTCAAGTCTTTGTCAGGAGGGGAGGTTGTTGTCTCTCAACTAGATCAAGCCTGTGAACAGGATCTGTGCATCCCTACACTGGAGTCTTGTCAAATCACTGCCCTGGGCGGGGGGCAGTGCACTTGCTGTGTGACTGGCTTACAGGCTGAATTTCCTTATAATGAAGGGGTTTTCTGTCCCCAAATCCTCTTGGATATGGCAGAGAATGGACCGGCCTTATGCTGTTAGGAACTGTGCTCCATAATATACTTTCTAATCCTAACCTAAAGCCTAGTAGAAATACTCAACACAAAGTAGTCATGCCATGCAATTCAAAAAAAGCTTTGTACTATATACTATATACTACGTACCAGGCACTATGCTGGATGTGTAGGATGTAGCGTCTACTGTGTGCTAGGTACTATTCTGAGTGCTGGTGATATGGTACCCATTATGTACCAGGCACTGTTTTGGGTACTGGTGGTATAGTGCTCACTATGTACCAGGCACTGTTTTGAGTGTTGGTGGTTATGCTGCCTACTATGTACCAGGTACTGTTCTGAGTGCTACTGGTACAGGGCTTACTATATATCAGTTACTGTTTTGGGTGCTGGGGGTATAGTGTCCACAATGTACCAGGCACTGTGCTGGATACTAAGAGTACAGTGCCTATTATATGCCAGGTTTTGGGTGGTGGGGGTATAATACCTACTACGCTTAATATATATATATATATATATATACACATACACACATACATATATACATATATATGTATACACTACTATACTAAGTACCTATACTAAGCACAAGACACTGTGCTTGGTGCTAAGGATAGAAGCATTGAAAAATGGATATAGCCCCTGCTTATATTCTATTGAAGAAGAATAAGTACAAATAAGTGCAAAGTAAAGACAAATTAACTGAAGACAATGGAAGTACTAATTCACGGCGGGTTTTCAAAAGAGAGATTAAGGTTAGTTGTACAGAACTGGGACTCATCTGCCTAGAGAGCAAGTTAAATGTCTACTATGTGCTAGATGCTGTACTAACCAATATGGAGAAAGAAAAAAGGAAGGAAGGATGGATGGATGGAAGGAAGGAAGGAAGGAAGGAAGGAAGGAAGGAAGGAAGGAAGGACGTCAAGAAACTTTTTCTTTGGTGGGGTAGACAACATTCACACATTTCAGCATATGCAAGATCCATACAAATAAATACATAATTATAAGGTCGGTTTCTGTGAAGTGCAGGGAGATGTTATTATCTGCTAAGGGGTTCAGGAAAATCCTTAGACAGAAGGTGATGTTTGAGTTGAATTTTGAAAGAAATTAGGGATCCTAAGAGGCAAAAGTGAGGAGGGAGTCGATTCTAGGAGTGGGGGACAACCTGGACAAAAGCATGGAGATGATAAATGTACCCATGAGATCACCAATTGACTTGGTCCCATGCCAACTGCCATCTTACTTCAGACAAAAGTTATACTGTTTCCTGCAAATGCAAAAGAACTGATGCGGCAGAGTTCTTTTGAATAGCAAGTGTTGGCTTGAATCATGAACAAATAGCTACATTTGGAGTAGCTAACTTTGTGCAAGACAGCCTAGTGTTTTGGGGCTCCCCATCTCCCATCCCTACTCTGTACTGTACTCAATCTGATCAGCTGGCTTGTCTGTGTAGTCTTTCCTCTAGGTCCAAAATGGAGACAATTATTTTCAACTCCAGTTTGGTATATAGTATGTGGTAAAACTTTAGAGGAATAAAGGGGATTTAATCTAGGCACCATAAATATTACTACTAATGCTGTTAAATTAGGCAGACTTCAACAAGAAGAAAAAAGGGGTTTTGTTTGGTTTTGTTTTTACCATTAACAAATGCTTTTCATTAGATAGCTACCTTAAGCCAACTTGGATACTGTTAATAATGAAGCCCATGCTGAACAACTGTCTCCCACCTCATGAAAATAACAGCCTTTCTAGTGTGTAAACAGAGCTACTAATTTGCCAAGAGCCTATCTTGATTTATTCTATTCCCTACCACTTTTTAATTCATAATGTCAGGCTGTATCTGAAAGGTCTAGACTTAGAATCTGGGAGACCTAAGTTCAAATCCCTTCTCCCACATTAATTTATTGTGTGACCATAGGCAAGTCATCTAAATCTTCTAAGCATCCATTTCCCTCATTTATACAAGGGCTATGGTATCTCTGGTTTGATATTGAACTCCAAGGATGGCTATGAGGCTCAAATGAGAGGTTGTCATCAAGCATTTTGCAAACCTTAAAGCACTGTATTGGCCATTTGCCACTCATCTCAGTTTTCCAATGTACTAATAAGGATTCTGGAACTTATGAGTATATTTAGCAACATGGACCAGAGAATAGATGGGCAGCCTCCAAGTTGAAGACGACTTCAAGCCCTGCCTCTGACACATATGTTTAGAGGCCAGCCACTAAATTACTAAATTGCACCCCCCCCTCCAAAATTGCTAACACTATAAATTGCAGGATGATATCAAGAAAGGGAGTTTCCATACTAGGAGTCTCCTACCCCAATCAAGGAATTGGTCTAGACCCAAAATTCCTTAGAAATACAAAGCACACAGAAGGTATTCAAAAGATTTAAGAAGTTCTCTGTTACTTTGAAGGAAACTAAAAAATATATATGTATTTCCCTTTTTCTTTTTGATAAATCCAATGACTATAAGCACTACCATGAAGTAAATTACAACAGATGGACATAATGCTTATATTCTAAAATTCTATAAAAACTTTTTTAAAATCCTCAACTAAACCATCACACCTAAAACGAATCTAAGAGCTTGCTGAAAACATAAAAGGACATTTTTGTCGGAGTGAACAGGTTATACCACAATGAACAGCCTAGAGATTATGATGATAACAAAAAATAATAATAGATAACATAATAACAGATTAAATAATACGCTTATACTCCTAGCAATTCATGAACCCAGGAGACAGAGACAAGTACTGGATGCTTAATAGCCTGGGAAATAAGACTGGTTAAAGTAATCTGGTACTTTTCATACTGTAGAATCCCAAAGGCCTTCCCAACATTCAGTATGACTAAAATAGCAATCCTGTATTCCAAAGCAAGCTACTTATTCATCAGGCCACTGAAAAATAAGAAATCTATTACTGGGTCTTTTTCAGCCACATATACAATATGGCATCTTGCTCTTTAAAGTTTACAGTTTCTTGCCTATCAAGTTGGGCAGCTGTGTGGCATAGTAGGTAGAGCTCAGAACCTGGAGTTTTATAAGACCAGATTTCAAATACTCCTTCAGATACTTACTAGCTATGTGACCCATTTAACCTCTCAGCCTCAGTTTCCTCATCTGTAAAATAATAATAGCACCTACCTCCCTGGGTTGTTGTAAGGAACAAATGAGATAATGAGTGTAAAACACTATGCAAACTTCAAATATCTATATAAATCCTAAATAGTATAATTAATAATGATAAAATATTAATTATAATCATCATCATCATTCTGTTATTATGAGTCTAGTTAACTGGGATGTCCTCTTCTCTGCTTACCCACGTCTTATCTTTTCTTCAAGACCAATGTACATCCCAATTCTTGCTTCAAATCTTTCCTGATTGGTCCAACCCAGAATGATGCCTTTCCTCTATTGAATTCTTGTAGCACTGATTAGCTGATTAATCATTTATCATATACTAACATACTGTTTTTAAAATAAATCTTATATTGCCAACCCCTCAAAGGCAGATACTCTTACTTCTTTTTATCTATCTAAAGGAAAATGGAGCCTGCAAGGAAATAGCAAGTAAGCTTCAACACAGGGCAAATAAAGGTGAGGGAATCTAAAAAATGCCATCAAGAAAGGTTTAACCCCAAAAGATGGTCAAGAACAAGTAACAACCAATGTACCACCTGTGCACTCTACTGGTATCCTTGCAAAGTCAAAAGGTTTCGAGCATATCTGTAGCACATTGGCTGTGCCCCATATGGCAAACATATGGACAAGAGCTAGGTTCGGTAGACAGGCATGGGTCAGTTGTCATCTGGAACACTAAAGGAATTTGGAACTCAAAGTCTTATAAAAATGGATTTTAAAAACTATCTTTACATGTAATTGGAAAAAAATACTTTAAAAAACTGAACAAAATACCCACATCAACAAGATCTCACATCACTGGAGCATCCTGGTAGCACACAGAACAGTGCTTTACATACAACAAGTGGAACAATAAATGTTTATGGAGAGAAAGCTAATCAAGTTCATCCTATAGGCTTGAAATCCTGGACAATACAACCAAAACTCTCACCTCACCCTTCCTTACAGGTATACATTATATTCTCTCATTTGTTCTTTACAAAAATTCTCATGAAGTAAGTTTTGCTATTATCCTTGATTTGGGGGTAGAGATGGGGACTGGCATAGGGAATGCCCAGGTGAGGAGCCCGCTTCCGCTAATGCAGGTCAGCATTTTCTCTAAAACCTGGATAGTCTTAGAAGATTGTCTAGAGCACTGAAAGGTTATAAGTAAATTTCCCAGGTTCCCATTCAGCAAGTGTTTAATGTGGGGCAGAAGGAATTTCCTCATCCTCCAATAAAGAAGAGGAAATTTGAACCGGGTTTTTCCTAACTCGAAGTCTAGTGCTCTACCCACTATCCCACCTTGCCTTCATATAGATTTTGTTTGAAGGCAACTACATGTATGTGCGTATATATGTGTATATTTTAAAAATATACTTTTTTATCTAGAATCAGAAGAAAAATGTGGTTGTGTACATTCTCCTTGACAGCCCCATTCACCTGCCACATCTACACCATTCACTTAGGATAGGGACAATGAATAAGGGAGTCCTGTGATTTCATAGGTGTAGGGACCTTCCTGGTGAGCAAACTTCCTCTGGTAATGCATTTCTGTACCTCCTTGATAACTGACAGTCTCAGAGACTGAATCTCATCTAGAAATAGTATCAGATAAAGTCTAACAGAAACACACTGTGTTTCCTATGCAGGCAACCCCCACCCCACCTCATGTCTAAAATAGGTTGCTTCGACTAATTAGTGAGTCAGCTTTGCTAATAAAGATTATAAGGAGGCATTAAAAGCAACACTGAAGAAGGGAGTATTTATGCGGGTCAGTAGGGGTTTTCCTAAACATTTTGATTACAACTTTAACTGCACTAAAACGCATGCAAAAGCCCTATCATTAAATTTAAACAGCCTGATGATATGCCGAACAAGACCAGGAGAACAGCAAATAAATTGCTGTAATCTGCCACACTGTCACTTACTCCTGGTTCCTCAACAGCTGTAATTGACTAATAGGATAATAAGGTGGCAGTTTACAAATCTGAAAGCTATACTCCTTTGTTTTAAATGCCCTTGAGGAGAAAATGCTCCAAGTCAAGAAGACAGAGTGGGGAGATCACAATCATCTCTCTTGATTCAACATTATTTAAAAGCTCTTCTCACATAAACTCACACTTAAGAAGTCCCACAGCATCAGTCCATTGGAAATCACAACAAATGTATTGGTGTTTTCACTGATTCATCTCCCAGGAGCCCAAGGATGAAGGAATCTTCCTAGGCAGGAATGAGAAAGAGAAGCCACAGCAAGCAAGTCCTTTTTAGAAAGGGTTTCTTCATTGCCCAACAGAGAGATGATGGACTCTGGGTATGAAATGAGACAGATACTTTTTGGACGTGGTCAATGAAAGCATTTGCTTTTCTTGCCTATTACAAAGGTTTGCTTTTTTCCCCCTTAAGGGGAAGGGGAGGAGAGATTTTTGTTCATTGCGATAAATTAGTTTGATTTTTTTTCTTTAAAAAAAGAGTTAAAGAATGGGAGATGCCACCTCTGATTGTCTGGCTAGGGCTTCTGGCTCCTAGGATGCTTCTTTCTCTCTGGAATTAGCTTTCTGCAGAATCATAGAATTTGAGAGTTAGAAAGGACATCAGCTGACATCCAGTCCAACCCATCCCCCCAAAGAAATCATCACTATAACATATCTGACAAGCGGTCACCCAACCTCTGCCTGAACACTTCCAAACAGAAGGAAATCTGAAGCAGGTCATTTCATTTTTAGACAATTCAAATCACTAGGATGTATAAATCTGCCTTTTTGCAACTGACACCCAGTGTTCCTGCTTCTGCCTTCTGGGACCAGAGTAACTCTCTTCCCCCTTCTATGTATGTAGAGGATATATCAAATACTTGAAAGCAACTATTGGGTCTTCTTCAAATCATCTCTTCTCCATGCTAAATATCCCCAGTTCTTTCGACCAATATTATGATAAGGACTCAAGTCCCTTCACCAAATTGGGTTACCCTACCAGGGACACTGTATAGATGAGCAATGTTCTTCCTAAACTGTGGCATCCACAACTGAACACAGTACACTATATGCAGTCTGACCAGGACAAAGTAAAGAGAATCTATCATCTCTTTAATCTTGGGTGCTAATGTTCTCCATGAAGAACAAAGATTTTTTGGTTGCCATATAATATTCCTAGCTTGGTGTCCTTTAAAATTTACACCATCTTAGCCCTCAATGAGGAATTTCCGTGGAAACTAAAACGAGTCTCCAGTGTGCTAAGCTTCAAAAACTATCATAGTAAGTAATTTTAAAGATTTACTGATGTCTTTCTTTTTCACACAATAGTCATCCCTCCCCCTTTCCCACTGAAATTTGCCTAGAAACTAGGAGCAACAGTTAAGGAAAAAGAGAGTACAGCATTCCAGACCCATAGGCCTCCTCCACACCTCTCAACCCCAAAGCAGGAAGTATACCATGTGTTCCACATAGGACCAGGGCTGGTCACTGCAATGAATCTGGAGTTCAGAGGCCTTTTAGAACTTTCATCTACTTTATTTCAGTCATTGCATATACTGTTTTTATGGTTCTTTTTTCTTTATATTCATTTATTTAAATCTTCCCATTTGCTCTGAAAACTTCATATTTAGATTCAGATACCACAATTTAATCAGGCATTCCACTATCACTGGACAACTGCTATGTCTCCTCTTTGCAGCTATCTATTATAAAATTCTGCTATATTTCTGGAGGGTGCAATATACATATACACAAGTGCAAATATACAACATATATACATATGTACATAGACACATATGCTGTATGTCTGTGTTTAGATATGTATCTGTGTGTGTACATATATATATATGCATACATGTGTATGACCTCCATAGGGGGTATACACCCACTAATGAACTTGCTGGGTCAAAGGGCATGAACAACTTAAAGTTAAGTCATTTTCTAAGGTTCTATTTGTGTGAGGTCAGAATATTTGACAAAAATGAAACATAATTAAGAAGGTAAATAGGAACATATCATAAACCCCCATGATTCCAAACTGGTATAAATATCCTACCTCTGCACACAGGGCTGCTACTCTCTCTGAACTGTTCACCTCTCCTTAATATGCTATCTGGAAACTAAGTTAGGTATTCACACATTGTTTGGAGGTAATATGCTACACAGTCAAACTCAGACAATACTGGACACAGCAAATGTGGATCCAAATCTTTGTTCTGCCCTCATATTACCTTGTCCAAATCACTCAAGTTCTCTGGGACTCAGTTTCCCCACTTGTAAAATATGCAGTGTGGGCTAGATGCCTTCTGAAATTCTTTTAAATCTGTGATCCTATCATCATATAACACTTAATAATTTATTGTAAGCTTTGTTTCCAGGGGGAAAATATCCATACCTCACCTCTAAAAAGGGTTGTTTCACCTAATTAGTGACATATTATAAGCAATGATTCTTTGTTTCCTAAGTGGCACCATTTCCCAAATAAACTACCCCAAAATGCAAGCATTTTTTTTTTTAGTTAAAAGACACAACACTGAAGCATTTGGATGGAAACAAAACTCTTCCTGAATACCCAAAGTCTCAGTTTCCAAAACTGCAGGGTGACATAAACCCACTCCATGCCAAGACCATATGGTAAGCTTACAGGGAGAACAGCATCCAGGAAGAGACAGGCCTTTGGAATCCTTTGAGGTTTCCTGGGTGAGAATGGAATTTGGGCAGTGAGGCAGGAAACACCCAGGCTGACCTCTGATAGAGCCCCATAAAGTCAGTACATTTGCACTCTAGCAAGCTGTTGAACTAATTCTCTGCAAATAGTGACACCTGAGCCCACTGGTAATCCCTGGGAGCTTCTGCTGCCACACTAACCTGGAACAAGCCCTGCTTAGGAAATAACGCCATGCTTGTTACTACCTTCTCCATCTTTCCTAATCCATCAGTCCAAGCAAGCTTTACTGCCCATGCTGGGTATAATTTCCTTGTTGGGACATTATCAATGCTATCGATTAAGGAGAGGAAAACACAGTGGCTCTGGAGTCAGAGGAGCTAGGTTTTAGCACTGGCTCCTTGTTCAATAACAGTAGGACCTTGGGGCAGGTAGGTGGCACAGTGAATAGAGTGCCAGCCCTAGAGTCAGTAAGACCTGAGTTCAAATTTGACCTCAGACACTTGATACTTCTTAGCCCTGTGGCCTTGGGCAAGTCACTTAACCCTTACTGGCTCCCTTCCCCCACCAACCCCCCCCCCCAATAACAGTAGGACCTTAAATCAGCCTCTCAGGGTTTTAGTTTCCTCATCTATAAAATGGAAAGGGATAAAACATGTAGTAGCTACCTCTCCAGGGTTGTTGTGAGGACCAAATGAGATCCTACTGGCAAAGGACATTTTAAATCCTACAGTGATATGGTAAATGGGAGTTTTTATTATTTCTAGAGGCCAGCAGTTTCCTGGATGCTTTCTGTTTCTTACTGTTGTCAAAAATGACAGCATCAGTCATTCCAAGGGAAAATGAAGAAAGGGAGCGGATTCCTTCCAATATTCACGACATTGGTGGCTCGTTGTATACTGGTTTTTTTTTTTTTTTTATGTTTTAATTCCAGAGAAATCTGTCCCCGTTGAGAATCAATCAAAAGTCACTTAGAAGCAGTCACTCCAAATAAATCCCACCCGTCCCTGGGGACTTTGCTCACTTCTAACCATTTCCTCCCATTCAGCCACCACTGGAGGCCTTTTCATTGTGGAGAAAGTCGAGTGTGTTGGGCAGCCCTCACAGTTTCTGCCAATGTCACTTCTGATTAGTGAGTCTTGGGCTGCTTCAGGCTCCTGTAAATTAAATGTGCTGTAAGGAACACACTCTGACATTCATTGCCCATCTACAATACAATGCCCTGCTTAATTGCGGAGCCCCATTGAACTGGGGGAGAACGAGCTGAGAACTGGAAGAGAAGATGTGCAGAAGATGGAAGAGCAAAAGAGAAGTGGATGGATGGATGGACAGGCATATGGGTGAAGGTGCTACATAAAAGCAGGGGAATGAATGGATATGAGAACAGAACTAGATATAAAGATCTCTAATAAGTTATTCACTGTTTAAAAAAAAAAAAGCATCATCTCGATAGCCCTTGCATTAAACTAGCAAAATCTTCCCCTCGATTAATGAACTAATCCACTAGGCCACAGTAATCCTAGAAGGCAGGATAACGGAGGTTGTAAACCTACAGCAGGCGTGAAGTTACTTCTAGTACAGAGATAATATCATGGTTTGTCTAGGCTCAGCCCCAGTAACAGCAGTGTGGGGGATACCAAGTAGATTGGGGGAAAGCCCGAGGAATCCCATAGAAACTTGTGGTGATTTCTACAGGAGACCTTCATCTCTGAGTGGAAGACGAGGAGTTTATAGATGGAATCTTTGAAAATAAGATCACAGGGCACACATTCCCTTGACCACCACCCTCACCCCTCCGTGTAACTGAGGAGGAAGGAGAGTTTGGTTTTCAGTTTGGCATCTAAGAAATGCTTGTCCAATTGCATGCTCTTCAATTTAGAGCCAGAACTTTTAAGTAGTATCAAGTATGAAAAACCAAACAGAAAAGCACTCTTCTCAAGACTTGACAAATCATCACACCAGCCCTGGGTCTAATGGTACAGGAAGTTTGCCTGTAGTGAATTACCTTATTATAAGCATGCAAATTGTTGAAAATAATGAGAATATTTGCCCATTGCTAATAAGGACTGATATACCAAAGTCTCACCAAATATCCTAGGCAACAAGAAGTGGTCTGTTCTCTCTGGCCTAGATGTTTTTCTTCTTTTCCTGCTGATCCACTTCAAAGGTTTCAGGCTGGAACACTAATCATATTTTCATTTGCTCTAGCAGCTCACATGCGTTCTCCTTCCTAACTACTATACCCTCAATTCCATCCCAAGTAACACAGACCTGGGTGCACATTCAGATCCGCAAGACTCTACACATCTACCAAACTTATTTATCATATATGTGTATATGTACATAAACATGTTTTTTTTAATCCATCTCTTTCCAGAATGGATGTAATACTGAAATTAATAACATACCTAGAAATTAAATATCACTTTAAATAAATTGGAGGACACTATGTGTAAAGGATGCCTTTAAATCCTTTTGTAAAGAGGAGGCTCCTTTAATATTACACAAAACCACCATCTAATATTTGTTTTTTTTCCCATTTGGAATTTTGCACATTGTTCAACTTTATACACTCATTTATACACATGTGTCTCCTACACATTTGTCTAACTTTTGCTGGGTCTATTCCACCCTAGAATTGAAGGTCCTGGAAAGCACTAAAAAATCTGCTAAAAATACAAATTAGATGGGGGTTGGGGTGAGGAGGAGTAATAGCCAGCTGGCAAGCTGGCCTTTTTAAAAAGTATCAGGGAATTAGGGTACCAGGCATTAATCCTGCAATTTTCTCTCTTCTGCCAAACTCTCAAATGCATGCATTAGCAAGCAATCATCCAGATTAAAAACTAGTTTCTACAAGGGCTTCATTTCAACAGATACTTTGCTCCTCCATTTTCCTTTGCTCTCCCTTCTCCATGCCACTCCCCCCATCCCCCCAGCTAAAAATTCAATAAATTGGAAACCAAGAGAAAAAATACTGTAATTAAATGGTGCTCTGGTATTCAGGACCACAGATGAAGAGCAAATTTGGGATGTAAACTACAGCACCACATTGCTTCTTCCAAGCCTTCTTCAATTCAATAAACATGAACTTGAATGCAACTGCCAGCAAGGCACAGTACTCTGTTCTTAAATTGTGATGACAGATTACTTTTAGAACATTAAAACAAATGGAGTCTCTACATTTTAAATCAGCTCTCCCGAGGGCAAGGGGCTCATTTTTACCTGACCTATGCTAAGGCAGAAGGTTTCATCCATGAAGGAGAATGATCAATTTTTATGTTCAATTTCTCTCCTTTTGCTTGCCCAATGTTTCCTCCACAACTCACCTCATCATCTACTTGGTGATGATTTATCTAAGTATCCATCACAGAATACTTAAAATTAGAACTTCTAAGATGGGTTCTTAACCTTTTGTATCATGGAATCATTTGGCAATTCAGTAAATCATCTGAATCCCTCCTCATTATAATGTTTTGAAATGCATAAAATACATGGGATTGCAAAGGATTCCAAATATATTGAAATCCAATTATCAAAGCACCAAAATAGTAATATAAATATGTTAAATATTTAAAATATTAACAAGAAAAATTCATGGATTCCTTGTTAAGAATCTCTGATCAAGTCTGACTCCCTCATTTTATAGATGATGAAAATGAGGCCCAGAGACAAAAAGTAATTTGCACAAGAACCCATAGGTAGAAAGTACTGGAAGCTGGGCACAAACTTCAGTATTGTACCTCTAAATTTAGCACCCAATTCACTATATTACCCACTGTTCTAGATCACAGAATATCTGAGCTACAAGTGACCTTATATATCTAGTTCATTCACTTCATTTTTACAGATGAGGCCACTTAAGCCCAGAGAGGTTAAGAGGCCTAAGGTGACACAGTAAAATGGGAGCAGAGTCAACATTACATGTTCTCACTCTCAGCTTAAAGTCCTTTCTATTACACCATGTTTCAGTGCACAGTGTTACTACAATGTGAGACTGAAAATGCTTTTCTAGTGGAAAGAGTAGCCAGGCTAAAGATTCCATTCATTCAAGAAAGAGTCATAAGAGCCCTGCCATGTATAAGGAATATATGTTAGATGTTAGGGATACAAAGATAAAGATGACACATTCCCTGTTCTAAAGTTGTTGTTTGTCCTTCATTCTCAAAGAGGACCAATGATACCACAAGGGTGATGTGTTGACTTGTGTGTGAATTGGACTGAAGGGAGGTAGAACTGTGCAAAGGTGTGCTTACTAAAGGAAGAATGGGGAGTAAAAACATTAATAAGTAAATAAATTAAAATTAGACACAAAGTAATTTCTAGATGAAGTATTAATAACTGGAGGGAAGGGAATTGGAAGAAGTGTTAGGTATGAGGTGGCACCTGAAAACACACTTAGAAGCAAAGTAGGTAGTATAAGAGGTAGACGTAAGAACTGAGGGCATTCCCAACATAAGGGACCACTTTCACAAAGCACAGGGAAAGCTAGCTGTCCAGTTTGACTGGAATGACAAGTATAGGAAGAGAAATACTATGAAATAAGACTGGGAAGATAGGTACATCTGCACAACAATGCCAAAGCAACAACCAACTAAAATTCCATTTAATCATCAGGTGGATTATACTGTCACCAAAAGATCTTCAAACCAGTCACAAACAGTTTTCTCATTAACATTCTACCACTCTTTCAGAATTCTCATTTATATACTAGAATATATCACACTCAGTTCAAGAGGCCATAGAGGAAGTATGAGATTCTCTTGGTAGGTGATAATTACAAATATGACTGCACACACCTAAGTACCATTGGGTCTCACGTTTAAATGTCAACTAACTGGTTTGGTTGCTCTTCTGACTAAAAAGTCTCCTTGTTTTGACTTTGTGAAGACAAGAGTTGAGAAGACCTTGGTTTTCTAGTCTTGGCTCCACCACTGACTGAGGTTTCACCTCCTCCATAAATTAAATGGAGAATCCCTAATTCCATATAAAGGGTGTCCCATGAGTCTTGGTGCATTTTCAAGGTCTAAGGTTTAAAATTATACCAAAATTAATTAATGGTACACCCTGTACTGTATCTGAAAGATGGAAGCAAGCTGTTCAAGGAAGAAAAATATCATAGAATCTACTAAAATACTTCATGGCACTCAATCAACAAACATTTATTAAGTGCTTTAGTATATCAGGCACTGTGTTAAGCACCGGGGATGTAAAGAATGGCAGAAATAGTCCTTGCCTACAAGGAGCTTACATTACATTTGAATGGGGAACATAACACAATGGTATATAAGCATACACATAATGTACACAAAATGAATACAAAATAATATTAGAAGGAAGTATAAGGTAGCTAGCTGGTAGTAGAAATCTAGCCTCAGACACTTACTAGCTATGTGACCATCATTATGTCACTTAACTCTGCTTGCCTCAGTTTCCTCATATGTAAAATGAACTGGAGAAGAAAACGGCAAACCATTCCAAGATCTTTGCCAAGAAAACCCCAAATGGGGTCATGAAGAGTCAGACAGATTGAAATGACTAAACAATGATGTAGAAGGCAATGGAAAAATCTGCAAAGAAGTTAGGAATTTTAAGAGACAGAGTTGAGGGAGATCATTCCAGTCATCAAGGACAGCTAGAACAAAAAGTATGGTGATGGGAGATAGAAAGATTTTTTACTTTCTAATTTATACATTGCCTAAAAGAGAGGGAGCTAGAGCTTATGGCCTAGAGTATACTGAATCAAGCCTCACTTTGTATACATTTTTGACAGAGTGACTTGTTGAGTAATCTAATTAGGAAGAGACTTTTCAGGACAGTTTAATCCAATGTGCGAGTAGAGGTTATTCAGTCAGTAAGTGACAGAGCTAGAATTACAACCAAGTTACTGTCCTTTATTCTTTGTATCTGCCATATTGCTTTCACAGTTGCCTCACTGTGGTTAAAAAAAAAAAAATAAGCCATGCCATCCCATCCCATCCCATCCCCCCTGGCAATTTTGAAGAGGACCTACATTCAAATCCCACCTCTATTACTTATTATCTCTGTGTCTTTGGACAAGTCACTTCACCACCTATGTAGATATCAATTTCTTCATTTCAATGATGAATGAAGTAGATTAGACAATATCAAAAGTCCCTCATAACCTAAGTCTATGATCCTATAATCCTAATTATACTTCAGTGACTTAGGTGAACTCTATCCACAGTATGAAGCTAAATGAAAGCAGGACATCAAACACCCTGAAAAGCATTTTGAGGCTAATTTGAATGCAGTGCAGAAAGAACCGAACAAATACAAGCAAAGACTCCAAATGCTGCTTGAATCTCAACACAATTTATTTATGGTCAATGGTTTCTGCATTAGCTACTAAACTCAGACTGCAGCAGAAAGAGGGAAAAAAATGAATGAACACTGCTTTCTTGAGCTGGGATAATGATACCAATCAGGTCTGAAATGAATGGGAAAAACTGTAACTAAGACAAGTTTTGTTAAAACTGTAGGGAACATCTCTTTTCTCTACCCTCCCCCTCTCCCAGATCTCAAGGAAAAGGTGGGGAAGGAAGAAAAATGAATGATAAAAGAGTTTTCAGTGTTAGCCAAACAATGTATTTTCAATCAAAGGTCACTAGCTGTCATATCTCTTTGAATGCTTTCATGCTGTTGTGATAGGCACCCACTTACTCTGGAAGGGAAACTGTGCTTTGGAAGAAGCGTTTATCAAGATCAAATGTGTATTCTCACATCCAAAAAGAGAAATTATCTTAAAAATGACAATTGTACAAGCTATGTTCGTATTTACCAACACTGGAAAGTCTAGCTTTTCAGATGGGTTTTTACTACTAAAATTGGTAGAAATGCAATCTGTCAGGCATTTATTCTAAACAGATGTCTCTGAGACTTCAATGACAACAAAAACAACGATAAAAAACATTCTATTTTTAAAACAAAGAATTTAGATTTTTTTGTTCTCCCCCCCCCAAAAAAAATCTAAAACCTGTTTGTTCCCACTATTTTTTTTTTTTTACTCTTTCAAGTTCAACACTAAGTAAGGTTCCTTCTTGTTTTGGTGGTGAGAAGAGAAAAAAATGTGTGTATGAATAATTAGTAAGACTCAAAACTCGTTTGCAGATGCTCCGCAATGAGCGCGCTGACAAAGTTACAATGACAGCTTGCTAACGTGTTCATAGGACAACAGCTTCCCTTATAAAGTAGCTTTCAAGAACATCAGATGGGTTCCCACTGGTTTAAAGAGCGGGAGTTCTGAAGCAGCTTGTGGTCTACAGCTACAGAAGTCTATTAATCCAGTCTAAATGGGGGAGGAGGGAGAAAGCAAAGCAATGCAGCTCAAAGGCAGTCTCCAGTGTTGTGTTGCATGAAGTACATATTAGATGGAGAACAAAAGCTTGTCAGCTGTATAGACCTCTCACAATTATTTCACTTTTATTTTCCCTTTCAGTTGGGGAAGGGAGAAGGACAGGAAATATAAAAATTACAAGCAAAGGGACTTAATTTTCATTCAAGAGGTGGGACCGTGGGTGGTGGATAGAGAGCTAGGCTTAGAATAAGGATGACCTAGGTTGTATGACACTTATGTTTTCTCAGTTTCATTTTTTTTTCTTGTTCAGTCATTTCAGTTGTGTCTAACTCTTTGTGATCCTATTTGGGATTTTCTTGGCAAAGATAATAGAGTAGTTTATTATTTCCTTCTCCAGCGTATGTTACAGATGAGGAAAGTGGGGCAAACAAGGTTAAGTGACTTAACCAGAGTCACAGAGCTAGTTAGTGTCTGAGGCAGGATTTGAACTCAGGAAGAGATCTTTCTGACTCCAGGATTGAAGACAAATGACACTCTATGCACTGAGCTACCTACCTGCCCTAAGTTTTAGTTTGTTCGTCTGTAAAGTGGGAAAAATAATACCTAGAAGGACTGTAAAGTGGCTCATACATCTTAAAGTACTCAATAAATGCCTCCCATTGTGGGAACGAAGAATGAGGTCCATAACCTTTTGTAAATCCTTACCTGGCCTTGGAATCTCAAGAGTGCTTACAGATAACCTTCGTCTGTAAGCAGCTACGGATTCTTCTATGGGTGTACAGAATAGCACCTCCCTAGAACTCAAGTCTTCTCATATATAAAATGGGAGAGGTTGGACTGGATCAAGAATTTTCAACCTGAGGTCTATGAACATTTCAAAAAAAATAATTCAATAGATGTCTTTTGATATAATTTTTGTTTCCTTTGTAATCCTATGTACATTTCCAAACACTGTGAGAGAAGATCCATGGACTTCATCAGGTTAACTGATCTCTAGGTTCTCCTCCCTATCTCTACCCTCCGCCCCAGCCTCCCTAGTTCTAAATCCTATAATTTGGACTAAATGATCTACAATTTCTTTTAACCAGCTATCACATTCCATAACTGAGAATTAGCCAATCATTATAACTGAATATCCAGGTCACAGCTACATTGCCCTTCCTCAAAGCACCCAACTTAGGAATACTGCACCATTAAGGAATAGGTCAGAGGATGTCATTCCCTGAATTTCTTAGGCCTGGTCTAAAACAAAAGTCAGTTGGCATGATATTATCATGTTATTTTTGTTCACTATGGATTTGAAACATATCCATTTAAAACTTGGCTAAAGTTTTTTCCGTGTACAAAGTCATCATAAAAACACATGTTCTACACCAAAGCACTGCCTTTTCTTCTATGTTGCCTCAGTTTCTAACAGTAAAGGGGGGGGGGCAGCAAATCTGATTAAAATTTTAAAAAATAATACAATTCTCAAGTCCTCTGAAGAACAGCAGAAATTTATTATGTCAATGCCACAAGAACTGTGAACTGTCTCCAAAACCCTGGCACCCAAAGAGCAGAAATTGGATTTTTCTCACTTAGACAAGCTGTGTAGCACACTGGTCTCTTTGAGTAGTCAGTCATCTGGTGACTATACACCATTAATTCATTCTATTTCCACTTCAAGGATCTGTAATTTCATTCCTGTGGTTACTCCCTACATTGGCATAACCTTCTCACAACTTAGTAGAGTTGTAACCAAAAAATTCATTACCAATCAGACAACTTCAGGACGAGTATCTCAGAACCTGCATAGGACACAGGAGGAACCAAGAGAACTCAAGAGGGATGATAGATGGAAAGCACTTTGAAAATCCTAAAGCACTATATGGATGCTAAACATTATTAGTTGTAGCAACAATAATGATCACTAATAATAGATGATGGTAATAGTAACAATAACAATAAATACTTATTGATTGATTGAGCTTACTTGGATCTCAAATAAATGCGTTTATTACTTAAAGCTTCTCCATCCTCCAGTGGTTCCAAGGAGATAATGTATTTAAAAGCACTTTGCCAACTTTAAAGTAGTATATAAATGTCTCTTTCTATTATGATCACCATTACTGTTATTTCCAGCTAAGGAGAGCCTGCCACAGCTTGCCTATGACTGGCACAGCCACGAAGAAATTGAGTCACTCCTAGGCCACGAGGAAGCTTCAGAGATCTTCAGAAGACCTTGAATAACAATACAGAGAAAGTCCAGTTCCTTTACTGTTAAGACCGTTGGCTTAAGAATTCTATACAGGGCCAACCACATTCTTAGAAAAGAAAAATAATCTAATTGTACTTAAAACAAATCATGTACATTTAGATGAGTACAATAACAGCTAAGGCAGTGTGAAATAGTGGATATAGGCATACGCCTTTCAAATCCTACCTCAGGCATTTTTTAGCTGGTTGACCCTGGGGAAGTCATTTAATCTCTATATGTCTCAGTTTCCTCATCTGTAAAACAACGTATATAACATCTACCTCCCAGGGCTGTAATGAGGACTCAAAGAAATAACATAAAGTATTTTGCAAACCCTAAAGGGATATATAAATGCTGCTAAATATACAAGACCAGAAGTAGGGAGGGCTGGGTTCAAATACTGCTTCTGTGACTTAAAAGTTATGTGACCAGAGACTAGTCATTTTTTCTAGCCTTTAGTACTATCATATGTAAAACTGGCATATTACCTATAGCTCCCAAAGCCCAAGGTTGTCGTAAGGATCAAATGACTGGCCGTGTGACCTTCGGCAAGTCACAACCCCAATTGCCCTCCCCCCCAAAAAAAAAAAAAAAAGGATAAATGAGATAATTTAAAAATCATAAAAAGTCCATATTGTCAGTTATAAAAAAGTAAGCTTACACTTATGTATAGTTATGATTATAAAGTTTTTATATACTTTTTTTATTTGTCCCTTACAATAATCCCATGAACTAAGCACTTAAAAGTATTATCCCCATCCAAGATTCCACTGGTATGAAAAATACCCATACCAATGCAGACAACAACTTCTCCATGCTTTAAGATACTGTCTTCATAGATTGCTAGGTCAAAATTATATCCCTGGGATCAAACCTCTAGTTAATATCAAAACAAGTAAAGTGGTCCATAGGTTCAGTAGTCTTCAGGAAAATTGTTGCCAGGACTGTACTAGAAACCCTTCCAAAGGAACTGGTCTTGCTAGAGCTTGCACACCACTGGCAGTCAGTGGTCTATGATCTATATACCCAAAGGAAACAGCGGATGTATATCAACCTGAAACTAACCTGAACCTAGATGGGAACCACAGGACAGGGTCTACATGGAGTCCAAGAAAAAAGTGGCAAAGGCTATATTTACCATGATCATGCCGATTCAACTAACATTTATCAGGTACCAAAAATAAGCTCAATGTAGAGATGGACAATTACATAATCCTTGCCCACAAAGAATGTATAATCTATCATCATTAACAAGATTTACTAGACACTTACTATGTGTCAGGTACTGTGCTAAATTATGAGGAAACAATGAAAAGCAAAAACATGTCTTCTGCCTCAAGGAACTATTCTAATGGGGGAGACAATATGAAAACAACTATGTGTAAATAGTAGGTAATCTCAGAGGAAGGATTCTAGCAGTAGGGCAAGATGGGGAAATTTTGTGAAAGGCCTCCTGCAGAACATAGGAATTCAATGGTGTAAGGTCACTCTCTCTTTCTGTGTATGTGTATATGCACGTACATACACACATATGTATATATGTATGTATATGTATATGTCTAAGTATTGTATACATAAGTGAGAATTATACAAGGTAGGATATTATAAGGATAAAGGAGTGTAATGGGAATAGGAATTTGAAGATATTCCCTGCCCCTTAATAGTCCTAGGGGGAGTTTGAAGAACTCCCCTGCTTTAGAAAGTAAACTCTGCCCTCTAACAGGCTGAATGTAGTCACATGGAGCCTGTGGTGGAAGAGTTTGCTGAAGGGAAGTTGGAATCAGAACCAGAGAAAAGGTGGAAGTGAGAGGTGCTCAGTAAAGGAGAGAGGTTTGTGAGTAAATATTGATCTTGTATTGGTTTGTGGAAAGGCTGAAGGATGCTGTGGCTCTCAGTGTTATTATGGCTTCTTAATATCTCTGGTACTATGATGAAATGGTCTTACTGGTTTGGGGATTGAGTTTTCTGGTGTCTAAATAAATGTTTCAGTTCTGTCCTCTCTATGGAGAGTTTGGTATATTCTGTGATCATATGTCATGATATATTTATAGTACGGTCTTTATCATGATCGTGGGCACTGTAAATATTGCACTGGCGCTACAAGGAGGGATTCAAAATGCTCTAGAAAAATATGAGAAGAGTCTGGCAAATTGGTGCCACTGGCAGAATTCATCTGACATCTTTGGTATACATGCCTTTGACCCCCATCCCACTAGAGTCTGAAGAGGTCCAGGTCTGGAAGATGAGTATAGTGAGGGTCTTTTATACACTGCAGCTCTTCTCATTTTTTCACATTCCCTTTGTTTGCCTACAACTGTACATCTCTAGCTCATTTGTCATATCCAAAGCTTCAGAAGAAGGCTTCCTTTGGGATCTGACGTAAGGGGGAAAGCTGTTAGCATGGTGTTCTGTGGTCACAGATGCCACCTCTAGCCCAACCTAAGCAAACACTTCCTTTAACCCTCATCAAAGAAGGAGCCCACTAGTTTAGTAGGGAAAGAAGTCAACCAGGCTCCCTAGGGGAGGTATGGTCTATGTAAGAGATGCACTATAGCCTTATCAAAATGCAGCCTATGCTCTCTGATCTTGAGCTAGAAGAGAGGTAGACTGGCAAAGCAGGATCAGACTGGTTGCTGGGCACTGTTGTATATCATTATTTTATCAGCCAAGAAGCAGTGACTATTGTATTGTTATGATAATTTGCTCAAAAGCTCATATAGAACTATATCTACTGATAATAAAAGGTAAATGGTCATCCATAACCCCCGATAGCTATGATGACCCACTGAAACATCACTGAACACAATTCAATGATAAGGAAAAGCAAGAAGTTAGGCATCTTCTACTTCATCTCTCTCACCAATGCCTCCCATCAACCACAAAAGTGGGAATTCCAATTCTGGAAGCTGTTTATGCTTCCTGATATAAAACTTATCCCCTCAATTTGTAGTGGATGGTGAAATTCCAAATATCCTCAGCCAACAGATTACTTTGTGCCTTTTAGAGGTTCTTCTTCCTTGGCATCATTATCATCTCCTCTTCCTCCTCCTCCTTCTTCTTTCTCTTCTTCTCTTTCCCTTTCTTCTCCTTCTCCAATTTTTCCTTTTTAAAAAAAAAATCATTTGGTGTTCCTATCCTGAGCCAGGGGTTACTCATAAGCCAAATCTCACTCAGATCCTAGCTAGGTCAGTTCATGCCTCCTTAGACAACCTGGTGGAACATTGCATATGTCAGATTTTTTTTTAATGTATTGGTTGCTTTTACAAAAAATAATAATAATCTCAGTTTCCTTTTTTATTTCTTAAAAAAAACCCCACAATTACAAGAAATAGATCTCTGGAAAGGTGACCAGGGATATAGGACAAAATCTAGACATTGCAGAAAAACGAAAATGTTGGTAATTTCTTTATAAGATAAGCTTTTCTTTCAAGGAGAAGTTTGTATTATTAAAGGAATTTTTCTGTTTCACAAAAAAGGCAATCCAGTGTTCTGTTCTCTTCGTTCTGTTTCATTCTGGGTACTACTGCATTCCTGAAAATCCAGGGAAAGAATCTCAGAATCATATTGACCTTCTAGGGATCAATCCCTTCACTCTAAAGACTAATTTCCATTCTACAGAAAGTCTCTATCTTTCCCCCATATTAACCAATATTAGAGGGGAAAAAAACCCAAACAAACTCAGCAGAGATTTCCAATCTCCAACAAGATATCAAGTTCCAGACTTCATATGTATATAGGACAAATCTTGACATGTTAGCACCATCAAGGCTAACAGGGAATTAGAGTCACCACCAAAAAGATCCTTTCAAGTCTTAAAAGTGTCCTTACCAGTGAACATCTGACACACTAATACAGATTCCTAGGTGAATTATTCCCTTGCTTGAGCATTATTTATACCAGTTCAAAAGGTGTGTATGAGATATTAGTTGCTTTCCTATATTCTTGCATTGTTCAGAATGACAGAAACTGTGAATGACCTGGGGTTGATTTATTATTATTAATTAAAGCATACACAGAAAAATCTGTGTATTTTTCATTAGGAGCTCTTCAGATAGTTAGGGCCCAGCTTAGGAAACTAGAGCTAGAGTTTCAAAAGGACATATAACCCTAAACAAGTAAGAAGGGGTGGCTAAGTGGCACAATGAATAGAGCACCGGCCCTGGAGTCAGGAGGACCCGAGTTCAAATCTAACCTCAGACACAACACAAAAACTAGCCCTGTGAACTTGGGCAAGTCACTTAACCCCAATTGCCCTACCTTCCTCATATCAAAAAGCAAAAATCAAAAACAAAACAAAAAACCAAGTCAGAAAAGATAGTTGTTTATGGAGTTTCTTTAGGAACTACTTCCTTTCCTAGACTGTAGTTGTCAGAAATCAGAGGAATGTAAGCTGTCTGAGGGCAGAGACCATTTCCTAGGCACAGACAGTAGATTATCCATCTGCCTCATAATTATTATTCTTGTTAATAACAATAATAATGGTTACTACTCATAAAGTGCTTACTCTATGCCAAGCACTGTACTAAGCAATTTTAAAATATCTCATTTTATTCTCACAAAAACCTGGAAGGTAGATGGTATTATTAGTTCCATTTTACAGTTGAGGAAACTGAGACAAAGATAAAGTGTCTTGCCCAACATCACACAACTAATAAGTATCTGAGGCCAGATTTGGACTCAGATATTCCTAATTGACTCCAGGTTAACTGCTCTATCCACTATATCACCAAGTTACCTCATAATAATAAAGTTAATAAGGGAGAAAATGGTTTTTACCAAAATTTAACATGATATGAGCATTTAGGGATCCTCTTCCTGGTACTGACTAAAACTGTAAACTCTTTGAAGGCAGGGATCACAGGTGAGTGAAAAAGAAAAGAAATTACATGAAATAAGAATGATGACCAAGAGATTATTAGTACTAATGTGCTGATGTGCAGTTTCATATACCATCTTCTTTCTGTCCTTGTATGTCTATGGAAATGTTCATATTTTGTGATGTCTATTGAAATCAAATAAAATGAAATCATAAAAGTTCATTAAACATTCATTTCATATCAAGTTCATTAAAAAATTAAGATAAGGAGATAAAGGGACAAACAGGCACAGCTTTGGTGTAGTAGGCAGGGATGACCTTGTAGAAAAGAACACTTGTATTCGAGAATGGCCTCTAACACATACTGGTTATATGAACTTAGGCAATCCCATAAACTCTCAGTGCTCTAGCAACTCAAAAACTCTAAGCTGCAGGGAAGGTATCCACATGTATTAGAGTAAGGGAAGTTATCTCATCTGGGAGTTCCCTACATCAAGGTAATCAGCCTAGTCCATGTAAAATACACCCATTTGATAATCTCAAAGCAGTATACAATAATACATGTCCAAATCTGGGACCCAGCTGGTTAATACTCCTAGTAAAGATTTGCTTGGCTAAGTCTGGGGTAAAAGATGACCAATAATAACTTTTCTAATTCAGGATTAAAGTGAGCCTGTGCATTGTCTATAGAAAAGAGAGTTTGCAAAATAAATGGATATGGCATTTACAAATACATACAATTACAAGGAAAGTGTTAACTTACATAGAGAACCATTTTCAACTACTAAAATATATTTGTTCTAAAATTACTATATAAGCAGAAGTTAAACCTCTTAAACTGATATATTCTAGTGCTTATCTTGAGCTTGGTAGATAGTTGTACTGAATCTCTGTAACCAATAAAGTCATCATTCAGTGGCTGTGGGTCAGTTTCTTCATATGTAAGAACAATGATTATAATACTCACACTACTTATGCCAAAGGTTATTCATAGAATCATTTAAAAAATAGATTAAAACTGGAAGGGACCTCAAAAGCCATCTTTTTGTGGTTGTTCTTCAGTCATTTCAGTCACATCAGACTCTTTGTGACCCCATATAGAGTTTTCTTGGCAAAGACACTGAAGTAATTTGTCATTTTTCTCTAGCTCATTTTACAGATGAAGAAACAGAGGCAAACAGGGTTAAGTGACTTGTCCAGGGCCACACAGCTAGTAAATGTCTGAGGCCAGATTTGAACTCAAGAAGATGAGTCTTCTAGTCTTTCTAGTTTTCAAGCCACCTAGCTGCCCCTGTCATCTAGTTCTACCGAATTTTTCAGGTGAGGAAATAGGTCCATAGAGAAGGGACTTGCTTAAGGTAACACAGGCAGTTATTGTAAGGATACCCTTCATAAACTGATCTACAAGTGATTCTATAGCAGATATATCTCCTTTAAAATCCTCTTCAGATGCCTTACCAAGACTTCTCAAAGGCTACGCATGAAATCCAAGCCCTCATGGGTCCTACCAAGCAGCACCTAGAATCAGTATAGCCAAGTTCTGATACACTCATTACTAGGACTTGGGGAGCCACTGGGTGATGAATGTTTCAATTACAGCAATTCATCAAGACCTTCTACTAGGACAAGGTTGCAGTCCACACGGGTACTAGAATAACTCCACAGAGAAAATCAGAAATCAAAGATCTCTGGAGCATGTATATGTACATGTAACATAGGCTTGTTTTTCCTCTCTCCTACAGGAGCAGGCTCTTCTATCTATCTGTCACACCCATGGCAGGGACTCAACTAGTATTTCTGGATGATGGTGATGATAAGATGACATCAGAAAACATTCTGGGAAAACACAGCACAGTAGCTATGTTTACTTGCTGGAGCTTACAAAAACACCCAGTTACAGACTGATGTTTCTTCCAGGAAACAATCTAGAAAGGAGCTAGCCACTGAGGTCGCTTCCAACTCGGAAATTTGATTTGATTTCTGTGTGATTCAGTCTGAGGTCTGTCAGGGGCTCCAGAAACCTGAGTCTCTTCCCCATACCTTTTCACTAAACCAAGTTCTTAAGTTTGAACAAATTTATATAGCAAAGTCATAACTTCTTTTATGGAAATCTTTTCTTCAATTTTTATTTCACAAAAGTGCTTACCTTTGGACCTCAGTTTCCACATCTGTAAAATTATGGGAAGCAAAACTTGCAAATAAAGTAGCTGCTCAGTGATTTGGAAATGACTCAACAAATTAGAGCTGGAATCTAATGAAATTATTATTCTGCTGTATAAATGATTTAGACATAAAGAATAAGATCATGGGGCAGCTAGGTGATGCAGTGAATAGAACACCGGCCCTGGAGTCAGGAGGACCCGAGTTCAAATCTGGCCTCAGACACTTAACACAAAAAATTAGCTGCGTGACCTTGGGCAAGTCACTTAACCCCAATTGCCCTACCTTTCCCCCTCAAAAAAAAAAAAAAGAATAAGATCATAAGTAAACCAGGGGAGCATGGTAAAATGTACCCATCAGATCTATGAATATATATATATATACATATATATATACATATATATATATACATATATATATATTCTCAAATATATAGGGAACTCCCAGATGAGAAAGCTTCCATTACTAATACATGTGGAAACCTTCCCTGCAACTTGGAGTTTTTGAGTTGCCTAGAGCACTGAGAGTTTATGAGATTGCTTAGGTTCATACAACCAGCATGTGTTAGAGGCTATTCTTGAATTCAAGTGTTCTTTTCTACAAGGTCATCCCCGTCCACTACACAAAATCTATACACGCCCCCCCCCCCACACACACACAAACAATAACCAAGTAAGAGATAGAAGAGATCATGGGAAGCAAAATAGATACTTTTGATCATATTAAATTAAAAATGCTTTTGCACAAACAAAACCTATACAGTCAAAATTAGAAGGAAAAGAAGACACTAGTGGAAATTTTGCAACAAGTTGCAAAGACCTTGAAAAATGCCTTATTTCTCAAATATATAGGGAACAAATTTATAAAAATGAGGCCCATTCTCCAGTTGATAAATAGTCAAAGGATATGAATAAGTAGTTTTTAGAAAAAGAAATGAAAACTATCAATAGTCAAATAAAAATGTTCTACATTATCACTTATTAAAGAAATGCAAATTTTAAAGCCTCTGAGATACCACCTCACATCTATCAGATTGGCTAACAGAACAGAAAAGGAAAATGACAAATGTTGGAAGAACGTAGAAAAGTAGAGACACTGGTGCACTACAGGTGGAATTGTGAACTGATCCAACCATTCTGGAGAGCAATTTGGAAGTGTGCTCAAAGGGCTACCAAACAGTGCAAATTCTTTGACCCAGTAATACCACTACTTAGGGTCTATATCCGCCCCCCCCCCCATTTTGTGGTAGCAAAGAGTTGGAAATTGAGGGTTTTTCAGAACAAGTTGTTGTATATGATTCCATTAGGAATACTATTGTGCTGCTATAAGAAATGACTAGTAGGATCGTTTCAGAGAAACCTAGAAAGACTTATATGAACTCACGCAAAGTGAAGTGAGCAATTCTGAAAGGATGATCAACTCTGAAAGAGTGATCAAGACAATGATCCAAGACAATTTCAAAGGACACAGTGAAAAACACTATCCACCTTCATAGAGAGAACTGATGAACTCTGAATGCAGATTGAGGCATAATTCTAAAAACTGTCTTCATTTTTGTAAGAAATGATACAGTGTAAAATAAAAACAGAACTAAGAAAATAACACATACAGTGTAAATGGGAAGATCAAATGCAATTGAACACTGTCTAATTCTAATGACCAAGCTTTGTAGAGATGAGAAAATTAATCTTTCTCCTTTTACTAGGTGGCACAATGGATGGAGGATTGGGCCTGGAGTCAGATAGACTTGATTTTAAGCACGGCCTCAGACATTTTCTAGCTGTGTCATCTTAGACAAGGCACATATTCTCAGTTTCAGTTTCTTCAACTATAAAATGAAGGGTTTGGACTGGGTGTTCTCCTGGGTCCCTTCAAGCCCTAAATCTGATCCCTTGATCCTAAGGGAAGAGGAAGGGGGAAATCTAGTGGTGTAAAATACTGCATGTGCTATCAGACTTGGCTGATTCATTGGTTGGTTTTGCTGAACTTTTTTTCCTCCTTTTGTTTTTTTTAATCTCACTGGATGATATTGGCTCACTGGGCATGGGAAAGGAGAAAGGGTATGTCTGGAAAAGCATCTGATGTAAAACAACAACAAAAAAAAATCTTAAGGAAAAAAAGGAAGGGTAGGACCAGATGACCACAAAGTTCTCTTCAAGCTCTAAATCTATGATTCTATGTTAAAATACATTGGAAGGTTACCAAAAAAAAAAATCTTTATAAAATATGTCTTTAAAAAGGGAAGTTCTAAAAACACTTCAATAGCTATAGAAATATCAAAGGGATGGGTCCCCTTCCAATCCAAAGTAGATCTAACAACCAACCACGGGATTGGAGTAAGGGAGAAAAACCAAAGCAGAAGAATGAAAAAGCCCTAGTCAGGAAGAGAGAGCCCCAGCAGCAATCCTGCATTTCCTTTCTTTTGATCTGGAGGCAAAGCCTCTTTTACAGCCAGTGAATGGCTCCTCTAGTGACAAAGGAATAATAATGGAGCTGTTGAAAGTGAAGGGAATAGTATTTTTAAACCCCAGTACTTTATTATCCTCTAAAGAATCTAATTCAACTCCTACTGTTTTAGAAATGGGTGTCCCATAACAGGTCTAAGGGGAAAGGGGGAGGGAGAAAGAGAAAGGTAGTCTCAGAAAAGACAAATCAAACCTGGGTGTGATTGCTGAGAGGACCTTTGTTGAAATGCCTTTGAAATGCTTTGTCTTTCTCAATTATCTGTCTCTTTCTAGTAGGCTCACAAGTCAAAAGTGGGGGGTAGAGGGAGGAGGGAAGGGAAACTATTTAAGCCAGAAGGGGGAAAAGTACCCCCAGGTCTCTAGTTCAGGGCTGTGAACTAAAGATTCATCATAGAGGGATGCCCTGCCACACTCCCTCTCCTAGAGCATAATCCCTGTTATATGTACTTTCCAGGTTTCTTTGAGGCTCACCTGAACATGTACAACTCTTTGTAAACCTTAACGCAACATATAAATGCCATTTTGTTATTGTTATTATAATATCATAAGGAAGGCATTATTTGGTAGCTGGGTGGTACAGTGTTGGACTGAATCAGAAAGACCTGAGTTCGAACCTACCTTACACATTTAATAGCTGTGTGATCCTAGTCAAGTCCCCAAACCTCTCTTGTCAGTTTCCTCAGCTGTAACATGGGGATTATAGTAGCACCTACCTCACAGGGTTGCTATAAGGATCAACTGAGATGTAATATGTAAAATGCTTTGCAAACTTTAAAGGGTTATAAAAATGTTATTATTACAATTTTGCAAATTAGGATATTGAGAAGCTCACTAAGGTCACAGGGCTGGGGAGGGGCAGGGGCAGAGGCATTCTCTCCTTATTTCTCCCTTTTAGAATTTCTCATTTCCTTCAGTACCATATTGTAATAAGAAATCTTTCCTAGGATTCTATAGTTACTGGTATCATCAGTGGACAAACTACCTTGTATCTATTACGTATATGTTCTAATCTTGTGTAGAGTACATATGTACATATTTTTTACTCCTGATAAAACATAAGATCCTTAAGGAGAGTTGTTGTTTCACTACTGTTTTCTTAGCTTTATTTTTGAAACCTCAGTTTAAGTTCTGACTCTGCTACTTACTAGCTGAGTTACCATGAGCAGGTCATTCGATGTCTCAGTGCCCATCTTTTGAGATGTTTTGTTTTGTTTTTGTAATTCTGTTTTGTACCGATTATCACAGTGTCTTAATAATTACTTGTTCACTGACTGATTGAACCAAGAACAGAACTCAGGCCTTTTGGGTTCACTATTCCATGGAGCATTCCAAATATTGTAAGCCTATTCGTTTTGCCACTTAATGGCTGAGTGATATTGGGGCAATCACTTAGCTTGTCTCTCTCTGGTCTCACTCTCCTCAACTGAAAAATGAAAGGGTTGGATCACATGATCTCTTTCTTTTTTGCATTTAAGTCTCTTTATTCTGTTACTGAGACACAATTCCATAATTTAGTTCTCTGAGAACTAAACAACTAAACCAACAACCGATTTTTAAGACCTTCAAGTACAACTGAATCACTGTACTCTTTACATTCAACTGTGATCACTTACATAGTCTGTGATCCTTTAAACTAATTTAACAAGGATTACAAACTGATCCTAAGTTATGATGTTTTCCATCAGAGTACTTAGGAGGAAAAAAAAGAATCAGATTACTTGATATTTATTTAGAAGGTGGTCAGTCTTTGATAAAAATTGGAAGTGAGTGTTCACAGGAAGAGGTTTTTAATGTATAACCCTATCGCTTCAAAATTCTGCTTACATGGTAACTTTTATGATTGTGAGATTACTCATATGAAGCTTTACACATTCATATATTTTGCATATCTGATGTGATCATTTATGATCATATCCCTCTTACAATCTAAAGCCAAGTGGAATTTTCCATTCCACAGAAGTACTTATAAAGTTGTCAGGAAGTAACCTCCCATCTTTAAGGAACAGTTCTTTGCCTTCATCAACTCAGAATTTGGATAAGACTTCACAAGATGTTTCCCATTTACTTTGATCTTATCCCACGTATCCACTGAAGTCCTTTTCTTCCCAAGGACAGAGCACTGTATTGCACATTGGAGAGAATGCTGACATAGATTTGTATTTTCCGGGACTTTTCAAAGTACAAATCAGAGCTCCCTGGCCTTCTGCAGAATGGCCAAAAAAAAAAAAAGACATCTTCTGTGGGTCAGCTGGAAAATTGGTATTTAGCAGCTCAGGTGGCTCATCCATTATATGAGTACATCCTATGGCTGGTTTTCCAAGGTTCTTCAGTGACATTCATGTAAAAACCAGCACTAGTACCACACTTTTGGTTTGTCATCTTCTCCTTAAACATCTGCAGCCATATGGACTATTGTCTGATACTACGGACAATGAGGCCGTGTTCTGCTGTAGCTCAGTGACAACCAGTTTGTGTAAGAAAATTTTGTTCTGTGCAAGTTAAACCAGACAACGTGTGAGGTATGGGACATTTCCCAGTTGCTGTCTTGGGTGGTAGGTAGACTCTAAATTTAATTTTGCATTTTTTTCCACACCGCCATGTTCACCCACATTCTAAAGCCTCTCAAAGCACTTACTGCTGGAAATCTGTTTCAAGGCCATAGTTTCTTTACTATTCAGTTACTACTGTTTTTCTACTTAAGAAGGTGTATGATCTTCAACAGGGATAGAGGATCTCTTGAGGTCCTATCAAACATTGATATTCTGAGTCTAAATTTCTTTAGGTTTGGGTCACAACATCATTATATTTCAGTTTTCAAAAGTAGTCATTAGATGATGTGTTCATTTTTCTCAATTAACACAGCAGAACGAAGGGAAAAGGTCAGAAGTTTTAAGACATATGTGGCCTGGTCGTGGTCATCCTAAAGTAATGTTGATAAATTTGAATGATGTGCCTCATTCCTTATCCCTTAGTCACTTAAAAGTGAACCAGGGAAGGGAAAGGGATTAACAGGTTTCCCCTGCAAGGAAAGTTATCTGCTTTCCCATTCCTCTAGGAGTGGTGTCTTGAGGAAGAACTTAATTCCAGAGGCAGATTCAGAAAGACAGGCAGAAGTTATCTATTTCATAAAAGATTGCTTGATCTTACATGTAAAGGCATCTGAAAAAGTCTATTTGAGGTCCAAGATAAACTGGGGATGGTGATAAAGAAGCTGCCTGAAGAGAGAGAATAATCAGAACCAGGGTGTTTCCCACTATCCAACAGCACCCCCCTCCTGAGATATGTTTATCTATGGCCTGGGAGTCCAGGAAGACTGAGGCTCTGATTTCACTGAATAGCTGTTAGGAAAGTCCACTGAGAGTGAAAATTAATCAAAATGAGAAAGGAGTAGAGAACCATAAAAGCTTTGGATTGTTGCCACAGCCATACACAAGCCTGTACCATACTTCCTGCCTCTGCAATTTGACAGTCCATTGACTTAAGAGGGTCAACAGAAAGGGAACCAGAGAAAGGAGATGCAAGAGGGCTTTCTATACCCCCACAATACCTTGGGGACAAGAGACTTTGCCTTATTAAAAGAGAGTCTCTGGACTTACATGTTCCAGAAGGCTGTGGCTAGAGTCTTTAGTACATAACTTAGTACATAACAAGACTTTCCTAACAGCTATTCTCTGGGCAATCTCACAAGCAAAAGAGAGTGAGATAAAGGAGATTTGACTTTGGAAGGGGAATTGGGAGAGCACCAGAATCAGTACAGCAAAGGCACTGAGAAGTGGGAGACCAGAAACAGTAGTAGTTTTGTCCTGAGATTTTACAGAGGGTAGGAAGCATGGAGACCTAGGGTGTTAACTGAAGTTAGGAACTGTAGTAGCTGAATGGAGAATGTGAAGGAGAATGTTTATGTTGAGAGTACAGCATTCTACAATGCTAGAATCTGGTCTGGACTCTGACAGTAACGAGGACCCGTAGTCAGATACTCATCCAAAATTCAAAGGACTCTTTAAGGTCATTTTACAGATTAGGAAACTGATGCTCAGGGAGGTTCAGAAACTTTGCCAAGGTCACATGAGTAGAAAGGTAGACTCTGAACCCAGGCCCTCCAACTCTAGAGTCAGTGCTTTTTCCAATAAACAAGCTACTACCTCCAATACTGTGAATGCCCAGCGTAAGCTGTGATTTCTAACCCTGTCAAGCTAAAAATGAAGGAAAACTGATGGGAGAAGATCAGCTGTCAGTACCATGACTTAAGCTGACTGTGCCTTTTCTCCCTGTATACTAGGGAAGCAGGAGATCTCCCTTCCATAGTGTGGGCATACATTCTGAGAAAGTACTGTTTGGTTTAATTTCTTGTTATTACCTTACAACCCGATTTCATTTATTTTTTGAATTCATGTGTCATCTGGTTTGGTTTGATCTGTTAAAGAGGAACACCAAATGGGGGCTTATGGGGGTATAGAGTTCACTAAACAATGTCCCAAACAGTGCCTTAAATCTGGTTATAGCTTTCAGGAAGCTGTGTTAGTCCTGGGATACAGGATGTCATAGGTACTGATTTATTGGCAGGACACTTAATCTGAGATTTTCTAGCCAATCTGTTGTTCAGAGCCAATCCTCTATCAGACAGACATGCCATTAATGAATGTTGGAGAAATGATATTTAGAATCATTGATAGTGAATAGTATGAGTGTGATGCAGAACACTGAAGAGAAGAGAGTGAGATTAGACATCACAGAACCTAGGGTCAAGGTCCAGCTACCTACTAGGTATTGGAGCCTGAATAAGTCCCTACATTTTTCTGGTCTGAGTTTCTACATCTGTCAAATGAACAAGTTGTATTAGATGATCTCTAAGGTCTCTTTGACATCTAACCAGCTAAGATTGTTCATTATATTTTACTCTAGAAGAAGCTAGCAATAGTAGTAGAGTATATTGTATATATAAAAATGCTTCTCCTGCCCAGCACAGGGCACACATTTTGTGCTGTCTCTCCAGCAGTGTTGATAGATTTGTGCTAATTCTCCCACACTGTTTCCCAGCACCCCCTGTAACTAATAGAGTTCAATTGTAAAATGACTGGTAAGGTTAAAGGTCAGATTAAGGTCTGTGAGCAAAGAAAGAAAAAAGCAAAATTGCCTGTTAGAATTTAACTTGGAGCCTTGAGATCATAGAGCACCATTCTTTAGACAACTGAACAGTTAAACTTGGAGTGCAAACTTTTTTCCCTAAAGTTCTAAATGTATCTCACATCCATGATTAGCACACTGTCTCCCACACAATAGTCACTCAATTCATTTATCATTATTATTAGAGGTTGTGGGAGTAGTAAAAACAATAATACTAATGCTTTAAACTTATTTAGTGTCTCTTGAAGAACATTAAGTGATTAGTTACATCAAACTCATTCTTCCTGAGGGCATCCCTGTATTACAAATACTTCAGAAAAAGCCCAGGGCCAGGCATGCTAACTGGCTTTTTTTTAAACTAGCACTCCAGATGAAAAGCAGAACTGAAAAGTTCCTAGAAATAACATGTATTTCGAGGCCATCACAGTAAGAGGATGAGGTTGTAGGGGGGGATAAAAGAGGAAGAGTCATTGCAACTAAGTGTCCAGCTAACAGC
This sequence comes from Gymnobelideus leadbeateri, assembly GCA_011680675.1. Taxonomy (NCBI): domain Eukaryota; kingdom Metazoa; phylum Chordata; class Mammalia; order Diprotodontia; family Petauridae; genus Gymnobelideus; species Gymnobelideus leadbeateri. The sequence goes on along the minus strand of WOXC01011523.1, from coordinate 174,909 downwards.
TGCACCAGGATATAAGGGATAAAGGTGATGAGGCCCGTACTGGAATTGGCATCTTTCCCTCTTCTATAGTCCTACATAAAGCACAACACACAACTGGAAGGCTCTAATCAAGAAGGCAAGCACCTGAGAAGTCTCATTTGGTTCTCCTTAATATCTTTATAGACCAGCAAATTTACTCAATAACTTAACAACCTTGTCTGATAAGAGGCTATGTAACACAGAGGACTGGCCTTGGAGTCAGGGTTTGAGTTCTGATTCTGATACCTCCTAGTTGTGTGACCACAGGGTCAGTCACTTAACCTCTCAAGTTCTAGGATCTCTATAAGACTGAAAATTACAGGCTGTGGATCTGTGGAGGGAATTTGTCATACCAGAAGTTCCTTACAAAAACAAAAGTGAAACTAGGAAGGAAAGGGAAAGGGAGAGCAAGAAAGGGGGACAGAGGGAGAGAAAGAGAGAGATTAAGAGAGAGAAAGAGAAAGAGGAGACAGAGAGAAGTGAGACAGAGATTTCATTTTTACCTCTCTATGCCCAGAACTTAGCACAGCACCTGGCATCTAGTAGAAACTTAATAAATGTTTGTCAATTAACTGATTACAGACAGGGAAACTACAGCCCAGAAGTAAGGGACTTGTCCAAACTCATCAGCTAATCACTGTCAGAGAAGAGACTAGAATCCAGATCTCCTAAGTCTATCACCCCATGAAAATACCCTACAAAATGTGAATTCATCCTCCAAAGAACAGGCAAATTTTAAAGGGTCTGTTCAGCTAGACTGTATCCTACCACCTAACAACTGAATCATCTGTCAGTTTACATCACGACCATCAGGAAGCATTTAACAATCACTTTCCAAGAGCCAAGTTCAATCTTCAGAAAAATGCCTTTCCATAAAAAAAGAGTTTGAGTATATTTTTAATAAATGAGAGCTCCTGTAATCAGCAAACTCCTTGACTCCAGGGACAATTTTTCTATTTCCTTTTTATCTCTACTACCTAGCACAGTGCCCGATATATAGTGGGTTCTTAAAAAATGCTTGTTGAAGTTTCTTCATATGTAAAATGAGGGAGTTGAACTAGACAAGGGCCCTTCCAGCTCTAGATCAAGGCTCCCCTGAAGTAATTTCATCACATAGTCTCAATGTCCTCTTCTATAAAATAAAGATGATTACGTAGAATTTACACCTCATGTGGTTGTTGTTACCTCCAAAGGGGTAACCAATGTAAAGTACTGAGTAAAGTATTGTTAAAGGCCTATATAAATGTCAGTAATTATCATCACTGAATTGGAGGGAGAAAAGGGGCAGTGGGTGTGGGCAAGTGAAATGGCCCACCACCAGAGCAGCTCTAAAGCGGTACAAACAGGCCTCATGAGATCCAAGATAAACAGCTGGAAGGGGCCTTACAGGCCACCTGGTCCAACATTCTCTTTTTATAGACGAAGGACTGAGATTCCAAAGAACCCGTGTACTTTCTTCCTACAAGACCCTAGAAATTTCTAACATCTCCCTGCCTGTGCACATAAAGTGAAACTAATAAGGCCAATAGACCTTTACTAACCTGGAGTTGCAGTAGATGAGCTTGCATTGATTCTGTTAGAATTTGGGTGGACTGGAGGGTGTGCAGTTCCTTTGAAAGGCTCCTGGTGGCAACAGCTTGGGATGTCTTTTAGCTATATGCCCAACTAGAAGAAGATGAGAATCTAAGATCTTAACCTTTCTTAACAAACAGCCATGGTTTTCAAGTGTCTACACTGCTGGACTCTTACAAGTCATTGCTACCAAGAGATATTGGTGCTCTTGTAGTCAGTACCCAAGTGGCTCATCCATTACAGCATAAGATAAGCCAATGGGCATTCAGCACCTACTGGTAACACTCTCTGAGACCCAGCTGGATTCCAATTCTCTATTAGGTCAAAAGTAAGGGTAGAGTAGGAATTTTTAACTGAGATTCATATGAATTTGATTTTTAAAATGTTTTGGGAACTATTTCAATGTGGCTTATTTCCTCCATAATTCTATGCTATTTATTTGATGCATTTAAAAAACATTATTCTGGGATGGTTAGGTGGCTAGAGCACTGGCCCTGGGGTCAGGAGGACCCAAGTTCAAATCCGGCCTTAGACACTTAACACTTACTAGCCATGTGACCTCGGGCAGGTCACTTAACCCCAACTGCCCCTCCAAAAAAGCAAAAAAAAAAAAAATTTAAAATTAAAACATTATTCTGAGAAGTTCATAGGTATTCCCAGACTGTCAAAGGTGTCCATGCCACAAAAAGGAAAAAAAAAAACCTCTGCTTTAGAGTAAAAGTATTCTTGGTAGATATTTTAATGAGGAGAGAAGTTGGTGAACAGGCATAAATGGAGGTGCCACAACGGTAACTGGTAACTCTCCCACTTGCTATTTTTACTATGATGAGTAATAGTTAGCAGTCTTTTTGCGCTTTGAATTGATTTTTGACAATTTACACAACAGCCTCAATTAGGTTGAGCGCTGCTTAACTAGCTCTGCTGACAGAAAAATGGAAGCATTCAAAAAAAAAGAAAAGAGAAAAAGTAATAAAGGAGACCGTAAATCAGATAGAGGGCAGAGAAAACAATCACAGTAACTTCTCTTGCTGGGCACCTTCTCCTTTGCAAATCACTCTTATACCTGATATCTTAGTCATCTAGCTCTCTCTCTCTCTTCCTTTATGAACTGGCCAAACAATGCCTCACATTTAATAAAGGACTTTAGGTGCTCAATTCTGTATTAATTAAAATTTTGTATTTTGTCTTGATTATTAATGCTTGATTTTGTATTAATTGAAAATAATTCTTCTAACATCTTCCTGGAAATGTGGGAATGTATTCTGCATGACAATGAATATGTTACAATCATTTTATTTTTATTTCTTAATTTATAGGGGGGGTAGAGAACATAAATGCTTGTCAATTAAAGATTTAAAAAATTTTTTTTTAAAATAAAATTTGCCTCAGGTATCTCATTGATTATAGATTTAGAGCTGTATGGGACCATAAAGGACATCAAATTTGAGCTCCTCCCTCATTTTATAGGAGAGAAAACTAAGCTCTAGAGAGACAAAGTGACTTTTTCAAGATCAAAACATGTAGAAAGAAGCAAACCTGGCATATGACTATTAAGGATCCGGAGGCAGGGGTATGATGTTAAAGGTGGGGGAGGGGAGGGGAGAAGTATCCAAGACATACTTTTAAGTATAATCTGCCTTACCGATATTTTTTCTATCACCTTCTTAAATCCAGGCAATCAACAAAACAATAAATCAAAGCCTGATCTGTAAAATATTCAAGTTTCTAACGAGTAAATACTCACACCTGAAAATTTAACAACTGGCTCTTCTAAGCCAATTCAAGCTGGCCTCAGGTCACCCATCTGGAGGCAATCCTGAGTTTTCCAAGCCTCTGCCAGGAGAATGCATGTGTTGGTGGATTCCACCAACCTTGAAAGACTTGGAGGGTAAACTCTGTGATGGAATATATGTCTGTTATTTGAGGACCAGGCTAGACAAGTTCAGAAGGTCTCATCATCAAAGGCTTAGATGTCAAGTGATGATTGAGGTAGAAGATAGAAGGTCACTCTTAAGGGTGTTTGCTAAAATGTGGAAGGAACTACATTAGTTAAGGGAGTTTAAGAGTCTCCAATTTCCAAAAGCCTGACTAAAAATAATTCAGAAAAGAAACTAGAGATTCTGTGGGCACGTCGGAACCAGTTTGAATCCACAATGCCATTGTTGCTGCCGTTGTCTTCTGTGGATTTATTTTAACAAAATTGTATTATGGCATTATTATTAGTATTATTTTAAATAAAAATGAAGCTACCCTGGAAGAACTTAATGATACTAAGGCTTGACACAGAAAAGTTATTTATACATAAATTATGATACCGTTGCCCATGTTAATGAGGCTGTCATCTCCTCCATGTGATTTACTGCCATCTTGTAATAGAAAAGCTTCATTTCCTTGACACCTGGGTGGTAATGGGACCGATAATACCATGCTGCAAACGTTTCCTCCTCTCGCCTACTAGAAGTGTTTTAAAATCTTGAGTGCATTTTCAGGTCATAGTAATTCTGATAGCAGTCTCCAGGGCCCATAGGGACAGCACGCACTCATGCACACACACATAAACATACAGGAACACACACATACACGCACACACATTTCTGCAGTCATTACTCAGGAGGTGAGTGGCCAAAGCTTTTCTTAAATAGAATTGTAACTATGAAGATGGATGTCTTTTCTTCCTCGGCAACAGAGTTTGGGGACAAGCGACAAGTATAAGTAATTAAAACTGGCAGGGACTTGGGGGACAAAGTTAAAACTGACTGTGTAAATTAAAAATAAGGATTTGATTGTAAAAAAAGAATTTTGTATTTTACTTAAATGCTCTTAAAATTGTGTTTTAAAAAATAAACATTTTACAACCAAGCTGGTTGGAACATAGGCAACTTTAAAATTATGTTTATTTTCTTACTCTGATAATTACCAATACAAAAAGGCAGCAAAAGTGGGGAAGGGATTGAGAGGAAAATATTTTTTCAAATAATAATATAATATACAAGTACTTTCAGAGCAGCATTCTACTAACAACATACTTTTTTTTTTCCGCTTTTTGGAGGGCAATTGGGGTTAAGTAACTTGCCCAAGGTCACATGGCTAGGTTTTTGTTTGTATGTGCATTAAGTGTCCGAGGCTGGATCCAAACTCAGGTCCTTCTGACTCTAGGGCCAGTGCTCTACTCACTGCGACACCTAGCCACCCCTGACAACATACTTTTTAAAAACATTTTAAAATTTAAGTGTTAACATAAAAATAACTAGAGAGATACATACAACATATAAATTGTTGTTCAATCATTTCAGTCATGTCTGACTCTTTAGGACTCTTTTCTGGGGTTTTCTTAGCAGGGATACTGGAGCGGTTTTCCATTTTCTTCTCTAGCTCATTTTACAGATGAGGAAACTGAGGTAAACAGGGTTTAGTGACTTGCCCAGGGTCACACAGCTAGTGTGTACAATTAGATTTGAATTAGAGTCTTCCTGACTCTAGGTCCAGGAACTTTACTGTGTCACTGAGCTGCCCAACATATGCATGAATGCATACATACATATATACATACCCACACATATGCACATACATACATACATACAGCAGATAGATGGCACAGTAGATAAAAGTGTTGGATTTGAAGTCAGGAAGACCAATTCAAGTCCTCTCTCAGACACTTGCTAGACAGGCAACTCTGGGTAAGCCACTTAACCTCTCAATTTAGTTTACTCATCTGTGAAATGGGGATAATAACAGCAGCTAATTCAAAGCATTGTGTGAGGATAAATGAAAAAACACAGAAAGTGCTTTGCAAACTTCAGAGTTATATAAAGGTTAGTTATTATTGTATATGCACACAAGTATATATGTATATGTACAATATGTAGCTATAAACTAGTATGTGTTGAAACCCCAGTTGCCACTTTTAATAACTTCCATAAATTAAAAACATTTATAACTGGAAAAGGAGATGGACCAACCATTAATTGAGAATGAGAAACCAGTTGGAGAACCTGGTGGTACATTTGTATTCCTGAGACGCCAATAAAAGGCTAGAAAAGTCAGCTCACTGAGCAGTTCCCCTATGGAAGATGGATGGGAAGTCAGTGACCAAAGTCGTACAAGTTTGGCAGGAACGGCGGAGTTCTGATTTAAACGCTATGTGAGAAAGTTTATTCTCCCCAAGACACAGAAAAGGGGTCTATAGCGCTGCCCCCAAAGTAAAGAAAGCTGATTGACATTAATGTTTTTTGGGTCCTCTATCCAAACTCACACAGAATATAAACTTTTTTATACAACAGATAATGGAAACTGAGGCTTTCTGTCGTTGAATTTGAGGCAACTAAGTAGAGACCAAGGGTGGATAAACCAAAGGATATAGAGTCAGGAAGACCTGTGTTCAAATGCAGCTTCAGTACTGCCTGCCTCAGTTTCTTCAACTGTAAAATGGTCATCACAATAGCACCTCCCTCTCAGGATTGTTGTAAGAATTAAATTGAGGTAATAGTGGCCGAGAACTTATTTCAGTGCCTGACACAGAGTAGGTACTAAATCCTTGTTTCCTTGCTTTTTCCTATAAAGAAAAGATCTCAGTCCCAATATTAAACACCAAAGTTCAATCAAGGCTGGATCATATAAGATATAAGTGAAATTTGGCAGTTTGGAAAGCAATGTTGACTCAGTGGTAAAAAGGCTCTGTTCAAGAAAAATATACATATAAAGTATTATCCAGCAAAGTGTAAGTTGTATGCAGTTATACAACACAAAGAGAAGAACTATCTAGTTACTGGGTTTAAACTATCCCAGGAAGGTCTAAATTTCTCCTTATTCTTTCAAACTTCTGTTTTGTTTTGTTTTGTTTTTCTTTGTCCTGGCCATACCTAACTAGCTAATGTTAACATAAGCCAGGTTCATCATCTGGGGAGGGGACAAACAGAGAATTAAAAAAGGAAAGATACTAAAATTAAACAAGACTAAGGGAAAACAGGAAAGGTGAGATTTTAATTGCACAGCTGTCTGGCAATTTAAACTTATGGTTCCTACATCCAATTTAACTGTTCCCCTTGGAGCATATGCATTACAGTGGGGTATTTTATTACATAATCGTTGAACAGTGGGCAACACATTTACTTAGCAAAGATAACAATACAGGAAATAATCTTTATAATAAACCTACTAGAAAGTTTAGGTCCAACTACTACCTTCCTAAGGCTTACTGCACTTAATGTTTCCAGAACACTTTATACTTTCAAAATGCTTTCACAATCCTTCATTAATTACTCTTCCCTATAGCCTGCAGAAATAGGTCAGCATTATTATCTCTATTTTAGGGAGGAAGAAACAGATATGGAGATACTGGATAACTTGCCCAAGATAATAATGTGGTAAAATCAAGGACAAGATGCCAGTGAATTGCAAAGAACATTAAACTGAGGGCAAAGCAACCTGGGTCCAAAGCCGGCCTCATCTGATATTTACTCTCAATAATATCTTGAGCCCATCAGTCTCTGTTATTCAGTTTTCTCCTCCATAAAATGAGGGGTTTAGCCTGGATAACCACTAATATTCCTTTTATCCATGATCCTAGGCCTCCAGTTATTTCACATTGCTGGTCTCTGTTTCCTAAGTGGTAAGATGAAAGAACAGTTGGACTAGATGCCTTCCCTCTGAGATCAACTTCCATTGACAGGTCTGATTTTCTGCATGTTGGCTCCACAGGTAGACTGTCAGCTCCTTGAGGGCAGGGATGTTTCTTTTTCTTTCTTTGTATCCCCAGCATTAAGCACAGCATCTGGCACTTAAATAAATGCTTGTCAATTAACAAATTAGGTGACCTCTGAGGTTCCTTACTGCACAAAATCCATAAGCCCATGACCCAGACTACTTCAACTCTGGGTCAAAGTTTCCTGATCTATAAAATGAAAAGATTGGACTAGAATATTATCTCTGAGGTCCTTCTCTGTTTGAAGGGTTATGATTCTAAGAGACTCCCTGGCCTCACAGCCCACTCTTTCAATAAATGAACTGTGATTTCCTCCCCAGACTGAGTCTCTGGGCACACATTCCCCCTAGATTGCTAAGGTCGATGGTCCAAGAAAAGAATCAAGACTTGGAACCATGTAAAACACTGAATCCATGGTAACAGATCAGCTCTTACCTTTTCACCACCTAAAATGGCAATTTTTTTCCTTCTATATTTTAAAAACATGTTCATAGTTTATAATAGTAATATCCTGGTGGGAATGGTATTTCCTGAGAGTAATAACTATCTAGGTTAAGGGCCTGAGGTAAAGCCAAGAGCCTGTAGCTCCTCAAGCTGAATTCATTAACTCCTAGGATGCAACTTTCCCAGGAGCCCCCACTATTTTAATAATAAATAACAGCACTGGGTACGTTTCATCTGAGGATTCTGAAACATCTTACAAATATTATTCATTCTGCCTCACACGACCCCTGGAAGGTATAGTTAATAAGACATGTTGGGGATTCTGTCATCTCCCAAGAGAAGAAAAATAACCAGTTGCTACCTATCCTTTACTTGCAGTTTTTACCTCCGACAACAAAGAAGTGGTAGCAGGGGCATCCCATTTCAGAGAGCACCACACTTGGAACTGGGAAGACCTGGATTCAGATCCTGCCTCTGATACCTCCTAGTCACGTGACTTCGGTTAAATCACAACCTCCGTAAACCTCACATTATTCATCTGTTAGGTGTAGTTAATAAGAGTCATTTTGAGACTCAGAGGGGATGGGTACAAAGGAGTCTGAAAATTTAAACACACTATATAGTCTGATACTATTACGATTATAAGAGACAGAATGGCAGTCTGCAGAATGCTAGCTTAGAGTCAGGGGAATCTGGGTTAAAAATCCCACCTGTTTTTTTGTTTTGTTTTGTTTTGCTTTGCTTTGTTTTTGATGGGGAGGGAAGGCAGGGCAATTGGGGTTAAGTGACTTTCCCAAGGTCACACAGCTAGTAAGAGTCAAGTGTCTGAGGCTGGATTTGAACTCAGGTCCTTCTGATTCCAGGACCGGTGTTCTATTCACTGTGCCACCTAGCTGCCTCCTAAAATCCCTACTTCTGATGAGATCACAGGCAAGTTACTTAACCCCAAGAAACCTTAATACACTTAATACCAGCACTCAACTCTGCTTATTATCTCCAATTCATCCCTCTATATATTTCATTTGTACATCATTGTTTCCCATGTTGACTCCCCCATTAGATTTTGAACACATGGGGAACAGGGATAAGTTTTTTGTCTTTCTTTGTGTTCCAGGTGCCTAGCACAGTTCCTACAACATTTGTTGTTGCTGTCCAGTCGTGTCCAACTCTTCATGATCCTGTGGACCATACTATACATGGGGTTTTCTTGGCAAAGACGCTGGAGTGGTTTGCAATTTCCTTTTCCGGTGGATTAAGGCACACAGAGGTTAAATGATTTGCCAGGGTGGGTCACACTGCTAGTATCTGAGGGTGCATTTAAACTCAGGTCTTCCTGACTCTAGGCCTAGCACTCTATCCAATAAGCCACCTAGCCTCCTCCTTTCTGGAACATAGTAGGTGCTTTAAAAATGCTTGCTGACTTAACTGCACATGCTTTCAGTAATTCCTCAGAACTTACTAAGTATGGGGTGCACTCTTCATTGGTGGAAGGAGTTCTCACACTTAGAGTTCTCCCAAACTGTAGAAACCACAGATCCTTCCTATATGGGTATGTGTGTGATGATGATGATGATGGTGGTGGTAGTGGTAGTAAAGGTGATGATAACTCAGAGGCAACATAGCATGGTAGCTAGAGAGATGGTCCCACAGTCATTAAGATCAGAGTTCAGGTCTGGCCTCTGCCAAGTACTTGCCAACTGACCCTGGGCAAGTCACTTAACCTCTAAGTTCCCCAGTCACCTTCCTAACTTGCAGATAAAGTGCTAAATCATTTTGGTGGAAGTTCCTCTCTGGAAACACCCATTCCTGATGTAATTAAAAGTCTGGTCAAAATATTATTAGTGTAATTTAAGATGCTGTAAAATCATGCCAAGATGCAATATGGAGAATGATCCCTATAGCCACATGTTGGTTGTGTGGGAATGAATTCCACTTTCCTTAAGAGAGCCCAATGTGTTATTTATACACATTATATTTCTGTGTCTGCGTACATATAACAGTGGAGGAGAAAAAAGACAAAAAAACAAAACAAAACAGAAAAGCAAACTGAGAATGGCAGAGTATGTCCATTACAATTACCTTGGCTGCCAACATATGCTCTAGCCAGCATTGTAAAGCAACATGGTAGCCCCATGAAGAACATGGAGGACAGAAGAAATTCAATTATTCACCAAATTTTGGGGCAGTATGGCCTTGCCTCGATAAACTTTTATTTCCCCCAATTACAGAAATCCTCCTTAAATTCTCATTTTAGATCAAGTAGAAACTTGATATTGGCGACTTTCAACTGGACTCTGCAATTGAGACCCTCTGGTGTAGAGGCTATGGTGACTGGCAAAGCAAGAGACAAGGGCCTTCCTGAAACTCTCTCCCCTATTGCTCTCAGGACCACTACTCTTGCCCCTGAAGTTTTAGGAGGCACTTATTTCTGAATGACAAATGGAAAGAAAACTGTCCTATCTCTGTGATATCTATCTCCCTGCATTAATGTCAGAGACCCTGGTGACTTATTTTAGGAAGATCTGAGTTCAAATCCTGCATCAGACACTTACTGGCTGTTTGACCCTCAACAAGTCACTGATCTGTGCCCTTTAATTTCCTTGTCTGTAAAGTGGGTTAAAGATAGCACTTATTTTACAAGGCTGTTCTTAAGGATAAAGAGTGATAAAATTTTGTAAACCTTAAAAACTATATAAATACTAGCTATTATTATTACTACTAAAGATTTCATCTTTTTTTCTTTCAGTTTAACTGCTCTTGTTTTTACATTATTATTTATGGGTTACTCCCATTTCATGAGAGGTCTCTTGTAACAAGGTAAAAATAGAGTGACCTAATCTGAAAGTGCACGCAACATTTCAAATCTGTATCACACCCGCCCACACACCCATCTTTAGTTTTAATAATGAAAAGAAATGTGTTTTCTCTTCTTCCAAACCCCTCCCCACCCCACTGGAAAAAAAAAGAAAATGAAATTTTTTTGTCATAAATATGCACAGTCAAGCAAAACAAATTATCTCAATGGTTGTACACATAGAAAAATCTATGTGCCATTCCATACCCTAAATCTATCACCTCTCTGCAATACAGGGCATGTTTCATCATTGGTCCCTGGATTTATAAATGTTTGGTGCATTGATGATTAAAGTAAGTATGGTACAGTGGAAAGAATGCTTCAAGTCAAAGAACCTGGTTTAAATCCCTGTTTTGCCACTTAATACCAAAGTGGCTTTGGGCAAGGAAGGCTCTCTGTCCCTAAATATCTTCACCTGCAGAATAAGGGAGGGGCTGGGACTAGATGACTTCTGAAGGCCCTTCTAGCTCTCAATCTATGATCTGAAAATCCTATGATCTCACATAAGGAAAGTGCAATACAACACAAAGCCATAAGAGGATCCTGCCTCATATATATCATCTATATATAGAATAAAGGGTCACTTCTAGGTGGGGCTTCACTTAGAAACTTTCTTAACTATTAACCTTGTTATAGGAAAAATATGAATAAATTCATTTCAAACAGATATTGTGTATCTGTACATACAATACTTAGGGCAGGTAGGTGGCACAGTGAATAGAGCCCCAGGCCTGGAGTCTGGAATATGCCTCTTCCTTAGTTTAAATCTGGCCTCAGGCATTTACTAGCTTTGTGACCCTGGGTACACTTAACCCTGTTTGCCTCAGTTTCCTCATCTGTAAAATTAGCTAGAGAAGGAAAGTGGCAAATCACTCCAGTATCTTTAACAAGAAAACTCCAAATGGGGAGGCTAGGTGGTGCAGTGAAGAGAGCACTGCCCCTGGAATCAGGAGGACTGGAATTCAAATCTGGCCTCAGACACTTAGCAAGTCACTTAACCCTAATTGCCCTGACTTTCCTCCCTCCAAAAAAAGATAAGAAAAGAAAAAGCCTCCAAATGGGGTCAAGAAAAGCAGGACACAACTGAAAAATGACTCAACTATGTTGTTGAGTCTATGTTGACCATGACTTTCTCTTGGCTCCTTTTATATACCTAGTAATCACTAGGAAAACTGTATAATACCAAACAAATATAAGAACCCTCAAAAGAGAGAAGCAGTCTGCCATCGCAAAATGAATAGTGTGTCAAAAGACCTAGGTTCAAACCCTTAAAAATCTTAGAATCCTTACTTTCCTCCAAAACTCAGTTCAAATACCACCTTCTATAAGAAGGATTTTCTTTCCCCTCCTCCTAATCAGGCCCCTACCCCCAAGCTATTAGTGCCTTTCATTCAAAAATTAATTCACATTTCTTTTTATTTGGCTATGCTTACATATATACAGGTTGTTCCCTACAATCCTCTTATAAAAATGTAAGCTTACTGAGGACAAGAAGTTTCATGTTTATCTTTGTACTGTATGACTACAGAGCAACAGTATAGTTGTAAGGTAGATGGTTGGTTGGTTGGTTGTCATCCTTTGTTCTCAAAGAGGACCAAAATGCCATCACTATGTTAGAGCCAAGCTACACTGTATCCAGTTGTGGCTAATAAGACTAGTATGGGCTCGGAACGCTTTACCACAGGTCAGGCACAAATAGTTCATGGTTCACATGAGGTTCACTTTGGGAAAGATTCTCTAAATTTGCACATCTCACATTTTATTCTGAGCTATCTCAATACTGCTTTTGCTCATAGACCACAGCTCCTTCTTGGATGTGGGTATGCCATGCTGGGCGATCCTGTGCCAGCATTCCCCATGTCATGCAATCGATTCCAAAGTTAAGAGAGACCTTGAGAATGTCCTTGTATCACTTTTTCTGACCACCATATGAGCACTTGCCCTGTGTGAGTTTTCCTTAAAATAGTCTTTTTGGCATTTGAACAACCTTGCCAGCCCATAGGAGTTACGCTGTGATTAGAGCTGTGCTAGAGCCAGGACGAGACCTGAGTTCAAATTTAACACACTGTCTGTGTGACCTGAGCAGGGTGCTTAGCTTCTCAATGCTCTAGACAATTCTTTATGCTATAGAGGAGTTATCAGCCATCATTGACAGAGAGCTTCCTCACCTGGGAATTCCCTATACCACTGAGATTACAGACCTAGTTCTAGTTCCCAATTCCCTTCTGATTGCCCAATGTCCCGCATGTAATAGGCACATGCAGACTGATTGATTGAGCCCAATTTAGACGTTTTCTATATGGCTAATCTTTGGTAAATCTGGGTCTTAGTTTCCTCATCTATAAAATGCTGGGAGATGGACTAGATGACTTTTAAAGTATCTTACAGCTCTAAATCTATGTTTCCTGGCCATTTCCATACCCTGCTTTGTACTCTAGCCATCATCCCTCATCTCCCTTACTCCTCCACCCACACTGTGAACCCTGGACTCTGACAGATGTGATTTTGCCTCACTTTGCCTAGGACCAGGCCTCCAAGACTTCTGGGTCATCTCCATACCATGCTACCACCACCACCTAGGTCTAGGTTCCCTTTCCCTTTATTATCTTACCCCATTTGAAAGGAATCCCCTTGAGGAGATTTCACTGCCCTTCTTAAAGTTAGGGGTTGTTTTGGCTTTCTGGTATTTATATCCCAGCCCTGAGCCCAATGTCTGGCACTTAAGTATTTAAGAAATATTTCATCCATTATCTCCTATGAAGCAATTCCCAGTGTTTTCAATGAACACCTTGTTAACTACTGAAGGTTCTGGTTATATTTTACTCAATAGTTATAGCTGCCTCTCTCATTGTTTTTATTGCGGCTGCTAATCATTTAGGAAAACTGGATGATTTAAGTTTTACCTCTTCTCCTTGACCACTCTTCAGATGAGGTGTTAATGAATTGGAGAAGAACAAGGAGTACAGGAAAATGGCTAGAAAGGAATCCACGGGGCTTGGAAAATTCATCATTCATTCACTGATTCAACAACTACTACACGGTTACTATATGGATGACTTTGTGTTAGGGGATGCAAAGAATTTGCATCAACCTTATAAAGACTCTAGATGCAGACTGGACTACATGCTTTGTATTTAAGGAGCAGCCCTGCATTAAATTGTCAAGACTGCTGTAAAGTGAACCTGAATGATGCTAAATGAATAGAGATCCCTTTTGCATGCACTACTAACAGAGGCTAAAAAGAAATTACCTATTTACACCTTCATGCAGTATCTTTCAATACTTCTGTACACCAAAGTAATCAAAAGTTGCCAGTAATTACTTCGCTATATGGCTCACACTGACCTCCCACTGGCCTCATGTGTTATATCATGCACTTCAGAAGGAAATAATTATCACTACATGCCTAAACAGATAGAACAAATAGGAGATCCAGTCAGTTTCAGTCTTGTCCCTTATGAACTAGAACAGGTTCAAAATTTATCACCATGTGAGTTTTAAGTACCCAAGAAACCAGATGAAGTCTCCAAAATTCAGGAAGTAATGGCAAACTTACTGTCCAGTTTGCTCTGCAGATAGACAAGGAGCCATTGATAAAATGCTGAAATTATTTTAAAGGTGAGAACTGTTCATAGTATTACATGATTCAAGTTTCTTGCTTCTCTTGGATATGGCTAAATGCTCAACTTTACAGGATACTGGAAACTCTGAAGGTCATGCCCTAACAAAAATAATGATAAAAAGTTCTGGGTTTAGACGCTTCCTGGATTTATGACCAATGCAGTACATCCTCTGCTCAATCTCTGAGACTGTCAATAATTCAGGATGTGTACGTATGGCCTTGAACAAATTAATTATTCTCATTCCCTTGGACAACTCTCATAGACATACTATATAATTTGTAGAACAGGGGATGGGCTCCATTGGTAGAGGGAACATATACCAATGAAATTATAAGTCTGGTCCAAAAGAAAAAAAATGCAAAATTATTACCTATATAAGACATACATAAGTCATGGGCTTACATAGGTGATTATATAGGTAAACTCCTAATTTGGTACTACGATCTTTTTTAACTACCTGACTACCTGAGAATTGGCAGAAGTTCAGAGAGTTTAAGTAATTCACCCATGGTCACACATCTAATAAGCATGAAAAGCTTAAGGTGTGCCCATGTCTTCCTGACTCTAAATTCAGCATTGGATCCATCGTGCCACACCAACTCTCATGTAACATAAGATAAATTGACTAAAACACTGTGAATTGATCCATTGCTCTTCAGATGGTAGGTTCATCAATTGCACTCCTTGGATACTGTTAGTCCAGCTACCTTTCACAAAAATCCCAACTTAACACAAATCTCCTGCTTGGGGACTTAATTCATAAAGAAAATATGAAGATGATTAATTTCCTTCAGACTAAGCTGAACTGTGTGTTACAAAATAGTGTGTTACAAAATAGTCAACTGTCTTTTAATAGCCAACCAAAGTACTGATCTGTTTCCATAAACTGCATAAAATAGAGCTTCCTTCTCAATCCAACCAGCAGCCTTGTTATAGCCGACCATCAATTGTGACTGGACTATTGAATCTTAGGACTGTTTGAAAATATGTTCAGTTAAAAACCATCTCTTGAAGATAGAGAAATTAAATTAGAAAGTTTTGCATAAACAAAATCAATGCAATCAAGATTAGAAGGAAAGCAGGAAGCTGGGAAACAATTTTTCCAGCCAGTGTTTCTGATAAAGGCCTCATTTCTTGAATATATAATATATACATATACATATATATATATATATATATATATATATATATAACTGAGTCAAATTTGTAAGAATACAAGTCATTCCCCAATTGACAAATGGTCAAAGGATATGAAAAGGCAATTTTTAGATGAAGAAATGAAACCTATCTGTAGTTATATGAAAACTAGTCTATTCACTTTTGACTACAGAAATGCAAATTAAAACAACTCTGAGGTACCACCTTTCACCTATAAGATTGGCTAATATGACAGAAAAGGAAAATTATAAATGTTGGAGAAGATGTGGGAAAACTGGAATACTAATGCATTGTTGCTGGAGTTATAAATTGGTCCATTCATTCTGGAGAGCAATTTGGAACTATGCCCAAAGGGCTATAAAACTGTGTATACCCTTTGATTAGTGATGCCAATACTAGATCTGTATCCCAAAGAGATCATTAAAAAGGGGAAAATACCTACACGTACAAAAAAATATTTATAGCAGCTTTTTTGTGGTGGCAAAGAATTGGAAAGTGGGAGAATGCTCATCAAGTGGGGAATGGCTGAACAAGTTATGTATATGAATGTAATAGAATATTATTGTTCCATAAGAAATGCTGAGCAAGCGGATTTTAGAAAAACCTGGAAAGACTTACATGAACTGATTCTGAAAGAAGTGAGCAGAGCCAGGAGAACATTGTACACGGTACCAGCAACATTGTGAGATGATCAACTATAATAGCTCTAGCTCTTCGCAGCAATACAATAATTCAAGACAATTCGAAAAAAACTTGTGATGGAAAATGCTATCCACATCTAGAGAAAGAACTATGGAGTCTGAATGCAGGTCAAAGCAACTATTTTCACTTCCTTTTGGTGTTTTGTTTTTTCTTTCTTATGGTTTTTCCCTTTTGCTCTTATTCTTCTTTCACAGCATGACTAATGTGAAAATATGTTTAACATGAAAAGAAATAAATAAAAGCCCTCTCTTGAGTTCCCAATGAATAACTATTAATCCAAGTATGTGTGTGTATATACACACTATCTATATACATTATATAAATAAAAGTACTGTGAAATCTTAAACTTCAGATACGGGCCAAGTTCATACAAAGAAATTACCAACAATGTTAATCCAAGTCCTCCAAAGAACAGGCTGTTAAAGACTCTCAGCATTTTGCTCTTCAGTTTATGAATAACTACATCTCAGCAGTCCAACTAAGCAAGTGACAAAGGGTAGGAGGTATGTTACTAGTCTATTATAGTCTAGGCTAGAGAGTTCTCCACCAGTTCCTATGATTGGCCTGATCCAATCTGTACTGCATATCCTTAATTACTGATACATGGGCAATTAAAAACGTGTTTAACCACAATGATCATAGGACTTAGACAAAACCCAGGCTATCCTACCTCATTTTACACATGAAGAGACTGATAGAGACAGGTTAAGGAATTCAACCAGATAATTAGTGGCAGAGATTAGACTAGAACCCTGATTCATAGCTTAGTGCTCTTTTCCTTTGCTATATGCTTGACAAATAAAATCACACAATAAAAGACAACATCCTTTTATACACTTATACATATTCAAATGCACAAATACTTGAACGGGTATTTGAATATAAAGATACGCATACAGCCTGAAATGTTTTCTAAAAGTTTATTTAACAGTGCTCAAAATTTCTCAAATCTACCACTGTGATATTTCTCCTTCTGCTTATCTTTCTCTTCTAAGAAATGTGGAAATACCTGTACATCTCCTCCTCCTTCCTCCTTCCCTTCTTCTTCTTCCTCCTCCTTGTTCCCCCTCGGAGGGGAACAGATTTTTTTTTTTGGGGGGGGGGACTAAACTCACTTTCAGTTGCAGTTAGGAGACTGAATTTTGCAGGTTTTCAAAGTAGGATCTATCTTCATTAGATGATTAGGGGCTGAAACGTCATACAAGATACATCACCCAGTTCACTCCTTCACTTCTGCAAGATTCTCAGCATGGACCTCACGTCATTCAGTTTTTGTTTTGTTTTAGGTTTTTGATTGTTTTAAAAGGGATGAATGGTAGTTTGATGGACAAAGGATTTGTTTTGATGCTCAGGCAGATGAAAGAATAAACCTGTGGACCTCTCGAAAGACCAGTCTAATATACATCCATACATATATATATATATATTTATAAAATTACTGATGCTTTTCTTTTTGCACCAGTGTAAGAAAAGCTCTTTAACCTCCATGCCCCACCCAAGCTAATCAAACAAAATCCTCTTTAAAACAAGTAAAAACATTTAGACAAAATCAAACACAACAACCATGTCTGAAAGTATACATTCCATTGTGTATATACATTTCAGGGAGATACATTTCATTATCTGTTCTCTGGAAACAAGATAGATTAAACTGAAATTGACTGCCTCTTAATATTGTTACAAGTTTCTATTATTGTTGTCACATATATAGAGCTCTTAGTACTGCTTACTTCATTCTGCATCAGTTGCTACAAATCTTATCAAGTTTCTCTAGATTTCTCATTTGTTCTTTCCAATGGCATAATAATATGCCATGATATTTATGCCACATAATTGTTTAGTCATTTCCTAATCAATCATAGCCTAGTCTACTTCCCCTTTTTTTGCTTTCACAACAAAAGTGCTGGTATGAAAATCTTGATAAATATGTAGCCTTTTTTTTCTTATCCTTGGGGTAAAATTTCGACTGTTAAATTAATCTTGTAAAAAATAATAACTAGACAACTCAAATACTAGGCCTATGCTTTATTTCTAAATAAATATTTCTTCTTCTTCTACGTCTTCATCATCATCATCATCTTGTATGTAGTGTTTCCATCATCATCATCATCATCATCATCATCATCATCATCATCTTGTATGTAGTGTTTCCAGGGTGCCAGGTATTAAGTGGAATGGTGAATAGAGTGCTTCGTCTGTAGTCTGGAAGACTCCTCTTCCTGAGTTCAAATCTGCTCTTAGACACTTACTAGCAGTATGATATTGGGCAAGTCACTTAACCCTGTTTGCCTCAGTTTCCTCTTCTGGAAAATGAGCTGAAGGAAACAGCAAACCATTCCAGTATCTTTGAAAAAAAAAACAAACAAACCCAAAACAACCACATGGAGTCATAAAGAGTCAGATATGAAATATAGATAGTCAAAAAATTGAAAATTAAAAAATAAAAGTCAGACATGACTGAAAAATGACTGAAAAACAACAATAAAATGTGTCAGGCATAGTGCTAAGATCTTTTCAATTATTACCTCATTTGATCCTCACAAAAGTCCGGGGAGGTAGGTGCTATCATTATCCCCATTTTATAGATGGGGAGACTGAGGCAAACAAAGTTGTTAAGTGGCTTTTGGAGGGAGTATAGATGAGACTAAATGATACTAAAAAGGGAAAAGATCTTGAAATGAAGGAGCACTATGTTGGCATTAAAAAGTATGTGTTGAAGTCCCAATTCTACCCCTTTCTTAGACTTAGGATCTGGGCGGCAGCTTCCACATCTGTAAGATAATGGTCACAATTCACTCACTTACTACAATAATAGATGCTCTGCAAAAAAGCGCTATACAATTCATAAAGTACAATATAAATGGGAGCTTTAATTTTCAAACGCTTAATGGTTTGCAAAGCACTTTGTTAGAACACAAATTCTCATTTGAGTCTTACAACTGATGAACCCAGTTCTCTCAACTCAAAATCCAGTTATTTTCTCACATTACCAAAGCTGCTTTCATACTCTCATGTACAATCCTAAGCCCAGTGCCAAAGAGAACACTAAAATAGCTAGGAAGTAAACTGATTAAAACAGACTATCAGATTACCTCTGCTCATGACAATTGTTTTCTGCTGTCAGGATTAGATCACTCCCAGCAGCAGTGTCCCCGTAACTTCCAAATAAGCTTATGGCAGGGAGCAAATAATTTTTAGGAAATACTTCCTAACCAGAAGTGAAAAGCTATCCAAAACTGGAATGACTTCTCCCACCCCACCCTCATTCCCAGGAACTCTTCAAGCAAAAGCTGCATGACTACTTGTTGGCTAGGGCATAAAGAAGATTCCTGCTCTAGTATTGCTTGGACTAATTCTGCGAGTTATTATAGAAAGCAAGTAAAAATGTGGGCAATAGAGAAATAACTCAAAATTTATTAAATAAAGACCCTTAAGAAAACACACACACACACACACACACACACACACACACAAACAAACCAACCAAGGAGATAGCCCAGGGATGGATGGATGAGTAGTTAGGAACACAAGTTTCAATTTTCCCATTTAGTCCCAAATAGTTCTTTGTTATTGTTCCAATACCTTTCCCATTGCCCAAGAAGTTCCTATTACTCTGTATAGGGGAGTTTTATTTATTTAACAAGGAAGTGAAAATTAAAAGAAAATTTGGGGGAAATCCAGACACAATATTTCCTCACATCATGAGGAACCATGCATATGCAAGTCTCAATACGTGAATAGTCTAGACCACTGTCTGCTTAGTAGATGAGTCCAAGAATCACCAAAATGTGTGATCCTATTAGTAACCTCAAAAGAAAACTCACAGCTTGGCAGCCCTAAAGGAGGATTAACCAGTCTCTCTTTGGGGAGCCCTATAAATTCAGAAGCATAAACAGAAAAATCAACATGGAAAGAAAAAAAGGAAAAAAAAATCCAATGGAAGGAACCATCATTTATCATTGAATAAATGAATTGGCTTTTGGCAATTTCATATGTTACCTTTTAATATTTTCAGTTAACAAAAAAATTAAATTTGGGATATCAACATGGAGCAACTATAATAACTATATCTGAAACTGTTTGGAAACTGCTGCCCATCTGACTCATTAGCAGATGGGATCTCTTCCCCTCACCCAAGAAATCACAGATCCTATCATGTATCAAAAACCATCATCTGCTCCTTTACTTTGAAAAGAAAGGTGGCAAATTAACATAGGACTGGTTTGTTCTGCACACCCCCCCCGTTATGATCTTTCTAAATGTAGAATGGAAGAAACTGAGAGGCCCTGGCAAAATGTCCATCACTTTTACGATATGTGTTGTTGTCATTGAGTAGTTTTTCAATCATGTCTGACTTTTCATGACCCCACTGGGGGTTTTCTTGGCAATTTCCTTCTCCAGCTCATTTTACAGATGGGGAAACCGAGGTAAACAATTTCAAGTAGTTTGCCCTGGGTCATACAGTTAGTAAGTATCTGAGGTCAGATTTAAACTGGGGTCATCCTAACTCCGGGCCTAGCACTCTATCCCCTGTGCCACCTAGCTGCCTTGAACAACATTTTTTTTAACATGTTGATGTTTTCAGAGACATTATTTCAGGTTTTCAATGTGATTTATATTTGGATAGTTCTCTACATGCCTACAAATATGCACCAAGAAGTACATTCAAATGAGACTTAGCTACACAGACAAGATGAAAAAGAAGTAACAATGAGAAATGAGAGATTGGGGCATGTACAGGATTTCCAGGCCTTGTTGCTCTTACTAAATTAAAGCATCTGCTGTCTGTACTACTGCCTTGCCAGTTTATATTTGCTAACCACTGTGTATTAATCTTCTTAGGCAAATATCCTGCCTCTCCAAATAGATTCTAAGCTACAAGAGGGAAGATACTCAATCTTAAGGCTACATTACAAACCCCTATATCATATAGAATGCAGAGTTAGAGCAGACTTTGGAGATCATTTAGTCCAACCTTATTTTACAAATGGGGAAAATGAGGCTCTGGGAGATTAAGTGGTTTACCCAAGAAAGACCATTCAAATAATAAGTAATAATGTATTAGAATAACAATACAATCACCTATGTCACCATGTTGTTTGTCCTTTATCCTTCGTTTTCAGAGGACCAATGGCATCACAGGTGATGTCTTGACTTGCACATGAATTTGGATTAAAGTGAGGCACAGTTTAACAAAGTCCTCAGCCTCAGTGTCTCTGAAGTCCAGTGACAAGGCAAAAGTCAAGACACCTGGCAATGACCCACGATACAGTGGATGACTTTGGTCATTGTCTGGATGAGCTCTAAGCAACTCCACAGCACCCAGTACACCAACCTTCATGGCTGTTGGAACAATTTGTTCTCATCTATCCGTTCCTCTGATGTGAAGACTTAACTAAATAACCCCTAACTCAACAACAGGTTTGAGGCCTATCAGTTACCTCCAAACTGGTTTAGCCCATCTACTGAGACAGTTTTACCCAAAGTGTGGCTACTGCCCCTGCTAAAGCTTCTTAGAGTCACAGGTCAGAGTTGGGTGAATCAGGTGGACACCAAATGTGGATGAGCAGCCCTGAAAAGAGCTCAGTAAGCCATCACACCAGAGGTGCTAGTCCTCGTGAGCACACCATACACCCCAGCACCATGGTATAGCAGATACAGTGCTGGGCTTAGATTCAGGAAGACCTCAGTTTTTATCCAACCCTAGACACCCACTAGCTATGTAACCTTGGGCAAATCACTCAACCTCTATTTTCTCCTCCATAAAATGAAGGAGATGGAAAGTCCCTTTAATTTTAAATCCATGATGCTATGATGAGAACACTGAATATAAAGGAACAACGAGATAGAAATACTATCTGAATCCTATCAAAAAAGATAACAACAAAGACTTTTATATAACACTTTAAAGCTTGCCAAGCTTTGCTTGCATTCACTCATTAGAGCCTCATAACTTGCAAACTCTCTAATGTCTCCAATACATAAATGAGGAAACCAAGACTCAGAAAAGTTAAATAACTTATCCATAAAGTTAAAGAACTTATCCAGTTCTCCAAACTCCAAATCTGCATCATGTAGCATCCCATAACAGGCATTAAATCAAATAAGATAATGTACATAAAGCACTTAGCAAACCTTAAAACAATATTTAAACTGGTGCCACCATTATTATTAAAATCATCATAAATATCATTATTATTTGATGATGGTGGTGTGTTTTCTACTTCTTCAAGGCACATCACCACAAATCCACGAAACACACTCACAATGTCTCCTTTTAAAACAAACAAATTTAATAGGCAGCGTGAACTTTTAAAAGTGAGCTCACACCACATTTTTAAAACCTAAGAATTTATTTTTAAAATTAGACTTTTATGGTTCCCACCCCAGCTAACACTCCTCAATCTCTTAAAGCCAACTTACTATTTTTGCCTTTATAGAACATATCAGGACAAAGAAACAGCCACAGTGATCTAATAATGCCCCATTCTTTTAACATCTTGCTATAGAAAATCTCAAAATCCATTTCTGTCCCTTTCCTTATTTATATTCAAAGAAAATCTACAGGGCAAATTCAGTCCAAAGTCTTAGTCTAAACCAGGGTTGGGGAACCTGTGGCCTCAAGGGCACATGTGGCCCTCTAGGTCTTTAAGTGTGGCACTTTGACTGAATCCAAACTTCACAGAACAAATCTGAACTTTGGATTCAGTTAAAGGGCTGTACTTGAGGACCTAGAGGCCACATGTGCCCTCGAGGCCACAGGTTTCCCCATCCCTGGTCTAGACCTCCTTCCCCTCCCATTCACCATCATCTTACGTGCCACTGTAGGGGGGTGCCCCATCTTCTCCCTAACAACTGTTATTTCAATCATATGATCCTCTTGAAATTTATGTTCTGACTCCCAATTTTTCAAACATATCAACTCTAACCTCCTGCCACTGAATTTCAGGGCACAGTAATACCAGGCCACACTCCATAACATTGGTACCATGGTTCCATTTTAACCTTTTAACCTTCTGCTCCTGTTATGGAAATCTGCTTGTAATCCTCCTCCCTCTGAGTGTAAACAGAAGTTATCACCCATACCTGCTATGGTCTATAACCTCTCCCTCCAATGGGCTTCAATTTCAATAGATGAGAACATGCTTTGCAACATTTTCCAGAATAAAGCATATCTGTGCATTTACAAAAACATATCTGACTGACAGAAGGTGGAGAGGTTGGCGGGGACATGATCTTCCAAGTAGAAACAGCCCAACATATAAAGAGTTTCTGCTGCTGCTGAAATTACCTTTGCTCTGGGAACCTAAAGGCTAATCTTGTCACATTACTCCCTAAAAATTAAATTATCAAACAAAATTTGGGATGTCAACAGGCAGCAAATGTAATCAATGTGTCAAAAGCCATATTTATGTCTTAAATGTGCATTCAAAAACATTTCCCAAGGTGCTCTCTTAACCAAAATTGAAAACCTTATTTACTTATATATCAAAAGAGATTTTTGAGCATTTAGCTTTGGGTTCCAGGCTACAAGGCAGCCAGGGATTTGAACAGAGTGACACTAAAGGAAGGCAGCCATCTGGGATTCAAGGAGTTCATCAAGCAAAGACCCCCAAGTATCACGGCAATGTACCCAAACCATATAGAAATGTATGAATGTGTACACACCTGGGATATCAACATATATGCGTATGTACACATATACTACCTATTGACATCCCAAATTTTGTTTGAGAATTTAATTTTTAAGGAATAAGGTGATAAGATTAGCCATTAGGTTAATATACTATAGATGCTAAAGTATTATACATTTTATAATATATGAATAACATTTTCAAGATATCTAAATATATATGTGTGCACACATGTACGTGTGTGTGTGTGTGTGTGTGTGTGTGTGTGTGTGTGTGTGTGTGTGTAGCATAGCAGACCTGGAATCAAGAAGACCTGTATTCAAATCCATTCTCAGACCCTAGGCAAACATTTGAACTTTGCCTGCCTCAGCTTCCTCATCTGTAAAATAAAACCAATAATTGCTACCTCCCTCCCAGGGCTGTTGTGAATAAATGAAACATTGGTGAAATACTCTGTAAACCTTAAGACCCTATATAATAACAGTTGTTACTATTTTTGTTGTTATTTTTCTGCTCATCTGTGTACTTGATGAAGATGCCACAACCCCCCCCCCCCCCACTTCACCAACCAAATGGACATTAACTCTTTGAGGGCAGGGATGCTATCATTTGTATCACTTTCTCTCTCGTACCTTGCTTAATGAATTTCCTAAACTGAATCAAAAGTAATTCTCCTTGTGGGCTCTGTATCACACACTGTAATGAGGCTAGTTAAGAGTCTTCAGACTTCTCTCATCTGAGATGGTTTGAGGAATGCTATCCCTGGGAGTCATATTCTCCCATAAACCAGAACATTCAGTTTTGTATTTCAGAAATCCACAAGCACTTTCTTATTTCAGAAATAGAGAGAGCATCTGAAATCTGGCTTTCCAAGCTAGCACTTCAATAAAAAGAAAGGGACAAAACACTAGTCAAATAATTGTTTTACTTTCTTCTACACTTTATTTACACAACATAGAGACTACAATCTTATTTTTGCTGGGAGGAGAGGAAGGAAAAGGGGAGGAAAAACAGCTTAGACTATTATATTTACCTAAAGCCCCTTGGCCAGTGACCTACATCACTTTCCTGTCCTGATTTTAATAGCATCTTAATAGTAAGGCTGGAAGGAACCACAGAGAACATCTCATTTAACCCCTTCATTTTGCCAATGAAGAAAGTGACACCCAAAGAAGTAAAGGAACTTGCCCATGATGACACAGGTAGTAAATAGAAAGGATGGGATTTGAGGACAAGTTCTCTGAATCCAAATCATGTTCTTTCCTCCCTCCTCCAGAACCTCTCAAGTAATGTAGCCCTTGGCTATCGGTTCCTACAGATGCTTGTTGGCTCAGGCCTGAAATCAGTTAATATTCACTTGACCAGAAATCAAAGAGGAAAGACTGGAATAATGGAGGATGGTTATTGTTCGGCCAGGGCTGACCTCAGGAGCTTTTTGAGCCATCCAAAGACAGCCAAAGAGGAAGGGCTTATTCATGATGGGAAATCACAATCACAAAGAAGCACTGGAAAGGTGAGTCTCTGAATGACTCATCTCTGGAAATGGAGAAGCCAAGGGAAAGGGGGAGGAGGGCGGATATCTCCTATCTCTCCCCCTCACTTTAATGTATCCCACATGTCTAATTTAAAATGCTGGTTGATTTGTTGTTGTGCTTTTAATTTAATTTGGGTTTTGTTTAATTTGTTTTTTTTCTTCTTCTTCTGAGTATCTATGTGTATATAATATGATTAACAGCTTTATTCATTAAACAGCTCCTTCTTTGCAGAGATTCTACCAGATTACAGGGAGCATCTGGGGCAAAATTCACCCTGTGATATAACTCTCTGTAGCAAAGGCATCTTAATGTAACAACTTTACACTCTACTTAATATAACTGAAGGCACATGTACAATAAAAAGTATCTCTCCTTCAACTAATCAAATCATTAAAATGTCAACTTACGCGCTTGCACACACACACACACACACACACATGCACACACAAGCACACAGGCATGGCAGGGCTTGAACAGCTGGCCTGGGTTCAATTCCATTGGAATCTTGCTGAATCTCTCTGATTTATTAAGTCTGACTGATTTTGTTTCCTAGCTGAGCCCCCTCCTAGCTCCTCAGCCCTGATGTATGCACATGGTCTCAGCAAGCATATAAATTGGCAGGTGGCCAGAAGCCACAGGACAAAGCCAGCTCTTGTCAAACTGTTTCCTCATTAGCTGCTCATAAACAATAAAGGCTGTAGGGTTTTCCCTCTACATTGTGCGTGCTTCAGAGGCCCAGCTCATTTGATTAAATCTAAGAGGAAAGAAAATTGTTCCTGTGTCATCTGTATCTTAGCAGTGGATCCCTTGAAAGGAGTGGGTAGCTGTACAAGTATGTACAGACACATACATAGATACACACACGCTCATGACATGTAGTTTATTAGCCCTGCCTGATTACTTACTTCCTGTAGCTGAATAATCAGCCCCCTATTTCTAGAGGTGCACTATTGGACTTGTACTATCTACAATCAGAGATTGTGAGCTTGTTCTCAGTGCCAATGCTGATCAGGCTAAGCCTTTGTGAGTTCTCAGCTTCCAGGACTATAACAACACCCAAGGGCTCAAGGACAACCTTCCCATACTGTATAAACCAACAGGCTCTCCAATGGCCTCCTTTCAATATTCCCAATGTATATGTGGATAGACAGACCTGCCAGTAAAAAAGGTGAGAAATGAAAAAGAAAAACATCTACAAGATGACAAAATATCTTACCCTCCTTTCTATGGAGAGATGGCAAATGGTACGTGTGGAACATTGTATATACAATCAGATTCAGGTGATGAATCGGCTAGTTTTACATAATTGCTTTCTTGTTTCTTCATTTTCTTTTTTATTCTTTGTTACAAATGATGTCTCATTGGGTAGAAAGATGTATTCAGAGATGAAAGTGATATAAAAACAAAAGATACTAATACAAATTTTAAAAAAATACTAAATATCTTAAGTGGTAGTAACAGTATGGTCTGTGCTGGTAAGAACTTTTAATCCTTAAATATTTTGTAACTGTTCCAAGGAATTTTAACATTAATGTAGGACCACACATACATCATAGATCCACTGAGAACACACACACACACACACACAATTTACATAAAACTTAGGTGTGCAAAATTCTTTTCTTATAATAATGCTGTGAAATAGGAAGTAAAATTATGGCCATCCTTATTTTACACTAGGAAACTGAGGCTCAGTAAAGGTAAATAATAATAGCTAACATTTACATTTAGCTTCAAAATTTGCAAAGTACTTTACATAAATCTTTTGATCTTCACAACAATTCTCAGAAATTTTACAGATAAGTAAACTGGGGCTGAGAGGTTAATTTACTTATCTAGGACCACAAAGTTAGTCAGTGACTAAGGCAGAATTTAAAAGCAGGTCTTTCTGAAGTTACAGTGTTACTGAGCTGCCTGAATGACTTGCTGATAGTGCCACAAGTAGTAAGTGCTAAAACTGGAACTTGAACCCAGGATTTCTGATTTTATGGATAGATTCCTTTCTATCACAGTACACATTGTTTTGTCTTACAATGTTAAAGAAGTTCATTTAAAGTTTTCTCTTTGCCCTTAGTGTCTAAGTCTTCATTTCATCAGTCAGCCTAACAGAACATTTCAACATGCTAATGCTGGTGCATGGAAGAAGAGAAAATAGCTGCATAAACTCCTTTATTGATTTGGTATCAGAGTAGTTGGGTTCAAATCCCAAATCTGTTATATATAATATATCAGACTTTGGGCAAGGTATTTAATCTCCCTTGAGCTTCAGGTTTCTGAACTGGAAAGTAAAAGAGGTTGCTCTAGAGGGTCTTTGAATTACATTCTTTGTCTGTGAGCTCTGATGAAATGAAAATCTTGTCATTCATCACAGAACTTCCATAGCAAATAAAGCATGGCAATGTATCACTGCCTACAATCAAGAAAGGTCACTATGCCAACATACAAAGGAGACTACTGGGCAGTGCACAACCTAATAAGAAATGGACTCTCACTCAGAACATGGAGTATATCCAGCATTCAATCTTCTGGTGTGAGAATAGGGCCTGCCAAATGTTTTCACTTAATGAAAGACCATGAGGTACCCATCAAAACTTAAAATAAATTACATCTTTCCTTAAACACACAAAAGTTGCTATCCACATTTACATCCATGAATGGATTCTCCAGACCTCAATCCATTTCAGTCTGCCCATCTTCCACAACCTCTATCTCTGCCTTCAGATTTATCCTCCCTTAGGGTATCAACCCAATATGCTTGCTTTCTTCTAAATCTCTTCACATTGGTATGCATACCAATGGAATCTGTCTACTGTCCACCAGTTATCCCTTGCATTGGATACATGACCAACCTACCTCCTTTTCCAGTCATAAACTTCTCTAATAGCATCTTTTATGCTCCTTCTCCTGCCTAATTTTTTACTGGAAATATGATATAGCCTACTCATGTCCACTGTATGTTGCTTGATTGATAAAAACCAATGCTATCAGTTTAACAGTTATTGAATTCTCATGTTCCATGGTTCCTGACCTTGCTCGATAAAAGGTAGATTGCTCCATTTATTTTAAAAAGCAGAAATAAGAAAAAAGAATAATTGTTGATTTGTATAATGATTTAGGGTTTGCAAAGTAATTTCTATACATTATATTAATTATACTCACACACCAAAAACCTCAAAACATCATCTTCACATAGCAGAATATTATAATGGATAGACCACTGGACTAGAATTTGAGAGACCAGGATTCTGGATTCAACTCTTCCACTATCTGCATGACATCAGCAAAGTCACTAACTTCTCTGGACTTCATTGATATCATTCTATGATTGACTCCAAAAAAACAGCCATTTTGTGTATTTAAGCCAAAACCAAAAGAATCTCTCTTCATTTTTTCTAACAGCTGAATTAAGTATACACCAAGATCAATACCCCCTCCTAGGAGTACTTGCCTTAATATTTCAAGGACTGGTTATCTTTGTGGATACATACCCCTTCTACTGACAAATACAACCTGACTGATCAGCTTATTCAAAACTGCTGTCCCTAAAGGGGGTGGGGGAAGGGGAAGGAGAGAGAAATCACCAATTTACAGTCAATCTAGTGATGGTATTATCCAATCTTGGGCAGGTAAAGTCAATCCAATTTGTCCAATAACCATTTATTAGTCACGGCCTTTGTGAAAAGCAATGTGGCAGGTGCAAAAGATACAAAGACTAAAACAAAACAAAACAAAACAAGAAGAGTCTTTGACCTTATGAATCTTATTTAGTCCTTGGACACCAGTAAAAGTCCATCACTGTGGTGCCTACACTAAATTTTCTTTTTCCAGTTTAAGCTGACAGAGCAGATAGAGCTAGTGGCATAGCTTTGTGGCAGCTAGTGAGAGAGCTTTGTGGACCCTTGTTTACTGCTATAATGCTCTGGAGCATTAGAAGTACATTAGTGCTGTAAGAGAGAAGCACTGATTGCCCTAGGTAAAAACTGAGGTCTTCAGTAGGAACGGGGCAGAGATTATGATGTAATTAGTATACAGAACTTCCTGGGGAGGTAATTTTCCTCCACCTCCACAGGTTAGCATTTTTTCTGCAACTTTTAGATTTGGAGAGATGCCTAAAACACTAAGAGGTTACGTGCCTTGCTTAGGGTCACCTAACTAGTATATGTCACAAGTGGGACTTGAACCCAGATTTGCCTGACACTGAAGAGGACTCTAGAAGTCTTTAAGAAAAGACCTGTAGACTCTGTCTTCAAGCAGTTAGAGAGGGTATTATTCATTCTTCATGTAACAGGTTGGACTAGATAAACCTGGGGGCCCCACCAATTCAAGGACTCTGTGATTCATTGTTAGGGGCAAGATTATACATTCTTGGTATGAGCAACAGGATGAAGAATAAATGTGCCCCCAATATTCTATCTGAATTTGAGTTGCAGATGCACTTCTCCCTTATTTTATCCTTTATTTGTCCACTTAAAACGAAATTATGTGAAAACCCTAACCAAAACCAGATACAAATATACCCAGTTATTTCAACACATCAGCTGACAGAGTTCATGTCTCAAAGCTATAATTTGCAAACAGACATCTCTGCCTTGATGTGAAACCATTGGCAAAACATCCACTCAGTAGAGGGGTAACCTAAAGCAAACCTTCTATTATGGAAGGAACATAGAAAACTATCCTAACACTTTTCTTCCCATTACTCAGGGTGGATCCCATTCTGCCCAAGGATACTCTTCTTACATAGGATGACTCTGTGTCATGCCCTCCTGAAATTACTATAAAATTCCATCATGGTAAATGAGGGACCTGAAAATTAAGGCAAGCCCCACTGGCCATGATGGTAGTTGATTTAGGGTAGACAGGCTTTTCTGGGGCTCCTATGCTATGCTACTATAGATGGAAAACTAATTGACAATTTGAATAGGACAGGGGTTTCTGGCAAATCTGGTACATTTTGGGGGGAAACATTCATTATTATTTTCCCTGAGAAACAGCATGGAAGAATGGACGGTGATATTCTCACTAACTGTGTCATTATGAGCAAATTACTTAAGTTCTCTGGGCCTGAAGCAATTCTAAGAAGATCAACTTAGAGAGAGTTGTGATCTGTTTCAATGGATTGAATCAATCTATCAACAAGTATTTATTAAATGTGTATTATGTGCTTGGGACTCTGCTAGTCACAGGATATCTAAGTACAAAGGATGAAACAACCCCTACTCACAAGAAATATAAATATCATAGAAATATATACAGCATAAAATATATATATATAAACAAAGTAGTTAAATACAAAATAGTTTGGGAAAGAGGGTTGGGCCAAACCAGAAAAGGCTGGAGAGCTGTATCTTAAAGGAACAGAGGATTCGGTTAATGTACTGGGGTAGGAGTTACAGGGGGAACAGTAGGAGAGAGGGAAATCCTCCCTACTCAGGACTCTAATGCAACCATTTTCCTTCCTCTCCTTCTTCTTTTCCCATCCCTCCACCTCCATGGAAACAAAATCTTAGAAAGTGGAAATGTCTTGTGCCAAGTCAAGGTCATATAAATAGTAATTGTCAGAGCTGGGATATGAATCCAGCTCCTCTTATACCAAAAATCCAGTGGTCTTGGTAGGGCACTCCTTCCTACCATGTCTGATAGCCCCAAATCCAATGCAAGTCCTATCTTTATACCATTTATCTTTATACCATTACATGATCCAGTAAGAGGATTCAAAGATAATACGCTTGCTTCTAGTACCCAATCAAATACTTTCACCTCATGCTTGGAAATATGGCTCAGATGTTGGGTTACACAGGAGACTCTCCATAGATGCTAATTAGAAAAGATGGATTAAGGTTATAGTCAAAATTCCTGGTGACAGAAAAAAATAGAACAAGAATTACTATCTTTTTGCCTTATCGTTTTGTTTAAAACATATCAATAAAATATTTATTTTTTAAAAAGAAATCAGAGTTCATTTCCACAGGTAATTCTAGTCTCTGACATCCTGTACCCTCTGCAAAGAAAAAAAAATTACACTCCTCGGCTGCTCATCAATGTTTCATGAAACTTTATTTATGAGGGACCGTGAGTATTATCTAATCTGAACACCTTTATTGCACAAATGAGGAAATTCAAATCCAACATCAAACCCCAAATTTGGAGGTTAACTTGAGCTCCTGCTAATAGTCTCTGACTTGGTCTTTTTCTACCTTACTTTCCCAATTCACATTAATAATAGAATAATGATTTTTCATCTTATATGGGCAGTTGAGGCCATGAATCAGACCCAATAAAAAGTGATTGCCAGGCACTTTTTAGTGGAATCTAAATAGTATGTAAAAGCTACATAGGACTAATCCCTTGGCCCTCTGGAGCCCAATCCTGTAGCCAGTTACACAAAAAACATGGACAGGCCAAGGCGTGCTGAGAATCACCCAAGGAGCCAAATAACCTCCAGTATAGGACCCAGCATGTACCTTGGAATCTCAAGGGGAGAGATGGAAACATATTTTCTACAAATGGCTTCGACCCTTGCCAGCAGCACCATGTGCAGGCTCGCAGGGTGTTTCAGAATACAACAGGCATTGTTCCAGAAGAGGACTGGTAATGGATGGGAGAGACATCCTTAATTATTAACTTTTCATGTTTTCAAGTGGGACTTTATGATGAGTCCTCTTTGCCATCTGGCATTGATCGGGGGACTTTCCATTGCTCTCTTTTGGGAAAGTGAAACTTATATTGAGGGTAGGAAAGGAAACTGCATTCTTCAGGTTCTTCACTGGGAATATCTCCAAGGAGTCTCATTCTTCTTTCTTCATCTACTACTTCATCAGAATTCAGAAATGGAGAGAATGAAGATTTGGAAAGATGTTTTGGAGGTTGGGAGTTTTAAGACATTTATTGGGACATGCTCTGCAGAAGCTTGTAAATGCACTGCTGCTACCTGAGCCAAGATGTCTTATAAAAACTCCCAAGGTCTAAACCAGAGATCTGTTTTTACATGTAACAAGGACAACCATTCCTAAGTTAATAATTCTACTTAGGATTTTGAGGGAAGGGCACCACTAATGCTATGTAGATGTGCCTCACCCACATCAACAAGACAACGTTAATAAATTTAGGAAAGAAAACAGGGGGAAATATCCAATGTGTCCTCTACTCTCATAGATCTTAGTAGAAATATATTGTGTGCTAGACCAAGAATGTTGGACTTTGTTTAGGTTTCAGACACCTAGAAAACACCTCTCAATTGCCCAAAGTCAATTAAAATGAGCCATTATTGTTATGGGAGATGCCACTGTCTTTATAGCTTCAGAAAACTTGGGAATCTAATATTAATTAAGTTTGGTTCTTTCCTATTTTGACAGTCAGGTTTAGTACTAAGAGCTGTCATGAGGCACACAAATCATCATTTAATTCATGGGCTTTATTACACTTTTTCTTCCCTGCAACCCAATAGAGCTGACTTTATAAGCCATTGTAATAATGGCAGAAAAGAATTTGTAGGTCAGTATTCTCCTAGTCCCTAGCTATTCCCCAACAGCTTGAAAGTTATCAAACCTGCAATCAGTGAGGCTTATGAAATATACTCAAGTTTTCATGAATGTATTAAATCAGCCCTTTACTCAACAACACTTACTGAGTGGGAATTGTACATGATACTGCTAAAAATGGCTGCTGTGAGATAGAAAAGGAGTCACAATTACTCCCTTTAGGCAACTTCAAGTCTAATAGTAGAACCAGAAAAAAAAAAGTCAACAAATAAAAATAACACAACAATACACTAAACAGAAACAGAAAAACCAAAGCAGAAGCAATGATCAATATGGGTTCCAAACGATACTGGAACATAATTCCTTACTTTCTGATGAAAGAAGTATTAGGCTACAGATCATTATATATCCTCTTATGGTTGCAAGAATCATATCAGCCAATTTTGCTTAAGTGTTTCATTTTATTTTGTAAAGGAAAAGAGGGAAGAGGTAGGGGGAGTAATTGTTATCTTTTAAACTATCAAAAAATTAATTTTTTTAAATAGCATAAGGAGTTAGCCCAAAGTGGTAATGTGTGGTCAGACATTATCTTAGTTTTATCCGAGAGTTAAGCCAAAGTTCTCATTCTTCATTTTCTAATATCTTTCCTTTCAGTTTATGGTTTTCCCCTTCTTCTGCTATGAATACTTTTTTATATTCCTTAAGTTATTTTATTTTAATTTTTTTAAGGCAGTCCTCTTTCCACTGGCTGTCTTCCCTTCCTTCCAAATCTTTCAAAAATAAAGATGAATGACTTATTCTATCCTTGGTTGGTCATGCACTCTGAGCTGCATGAGGATTAGGAGTCCATAATGCATAGAGCTTGTTGTAATGGTTTGCTAAGGTGCAATCTAAGATACAACTCTGACAGTCTATGATGATGGAATGTTAGCAATGCTGAAATCCAGTGGACTGAAACTGTGACCTCTGTCCCACTGGACTCCTTTGTCACATTGTGACCTCTGCTTAAACCACTAGTGGTAGTAATGGCTTAATTTCATATTAACAGCAATTACAGACAATATTGGGGTGAGGGGAGTTTCTAAAAATTGGCGTATAGCAAGGACAATTCAATAAGTACACAGAGCACAGAATCAGTAAGTTGGACAATAAGAGGGAATCTCTTCAGGTATTCCTAATAAATGGTCATCCAGACCTTACTTCAAGACCCCCTAGTTTTAAAAGGAAGCTTTACTTCCTCCCTAGAAAGCCCATGTGGCTTTGGAACAGATAATTTTGTGAGGAAGTATTTGTGATTGTTTTTTGCCTTTCATCAATAAAATAATAATTTACCAAGTACCTAATAGATGTCAGATACTGAACACATAAGAGGTGCTTAATACATATGCCTAATATTAATTTCCATAAGCTAAAGGATTTAGGGGAAAATATGAGTTACAAGGAAAGATTCCATGACTTTCTGGCCAAAAGATGATCTTTGTAATGACCTTAAATGACAGTCATAAAGCCAATCATGAGCCATTGTAATGACCTATTAAGCTGACTAGGTAATAAGGGCAGCACAAGTCAGAATTAGTCAAGAAGGAAGGAGCTTTTGAGACCCTACTGTACAGCTTTTACTACCTCTTGGGTATCTTCTTTTATTCTCTGTTCTTTATTAGGCTTCTTGGAACCAGGAAAAGCTGCCAGAAGCTCACAGAGCTGGCTTTCTTCCTCCTACTGACTATAATCAGGAGACATTTATATACAATGGACATGCTAACGAAGAAAGAGCTGTAGCAGAAGTTTTAATGCTTGTTATTTTAGTTACATATTTTTGTAACTCTCAGCCTGGTGTCCTCTTTATATTTTGGAAATGCTATTTAGGCTGGAAGTTTCTCTGTGTATTAGAATGAAAGATCTTAAATTCTTTAATTTTAAGATTTTGCATCTCTGGCCAAGATTCAAGAGGGCAGATATCTAATTTTCTTTCAGGTTACATGATGAGAGGAATCTTACTTGAATTTTTGCATCTGGAGAGGCAGCCTCAAATACATTGGGGTTTCATATCCCATATCCTGACGCCTAGGTCTCAGAGGAAAATGACAAAGAGAAATGCCCATGAAATTTTCTAATATTGAATACTTTAACTGTTTTAGCCTTTTGTTCCCCTGCACATCATTTAACCAAAATAGTTAACTGGATCATAGAATTTAGAAATGGATGGGGCACTCTCAGATCATTGAGAACAAAGGCCTCACCTTACAGAGCACAGAGTTGGTAAGTTGGACAGTAAAAGGGAATCTCTTTGGGTATTCCTAATAAATAATCATCCACTTTACTTCAAGACGTCCTAGTAAAAGGAAGCTTCACTTCCTTCCTAGGAAGCCCATTTGGCTTTGAAGCAGATAATTTTGTCAGGAAATATTTATGATTGTTTTTTGCCTTTCATTGAACCTAAAACTGGATTCAAGCTTTAACAACTCCCATTCACTGCTTTCAGTTCTGCCTTCTGAATCACAAAACAAAAATTCTAGTCCCACTTTCCCATGATAAAAGAACACTGAGGCCAAGATAAGTTTAAATAACTTGGCAAGTGAGACAGTAGCAAATAATTAAGCTTGAGGAGTGACCCTACATCTTCCAGCTAGTGTCTACTATGTCCTGGTCATACCACAGTCCTTAAATACTATGTTCATTTTTAAGAACCACATTTTAGGAATGACTCTGACCAGCTAAAGCGTGTCTACAAGAAGGCAACCAGGATGGTTAGAGGACTGTTGCCCATGCCATACAAAGTATGGTTAGAAGAACTGGAGGTATTTGTCCTAGAGATGAGAAGACTTTGGGAAGATGTAAAAATAACCATCTTCAGATATTTGAAGAATTCTTCTTTTGTGAAAGAGATCAGACTTGTTCTGTCTCTGAGAGTGAAATTAAGACACTGAGTGGAAGCTGCAGAAGGGCAGATTTAGGCTTAATGGAAGTTAGAGCTGCCTTAGGCAGCTAGATCTTACAGTGGGAAAAATATGGGAAGAGTTGAATTTGAAACCAGCTTGGATTCTGTTATTCTGTACCTCATGGCCCTGTTCTGTTTCCACTATACTACATACCTGTACCATACTGTTCATACATACATGATGTTCCTCATCTCATTTCATACACTGGATTAATCTGGTCTTGAAGCAGGCATGTGGGTATGATCATTGAAGTCAGGAGAAGGGAGGAGGAAGGGAAGAAACAGACTGTTTTGAAACTCAACACATGGGGGGGTAGGGATGTGAGGGGGACTTGGTTAAAGTCTGGATACCCAGTACAATGAGACAAAAAGCCTGTGGGAAGAATATTGAAGAAATTTAGGAATATACAAGTTGACAGAGCTAGACAAACATTTTAAGACATTAAAGGATTAGTATAGTATATAGAGCACTGGACTTAGAGTCATGAAGATGTTAACTTCAAAACCTGCCTCACACTAACTAGCTGTTTGAACCTGAGCACATTATATGTGTGTTTGTGACAGCTAGGTGGCCCAGTGGATAGAGCACCAGGCATAAAATCAGGAAGACTCATCTTCTTGAGTTCAAATCTGGCCTTAGACACTTCTTAGTTGTGTGACCCTGGGTCTTAACCCTATTTGTCTCAGTTTACTCATCTGTAAAATGAGCTGGAGATGAAAATGGCAAAGCATTCCAATAACTCTGCCAAGAAAATCCCAAATGGGGTAACAAAGAGTTGGAAAACACTGAAAAATGACTGAAACTAAATGTGTGTTTGTATTATACTATATTATAAATTATACATACACACAAATAGCTGAACTTTTGGGACATTGTACATGCTGAATATATACGCGCGCGCGTGTGTGTGTGTGTGTGTGTGTGTGTGTGTGTGTGTGTGTGGCAGAACTAGTCAGATGCTGAATTAGAAAAAGAACATTGTGATACCTGAATTAAATAGAGGTTAAGCAAAGGTGAATTTGGTGGTTACCTTCCACCAATTCTGACACCAATACTCAATAAAAGGAAAGAATACATATCAAAGCAGAATAACCTATAAACTCAGGAGGGCTCAGAAGATCAGGAATGGGCTGATACTTCTATCTGTGAAAAACAAAGCTGAGCCAGACGTGTTCTTGAGTAATATTTTTTTAATCATAAAATCTGAGGATTGAACTAACAGATGCTACATCTTTAGAACTTAAGTAAAAATGTGGTGTTATGTGTCTAAGAATATAAAAGGAAATATCTGTCTAAGTCATAAGAATTGAAAATTGATGACAAGATGTAGTGCCACACTGACTTAGGGGAAAACATCTAGGAGAGGATAGCCTTCACAATGAGCTAGCACAGCAGCACTGCAAAGCTTAGTACAGGGCTCCAAAGAGTGGGCATAAAGCTCCACACCAGCCAGAAAATTCATCGAGTAGTTATGAAATGGACTCGTCTCAAGGGCTGAATCTATACTTGGCATTGGGCATTGTGTTTAATACACATGGATTCTGGTTTTGTCAGGTAATTCTTGCTGTTCCTCATTTTTCCAAGAAAGATGGTGTCAGTTCTTGTTGTAATTCATTTTGCTCTTGAAATCCACAATAATGCAGACTTCTCTTCGCCAAGGTCATAGGAAGAGAAAAGTTGCCATAAGAAATAAAAAGAAATGCCTCCTGATCCCACCAAAATGAGAAGCAGTTGGCACACTGGCTGTATTCTAGGTCTGATGAGCTTAGCCAGAATACTTTGGGCCTGAAGCCATCAGATGAAAGGAGCTGGAAGAAAGGGCAGAATGGGGCAAAGGACTGTTTTCCAACGGGTCATTAAGTAAATTATGAATATGTGAATAATCAAAGTATCTGTCATCTTATCAGTGCAAGGGAAATCCAGAGACAGAAACTCTTTATACCAATTAAGTAAATCTTAGAGCAGAGGTACTTAATTTTTTTTGGTGTCCTGAACCCAGAGAAGTCTATGGACCCCTTCTCAAAATAAAATTATTAAATGCAAAAATATGTAGAATCATAAAGGCAGCCAATTATATTGAAATGTCATTTTGCTGTTTTTCAGTCGTGTGCAATTCTAAATGAGCCCATTTGGAGTTTTCTTAGCAAAGACACTAGAGTAGTTTTCCACTTCCTTCTCTAGCCCATTTTACAGATGAGGAAACTGAGGCAAACAGGGTTAAGTGCTTGCCCAGGGTTACACAGCTAGTAAGTATCTAAGAAACATATCTGAACACAGAAAAAAAGTCTTCCTGACTCCAGGTCCAGCACTCTATCCACTGTACCACCTAGCTGCCCATGATGAAATGTAGATTTAAAAAAAAAAAAAAGGCTGTTGACCTTGAGATAAAAAACCCTGGTGAAATATATTGAGTTTCTTGAGGTATGCAGAAGTTAAGTACCTTTCTCTGGGTCATATAAATAATGTTAGAAACAAGCCTTGGGCCAACATTCTATCTACTATCCCAAGTAGCAATTTAGTTCATGTGAATAATGTGCAGGAATTTTATTCAAGTTCAATTTGAATGTTTCCAAGTTAACCAGGCAGACCCTTTTTGGAAAGAGACTGAGCATAAACCGTTAATGAAAGAGGTTGATTTTCACTTTTTAATTTCGATTTAATTTACCAGCAGAAGTAGGGAAAGAAAAAGGAATATCCAGTCTGTGCTCAAAGGTGACAAAAGAATGAGGACTTCCACTGGTTCTTTTCCTCTGAAATAAAGGCCTCACTCACTGTATTCTGGATCTTCACTGAGATAAAGGGCAAATTAAATCAGTGTCCAAAAGAAATAATTGGAGCCTGATCATAGGCACACTTTATTCCCAGTTACAAAGCCTACAAGATTATTTTCTTATGTGATCTTTAGAAAATCATAAGAACTCTGTACTTTATTTTCTCCACCTATAGTGTGTTGTTTTCTAGGCAGCCAACAGTTTAGCTCTTTAAGCTCCAAAAAACATCTTGGAGGTTTGAAGGGATAGAAATCTTTCTAAAATATACCATACACACCATCATGACTTCCCCATCACAGCATTTCTATAATATTTCAAAAGATCTCAGTTTTTATCATAACTCCTTCAGTCCTAAAGCAGTTGGTCTCCTTGACTTTTGGGGACAAGAAAAATAGTTACAACCTCACCAACAAGCTGGTGGGGCTGAGCCTTTCTCAGCTTGGCTGGGCTGGTTTCTCTGACAACTAACATACAGTCAATCACAGGTCCCACCTCAAAGCTTCTCCAACTTGGTATACTATACCAGAGCTTATAGTCTGCAGGCATCATTTTCATGTAGCTGGGACTAGCTCCACAATACAATAGAGTGTCAGGTTATGATTTTAGTGGAAGGCATGAAATATAAAGAAAATGATTTAACCTTTTGGCAAGAGTCATTGTTAATAAACAGAAAATCAATTATAACTGGAAGAAATTTACTTCAGATTTATCATTTTAACAAAAAGAGTCACTGAAGTCCAAGAAGGTTAGCTGACTTACACAAGATCAGAGTTTAATTTGATCAGAGCTAAGCCTAGAAACCCTGGCTTTTGGCTTCCAATCTCAACATAATTTTCAACTGTCCCTATGACTCTTTGGCCTTTAGGCATTTAAATCAGAGTTTCTTTTCTTTTCTTTTTCTTTTTGGCTTTTTGGAGGGGGGAGGGCAGGGCAATTGGGGGTAAGTGACTTGCCCAAGGTCACAGGACTAGTAAATGTTAAGTGTCTGAGGCCACATTTGCACTCTGTTCCTCCTGACTCCAGGGCTGGTGCTCCATTCACTGTGACACCTAGCTGCCCCTTAGATAAGAGTTTCTTAACATTTTTTGTGTCATGGAACCCTCTGGTAGTCTAATGAAACCTACATACCCCTTCTCTGAATAATATTTCTAAATACATAAAATAAAATATATAAGATTGCAAAGGAAAGCAATTTTATTGAAATAGATATAAAATATACTTTTTTAAGTTTACAGACTCCAGGTCAAGAAGAGCTTTATTCACCATTTTGCACAGGATTAAGAACAATTAAAAACAGGATATCAGTTCCATACAAGAAACTAGTGCTTATCTATCTATCTATCTGTCAATCATCTATCATCTATCTGCTTATCTATCTATCCATTATTTATTCATTTATTTAAGATAGCAATCCTTTTGTACCTATTTTCATAGTTTCATATGAGGAAATAGAGTATAATGTTAAGAACTCTAATTTTAGATTCAAATTGTTACTGTTCAGTTCTTTTAAGTTGTGTCCAACCTCATTTTGGAGTTTTCTTGGCAAAGATACTACAGTAGTTTGCCACTACAGATGAAGAAACTGAGGCAAGTGAGTTGCCCAGGGTTACACTGTAAGTGTCTGAAGCTGGATATGAATTCACAAAGATGAGTCTTCCTGATTCCAGCCACTGTGCTCTATCCACTATGCTATCTGAGCTGACTTAGAATCAAAATACCTGAGTTCAGATCCCAGCCAGTCCTGCCACTTGTCTGTTTGCATGTTCTTCTACAACTAATTCATTAACTAGAATGTGCTAGGAACCAGGAAAACAAATATAAAAGCAAGCTAGTCTCTACTCTCAGGAAGCTTATATTCTAAAAGGGGGATATAACACATAGAAATCCATGGTAGCCAGGGAAGGGAGTTCTGGCCTAGGCAGCCTCTGAGATCTTGAGTGGTAGTAAATTGTCAAGTCCTTTCTAGGGGCCATGCTACTACTGATTTGATGACTGTTTCTAGAATAAGAGCAAGAAGTATAAAGTCAAGGGTACAGGGAGGGTCCCTTCACCTTCTGGGCCAAGTTTTCTTAATCTGTGAAATGGGAGGGTTGGACCTCTAATAGTTCATGGAGCTCTGATTCCTATTACAAGGTAAATTCAGCTCAGCCATAACAACAGAGTCAAGATTTAGTTTCTGAAATCTCATTCGTGGTTTCACTGCTCCCCTCTGCTCTTCAGGAGGGGTACCTGGGATGATTTTTCTAAGTTTAGGTTCTCTCAGCAGTAACACAGAGAATGCTGGGTTTCTTCCAATACTGGGCAGGCATTTCAGTTGAGGTAACTTAATCTATGAACAGCTATTATTAAAAAAAATAAAATAAAATAAAAACAAAAAGAAACAAACAAAAAAACCCAAACAGCTACTGTGATTCATCTTAAGTCTCATATTCTGATTTGTGCTCTTTTTAAAATGAGGATTCTAAATTTAATGGCACCCAACTAGTCTACATATGGCTAATGGGCCTACTTAGGCCTATAAGCTAACTTACTGGGCGTAGTGGCAAACCTAATGGAAATTCCATAAAGGGCATCAGAAAACATTAACATATGTTCTTTCTTTGATGTTTTTGATCAAAGTGTCCCACTCATGAAGAGTCTAGCCTAAGGGATTCTTAACCTTTTGCTGTGTCATGAACACACTGGCAGTTTGGTGAACAACCTGGTGAGGTAGACATCTCTATTTTAAAGATGGGAAAACTAAGGCTGAGTGACTTTCCCAGGGTCTCACAGCTATTAAGTGTCAGAAGCAGAAAGAACTGGGTCTAATTCCCACCTTGGGCACTGTGTGACTGGGCAAGTTTTTTCACCTCTCTGGGTTTCCATTTCCTAATCTGTAAAATGCCCTCCAAGGCCCCCTCCAGGTCTAAAAATGCTGTCTTTGCCTACAAACCAATATTGCTGGTTGTCTTACTTCTCCTAGAAACTAGTTGGAACTAGGTTCACGATGATGTACCAGCCAAAGGCATCTCTGCTATTCCAGATTGGCTTGGAAAAGAAGGTTCACTTTGCTGATGTATCTGTGTGTGGTTTCCCTGTGCAGCAAACTCAGAACAGATTTGCTCCCTAGTCATTGCCATTAGCTATCAGCCTTTGTGCTTTGTAAAATTCTCATCTGATTTCTAGTTAATTGAGCACAATCTCTGGGTAGATTCACACCACGAGTTTGACAGGCAGCAAACTAAACACCTGCATTTTAAACCTGGGGCCACCTTTAATCCAGATACCCAATGCACTCAAGTCCTTTGGTCTTACCTTTATCTGTGTTGCCACCACCCATAGGAAGTATTTATTACAAGATTATGGGCCTGTGGATGGTCTTGAAGGGCTCACTAATGGGAAGATTAGTTTTCCATTATTGCTCTGTGTATTAGCAACTCTGCAGATTATTCACAATAACTTACCCTGCTCACCAGCTCCTTGTTCTACGTCCACCAAAGGTCAAGATACTCTCAGGAAGTGTTAGTACTTTTATGATCTTAAATGAGCAATAACTAAAAATGATTCCAAAAGACAATGATGATCCATGCTCCTGACCAGGAGGGGAAAGACCGAAGGTGCAGAATAAAAATATATAGCTAGAAAGATAGATGATAAATAGATATAGATATATTGAATATGACCAATATGGGGATTTATTTTGCCCGATTATGCGTATTTGTTAAAATAGTTTTCTTTTTCACCTCCCAATAGCAACAGATTAGAAGGGAGGAGAAAACAGATGTATTATTTGGCGGGGGGGGAGGGGATGTAAAGATCTTAAATGAAACCAATTAAAACATTCAACCCTGACAAAAAATCTAGAACTTATTGCATGATTTAAATGGGTTTTTTGAGTCTTAAATCCATTCAATTCAAAAAGCACTTATTGGGGGCAGCTAGGTGGTGCAGTGAATAGAGCAATGGCCCTGGAGTCAGGAGGACCTGAGTTCAAATCTGACCTCAGACACTTAGCACAAAAACTAGCTGTGTGGCCTTGGGCAAGTCACTTAACCCCAATTGCCCCCCCCCCCAAAAAAGCAAAAAGCACTTATTAAATTCCTATTATGTGCCATAAGTACTATGCTAGGTATACTATGGAAACAAACACTAAAATGACAATATCACCTTCTCTCAAGTAGTTTATATTCTATTGGAGGGAACAACAGAATCAGTACAGGGGTTGGATTCTCTTGTTTAGATGTCACTGGCTCTTGGAGGCAGCTAGGTAATGCAGTGCATAGAGAACTGAGGATGGAATCAGTTAGACACCTGAGTTCAAATCTAGTCTCAGCCATTTACCAACCTTTGCTTCACTTTCCTCATTTGCAAAATGAGGATAATAATAGGACCTACCTCTCAGGATCATCATGAGCATCAAATGAAAAAGATATTTGTAAAGCACTCAGCACTTGTAGGAGGCACTACTCACGCTTGTTTCCTTCTTTCATCTCCACCTTGCAGTTCTACCCCTCGCTCAGGTACATGATAAATAACGATCAAACAAAAGAAAAACTGTCCAACAACATTAGTTGAGTATTTCAGTACACTGGAGTAGCAATTTAATGGACAGTGTGACCTGCTAGCACAGCATTGCACAGTCTTCCAAATGCAGGTTGTGTAGCTCATCCCCCTAACTAGCTATGTGACCCTCAGCAGGCGCTTAATCTCTCTGGACCTCAGTGTCTTAAGATCATAAGACTGAAAGCTGGGAATGGCCTTAAAGGTCACCTAGTCCAACCAAGTGGAAGCCCCCTTTCTCCAAGGACACAAGTGGCAGGGGCTGGTGTGAGTCAAAAGAAAGGGTAAGAAGCAGAAACCTTTCTTGATTCCCCCCACCTCCATACGCTAGTTTCCTTTCTTCCTCCAAAACTACTTTGTATTTAACCGATTTTTATTTACTCGCTTTCTATTTCTGCCATAGGTTTGGTATGCATTTGTTATTTCTTCCATTAAAACGCACAGTCACTGTGAACAGGAAACATTTCATGCTTTCTACTTGTATGCCTAACACCTCGCATAGTGTCTGGCATTTAGAAGGCCCTTAATAAATACTCACCAACTGACTGATTAATTCGAAACTGAGGTCTTAGGATTCCAACTCCAAGGCAATTGCCATTATATTTACATCACAGGAATCGATCAGATAATCAGTTCTTAAAAATTATTGAGGTCCTGCCAAAGTGCTTTTGTTTATGTGGGTTACAGCTCTTGATATCTACTGTACAGGAAATTTAAAATCTTAAAATTATTATGAAAATGTTTTGATCTTTCTGACTGACCCCCAGGGGTCCACAGATCATATTTAAGAACCTCTAGATTAGATGGTTTCTACAAGTCCCAGCTAGCCGTAGAATTATACAATTTTATGGTTATAGATTATCGAGCACATTCCTTTCCATCATTAAAATTTCCACATTTTCTACAACAAGGAGCTTTATTAGATTACATGATCCTTGAAGGGTTTCTTCTTACTCACCTCTGTATTTTATTCCCAGTACCTAGTATGCTATACTGCACACAGTAGATAATTAAGAGACATTTGTTGAATTTACTGAATTCTAAGAAGAGCTTATGGCATGCATACATATATATATAAAACACACACACACACACACACACACACACACACACACACACACACTAGGTCTATTCAATGAAAGAAAGGGAGTAAAAAGGTTATATGAGAAGCCACTACCATTTCAGACTTGGAAAATACACTGGCAAATTACACCCCCTGATTTTGTAAGCATTTCTACCTTGGTAAATGAAGTGGTAGATTTGAAGCAGACTAATCTGCTTTTCCAGGCTTTTAAAAACCACAGAGTTAAAATTTCTTATTTAAGTTGAACCAGCTGATAGTTACAGAAGAATCGGTCCATTGCACATTCTCCTTACTCCACGCCTCTCTAACAACACAGTGTGCAAAACACACAAACGTGATTGGCCCCAAGCACAGCAGAGTTAAAATCAAAGAAACAGTAAAAGCAGAGAACCTACTTTCTTCATTTTTTGAGTGTTCCATGACTATCCCCTCTAGCTGGTTTATATGACAAGAGAGTAGAGCAAAGGGTTAAATACTTATCCACTGACTAAGCTAAAATCATTTCAATGAGCCACACAATGCCACTGATTAAATGACCTTAAGAGACCATGTGTTTCAACTTTCCAGTAGTCAACTTCAACCCAGATCCCACTTTAAATAGCTAATAACTGGGGCGGCTAGGTGGCGCAGTAAGAGCGCTGGCCTCAGAGTTGGGATGACCCAAGATCGAATCTGGCCTCAGAAAATGAGCACTCATACATAAATAATGACTAGTCGTGTAACCTTGAGCAAGTTACTTAACACCAATTGCTTTAAAAAAAAATAAATAAATAGCTAATAACTCCTTATATGGCATCATCCAGTGCTT
This sequence comes from Gymnobelideus leadbeateri, assembly GCA_011680675.1. Taxonomy (NCBI): domain Eukaryota; kingdom Metazoa; phylum Chordata; class Mammalia; order Diprotodontia; family Petauridae; genus Gymnobelideus; species Gymnobelideus leadbeateri. The sequence goes on along the minus strand of WOXC01011523.1, from coordinate 130,046 downwards.
TTCTCCTCCATATTATAAAGGCGATTGGGGCTTGTTTTTGGCTTTTTCCTTACCCTACAGGTATTTATCTGTGGTCCTACAGTGTAGGGGTAAGAGAACTGAACTGGAATCAGGAGACCAGGGTTTGGAACCAAGCTATGCCACTAATTTGTTGCATGACCTTGGGGCAGTCACTTCATCTCTCTAGAATCTGCTTAAGGTTTCTCATCTGTAAAATGAAGGGACTGGATTAGATGACCTCTAAAGTCCTTTTCTGCTATAAAATTCCATGGTCCAATTGAGGGTGCTGTAGTTTAGTTATGGAATGAGAAATATGGTGACTTGAATTACTATTACTAGGGTGACAACCTCAGTGGTTTGCCACTAAACCACAGTACACCTTGGATTTGTGATTTCATACATATGGGTACTCCCTCCAGCAATGACAGACATTCCAAACCCGTTTGTAGTATGTCACCATCAGTTCTGGTGGTCAAAGGTATTTCTAACCTACTGGGCAGCCAACTGGCAATGGGCCTTCTGCCACTTGGGAGTTCTGATGGCACACATACTTGGTCAGTTGTTGGGCTTAGACTGAAATTCCTTCCAATAAGTTCCTTGAGGGCAGGGAATCTTTTAGTTTTGTATTTATAAACCAGTCCTTAATAAATATTAAGAAATTTGGAAATTTCCATTTCCAAAGCATAGCCTGAGATAACCCAAGGTCACCTCTATCCCACCAGCAGGGAACAGGATAAGATTTAGAGAGGAGAGAGAGATGGATCATAGTGCATTTTAATCAGAATCAATTTCTCATATTGTGTGAGTGTGTGTGTGTGTGTGTGTGTGTGTGTTTAAAACAAAATTAAGAACACTCCTGAAAATGTTGCTTAGACATCTACATATCTGAGGCCCCTGTGAGGGTAGGAGCTTAAGACTAATACCATAATCTTTATAATTCAGGAAGAGGTAGAAGGACTGAAAAAAAATCATTGTCTTATTGGCAGTTGGGGGTTCAAAAATGTTTCCATATATGAATAAGAACAGATCTCATCTGTTTAAGATACTTAACTGTTTCTGTTGAACTGTGGTTCATTATAATTACATGCAGACCTCTGTAAAGATAAAGCTATCAGGATTAGATACTGAAATGATTTTATCCTATTTAACCAGCTATTAGTGTCAGCTCTTTCTAAATGCAGAGGTGAAAAACAAGACTAGCAAAGAAAGAATTGGATGCCTAATTTGCTGGAGATGGGGGAAAGAGGTCACACACTTTGATTCCATTAGCAAGTCATACCACAGCTTTTCCTGTTAAGAAGGGTTCTTTAAAATGTTTACAGACCAAATTGAATAAGAGCATAGAACACAGAAGACAGATGCAGCTCTGAAAAGGACCTCACAGGTCATATAGTGCAACCCTCTCATTTTATATTTAAGGAAACTGAGGTTGGGGGAGGGTATGTAATTTGCCTAATGTCATAGAGGCAGTCAACAACAAATAAAAAGGGAAATGACAGAAATCTCCAAGGCCTTCCTACAAAACATGAAATCCAATCCAACAACATCTAATAGGAGCCCACTATGTGAATAACACTGTTAGGCACTGGAGAGAGACAAAGAGACAGAAAGACACAGACAGAAAGACAGGTAGGCAGTCAAAGATCCAACCTCTGCCCTCAACTTAAACACTACTAAGGGGGTAAAGGATCAGGAGAGAGCCCAAGAACCTCCCTCTGTAGGCTCTGTCAAACACTCTCAGAGAAAGATCCCAGGTACATAGGATGTCTCCATCATTTCTGTTGGTCAAAGGTATTTACTACTTACTGGGCAACCAGGAAAGCAAGTGTAGCAAGAGAAAATTAGCCTACAGCAAAGTGTGGAATATGGTTGGTGCAATCTAACTCCCCTAAAGGCACAGTATAGGGCACTGTTTAGAAGGTATCAGTTCTAATAGCAGGGGCATATGCAGAAATTTTATATGAGTGAAAACTTTCTAGATAATTACAGAGTACACAATAATATGGGAAAAGTAGGTAAGAACCTGGAGATTTCCAAAGGGGGCCTCCTGTACCCCTAAACGGAGGCAATGTAGGTATAATATATCGGTGTAGTTTCGGTCCTGCTTAATATTACAAGCAACAGGATGAGGTCTGCCCTTAGATTTTTAATTACTGCACTTTATAAAGAGGGGAGGGAAGGGAATAAGCTTTATATAGTGCCTGCTATGTGCCAAGCACTGTGTAAGCACTTTATAAATATTATCTCGTTTGACAATAGGATAATGTTTTTACAAATAATGTTGGTCCTGAAGAGAAGGGCTCAAGTCCATAAACTGAAGGTTCCCTCATCTGAATCCGACAGAAGCAATGATGGGGCATCCTGCAATAAGCAGGTACTTAGGACATCAAGAAAAGGCTACAATTACATCACTGAAGTTATCCAACAGTGGCTATTCCCTCCCACAGGAAGGAAGCTACATCCCCCAAAGGAAGTCGTGTATGGGGAGATTTTCTGGTAAAGAAAGACAGAAACCTCATCCCTCAATCTCTAAGAGTATTCTACATACAACTACATAGCCAGCATCACAGAAATACAGGCTTGCTGCTTAACTCTCACCTACTCAAAGGGTGGGAGAGGAAGGACATCAGAAACCACAGTACAGAGTCTAACAGCAATTTCCACTTGTGGTCTGAGTTTCTCTGCCTGGGATGCCTAAAATTAAATCTGCCAATAAAATCCTCTTTTGGTTTCTGGGTTCCCCAGAACTGAAGTTTTATGGAATAGTCTCAAGTATTTAAGAGACTCCCCTCAGCAAGAAATCCTATGAAATTAAATAGATCACTGTACTTATCCAGCTGGTGCTGGGGAAAAAGAATATTACAACTTAGCATTATTGAAGACAATGATCCTGACCGATGTTCAGGATTTAGTATTGTTGATTTATTTGTTTCTGATGGCACAGCGTGAAAATTAAAGGAAAAGAATATCTTTTTGATATAAGGATAATTTCAGTTAATAAGGTGAACAGCATGTTAGAAACTCCAGGAGAACTTCATACCTCATGGTCTAGGCCAATTTTCAATCATGTAAATCAAAATGATATTATTGATTTTTTCCCCACAGGAGACAATAAATGAAATTAGATCAGGAGGAACAACAGTGGAATGAAAGCATCAACAGATTTACTCATTTTGAGATGAATTATTTATGTACAGGTTTTTTGTACAAGATACTTTATTCAGGCACAAAATGTAAAGAGAAAATTAAAAAACTGAAATGCTTTAAGATTTGGAATTTAAAAATTAAGAAAAATTCCAGAGCATGTAAGCTCCTTGAGGGCAGAAACCATTTCGCTTTTTGCCTTTGTATCCCATGCACCTGAAATATCATTATAAAATGGAGTACATCGATATTTTATAGATAACGGCAAAGAGAAAATTCTTCTTTACAAGGTAAGGGGTCACATGATATTGTGCTTTCCTAAGAGGGTATTCAGAACAGTGTGAAAGAAATGTATCTCCCTCTACAACAATGACAAATTCAAGGATTAAAACAAATAAGATGATCTTCTGAAAACATAGCCATTCTTTCCTTTTCATTGTTCTTGATTAGGAGATACATGTTAACCAGAGCTGCAATTAAAGCCAGGTAGCAAAGACACTGACGGTTCTCATACTCCTCTAGGAGTTAGAAACAACTGACCTTAGCACCTAATTAGCAAAAAAAAAAAAATAACTAAAAATAAGAGCCTGCCAGATGGTCTGCCTTCTCTCCTCCCCACTGCCAGATGATATGCTCTCTGGCTCAACCAACCATGGTCCCTCCCCCAGTAGAAACCTAGCAGTGTTTGGGGTTTCTCTCTTGCCCCCAAATAAATTTTATTTTACAAAGTTTCTTTCAGGACATGTTTTGTGGTACTTGCCCTGAGTATTATTTTTCCTAGTTGTAGTTCTAACATCAGCAAGAAATTTTGAACACCAGAAAGAAGTTTGGTTCATCTTCTCCATAGCCAAACTCACTTGTTTGTAGCCTGTGGCACCCAAATCACTACCTTGTCCAGCTAATTAATCAGCTTTATTTGCTGGAGCTACCAGTTTCCTTTAAACCACTGTGTAAAGCCTGTCAGCCTTTCACTTTCCAAAAATGACAAGAAAACCATATAATACCAAAATGGCATATAATGGCAAAAGAGAATCCCTACCAGCTAACACTGTAGCTATATATGAAAATAGGATCCATTTTCCACCGATCTTTTCCATTACAGTTTCCAGGAATATACTATTTTGAAAAACAGAAATGGTCTGTGGGTCATCTCCATTAAGTATATATGGATGGCAAGATGTTGCTTTGGCTTCTCTACATAACCAGCTTCCCAAAAGCATCACCACTGTCCCACATGCAGATTTGTTTTTGATAAATATAAAGCTATTGAGATAAGGCAAGTTAATGGATTCTACATATAAATTAAAAAGAAAAAAAGACCCTGACAAATTGGTTAATTTGGGAGCTAGCTTAAAGTTCTGAATTACAGAAATTTAAAATAAATGCAAGTGTTACTTTTAACAACCAACTATAACTCTACCTAGCCTAATGTGCATTCTTAATGTGGCTTAGAGAAATCCTTAAGGGACCTGTTTCAATAAATAGAAAGATTTTAATTAGTATATTGGCCCTTTGTAAGGAGTGGTGTTTTTTTTTAAGTGCTTGGAAATTTAAGTGTAATTCTCTATGAGGTCTTTGCTGATCCTGACACCAATCCAAAAACTACTGTCTTCCTCATATACATATATATGTACACACACACACACACACACACACACACACACACACACACGGATACAAGTTGTCTCCTACAAGTAGACTAGAAGCTCCTTGAGGGCAGTGTTTTTACTTTTGATTTTCTATGTTCAGAGCCAAGCACATTATTCAACACATAACTGGTGCTTAATAAAGGCTCATTGTTTAAGCCAGGAGCTCTTACCTGTTTTTGTTTTATGGACCCTTTTGGGAATCTGGTAATGCCCATGGCCTATTTCTCAGAATAATGTTTTTAAATATATAAAATAAAATACATGGCAATACAAAGGAAACCAAAAGTTACTGAAAATAAAGATGATTTTTTTTTCTCACACAAGTTCAAGGACCCCTCCCCCTGATATCTATCTCTGAACCTCAGGTAAAGAATTGCTGGTTTAAGGTCTGCAACACCTATGCTAAACAATAAGGTAAATTTTGGCATATCTGGACAGCATACTAAAAAGCAGAGATATCACCTTTCCAACAAAGGTCTGTAAAGCCAAAGCTATGGTTGTCTCTCCCCCCTCCCCCCCAGAGGCAATGTATGGCTTTAAGAGTTGGAGTATAAGGAAAGCTGAGTGCCACAGAATTGACACTTTGAAATTGTGGTTCTGGAAAAAACTTCTGAGAGTCCCTTGGACAGTAAGGATATCAAATCAGGCAATATTTAAAAGAAATAAACTCAGGCTATTCATTGGAAGGTCTGATACTGAAGCTGAAACTTAAAATACTTTGGCCACATAATCAGAAGGCAGAACTCAATGGAAAAGGCCCTGATATTGAGAAAGATTGAAGGCAAAAAGAAAAGGGATGGCAGAGGAGGAGATGGATAGAATGTCACATGAACTTGGACAGACTTCAAGAGATGGTAGAGGATAAAAGAGTCTGATGTGCTATGGTCCAGAAGGTCATGAGAAGTTGGGACACAAGTCAACAACACCACCACTACCCAGGGCTTTCCCAATAAGCAAAGGCTTGCTTCTGAAAGTGGAGTTCCATTTCATATTTATTGTAGTTATTTAAAGGATACATAAAGAATACCCAGGATGAGGGCGGCAGGTGGCCAGTGAATAGCGCCGCCCTGGAATCAAAGGACCTGATTCGAGCCGGCCTCACACACCACAAACAAAAACTAGCCGTAACCTTGAGTTACTTAACCCCAATTGCCTAAACCACAAAAACCCCCCAAACCCAACACCCAAAACACCACAAAAAAACACAACCACAAACAACCCAACAAAAAAAAAGAATACCCAGGATGGTTGCTAATCACTGTGTCCTAAATAACTGCTCATCTTGGTTAGACAGATGGAAAGGAAGACTAGCTATTACAAGAATAATTCAAAAAACTAAGCAAAAGTCAATGGAGTTAGTTCCATTTCTAAAATAAGGTCTGTACAATGTGTTTCACCTCAGAGTTTAATTCCTCATCTTCAAAATATTCACTAGAAGAAAAGTCACCACCTGTAAGATTTCAGAAATCCATTTGGGAGGATGGATGACAGCCAGAGTCAATTTTGCCTTCAGCAAAATTACTATTACTAGCAAGGTTACTATTACTAGCAAGGTGATGAGCTGTTAACCTCTGGATTGTTACCCATCACCCACAAGAGAAAAGGACCTTCTGAGGCTGAGTTCAGGATTAGGGGTATGCTTAGTTAATTTTGCCAATGTTTCTGAATGATAATCACAAAAACTGAGAACATAATACACACATAATCCCATAACTGTATTATCATACAGTTTTAACTATAAACAAAGGCCAAAATTTTAGCATTGTCTAAGTTAGGATATACATTTTTACTTTAATCTCAGGCATAAAAAAAAAAAGGAATTAGTATTAGATTACAGAATGGCCACAGTCCCAGGTGTTAGCCAATACCATCAGAATACAAATATTTAATAATGCATATGCTCTGGTTATCACTGCTCAATTACAAGTTGGAACTCCATCAAGGCAGCCCATCCAAGTTTCCCCGTTCAACATCAGGACACTTACAATCTGAAAGAGTCTTTCCACTCAACGTCTGAATGTTACCTCCCATGACCATTAAATTAAAGCTGGCATTCTCAGGTGGAACTGATTAGTTGTATTTGTTTATTAATTGAATTTGTGAGCTTCAACATCATTGTTGTTGTACAGAACAAAGAAGCTTGATTTTTATGGCTAGGTTTTGGGAGTCATAAGTGACATTTATGTAGCAATTTAAATGTTGCAATAAAGCCTTTTTCTGGAATTCCTATTACCCCCCCCTTCCCCTTTCAAGAGCCCCTCCCTAGCTAATCATATTAAATATGTACCTTTTTAAAGAAATTCTAATGATGGTTCATTGATGGAAATTCCCAGTCAGTCAGGCAAATAGCATTTATTAAGTGCCTGTCGTTCAGTCATTTTCAGCCATGACCCAATTTGGGGTTTTCTTGGCAAAAGTACTGGAGTGGTCTGCCAATGCCTTCTCCAGCTCATTTTGTAGATGAGGAAACTGAGGCATGCAGGGTCATGTGACTTGCCCAGGGTCACATGGCTAGTAAGTAACTGAGGCCAGACTTTAACTGAGGAAGACAAAATCTTCCTGACTTCAGGCCCAGCACTCTACCTACTCTGCCACTTTACTGCCCTATTAAGCACCTACTATGCATCAAGCACTGTGCTATTTAAATGACACTATTATCCACTACGGCACTGAAAAAGATGTGTGGCTTTCCCCCCTAAAAAGTGGGTAGATCTTTTACAATTGAGTGCTTCTAATCTCCAAAGAAAATATACAATAATGGCTCCCACATCAAATCTTTAATTCCACTTCAGGAGCCATTACTAAATATCAAATAATTACAGACAAAGACAGTGATGCTTTGAGTCAAAACTACTCTGTAGAGAGAACAGAGAAGGAAAATTCTCCTTTGGTGAGATGAAGTCCATGAAAGTCAAATGTTCCCAGGAATCACTTATTTAATTAGCCAAACGACCAAGAACAGAACTGTTTTATGACTTCATCTCTTGCCAAATGGGGAGGGAATGAAGTAGAACGATGAGGAGCAAATGGGGTGATGCTGAAAATCTACAGGACATATTTCTTATAAAGAAACAGCAGCCCTGTCAGAAAGGACACACGGCCATCATCCTCTTCCCTTCCACAGTGCAACATCCCCTCCCCAAACCATGCTATCCTCTCACACTGAGACCAAGTTAGCAAAATACTCAAATGTGCCTTATTTGCAAATGTTCAATAAAAATATTTAATCAATCAGCCTTCTTGGTTCCCTTTCAGATCCAGATCAAATCCCACCTTCTGCAGGAGGCTCTATAAGCTCCACTGGTGAAGAACTGAGTTTTCGCCATTGGATCACTAGCATTTAACAAAGTTCCTGATATGCTGTAAATCCTTTATTTGTAAATGTAAATCCTTTATTATTTATTATTTACATTTGTAAATGTAAATCCGTTATTATTTATTAGTTCTTAGCATGCACCAGACACTGTACTAAACAGTAGTAAAACAAAGACAAAAGTAAAGTAGTCTTTTCCTTTGAGCAGCTTCAATCTAAGGAGGATGAGTGACCACATCAATATATTAAATATATACATTTGTCCCAATCAATTTGACCAAAGTTTAGGGCTTATTTCCCCTTCACTGGGTCATTATTGTTGTTGTTCAGTCATTTCATTCATGTCCAAGTCTCCATGAATCCATTTGGGTTTTTCTTGGCAAAGGTATTCGAGTGGTTTCCCATTACCTTCAGCTCATTTTACTGATGAGGAAACTGAGGCAAATGGGGTTAAGTGGATTGACCAGGGTTACACAGGTCGTGTCTGAGGCCAGCCAAGATAAGTCTTCCTGACTCCAAGACTGGTACTCTAACCACTGTACCACCTAGCTGTAATTAGGTATAGTGATTAAAAAAAAAAAAGCCAAAGTCAGAATACATATCTAGGCTCTCATTCTTACTTAGACTACCCCCAACTCATATGATTTGGCCTCTGAGATGATATCTTTATCATCTGGGGAATAAGGGAATGAGGGAAGATGTACTAATTCTAAGATCTGATTTGAACTTGAAATTCTAATGGAGTTATTTTTGTGATCTTTCAAATGTGGTTTGGGCCTCTCGTCTTGTCTATTTAGATACAAAAATATTTCTATTATCCAATGAAAAAGTGCTTAATCAAAATAATTTATTTTGCCTTTTTCTGTATCCCCAATGCTTAGTACAGTGTCTGGTACATAGTAGGTACTTAATAAAAGCTTGTTGAATGACTGACTGGTGGGAAAAGGGTAAGCAACTTATTTTTAAAATATGTAGAACTTTCCACTGACTTTTCAGACAAGAAAGTTCATTTCCCCTCTTTTCTGTACTCTACCATTTTTAAACTTGGTATATATAGATGACTTTTCCTTTAAGTGAAAGCCTTCACAGCAATTGAGAAACCAATTTTCTGTCAAGACTTTATTGCAATGTTATCAGAAAAACTGGATACTTAAGGGGCAGGTAATCTTTTATTTCATGCATAATTGCCATGCACTGTATTTTGATTTCATCCTAATAGCACTAAGTGTGTTTTAAACAAACCCTCAACCCACCCAAATGAAAACCATTTTCGCTTTTCTGTTGCACTTGTGTGCCAATGATAATTAACACATCTAGGGAAATTCAAACCCAATCTGATTAAATCATAACACACCATAAAGGTCTTCATAAATAATCCTTTGAAGAGCCCAGCAGAGGAAAGCATGAAAAGAAGAAATTGTACGAAAGGAAGATGATTATAGCTTTGCACACTACACCTAAGGGTGACCCTGGCAAGGTGAAAGTTAATTTGAGTTCCCCAAGTAAACTAAATGAATCCAAACGCCTGAGAAAATGAGAAGGGCAGTCAATAAACAGGCTCATCGCTCCTGCCATAATTCTCCCCAGGTCCCTGGCCTTTCCATTTGATCTGGGGCAGATGGAACCATGTTGCCCCTTCCTCAGAAGCCACAAGGATAAGAATTACTCAAAACATGAGACATTTTGAACTGGAACTTAAGGGGTTACCCATCAATCCTGGAATGGCTGAACAATTTGTGGGATATGAATATAATAGAACATAATTTGTGGTAAAAGAAAATGATTGATGATGAAGAATTCAGAAAAACTGGGAAGATATGTATAAACCGGTACAGAATGAAATAGAGTGAACTATAAGAACACATACATAATGACATAAAAGTTCATTAAATGCAACCAGTAAAAATGTCAGAAAAAGTACCTCCTTCCTCTCAGATGAGAGGTGGAGAATTATTAAAACATACCAAATTATTATAGGCATGATTGTTAGTGTTTGTCTGGCTGCAGTGTTTTTCTTCTTCATGGGAAAGAATTGATTTAGGGTTGATTTGGGGTGGGTTATTTCTACAAAATGACTGGGATACAAAAAAAAAAAAAAACCCCAGCATGAATAAAACTTTTAAGTTCTTTTGGAAGAAAAAAAGTCTTCTTGATATTTTAAAGACCTCAGATCACACAATTTGAGATAGCATCTCTAGGAGACACACACACTTTTAAGATTCCAGTCTTATGGGGGGGGGGAAGGGGGAGATATAAAGATATAAAAAGGTCACAATTAGAAGACAACACAAAACAGGCTCCTTCATGTGCTTAAGTAAGCCCCTCAAGGGCAGGGATTGGGTCTAGGACAGCAGTTCTTCAGCTTTTTGGTGGGCCATGGACCCTTCTAGAAGTCTGGTGAAGTCTATGGATACTTTCCCAAAATGGTTGATGACTATATTCATAATATAAAGAAAATTAAATATAAAAATATAAAAGAAATAAATTAAAGGAAATATTAAATTTTAGTTAGAGGTCAGTAAAAATAAAGATGCAGTATTTTTCCCTATCAAAGTTCACAGCAGCCCCACCTATTCATGAGGGTCTGCAGATGTCAAGAACCCCTGTATCATTTTCCATTTATCTAGATTCCAAACAACAGGAAAACCACTAATAACTGGGATTATTTAAGGGGTAGGGCATAAAAGGAATGAACTTTGGAGAACCTATAAGCACATGACAATTGATAGAGCCCCAGGCCTTGAGGTAGGAAGTCTCATTTTCCTGAGTTCAAATCTGGCCTCAGACCCTTACTAGCTGGCTGACCTTGGCCAAGTCACTTAACTCTGTTTGCCTCAGTTTCCTCATAAATGACAAACCACTCCATCATCTTTACCAAGAAAACCCCAAATGGGGTTATGAAGAGTCAGACATGCCTGAAGTAACTATACACCATCACCACTAAGCACACAGCAAAAAGATGAGGGGATATGTGGAATTCAACTTTTGAAGCAACTTCTACAGTAAGCTGATCATTACATATTTAGTTCAGTTTCTTATACCTCCTAGGTCTATATAGTATTGAACAGTGATCACAGATGTTTAACCCTAAAAGCTAAGAAGAGAATCTAAAAGCTTGAAAGCTGTTGTTCATCAAACCATTTTGTAGTACAAACTATTTATGAATTCCCTTGACCTTCATTTTCTACCTTTGGTGCTGCAGTTAACTTGAGTCTCGGTCTGTACAGGCTCTCTACCTATTTATGGACAAGACTGGAAAATTCTTTAAATTCTGGAAAATGTATGAAAATGTCAAATCGATTATTCTTCCTCTCACCTCTCAACAAGGTAAACTGTGTTAATATGAGATATATGAGGGAGAGAGAGAAGAGGAGAGAGAAAAAGAAAAGGGAAAGGGAGAAGAAGTGAGGAGAATGGGAGGGAGGGAGGGAGAGGGAGGGAGGGAGAGAGAGAGAGAGAGAGAGAGAGAGAGAGAGAGAGAGAGAGAGAGAGAGAGAGAGAGAGAGAAATAATGAAAAAGCTTATCAAAAAGATTTCTACCTACTGAGTAGACCCTAAACCACACAGGGGGGGAAAAATCACTGCATTTTTCCCCCACATTAAGATCAGAGTATAATTTAGGAGTGCCTCAAAGGACCTGAAAACCAATATTTTTTTAATGTTACAACTGGGAAATATACCCTTCATTGGCTGGATCCAGAATTCCTTGATTATCTGATTTAAATAACTGGAGGCAGCCAGCAGGAACAAGATTGGAAAGAAGATGAGATTGAAAGTCAGAAGTCCTGCAGCACTAACTACCAGAAAGCCTTTGGCAAGTCACTTAACCTCCACATCTTCATCTGTAAAATGAGGATCTCAAAGGTCCCATACAACTCTAAAAAGAGATGAGCCTATGACAGTGACCTAGTTGAGCCCATTTGAGTAAAAGAGACTTGGTTGAGAATCAATTTGAGGTTGTTATTGACCAATTCTGTTGGGAGCTACTGTTATTTTCTGTCTCTTGGTTCATTCACTGCTGATGAATTTGACAAGTGACAGGTACTAGTACCCCCAACAATAACCATCCAAACCCTCCAAAAGAAGGGGACTACATTTTCTATCTCAGACATTTCACACGTACAGCTGTATCTCTCATCATTCTTCAGGGCCTTTTTGTGAATGAACAGATGTTACTGATTTTCCTATTTGAGAAGGGATAGGCACAACAACTGCTTAAGGCAAGTTCCCGAAGCAATGTTACTCCAGAAACTTTGGCAAAACCTTCAGCTCAGCAGAAGGTAAAAACTTAAACAGTAATTGTGGTAGGTTGCTTGCTAAAAATTCTTAGGCATATAAACCATAATGAACCAGGCAGTATAGTTTAATAACAAAGCAGTGTGGCCTAAAAAAAACAAGCAAAGGATTTGGAAAAGAGGACCTTTCGATGCTATTTACTTACTACCTGTGGGACCTCAGACAGGTAATGTAACCTCTTTGAGTCTCAGTTTCCTCATCTCTTCATTTAATCCGTCATGCCCCAAAATAACCCTCTAAGACATTAAGTTGCAGGGGAAATGGAGGTCTTTATTAACAGTTTCTCCATCGAGAGTTCCTTATATTCATGAAATCACAAGTGTGATCCATCATGGTCTACCCTCTCCCCTTGCCCTCCAAAAAGAATGGGGTTGGATAAGATGATTTCTGAAATCCCTTTCATCACTGAATCCTATGTTATAAGCAGTTTTCTCAGGTAAGGGAAGACACAATTTTGAGGATGACATATAGAAGTCATCAATTTATATTCAGGAAAGACTCTTCTCTGAGTCTTATGTATTAATGAAGATTAAATTCAAAGTTTATAAACTGTTCATGATTACTAATGATTTAACTGCAATCAAATGCCAAAGACATTCAAATTCATATCGTTGATGGACAGCCTGAAAAGAATGTTCTGCCAGACCCACAGAACAAAAATGCTTTTTGAATGAATTAATTGCAACATGGTAAATTATAGATGCTTATAAAATTGTCTGGGTTTTAATCTTTTCAAAAACAATCCTCCTTTCCTGACTTCTCCCCTTTCTCTCCCCACTCCCTTATTCTCAAGGCCCATGCCAACCCATTCAGGATCACAGAGAGGACAATTCATAACGTCTGACAACATAAACAGAAAAATGAAATAGGGCTTAGCAGTGAAATAGGCTCCTGGATTTCCAGACAGGAGTAGTGGAGGCCAGGGTGCCCTCTGCAATGCTTTGGAACGCCTGCCAATTTATTTTCCAGGGCAGTAAAAGTTGTTGAGAAATATTCAGTGTTTTCTGCTTGAAGAGCAAATAAATAGCAAGGGTGCTCGAAGCAAATAAAATTAGTAAGTAATAGGGAGATGTAAGAAAGGTCAATTGTTAAAGGAGGAAATATAAAACCACTCTTGCTCAGATAGCATGAAGAGGTGAGGAGGCATCAGGGGAGTAACTTCATTATACTATAAGTGCCTTTTTTTTGCCAAGCAAAAAAACATTGTTGGTAGAAAATGTAGTGTAATACCTAGAACTTTTCCCCTTAGTGAGCTTCTCTTAGATTCAGGGAAAGTAAGACCTGATCAGGACATCTGGTACAGACTTAAGTCTGAAGTAGCCCTGATTCTGCTCAACACATTTAATTTTTCCATTTCCCTCTCTGTCACTTTGCTTCCTCCCTCCCCCCCACCCCAATTCCTCTATCTTGAGATCAGAAGAGAAGGAACATGCGTTAATTAAGTACCTACTATGTGCTGGGCATTTTACAAATATTATCTAATTTGATACTCACTACAGCCCTAGGGAGTAGATGCTATTATTATCATCACCATTTCACAGTCGAGGAAACTGAGTTACTTAGCAGTTAAGGAAAGTGCCTTGCCCAGGTCACACAATTATCAAAGCATCTGAAGCCAGATTTGAACTCACAGAACTCTCTCCACTGATCATAACAGAGCTGCCTCATCCAGAAGGCTGGATATTTTCACCAGGCTCTGCAACTTAGTAAATGCTTCACACCATGAATAAGTAATTTTTTAAATTTTTATGTCAATTTTAGTTTCTGTATCTCTAAGTTGAAGGGCTGGACTGCAAGAGCCTTGACGCTCTACCATTTTGTGATTCTATGATTACATATCTACTTCCTTTTCATTAATTTTACAGTAAATTTAGGGTTCATTCTTTGGCTGGAAAAACAGGAATTCTTGGGTAGACAATCACCACTAGATTCTTCGTGGTGCAATGAAATCCAATAGCATTTCAGTATGTCTTTGCGGTAATCATTACTTTTAGGGAACCTATACAGACCTGTCCTCGTGAGATTGCCAACCAAGTGTGGTAACATAAAGTCCATCTCCCATATGTAGAGAGGGATGTGAGGCAGCTAGGCAGGGAGGTGGAGGATTTGGGGTAAGGAAGGCCTGAACTCGAATGCTAACTCAGACCCCTACTTACCTGTGTGACCCAAGGCAAGTTACTTCATCTTTCAGCCTCAGTTTCATCTGTAAAATGGGAATTACATTGGCACTTACCTCACAGAAGCACTGTGAGGATCCAAATATCATCTGAGTCATTCAGAAGTTTTTTTAGTTTTTTTAAATCAACTAGGATATTTAGGCAGTTTTCTAATTACCATATTTTGTCCAACAGAACATAAAACTCCTCAAGGGCAGGGGTTATTTTACTTTTATTTTTTTTATCTCTAGCACTTAGCACAATGCTCGGTACACAAATATTTTTTAATAGTGTTTTCTGAACTGAGTTACACTATAGAAGATCCAGGACTTATTAAGGAATGTCAGGGACCTATAACAAATAAACTAATACAGGGTGTCCCAAAAGTTTCAGTACAATTATAAGCTTTAATAACTTTAAGGTATTATAATCTAATTCTTTTTAATAATTTAACCATTGTATTTAATATTTTTAAATTTTGTTAATTTTAACTTCAAATTATTAGCGCTTAAAACTGCATTAAAACTTTTTTTTTTTGGAAAGGGGAAGGCAAGGCAATTGAGGTTAAGTGACTTGCCCAAGGTCACACAGCTATAGTCAATGTGTCAAATGTCTGAGGCCAGATTTGAACTCAGGTCCTCCTGACTCAAGAGCTGGAGCTCTATTCACTGAACCACCTAGCCTACCTGCATTAAAACTTTTGGAACAACCTGGCATTAACCTAGGATTAAGTGCTCACTCCCATATTTATATGTTTTCAGATGCTATGAAATGTCTACTGAATTATAGATGTGATTTTGCTATGGGTAGATCTCTCTCTGTCTCTGTCTGTCTGTCTGTCTGTCTCTCTCACCCCCCCCCCCACACACACACCAGCTGAATGATGGCCAACTCCTGTTTTCATTTTCTTTTGTTTTTAGTTCATACATATATCACCTTGTAAGTGCTGACTTCCCCTTAAGGCGGATGTCCAGAAATGCAGCTTGATGACAATGCCATGCCCACTGGAGCAGAGAATAGGCCTCTGAAGATGAGGAAAGTCTTTTCTCCACTGTGGTACTGCCATGGTTCTTTTACAGGCATAAATATTTTTTTTCATAGGTACATCACCCACGAACAGAATGTCAGAGTAAAAAAAAAAAAAAAGACTAGAACATCCAGGGAATGAAAACAAAGACGACATGCCTGCTTTATGTGATGTCAGTCCTAAGATCAAGCCTTTATTAAGCATCTATTATTTACCAGGGACAATGAGAGGTACTAGAGAGACGAGAAAAAATGAAAGCTCCCTGCCTTTAAAAACATTCCGTTTTATTAGAGGTTTAGGGGGTTAGGCAAAATGTACACACATAATTATATAGAAAACATATGCAAACCAAAGAGAGTCATTTATGGCAAAGGAAGCATTAGGAACTGGAAGGGACTACTCACAAACTGGTATAAGTGACAGTGTAGAGAAGCAGAGAACCGACTTAAATCAATAACTATTAAAACAGGCTGGTATCATTAAAGCTATGTAGAATTATCCAAATGTCACAAGATGCAAAGATGATAACAGCATAAAAGTCCAAGGTCATACAGCCCATAAGTGGTAGTGCAGGGCATAGAGCCATCTTGACATTAGATAAGGCTTTTGCCTGCCCTATTCAACAAGAGACAAGGACCCAAAATTGCTTGGTTGGGCACTTTACTGGTTATCATATAAAGAAGTATACAGACTAATGTCACTGTGAAGCCACAACCAGGCAAATGCAATTATCAACCTTAGTACCATAGTGCCAAAGTTAAAGCATGCATTTCTCCTTTCTGTTTAATTGATCATCTATTTCTCAGAGAAATAGATAAAGGGTTTGGGTGTTCACATAATGTAACATAATCAAAAATTTAAATGTTGTTGTTTACAATATATGATTCCCCCCAAAAAAAAACATAATAAAACTTATAAATCCAAATAAAACTTATAAAACCAAAAAAGGTATCCTTAAAGTAACCACTTTAAGGACCTCAGGAAGTCCCACCTCAGTGAAACTTTGATCCAAAGAATTTCTCAACAGCCTTGCTAGTAGCCAAACATTATCCTTTGGATTTGATTTCTGGAACTGACCAAAGCTATCAGGAGCCAAATTTTGTTGAATAAATAAGACAGATAAAACTATTTATGATCAAAAACAAGTTGGCTACGAAGTAATTAGAATGAATTTCTTGTGTGGTTTGTGAGTTGAATCTAGAAGCAAGTGAGGGCCCCACTTTTTGGACTACTGAACTTTGAACAACCTGAACACAATTATTTCTCCATTTTGCAATATGTCATTAATATTTTAACTGAGAATAAAGTGACCCTTCAACATGGATGAGGTTTATAATAACATAAGGAAAATAAAAGACAAAAATCCAAGGTTAGTGAATAATTAACTCATGATCAGTGTAAGTGGACAGTATCTGAGACTCACAGCATACTAGAAGCAACATAGAGCTGTTAAGAAAGGAAGGTAATATGTAGAAACCAGTATAATTCTAATTCAGAAAAGTGGAAAGAGAACTGAACTCAGAAACAGAAGGTCTGACCTATCTCTCCCTTTGGGTTTTAATGGAGCTACTCTATTAGATCTCTATTAACTCAAGGTGAAGTTCTGGCTCTGACTGACTTGTTATGCAGCCTATGGCAAGTTACTTCATCCCTTTTTTCAATAAGGAATGATATATAAATGATAATACTTACCCCATAGAATTGATGGGCCAGAAAGCTAAAGAAAGACATACATCAAAGTCCTACCTCTGACATGATAGCTCTGTAACCCTGGACAAATCACTTAATTCTCATTTCCCCCAGACGACTGTCACAGGTGATTTACTGATCTGCATCAATTGAAGGAGTTTCCACACCAGAAGTTGCCCCACCATAATGAAAACCTTGGTCTGGTCCTAACTCCTACTGATGAGCTGCAATGATTAAATTATGTAATACTTTGTAAAATCTAAACATTTATATAAAACATAAGCTATTTTAAATAACAATTCTTACATTGTAAGGTTAGAACCTTATTAAATTATTATATACATTTCCAGGTTCTTTGTTTTGAAAACTCAGAAGTTTCCCAGTACTGGACACATCTCTAAAGATGCTTAAAAGATTAGAAAAAGGGATTTGTGAAATAGTAACAATTTACACTGTCAGAGAGGTTTGTTATTTACAAAGCACTTTATATAATATCAAAGTGGATAGAGTGTTGTAATGGGCCTAGTGTCAGGAAGACCCGAGTTCACATCCTGACTCTCTTATTTACTATCTGTGTGACCCTGTGACCCTAGGCAACTAGGGGTCTTAACCTCAGTTTAGGGGCAACTTAACCTCAGTTTGCCTCAATTTCCCTAACCTTAAAATAGGGGAAATAATAGCACTTTCCAGGGCTATTGTGAGGATCACATTAAATAATATTTGTAAAGTGCTTCGCACAGTAGCTAACAAATAGTAAGTGTATAATAAATATTTATTTCCTTCCTTCCCTCATTCTCTTCTTCTTTTTTTTTTCTCCCTCCCTCTTACCTTCTACCAAGCTTATGAAATAGGTAGTACATTATTATTATAGCCATTTTAGAGATGAGGACATGGAGGGCAAAGTGATAGGATTTACCCAGGGTCACCCAGAGATACACAAATCCCCCATCTCCAGGTGTTCTTCATACAATGCCACATCACAATAGGATAGATGAGATGACAGATGATGTTCCATGTCCCTTCCAGCTCAGAGATGCTATGACTTTCAAATCACCACTGAATAGATGGAACATCATGAGTGAAGGATTCACAAACGAGAAATTACAAAGCCAGTTTCAGACACAAAATATTCCAGAAAGAAGAACAATCAAGCTAGTCAGCTTTGAAAGTTACAGCTTGAATTTATTAGATACTTGAAAACAAGCTGTCCATAATAAAGATACCTGTCGTTTCAATCCTTTTTCTACTCTATTATGCATATAGAAATATCCATTTTATCTCATAGGTAAGTTCAGAATTTTAAAAAAGAAAAAATATTCTAGACCAGGGAGTATTTGGTATAAAAGAAAAGTCTTCCTCTGGATGTTACTTATACACCATACAGCTAATCTCAATCTTACCGTCAGCTTCATTATTTCACATGTATATCTTTATTTTAAACATGTTGGAAGTAAATCTAACTAAAGAACTAAGCATTTTGTTTTGTTGCTGCTGTTAAAGCAATTTTCCTCAGACCAGCCAACTGATTAATTAGTGAGAGCCAGAACTAGAGCCCTGGTATAAGTTCCTAGCTCAGTGCTTTCTTATAGATGGTAGATGGTGTTATAAGAAGAGTGATGCATATTAGGGATTCTTAAATACATCAGATAAGGAAGTATTTAGCCCAGTAGGTTTTATGGAATCATTGATTCAGAGCTGAAAGAGAGCTTGAAGCTCATTATAGACCATTATATGGGGCTCATTTTACAGGACAGGAAACTGAGTCCAGAAAGGGTTAAATGAAAGTCAGCACCTGAGCCCAGAAAATCTGACTACAAATCCAGTGGGGGGGGGGGTTTCCACTATATCGTGGCAGATACTTTAATAACGTATTCTATACTTTTTATACAAATGTCTGTTCATAAAGAAGTCTATTGAAGTAGAGACAGAACCTGGGGTAGATAACATGGAGAGAAAAGGTTCATGCAACACATAAAGGGAGGGAGGGGACTACAATGAAATGAGGATCCCTTCAACTAAAAACAATAACAAAAGAGACAAGGGAAATGAGCGTGCAATAACATGGGGGTCATATTGGACTCTCTAAATATTAATAGTCATCCCCCCCAAAAAAAATCCACAAATTTGAGGGACTTGGGTCTTAGTTTTTCTTAAAGACACTTTATCTGCCTCTGACACAGAAGACACCTTGCTTCAGCTGAGTACGTTTCAGTACCTTGCAGTACAGGCATAGATTTCTGTAACTGCATTGTTAATGATACTGTCTAAGAGTGCCAGTGTGAACATTAATAACCATTACCGATCACCAATGAAATTTTGATCACTTGAAGATCCATCATAATCCTTTCCTCCCCCCAATCTAACTAAGGTGGCTATGGGTGAACACCCATGTTCCCCAGAGTAGCAGAATTATAAGGGGGCACTGTCAGTGGCCACATCAACTACCAATTAGAAAAACTATGAAGCAGGTGTTAAGAAAATTGGTTTAGTAAAACACTTTAATTGAAAAGTTTCTGTTAATGACTTCAGTGCAAAAAAAAACTCCTTGAACATTCATTGCAGGAACATATTTTCCTTATTTTCATGCATTTTAATGCCTTAAATGTGTTCTGAAATAAATATGGGACTACACTAAAGCTGCACCATTACATTCCCTACAATATCATGAAATTTAACATAAGGCGTGCTTTCATCAATGGCCACCCCCTCAACTGGGACATATTTCCACAATTAACTCCTAAAGCTTAGCAGTGTTTAGCACACTGCCTGGAATGTAGTAGGTGCTTACAAAGTGTTTATTGACTAGAATAGCGCTCAGCTACCCTTCTGCTCCTATCCTAGACCCCTTACCCAGGTACCAGGGAACCCAGGCAGCCTAACTGAGTTTGGCAGCCCAGGAAAAGATGGAATGGAAGGCATTCCCTACCAGAAGAAAGAGAATTTTACAGATAGAAAGCAGCAAGCACAGAAGAGATCGTCTCAATTTTAATGATGAGGTAACTAAGGCCCAAAAAAAGTTAAGGCAAATTTGCCCTAAGACCACACAACTGATTAATCAATGAGAGCCAGAACTGGAACTCTGGTATATAAACTCCTAGCCCAGTGCTTTCTTATAGATGGTAGATGGTGTTATAAAGAAGAGTGATACTTACTAAGGATCCTTAAATACATAAGATAAGGAAGTATTTAGCCCAGTAGTTTTTTCTAGAATCATTGATTCAGAGCTGGAAGAGAGCTCGAAGGTCATTATAGCCCATTTCCCACCCCCACTTTTACAGGAGAGGAAACTGAGGTCCAGAAAGGGTTAAGTGATTTATTTGTCCAAGACTACACAGCCTTGAGGGCAAAGTCAACATTTGAACCCAAGAAATCTGACTACAAATTCAGTGTTCTTTCCATTACATCATGGCAGATGCTTAAATAAATGCCTGCTGAATAAATGAAAACTTGCATAAATTCAATTTCCCACTGTACAAAAGTCTGATGTTATGCACCACAGGGAAAAAGTTTAGAGAAGGTACCATCCCCACCTTAATAGAGTTTACAGCCTAAAAGAGAATTCAGATACCAGCACACATACCTCTAATACACATTTTTTTTGCTTTTTTTTTTTTTTTTTGGAGGGCAATTGGGGTTAAGTAACTTGCCCGAGTCACACGGCTAGGTTTTTGTTTGTGTGCTTAAGTGTCTGAGGCTGGATCCGAACTCAGGTCCTTCTGACTCCAGGGCCAACACTCTACTCACTGCGCCACTAGCCGCCCCTAATACACATTTTTTTAAAAAAAGAAGAATGACTAAGGTAACAGAAGAAAGTCTCTTAGCTTAAATTCATGGATTTAATTGATAAAAGTTTTGGATTGAAGGCAACATAATAATCTCACATCCCAAAAGACAGAAGGTCACAAATTATAAGAGCATGAAGACAGATGTAGACCAATAATGTGGAATTAGATAGGTGAGCAATGGAGCCTGTCAGTAAGGATGGAGAAGGCAGTCTCCAGGAAAGCCTCTCAGAGAAGACAAATCCTCTGGGCAAAAGGCTACTAGGGGCTAATATCTATTCAAAGACTAGCCAGGGGGTGATCGACACAGAAATTCATTTGTCGACTGGGATGGGTTTCATAAATTTTACCACTGGGTTGCAGTTGCAGGTCAACCTCTTGCTATGGAAAACCACAGAGGTAGGAACAAGTAAATACACTAATACATGTTAGAACAACATTAAAGGTCTATTCATCAGTTTCAGTTATTTTTTTTTTGCTTTTAGTTATTTCAAAACTACAAAATAGGTATTTCAATATCTTTGACAGAGCCAATGATGCAGACTGCAACCCTTCCATGTCCTCTCATTCTCTCTGATTCAACAGGAAGTTCCATCCAATATACTGGGGGCCTCCTCCTCCTCTCCACCCTCTGGCTTCCCTGGCTTCCTACAAGTATCAGCTAAAGTCTCATCTTCTGCAAGAAGCCTTTCCCAGACTTCCTTAATCCAGATGCCTTTCTTCTGAGATTATTTTCTGTTAACCCTGTAAGCATATTATTTCTACATGGTTATTTGCATGTTGTCTATCTCATTAGACTGTTAGTTCATCCAGGGCAGGAACTGTCTTTTGTTTTTCTTCATATCCTCAGAACTTAGCACAACACAGCACATGTATCAGGCATTTAGTAAATACATGTTGACTCGACTTGAATGTATCTAGATCTCTTGAAACCACATGGATATCAGGGTTGCATATAAACTGTCCATCGGCCATCCCTTCCTTTTGCCCCAAACTTACAACTCCCTAATAAAAGACTCTCTACTTCTTCTCTCATATGTCTTGGTTGGTAAACAAGAGTCTACTCACACCCACCATATGGTTTTCCACTGTCCTTTATTTTATCATACAATGATGATGATGATGATGGTGGTGCTGATTGTAATAAACTTCTGCATAGACCTTCAGCTTACAAAGTGCTTGAATACACACTGACTCATTTGATCCTCCCCTCAACCCAGTATAACTACTATCCCCATTGTACAAATGAGGAAACTGAGGCTCAAAGAGGTTTCATCACTGCTATGAAAACCACTGGCCCAAGTTCATACTCCTGGTAGATGAGAGCGCTAGGATACACAGCCAGGTCTTCTGATTCCACATCTATTTAGTGTTCTTCCCATCACACCAACCTGCTTCTGTAACTAAAGGTCTCTAAATGGATGACAAAAGCAAACCTGATTGGCCAGAGCAGCATATCAAACCCAAAGGACATCCCTGAGTAGAGTGGGTTAAAGAGAGGAGAGGATCATTTGGGCCCATTTGAGCCCATTTTCTTTTTTGACTACTCATCACAAATTGGCATTTTTTGAAAGCCAATTTTCAGGGTTCTTAGGGTTTTATAGCATGAGAACTCAAGCAGAAAAGATGACCAAATTATTATAAGAACTGGGAAAGAAAAGGAGAATAGAGACAGAAAACACCTAAAGTCTTTCATAGTAGCTTGTTTCTCATTAACAGTCAATAATATTGATTAAAAGTGGGTTGTTGCTGTTTTTTAAATCTTTTAAATAGAAAAATAAAAAAAAGCTAGACCAGGCAAAACAGTTTATGGTATATGTATTATCTTGCCCCCCCCCCAAAAAAAAAATGTTTTGTAGCCAGGCTCCTAATCTTTTCCTTTGAATAGATAAGCCAGCTCTTTTGATCTTCCCAAACCTATGTAAAAGAACCAAAGTGCTTTAGGGAAATACACACATAAAGCCCTGTTTATTTGGATCACTCTAACAAAAGCTAGAGGGAAAAATACTACTTAAGCCACACAACATTTCAGTTTATTTCTGCCCGTCTTCCCCCAATTCATCCCCAGCTCTCCCAAAGCTCTGTGAGTTAACACAGATGTTTTCAAAGGTGAATTGGGAATGGAAGCTTTCATGTAAGGTTTGTAGACACTGAGCAAAAGTAGCCCGGTTTTAATGCAGGCACCCCCTGCAGTGCAAAGGACGCTGGTTTCCTGTCTAAAATAGCTGGAAGCGTTTTATTAATCCAGAAAGGGTCGAAGCTTCACATCAGCATCCACTGATTCCAAGATGCCCTTTAACAGAATTGCACCAGACCATGATATATTATCACTGACTCCATCAAGTCAATGGTCTCAGGAACTCACACCAGTTTAGGACAGAGATAATGATAAACACAAAGGGGAGAAAGGGTGGAGGAGGGGGAGAGGGAGGGAATGGAGGGGAGAGAGGGGAAGAGAGAGAGAGAGAGAGAGAGAGAGAGAGAGAGAGAGAGAGAGAGAGATCGATCAATGGAATCAGAACAGGATTGGGGGGGAAGGAAAAAAAATCACATAGAATGACCTTGTAAACTTTATCAAACAACCTTGTGCTTAAAATTAATTAAGTAACATGTTAACCTAAAAAGTTATAATGCTGATAGGGCTTCATATCTTCTCTGGGGCCCTAGTTTCCTTATCTATACCATAAGGGGGTTGGACTACATGAATTCTAAGGTCCCTTCCAGTTCTAAATACCATGATCTTCTAGCTAAAAATATAGCTAATTCTATGCATTTAAAAAAAAACCATTTTTCTGACTGTCAACGTCACTCACGCACAAGCACAAAGGTTAAGAACCCTTGCTTTAGATAACCTTTAGGGAGAAAAATATGGCAGAGAAACATGAGTACAGGCTCTGGAGTCATCAAAACTGGGTTCAAATCTTACTTCTGAAACCTACCATATGTGTGACCCTGGGCAAGTCACTTAACCTCCCCTAATATTAATTTCCTTATCTGTAAAATGAGGGTAATGGACTAAATGGAATCAGAGGTTTATTCTTCCAGTTCTAGAGTGTTACAATAAGCACCAAGGTAAATTATCCAACCCCCTCAAAAAAAAAAAAAAGCCACAACAACAAAAAGGAAACATGTTCTCTACCTGAAGGATTTTATAATCTCACACCTAGTCTTCCTATTATCATCAGTTCATAGTCCCTAGAGGGTATCTTATTTAAGGTATCCCCTCAGTCTTACCCTTCATACTTCTCTCCCTCCCAAATCTTTAAGCAAAACCAGCCACAAACCAACCCTAAAAATCTATTCTTAGAGACATTCATCACAGTGTATGACCCATAGTAAGGGCTTAATGCATGCTTTTTCTTTCATTCATTCATTTTCATTTCACTTCTCTCTACAAGCTATATTCATAACCCACTAAGCCAAGGGAATTGTTCTTCTCTGGTTGCTTCAGCCATGTCTGATTCTTTGTGACCCCCTTTCTTGGCAGCGATACTGGAGTAGTTTGCCACGTCCTCCTCCAGCTCATTTTTTTGTTTGTTTGTTTGCTTTATTAACTTCTGTTTAACATCATTCATTTCTGCCAGATTTTGAGTTACAATCATTTCCCCCCCGTTATTCCCCTACCCAACCTCCCAGAATAGCAGTCCCACAAGATATCGCTTCCTCCAATCTGCTCTCTCCCATACCTTCTCCCATACCCCCTATGACTTTTCCATTAGAGGAAGGTGAATCTTTGTGTCCCAATGCCTGCACATCTTATCTCCCAATCATAAGCAAAAGATTATTAATAATAGTATTTATATATATTTGAAACATTTAATCTTAAGACCTCGGATTTCAGATCCATTTCCTTCCTCCCTTGTCACCCATTCCCTCTGGGGAGATAGGTAATTCAGTATATGTTGTACATGTCTAGCTATGCAAAACATTATCACAGTAGATATATTGTACAAGGCTGCTTATAATTCCCTCCCACTCATCCCACCCCCCCACCTGGTCCATTCCCTACATGATCCTGTCCCTCTTCTATACTGGGTACTTCTAAACTCCCCTCCCCCCAAGGATGCCCCCCCCAATCAATCATCCCTTCTCTCATCCCGATTCCCCCTGTTCTGCTGCAAGTTGAGATAATCCCTGAACCAAATTCAATGAGAATGTGGATTTGCCCTTTTTTTCCCCTTCCTATTCTCCCCCTCCCTTGCAACCACTTCCCCTTGCTTCTTCTACATGAGATAGTTTACCCTACCCTGTCTTTCCCCATCTCCTCTTGCCACTTTCCTCTCTCACCTTATAATTTCCTCCCTTGAGTATTCTCCCTTCCCAACAAATTCAACCTATGCCCTCTATCCATATACACACACATTCACATATGTATTCATATGACCACACACCCTTCTTCCATTATTTTCATAGTGAGAAAGATATTTACTGTTTTTCCATATAGGAGTGTAAATAGTTCAACTTTGATAAGTTCCTTCTGATTTCTTTTCCCTGATTACCTTCTCAGGCATCTCTTGCTTCTTGTGTCTTGATGTTAAATTTTCTATTCAATTCTGGTTTTTTCCTCAAGAATGCCTGAAAGTCCTCTATTCCACTGAATGACCATATTTTCCCCTGAAACAAAATACTCAGTTTTGCTGGGTAGGTGACCCTTGGGTTCATTCCCAGCTCTTTTGCCCTCTGGAATATCATATCCCATGCCCTTCTATCCCTCAGTGTAGGAGCTGCCAGGTCCTGGGCTATTCTGATTGTGTTTCCACAATATTGAAATTGTTTCTTCCTGGCTGCTTGTAGTATTTTCTCCTTGATCTGGGGATTCTGGAACCTGGCTATAATATTCCTGGGAGTTTTCTTTTTGGGATCTTTTTCAGGAGGTGATCTGTGGATTCTTTCAACCTCTATTTTGCCCTCTGGATCTAAAACATCAGGGCAGTTTTCCTTGAGAATTTCTTGAAGGGTGATTTCTAGGTTCTTTCCTTGATCATGGCTTTCAGGTAGTCCAATAATTTTTAAATTGTCTCTCCTGGATCTACTTTCCAGGTCAGTGGTTTTTCCCATGAGATATTTCACATTGCCTTCTAATCTTTCGTTTGTTTGGATCTGCTTAACAGCATCTTGATTTCTCATAAAGTCATTAGCTTCCATTTGCTCCAGTCTAACTCTGAAGGAATGAATCTCCTCAGTGAACTTTGGAGATTCTTTTTCCATCTGGCAAATTCGACTTTTTAAGGCATTCTTCTCCTCATTGCCCTTTTGGGCCTCCTTTGCCATTTGAGTTAGTCTATTTTTTAAGGTGTTGTTTTCCTCAGTCAGGCTGTTGACCCTCATTTCATACTTTTCCTGCATCCTTCTCATTTCTCTTTCCAATTTTTCCTCCACTTCTCTTATTTGATTTTTAAAGTCCTTCTTAAGGTCCTCTATGGCCTGCAACCCGCTCATGTTTTCCCCTGGGGCTTTTGGAGCAGGACTTCTGACCTCACAGTCCTTTTCCGCTCTATGCCCCCAAAATAGGAGTCTAGGGTTGCATTTTTCTGTTTCCTTTGCCTTGGCATGTTGCCACTTAATTACTTGACTTTTGGGCTTGTTGCCACACTATGGCTTTAAGGCCAGATAGAGGAATTTTCGTCCCGAACGTGTGGGGGGCAACTTCCGTTTCTGGCAAGCTGTAAACCCACCCACAACTTCCACCCTAGATCACAATCCAGATCCAGGGAGGTTAAAGCAAGAGCGATTACCCCCCCAAGACTGATCGCTGGATCTCCCTACAATTAATTGCAGGCTGGGAGCCGGAGCTGCCTCTGAAAACTACCAAATGGAGTGTCTCCTCAGCGGCTTCTAGCCCCCAGGGGAGGGAGCCGACGCATTTCCCCAAATACAGGTCCCAAAGTCCATAGGACACTAACCTCTTACTTTGTCCTAGGCATGTCTATGTTGATAATTCTGGAGTCGCCACAGCTGCTGGTGTTCTGGGGTTCCTCCAGCTGGCTGCTGGCCCTGCCGCCCTGGGGCTAAAACCTCGGCTCACACGGACCTGGGTTCTGCTCGGCTCCGCTTCCTGCGCTCTGCGCGTTGCGTGCTGCCGGCTCCCAGACTGCTGTGCTGGTCCTTCCTGCAGGGCTGCTGGGCTGTCCTCAGAGGAAGGTTAGCTTCTCTGTGTCATTCTGTGGGTGCTGGGGCTCCAGAAGTTGTTCAGAGTCCCCTTTTACATAATTTGGGGGGAATCTGGGGGCAGAGTGGCTTGGATGAGCTGTTTCTACTCTGCCATCTTGGCTCCGCCGTCCAGCTCATTTTTAACAAATGAGGAAATTGAGGCAGATAGGGCTAAGTGATTCGTCCAAGGTCACATAGCTGGTAAGGCTCGTGGCCGGATTTGAACTCATGAAGATGAATCCTCCTGACTCCAGGTCCCTAGTTATATTCACTGCTCTGCCTAGATTCTCTATGGCATACACAGTAAGTGTTTAATAAAAGCTTTTTTATCTATTTACTTATTTTCATTTCATCTCTCTCTACAAGCTACATTCATAATTCACTAAGCCATGGGAAACTTCTTTATAAATCTTTCAAACTATAGCTTATCCTATTTCCTCTCCTGGCTTTCATCAGTGGGGACTCTTTACCCATGGACACAGAGCCTAGTACAGTTAAATCCTCCTTGAAAAATTAACCAGAGAATTATATTAATTACATATCTCTCAGACATCTAAGATTTTACCCCAGTCCCATGTGCTTTAATTAAGTAGGGTCATTTGTTTGGGTGGGATATGTTTTTGTTTTTGTTACACTCATTAGTGTAAGTTTTTCATGGAAAAGTTCAGTCTGGTTTCTCAACACACTGTATGATCAGTGGAGTTAGGACTGCTCTCTGTGTAAGCAAGCCAAACTGGGACTTCTGTACAGCTAGTACAAACATACATTCACGCTGAGAGGGTGGCTCCCTGCTGAGGACAGCACAAGGCAGAAGGCCCAGTTGTCTGCTTCCCTTATTATTATTACCAGCTGTCATTCATGCAAAAGGCAGACATTTCTTCTTTAGACAGGGCTATTATCATGTGCTTGACTGGCCATATAAAGTTTTTTCTAGAAGATGTTTTGTGGCTCAGTGATTAGAGACATTTAGCCAAAACCATTTTAAAATTTGCATACCTATCAAATTATATATGCGTATATGCTAATAGATACTTTTTAATGAGAAATTAAAGGCTTTTTAAAAAACGTAATGAAAAAGTTATTCATTCAAACAGTACTAATTCGATTTATTTCAATAAATATTTACCATGTGCTATTAGTTCCAGAAAGGTAGCTATCTCTGGATAAAGAGCTGACTTCAATGCCAAGGAAACTTGGGTTCACATCTGAAAAACACTGGCTGTGTGACCCTGAGCAAATCACCTAACCTCTCAACATCCTAGACAATTCTCTGGGACCATAAATGGCACAGTGCAGTACTGCAGGGATAAAGCAAGTTTTCTCCCCCAGGAGTTAGTCTGCTATGCCAGTGAAATCACAGTTCCAGAACATATGAAGGGGGGTGGCTAGGTGGAGCAGTGAATAGAGCACCAGCCCTAGAGTCAGGAGGGACTGAGTTCAAACCCAGCCTCAGACACTTAACACAAAAAACTAGCCATGTGACCTTGGGCAAGTCACATGACCCCAATTACCCTACCTTCCCCCCTCCAAAAAAAAAAGGCAAAAAAAATTTTTTTTTTTTTTTAAAGAACATATGAAAGGCTAAGCAGGCTGGACAATTCTTATGCTTGAGCTGAAATTTACAACTGAGTGGGTGGGAATGAATGAAAAAAATTGTATTAAGAGATTACTAAGTGACAAGCACTGTGCTAAACCCTGGGATTACAAATACAAACGCAAAGACAGTTCATGTGCTAGTAGGGGGAGACAATACCTATCGGGGAGTGGTAGCTAGGCCAGGGGCCTTTGGCTGAGAATGTCATAGGATTAGTGGAGTGGGCCATAAGAGTTTATAAACCATATTCAAAAATAATGATAAGATACAGTCTGAATGTGGAGATACCATGGAATAATGGAAAGGACTTGTATTACCCTAGGCAAATCCCTTAACCTTTGTCAGCCTCAGTTTCTGCATCTGTAAAATTATAATAATAGTACCCATCTAACAAGATTTTTGTGAGGATCAAATGAAATGTATGTAAAGTTCTTTGTGAATATTAAAAAGCTTCATAAATGAGCCATTGTTATCTATTAGTAATAATAATATTAAATTATCATTATTATTATTAAAAGAGTACTATGAAAGTTTAGTGATGAGATAACTGTTCTCTAAGTTAGGAAGAACTGGGCTCAGGTCTTGCCTCTAAACAGAGTGATAATCTCTCTAAGACTAAATCCCAGAGAAGGTACAAATCTTTTATATATACATACATACATATATATATATACATACATACATATATATATACATATATATATATATATATACACACACACACACACACACACATATATATATATATATTTACTTTTAGTTTACAAAATTCAGTTCCACAATCCGTTGAGTTCCAAATCTCCCCCCAAGGTGGCATGCAATTTGATAAAGGTTCTACAAATACCTTCACATTAAATATTAGTCAAGTTGTAAAGAAGAATTATAACCAATGGAGTGAACGATGAGAAAGAAGGAACAAAACAAAACAAAGCAGAAAACAGAGAGAGCAAGTAGTTTGCTTCAATCTGCATTCAGACTCTGTAGTTCTTTCTCTGGATGTGGATATCCCTTTCCATCATGGGTTTTTTGGAGCTGTTTCATAACCTTGCACTCCTGAGCGAAGCCCAGTCTATCAAAGAGAAGGTACAAATCTGCACAGGTAGAGGAAGTTCCTCACTAGAAAACTCTACACAGATAAAATCAGTTAAAAAAAAATAAAATTAGGGGTGGCTAGGTGTCGCAGTGAATAGAGTACCGCCCCTGGAGTCAGAAGGACCTGAGTTCAGATCCTGCCTCAGACACTTAACACACACACAAAACACACACACACACACCCCTAGCCGTGTGACCTTGGGCAAGTTACTTAACCCCAATTGCCCTCCAAAAAGCAAAAAAATAAAAAATAAAATACCATGACCCAAGATCCCTTGATATGCTTAGCTACTTATGGTCTCAAAGATGGGGAGAGGTGAAAGGAAATGTGGCCCGAGTGTCTAGGTGGTGAGTAAGGTGCTAACTGAGTGATTCTTGTAACCATAGTTAATAACTATAATAATAATAGTAATTAACCTTTATGCCACACTTAGAGATTTGCAAAGTCAGATGGAGTCAGCAAGAATTTATTAGGAGGGGAGAAACAAGCATTTATTAAGTGCTTTCTCTGTGCCAGGAATGCTAAACACATTACAAATATTGACATCTGATCCTATCTATTGCCTCTTTATATATCCCGGGCAATCTGCACAATGCCTGGCACAGAGAAGGCACTTAATAAATGTTTACTGATTCACTGATTGATTCCCCATAACAATCCTGTGGGGTGTTAACATCCCCATTTTACAGGTGAGGAAACTGAGACATACAGAGGATAAATTACTTGCCCAAGATCACACAGTCAGTATCTAAGGCTGAATTTGAACTCAAATCTTCCTGACTCCCAGGCCCACTGCTCTATCCGCTGCACCACTTCTATGCCTTTAGAAGGAGCATGGTATACTGGAAAGAGCCCTAGACTTAGAATTAGAAGAATGGCTTCTAGACCGATCTGGATTACTGGCTATTTGACCATGACCAATTCACTTTCTTCGGCCTCCCACCCTATCCCCTCCTTCTCTATAAAATGAAAGACAATGGATTCTTCTAGTTATTTCTGTTCTGTGATTCTATTTGTCATTCCTTCCTCCTTTTTCAACAACTATTTGTTATACATATACTCTGTGCCTAGTTCTGTAATTGGCATGCATCAGAATTATTTTTTTGGTCTTCTTGATATTCCTATTCTAAGGTAAGGGAGTAATGTTATGATGTGAATCAAACTCACATTCCTTCTCTTAGTGTGCAAACACATCACAACCTTATTATTTCTTGGTAATTGCAGAAAGGGGGAAGGGAAGGGCAGTCTGAATGAAAAAATTTGTAAAAGAAAAGTTTTATGTCTTTTAAGTGCATACAGCAACTGGAACTAAGCTAACTACAAGTTCCCTGGGATAGCTCCTCTGGGACCTACTTTAATGAATGAATGAGAGTGCTTGGCCGGTAACATTCTAATTGTTTTCAAGTTAATATGTACCTCTAAAGTACTTGAAATTCTCAGTCTATCAATCAGTCAGCCAGTCAGTCAATAAGCATGTATTAAGTACCTACTCTGTACCAAGCAGGCAGTTATGCTTTCATGCCTTGGATCTCAGAATTCTAGGACAATGTATTACAACTAATCCAAGTCTTTCAGCAAATCATCCATAGAGAATTGCTCAGTGACTTGGTGAATTTAATCTGGCCCCTTAAAGATCTTGAAGGGACCACCTTTTATCTCTTACTCTCACTATAAGCCTGGGCCACCTCCTTTTCTGGTTACATCTGAAAAGAGTATAACAGTTTTTCTTTAGTGGAACTAGTTTCAATCCATAGATTCATACACCTAGAATTGGAGGGGACCTCTCAGTCAGTTAATCAACAAGCATTTATCATTAAGTACTTACTATGGGTCTGAGTCCATGCTCAGCACTCTGGATACCAAAAAAGGCAAAACCATCACAGGTTTTGTGTGCTTACATTAAGGTAAGGTGCTTAAGGTGCTCACATTCTAAAGACAAAATGCAACAACAGATATATGCAAATTATGTACAATGTAAATGGCAGGTAATATCAGAGGAAATCGACTAGATGTGGAGGGTCCAGGAAAGGATTCCTACAGAAGGCAGGCCTTTACAGTGATTAGATTGAAAGCTCCTAGAGGGCAGGAACCATCTTTTTGTATCACCTACACATAGCACAGTGCCTGGCACATAGACAGTATAAATGTTTAGGGGCAATTTGATTAACTGATTGAGTTTTGAGAGGAGCTAGAAGATGAGGAGTATCTGAGGCAAGGAAGACAGCCAATGAAAAGATAAGGAGTGATTATGTTAAGCAATTTACCAAATTAAAAATTTTAATATTAATAATAATAATACCATTATTATTATTATCCTTTGAAGCTCATGGGTCAATGGTAATAGAGTGACTTCCTTCCTTCCTACTCAGTCCTTCCATCCTAGTTCACATTATGGATCAACATGAGAATGGGTGTGTTTCCCAAGCATTTAAAGGATGAAGAGGGAAGGGAAATCTCAAGCAGGGCAACCAAAAGGGAAAGAGAGGTCATGTGGCTAATGAATGACTGGGAAAACTGTTGCCAAGTGACAACTAGCAAGTAAGGGAGCTACAGAGGCCATTAGAAGACAAAATTCTACACAACACCAGAAAGTGACTATTTTAAATATGCCACATAAGTAAACTCAAATAGTCATATTTCTCATTTTAATTCTCTTCTTTAATTATAAAGAAAGTAAACAATAACATATCAAAATTTTATTACCTCAAAGATTAAGGGGTGGTGCTTTTGTCCCCTACCCCAAGTAAAAAATATCTCAAATCTCTCTCACATACCTATGCATACACACAGCTGGAAGGGACCTCAGAGACCATCTTGTCCAATTTGCTCAATTTACTGATGAGGAAATTGAGTCTTCAAAAGATGAAAAGACTTTCCTGAGGTCACACAGGTAGCCAGTGTCCTTGTTGAACAGTGGCCACGGCAAGATCTGAACCGTAGATCCTCCAGACTCTAAACCCAACACTCTGTTGACCTCACCATGCTGCTTCCTGAGCATGCAACCCATTTGAACACATCAAATAGCCACACAGGACTAACACAGACCCATCTCAAAATCCCGCAACAATTTGTCTTTAGGCTGAACTCAAAACAATGATCCAAGAAACTCAAATACCTACCGATTTACTTTTCCATAAAATCTACCATTTTGTCTTCTCTTGCCCTATAAATAAATATCTCATCTTAAGGGTGTCAAGCAAAATGTAATTTTCAGGCCCTGACTTCAAAGGTTTCTAAGCTTCTAATTAGTCCTTTTTGTTCTGCCAGTGTTTGGGAGTATTTACCTTCAATGGCTGGCTCAGGCATCCCCCTGGTTCTCTCATTAGCAACCTGATCACAGCATGATAGCTAGGATACTCTACATGAAAACAGACACCTTCAAACTAGACAGAAGAGATGTCCAAGCTCGGTACCATGGAAACAGCACTGGCTCTGGAGACAAAGGATCTCAGTTCAAATCCTTCCCTTTTGACACTAAGTACCTGTGTGACCTTGCACAAGAAACTTAATCTCCTTAGATCTCAATTTTGTTGTTGTTATTGTTTGGTTATTTTACAGTTGTGTTCAACTCTTTGTGACCTCATTTGGGGTTTTCTTTGCAAAGATACTAAAATGCTTTGCCATTTCCTTCTCCAGCTCATTTTACAGGTGAGGAAACTGAGGCAAACATGATAAAGTGACTTGCCCAAGATCACACAGCTAGTGAGTATCTGAGGACAGATTTGAACTAAGAAAGATGAGTCTTCTTAACTCCAGGCTCACCACTCTATCCACTGCACCACTTAGCTGCACAATTTATACATACCCCTTACTGCTAGTGCCTTCACTCTGAGACTACCTCCCATTTATACTGTCTATATCTTGAATGTACTTAATTGTTTGGATGTTGTCTTCTCCCTTTAGAATGAACTCCCTGAGGGTAGGGACCCTGTTGTTGCCAACATCCCTCTTCCATTTGCCCTTCCTCTCCGCTGCCCTCACCACCATGCTAAGTCAAGCACTCATTACTTCTGTCCCCAGCTCTGAAAAGTCTGCTTCTGCGTTATCTCGCTAAAGCCCAGGCCTCCATACCACTTCCTGGCCTGTTCTATGTCATGTTTACCCACACTCCCCTACTCCCACCATTCCAGCTCCCTTTCAGATTTTGTCTTCCCCCATTACAATGTAAGTTCCTTGAGGGCAGGTACTGTCACCTTGCTTGAATTGGTATCTCCAGTACATGCCATAGTTCCTGGCACCTGGAAATTGCTTAATAAGTATTTTATCACTGGCTACTCTGCAGAGCCTATTGCAACAGCCAGCTTCCCTCCTTTCATTCTTTTACCCTCTAAATCATCCTTCACCAGCGTATCCTAATAGTCCTTCTAATACACAGGCCTGCCCCCATGCCACCTCTCTGTTCTAAAATCTTCAGTGACTATTGGATTTCTCCATGCATTTAAGGGCCCTTTGCTATCTGGCTCCAGTCTGTATCTTTACAGTTTGACTCTATTTTTCACTTTCATATACTTTGGGTTCATGCCAAAATTCTTGGCTGTTCCCTAATTTCTTCCTGCTTGGGTCCACCTCTGTGCATTCCCAAGAACCATCAGCCTGGAACTTACTCCTTCCCCAACTCTATCCACTGACATCACTGCCCTAGGCCCAGTTCAGGTCCCACCTTTTCATGAAAGCTCTTTCCTCTCCAGCTGAAAGTGATCTCTCTTTCCTCAAATTTCCTCTTTTTTCACCTCATATCATATTCTACCTTGTCCCATATTCACTTGTCCACATCCCATACCCCAGTGCTTGAAACCTGACTCTCATATACTCATTAGACTGTAAATTTCTTGAGGGTAGAGAGGTGGGAGTAGGAAGAATAGAAGCATGGCACAATGGGGAAAACACAGCAACACAGATCAGAAGCCGAACAGGACCTTCAACTTTATATTGGCCAACTCCAACTTTCTCAAATGAAGAAACTGAAGCCCAGAAAGGGGAAACAATCTAAAACTGGAACCTAGGTCCTTTGACTCCCAATCCAGCACCCTTTTAACTTCATAGCACTGCCTTTCTTTGATTAAAAGAAATATTTACAGTACTATGAAGACAGTGTGACTGAAGAGAGAAATCTAGTTGTCAGGAAGAACTGGTTCACCTAAGTCTAACCTCAAACACATAGTGGCTTGTCTATACAACCCAACAAAATCACCCAGGTCCCTCAGTACCCCAAACTTGTTGCTGTTGTATCCAACCCTTTGTCACTCCATTTGGGGTTTTCCTGGCAAAGATACTCTGGTGTGGCTTGCCATTTCCTTCTCCAGCTCATTCTGCAGATGAGGAAACTGAGATAAACAGGGTTAAGTGACTTGCTCAGTGTCACAGCTAAGGCCATTTTTTAATTCAGGAAGATGAATCTTCTGGATTTCAATGCCACTGCTCTATTCACTTTGCCACCAAGCTGCACCTACTTAACTGTCTAAATTACAGCTGCCAGTTTATATCTGAGGAGGGACTTTCTACTCTGGGAGTTTTCCATTTCAATAAACCCATAAGCACAGCTTCCCCAGGGGAAAAAAATATGAAGAAAATAACTGGCCTGAACTCTCTTCTCTGCTCCTTCTCTATTGCCCAATTGTCCCCCCTTTTACCACTTTTAAAAGAATTCACATAAAAATTCACCATAAAAAGTAGGCTTCAAGAAAATCCTTGAGAAGTTTAATAGTTGAGCTGAAAGTTTCAAAGTTCCAAAGGCTCAAGTGGATTGTTGGCTGGTTCCATTATTTTCTTCATCTCCTTCCCTATCTCCCCAATGCCTTTACTCTTCTTTTTAAAGATCACCACCTCTGGAGTAAAAATAAAACCTATGCCAAGCAATTTGTCATTTTAAAAGACATTCATGGTGCATCCACTAGCAGAATAATATCCTATTTTGTTTTTGTCATTGCCTAGCTTTAAAACAACAACTAATTCATGACCAAATGCAATTTACAGCAAGTTAGATGTTGGTTAACAGCTTATTTTCTGCATTTGGGACAGGGAAAAATTTTAAATAGATTTGAGGAGAGTGGACAAATGAGAAAAGTCTTTAAACTGCATGCCTACTACACAGAAGTAGTAATAGAAAGTAGAGTCAGAAGGTACCTTAAAGGTACAGTCAACCACTCATCCCAACTATGCTACTTCTAAAAGAAATGAATTCCATTGTTCAAGACAGAAGGCAAGCAGAGATGTGACAGAATCCTAGGTCATCCAGGTGCAGATCTAACACTCTTTCTTAGGGTAAGGTCAGGGAACAACTATAATCTGAAATCTTGAACTTGCCACAAACACATGTCAGTATTTTGCAATGCCCAATGCACAAGACAATGGGATTTTGAAATGTCCTTTGTCTACCAAGATTAAGCACTTGCCCTCTAATCTGACCACAGAGCTTGGCAGTGAGAAGGAAAAAGGGGGGGGGGAAGGAGGGAGAGAGGGAAAGAGGGAGGGAAGGGGGAGAGAGGGAGGTGGGGGGGAGACAGAGAGAGAGAGAGAGAGAGAGAGAGAGAGAGAGAGAGAGAGAGAGAGAGAGAGGAGGCTGAACTAGGTTAGATTAAAAGCATCGATTTTCATAGTCTCAGGACTTGGATTAAAAGGGGAGCTGTATATAGATTTTTTTTTCTACCAAACAGCAAGCTTATCTAAGGATCTGAAGCATTTATATATTAACAATTTTCTACTTTGAGTGATTCCTGAGCTACTTTCTGCTAACACCACACAGGAATTAGAAGAGATGAGGGCATAAAGCAAGCAAGTACTTTGGATGGAATGATGTGATTTTTATCTACAAAACTGCTGGGGCTGGTAGCAACATTTTGGTGGGCCACTTTTCTTGGACTCTGGATTGAAAGCACTAAGAAGAAAAAGAAAGCTGTTGGTGTTTTTGGACTAAGGAGAACACTAAAGGGAAGCCATACATTAGACTGTGAGCTCCTTGAAAACAGGGATCTTCCTTTGCCTTTCTTTGTATCCTAATGCTTAGCAAACCGTCCAGCACATGGTAGGCACTTAATAAATGTTTACTGACTGACTAATGGAACCTGATAAGAGAGAGCATGTGTATTCCAATCATGGAGGGCAACCTATGAAATGACATAGAGATGGAAGATGAACGCATGGTGCTTATTTCTCCATTACAAATTTTAGCTTGCACTTTTCCTATATGGAAGGCTGCTCTCAATATATGTTCTTCTTAATGAACTGTTTATATGGAACACCACTAGTTATCCCTGTTCCCCTTTTTATGGAATGTGTCTTAGAATGCACTCTCTCTGTGTCTCTCTCTCTCTCTGTCTCTGTGTCTCTCTCTCTCTCTCTCTGTCTGTCTCTCTCTCTCTCTGCCTCCATTCCTCCTTCCCTCCACCTCTCACTCTGAAAATCTCTAGCTTCTTTCAAGAGCAACTTCAAGTGATGTTACTTCCAAAGACCCAATAGCAATCATCTGTATTGTTACTGCCCTCCTCCACCCTATGAATATTCTGCATTTATTCATCTGCATATATATCCCCCCCACCCCCCCAGCTGAATATTAGGTCAAGGGTATCAACTACTGTGTCTCAGATTAGAAAGTTAACTCTTTGAGGACAGGTGCTGTTTGTTGCTTTTCTCCCTCTCTCTAACTCCTCCCCTTCCCCCCACCCCCATTAGCATGGTGTCTGAAACATAGTATTTCATAAATATTTGCTAACTTCACTTGCGTTTTTCTTCTTGTTCCCACTGCTTGGACCACAGCAGTCATGACTGAATGATTGACAAGTCATCAGCATGTACACAGAAACAAAGCAGTTTTTTAAATGACTTGGGCTCTATCTACACTGACTTTACTGGCTACCAGGTGGCAGAATCTAAGCCAAATCCTGGGCTTTTCTGCTTTACATAAATGGAAAATTAACTCTATAATATTTTTTTAAAGTATGACCTTTCACCCAGAAACACAACAAAAGAAGCAAACTGAAGACCTGTAAGAGGCTGTAACCACTTCCAAATCAGGATCATGGCAACCAGAGCTGTGAGTAGAAAGGCATGTCTGGGCTGGAGGTGGATAAAGAGCAAAGGTTCTCCCCCAGCCCCATTTTTCCTGCTGGGGAGTCTAACTCAAGAGCTCTTTTCCCTACACCAGACTGAGTTTTGTCACTTTCAATTACACCATTATAGAAAATTATAATCCCGGTTTTTAAAATAGAAAAGACCTTAAACATCCAGTACAAGTCCCTCTTTTTATAGATGAGGAAACAGATGGAGGAGGCCCATGGTTTAAGTAGTACAATGCCCCACAGGGAGAAAAATGACAGTTCACAGTCAAACCCAGTCCCTCTGATTATAAATTCAGCAGGCAGATCTCCCAGGAGTAATAATGGCCACAGTCACTTCCGATGTGACATACTGGCCTAGTTGGCATGGAAAATCTAATAATAAAGTAGTAGAATCCTGAAAAAAGTTGTTTTTGTCATTGGGGTTCACCAAGACACCCAGAGACATGTTCTTGCTTATCAAAATCAAAGACAGGAGAAGGGGAGGGGGCGCAATCTACAGAGAAGGGACATCATAGCCTATGGATAGAGCACCAGTCTTGGTGTCAGAAAGATCAAGGATTCAAATCCTGCCTTCAACACTAAGTGGGTGACTCTGGGCAAGTCATTTAAAATCTCTTGGCCCCAATTCCTCACTTATAAATTGGAGATAATAACTAGCACTTTCCTCACAGGGCAGCTGTAAAGATCAAATTTTAAAAATCAAATGAAATGGTTTCTATAAAGTGCTTTGGAAGGCATAAAGCTGCATCAATGCCAGCTATTATGCTATTGTTAGTGTTTTGATTTTATATATATAAAAAGCTATTTTTTTCCCCTGGCTAGCAATGAGAAGTGCTCATTCACTTGTCAGCTAGGTAACAGAGTAGAAAGAGTATTGGATTTGGACTGGGGGGAAGGGTGCGAAGGGGAGGTTAAGTTTGACTCTTATCTGAGACACTCAGCTCTGACCCAGGTAAAGTTACTCAACTTCTCAGTCTCAGTTTCTCTATCTGTAAAATGGGAATAATGATACAATTTACCATGGCACAATATAGGTAAAGTGCTTTGCAAATCTTAAAATACTACACA
The DNA here is from genome assembly GCA_011680675.1 of Gymnobelideus leadbeateri. Lineage (NCBI taxonomy): Eukaryota > Metazoa > Chordata > Mammalia > Diprotodontia > Petauridae > Gymnobelideus > Gymnobelideus leadbeateri. The sequence goes on along the minus strand of WOXC01011523.1, from coordinate 91,031 downwards.
TATGCCAGCTATGATGATGATGATGATGATGATGATGATGATGATGATGATGATGATGATGATGATGATTTTGGCATTTAACGTTCTTTGTAATCTGGCTCCAGCCTATCTTCCTGCGTATTAATATATCAGGTGTTTAATAAATGCTTTCTGATTGCCTGAATCTCATGACTTTAAACAGTAAACTTGGAGATAAGCGTGTATCATGCCCACATAGCCTGGCCACAAAATCCTAAATCTTACACTAAGCTCCCCCAAACTCCACAGTCATAGGTGAGCCTTTAATATGAAAATTCAGGATGAAAAGTAGCAAGCTGGGGGGAGGTGTTAATATTTTACATTTTTATGTCAAAGCCCAGCAAGAACAACAGATGACATACCCTGCGTGGAAAAGCTGTTCTGCCACCCAGAGAGTGCATTAGACGTCATCATCCATTTTTAAATCATAAATCAGAACACAAACACACACAAATAGAAGAATATGGAATTTAATAGCTTGGTGCAAAGTTGTTGTCTTTTTTAAGTACGTTATCTTCCACTGACCTTGAGAACAATAATAATAAACACCAGCAGAACAATTTCGTTTCAAGACCACAGATGAGGAACAACTGACTTAATTCTAACCAAATTCCACACAACCCAGACCACCCGACTACTGGGCACTGGTTCAGCATCTATCAAACCGGAATCTTAACAATAAAGTTGGACAGGAAGAAAAGGCTGAGCTTCTGAGCACCCAGATGATATCCTGAATCATGCCAGTTTAAGAGATAAAGCTTTCTCATATGCTGAAGTCAATCAACCTTTAAAAAAAATACTTCCCCAACCAACAAAATGCTCATTAATCCTTTACATCTTCCCCAGTGACAGATACATTTCAATGAGATGAATACCTACAGTTTGAAGCACTGTGGACCAGGAGACATATTAAAGAGAGAGAGGTATTAGAAGTCAGGTCCTCTAACTCCAAATCCAGTATTCTTTCCACGGCTCCAAATTGCCCAATAGTATCTAATTAACTCTGAGCTCCCTTTTCAAAAAGTCCCACTCTAATGCTTCATTGTGGCAAAGAAGTACTCCAAGAGCCCAAGTCTACATTAGGAGAGGACAATTTCTAGCAACTCCTGATTTTTAGAAAATTAGATGTTACCATGTTGGTGTTGGGTTTGGTTTTTGGTTTTTTTTTGTAATTTTACGGATGTTTTTGCTTTGACATCATCATTTACACATTACTCCCATTCTGTCAGAGGCCTGTCGTAATGAAGTAAAACAGTTAAGTAAAACTAATAATACAATGACCTTATCTGAAAGTACTTGCAATATTTTACATCTGTTTCTTAAATTAACAAATCTGTTTTCTCTCCCTCTCATCCCTTTTACTCATTAAGGAAAAAAGGAAAAAAAAGAAATTTCTTGTGACATCTACATAGTCAAGTAAAACAAATTTCCTTAAAGGCTATGTGTATTCACACATAGAGTTATCATTCTGAACCCCAAATACATCACCTCTGTGTCATGAATAAGATGTGTCATCTTCAGTCCTCTTCAATCATGAATGGTCTTTATGGCTTTCAAAATTATTTATTTATTATTTATTTATTTTAACAGTGTTGTTTTTGTATTAAAAGTTCATATAAAACTGTATACAGTATTCTCCTGGTTCTGCTCATTTCAGTTTCCATCATAAGCTTTCCCATGTTTCCATGAAATCATCTATTTCTTCATGTCTTACAACACAATTTGTACTCCATCAAATTCAAATATCACAATTCATTCGGCCATTCTTCAACTGATTGCTTTTCTCTTAGTTTCCTGGGAAGGGGTGGAGGGAGTTGCCACCACAAAAAGAGCTACCATATATATTTTTGTACATAAAGAACCTTCTCCTCTCTCTTCACTCCTTTTTGGGCATAGGTCTAACAATGGTATAGCTGGGTAATGTGCTTTTCAAGGACCAAATTAGCTAAAATCAGAAAGGTTCATCACTAGTAGGCTGGCCAACTGGTGATGGATTCTTTGGCCATGTTAACCCAACTCTATGCACAGCCTTGAGAAAAACGGGGGCCAGCTATCATGCCCCCAGATTCACAGATATAAAGAACATAGAATCATCCCCTCGAGGGTGACCCCATTAGAGCTAATGGTGTTTCATGTATCCAGTACAGAAGGAAATAAAGCACTCGTCTCAAACCTAAAAAGACCATTCCTCTCTATATCTGGGAGGCTGTCTTGAGAGACTGTTGAAAAACAAACCAAAAAATAAAAACAAACAAACAAAAAAATCACCAGCAGATTTGAAGTGCTAGAAGGAACCTCAGCTGCCATCCATCCAACCCTCTCATTTTAGAGATGAGAAAACTGGGGCTTCAAGAGATGAATTGACTTGCCCCAGGTGGCACAGACTACATCAGAGACAAGAATCGAACTCAAGCCCTCAGATTTTATTGTCTTTTCTTTTCCTACTATTCCACAGATCATGAGAATATAAGCTGTCAGGGACATAAGGCAATCCCTCAGATCAAGCTAGGAAAGAAAGTCCTATGTAAATCCCATCTCCCACGTTCCCCACAATCCCTACTCCAACCATAAGAATCTATTCCCAGTACAAAATTTTTGGCAAAACTGGGAACCTTACCCATCATATTTCAGCATCAAAACATGACTGATTTAACTTCTGTCTCATATCAATGGGACCAGCAACTCAGGTGAACAGAACTTCTGGACATATAGGCAGGTAAGTGTTACCTAAAAAGTATCATGATTGCAACTTCAGAAGGCTCCCATGCACATTAGAAACTCCTCTTTCTACTATTGTAAATATTAAGGGTTGCATTAAACATTCAGGAGATCTGCTTCTGGGCACATAATTAGGAAGAGCAAATATTTGTTAAAGTAAACCTCCTGTTTTAGACTAGCTAAAATTTTGGAATCAGATTGATACACCAATACAACGGCTTGGCCCCAAACCTTCCCCCAGCCCTGATTACTCTACTCCAGGGAGACCTATGAATCTTTTTAACAAAGAAGAGGTTTATAGACTTCATACATTAGCACTCGGCTTCCTCCTCAGGCCTTCCTAGTTTCCAGCTCCCTGCAGAGCCTCTGTTGACACTCCTCACCCACACCTCCTTTGTAGCCCCTTTGTCTTATGACAAGATAATCAGCACAGGAGAGATAACCACTCTAAGGAGAGGAAGTTAAGATGGTTCTCAGTACAGGCTAGAAAGAAGGCAATAACTAAGAATGGAGAAGCCTGGATGACATGAGAACAGACAGCTGTAGACCTAGTATCTATGACTTTCTTCTTTGCAGAATTCTTTCTCGCTCCCACAACGGTGACACTGTCAAGCAGAAAAACACCAGCTTTGCGCCTTTGACTGTCATCTCAGAAAACTCAATATTTCAGTTCCCAGACAGCATCTTGCTGATTTCACTTCTGTTCTGTGGCAAAAACTCTTCCTTTCTACCAGGGGGGTACATAAACAAGTTCAGCAACTAAATTACATTGACTCCTTGGGAGACAGATGTTTTCTGCAGATAACTTGTTGAACCATTAGAAATGGGGACTTGGAAGGGGGGGGGCATTTTTCTTTGCATCTTTTTTTTTCTTTTTATTTCTTTAGTCACCATGATTAAATGAATAAGGGAGCTACAATCTGTTCTGTCATACCTCCCCTGCCAGTGGGTAAAGTCAGAAAAAACCTGGGGACCCATGGGCAGATGCATACACACATCTCTATATCATGACAGACAAAAGAAGGAATACTGTTATTTCTCTATCTGAGGAAGCTATTGAAAACATAAAAGACCACTGCAGAGCAAAAGGGGAGGTCTGAGAGCAGCCTCTGGCTTTTTTCTTTTACTTGAGGGGAAAAAATATTCACATATTTAGTCATTCATCTAAGTGTATTATGACGTGCTAAGTGTGCTGCTGAGAATGTGGGGGAAACAAGCAGCAAGTTTAGAATGTAGCTAAAGCATGTAGGCATAGAAAGACAAAAGAAAGTAGGACGGAGTGAACAGCATGGTCAGGTCTGTGGGGCTGCAGAAGGAAGGATCAATACATGTTGTTAAATCATATTCCTTATTTGGCAAAAAGGTACATGGCTTAAGTAAATTAAGGAAAAGGCTGAAACAGCAATATTCAGAGCTGAATTAGGCACAGTTAACCTATGGGTAGAAGGCAATGTGACACAGTGGACAGAGATCCAGTCTGGGATAAAGGAAGACATGAGTTTGGATTCCACCACTAACAAATGCTGGTTTTCTGGGACTATCAATAGGTCACAGCCTCTCAGAGCCCTATATAACACTCTGTCATAAGTTTCAGAGGAAGCATGGGTGTGCATCAGAGGAAAGAGTTTTAAAAACCAGGATGAAATCAAAAGTTGCAGAAAAACAAAATAAAACAAACTCTGAATTCACAGACACTAAATAGCATCTGGAAACCTCTCCAGTGGCATATTTCATCAATCCTCACTCTTCATTGAGACGTGCAATCTTCTGGCATCCATGGTATCATACACTGAGACCTGGAAAGCATCAAGACTTCAGAGCTGACCAAAGCATCGACCAATCACGATTTCAGAAGACTGATGATGAAAGATGCCTCCCACCTCTTGGCAGAGAGGAGATGGTTCAGAGGTACAGAATCAGATTTTCAGACCTTGGTCAAGGTGCTGATTTGTTTTGCTTGACTATACTTATTTGTTTTAAAAGGCAGGGGGAGCTTTCTACTTGGAGTGGGAAGATAGTGAGTGTGATAAGACATAAGAAAAAATCAATAAAACATTTTTTAATGCACAGAAGAAAAATAAGGAGCGACAAACAATAATTTCATTTCCACCTTGTTAAATTTAAATAGATGTGTGTATAAAGATAAAAATAGATAGAAATGTCTTTTATCTTTTTTAAAATGTAAGTGGTGGAAGTTCACAGAGCCTTATGTGATGCTCTTCCCAGTTCTTTGTATCTGGAAATTCTGTGTTGATCATTAAGTTTATAAAAAACAAACAGAACTAGAACATATCCAGGAGCGTCATCTTGTAGTCTAAATTCTATCTTCGTCCCACTGTCATCAATAGAGATTTAAGACATGACTGATCTTAGAGCCAGACATTCTGGTAAAGTTGGAAAACTTTCTAAGGCTGTGTCCTTGTCCTCAAGATGCCTAATTTCTAGAAGCATATTCTAGAAAAGGAAGCAAATACCACTACTGTTTTCTTAAATCCCTTTTTAAAATAAAACTATAAATAGGAGTTTAGAAATCCCATATTAGATCATAATGACCAGCTCAATCCAGGCAAATCCCTACAGCAACAAATAATTTCAGCAAATCTCAAGATATGGAGCCAAGCAAGTCTAAATTTGTTACAGAAAATGCTCCTTTGACAGTACCTTGTACGTGTGGCAGTGACTGAGAAATTCTTAACTTAAGTCAACAGTCAAATGCAATGAGATAAAGCTAGTATTTTTCCACCAGTGTAATAAGAATACTCAGCTGACAGGTTTGAATTCAGAATCTAAACACCATGGAACATCAGCTGTTTCTGTTTTCATTTTCAATTAAATGGATTTTGTGCTTGGTTGGGAAATAAACAAGGATCCATAAAATGTAATGCAGAATGGGAGAGGGAGAAGCTACATTTTTTTTAAAGTTCCATATATATAATCAAAATAAGAAACAATATCCCCTCAAAAATCACACATTTTCCCAAGCTTTGGCTGTCCCATCACTTTTATCTTATCACTTATTACCCCTCCCCCATCACTCCTTCACATCTCACCCTTATTTGGAATTTTTTATTTTAAACTCCCCAGAAATAGATGGGAGCTTTTATTCTATCCAACCAGTACAACCAATTAACAGGTTTCTCTGTTCCCATCCCAAAGCACCATTTAAACATCTGAACCTAACCCACTCACGCTCAACTCCTTAGTGGGGGTCCCAATCAATATTTGTTTTCTATTGCAATTATATGTAACAGGAGTGTCTTTTGTTCCTCTCTTAGCTTATGTTTAGGAGATCCTGTACCAAATAAGGGAAGCTCTGAATCAAAATGCAGGCCCCAGTGAGAGACAACCGATTCATGATTCATCCCCGATGTTCCCTTGGGCTTTGGGATTTAGGTTTTCAAGGATAAAGAACTGCCCTGTGTGACAGTATCTGGATGGGCACCACATGGAACTAAGGCCACTATCAGAAAGAATGATTGGTCTGCAATTGGCAGGGTTCCAAAAAAGGGCTGTAGGCCTCTCTTCTTCAGCATGCCCAGTGGAGTTTTAGCATCTATTACTAAAGTGGGAAAAGCCCAACCTTGAATCATCTGATTGATTGAGGAAGCACATAAGGTATTTCTCTTGCCAGAAAACGGGAAGTTACATAAAATGACCTACATAAAGAGAGTAATTGCAGAAAAGCTTTGAAAAGTTCATTCAACAAATTATTAAATGCCTCCTAGGCAAAAGGTGAAAGGTAGCCTATTTCAGAAGCTAGAAAGCCAACATCAAAGTCAGGAAGAAGAGTATTCAAATCTCATCTCTCTGACAACTACGAGCTGGCTGAGGCTGAGCAAATCACAACCTCTCAGTGGGTCATACAACTCTCTAAGACAGATGCCAGTATTCCACAGCAGGTGTGCTTCCTACAATAGTGAAATCACAGGTCCAGACCAATGTACAAGAAACTATATACTAAGGGACAGAAATGAAACATAACAGCCCCTACCCTCAAGAAGATGACTTTCTACAAAAAAGATAAAATACATATATATTTTATATAGATACATATGTTTGTATGACTATACACTTACATACAAAGAACATATATATGCATGTATGTATGTATGCATAGAAAAAGTAGAGTGTGATGGTGAGGAATGATGTTCAAAGGCTCCAGAAACATGTGAGGAAAGAGGAAACCCAAGCAGGAAGCCTCTACAAAGGACCTGAGTTGAACCTTGAAGAAAGATCAAGATTTTATAAGGCAGAGAAGAGAGAGTATATTCCAGACATGAATGATGAGGGAAGAGACTGAATGTCAAGACTAGTGGACATAATACAACTTGGAAGGAATGTCAAGGCAAAAAGCTGGGAGGGAGCCAGATTCAGTGTAGTGGAAAGAATCAGATAAGACCAAGTTTGAATCACAAAGGTGAAATGATTTTGTCCGGGGTCATCTAGCTAGTAAGTGGCTGAGAATGTGAACTCAGGTTTTCCTGACTCCAGGGCCCATGCTCCATCCCCTTCACTATCTGGCTATCCACTAGTTACTATTAATATTAGTATATCTTTATGAGAATAACAGTAAATCTAACACCTATCTCATATCTCACCTACCTTGTGAGTAAAGTGCTTTGTAAACAATGGAAATCACAAGATAAACATAAGCCATACTAAAATATTTACATTTTCACCTTCAAACAATAAGAAACTGCTAACAGTTTGGGGACAGGAGAGTGACATGATCAGAAATTGGCTTCAGGATCATCATTTTAGCAGTTCAAGGAAAGCTGGAATTGGAGAAAGGAAATTCTCAAGTTTTCCATTCTTATTAGCAGGAGAGATTTGGGGTGGACAGTGTGGCAAAATGAAAGACTCAAGAGAAAGCTTTTGAACCTATCATCATTTTAATACTCAATCCCTGGAACTGATCCCTGAGGCTATAGCATAAAGGGGAAAAACACCGGAAATTTCTATCACAGCTCTGCTTCCTCCAGTACTAGTCCACTAGATAAACAAGTCAGGCAAGCCATAAACACCACAGGGGGTGGACGTGAATTATTCTGGCTGGTTTGTCCACAGACTCAAAATAATAAACAATGAACTCTCACTAATGTGTTAACCTGCTTAAAACAGAAACTTCCTTTCACACTGGACAGATAGCTCCATGTAAAAGCTTAAAGGTAAGCCTATCCCTTTCACACTAGCACGGGATGTTAGTCTAGAAGAAAATTAATTTTCATTCACAACGTTGATTTCTCAGTCCAAAGTAAACGAAAGGACCAAAGGGCTACATAGATCTCAAGTTGCAAAGGAACTCAGAGGTCATTCTAGGTCAACCCACTCATTTTACAGATGAGGAAACTGAGGCCCAAGAAGGATAAATAACTTTCCCAAAGTGATACAAGCAATAAGCATCAGTATGCAAATGACACATGGTGAGTATATATAGGAGATATATACATTTGCAGAAGTGAGTGTATATATATATATTTGTGTGTACAAGTATATATTTCTATACACACATATACAATGGAAGTATCAGAGTATGATAAAAATATTACCAGATTTGGAATCAGAAGATCAGGGCTCAAATTCTAGGTCTGCTAGTTATTACATATACAAACTTGTTTAAGTAACAAACTCTGGGTTTCAGTTTCTCATCTGTAAAATAAAGAGGTTAGCCTAGATAGGTCCTGAGTCTCTTCCATCCCATAGACTAGCATGTTAAAAATAAAATAACTGAGATTTATATAGTACATGTAAAGTCTTTAAAGAGAGCCTCATACCCTAGAGATAGATAATACAGACGGGATGATGCTCATTTTCCAGATGAGAGAACCAAGTGAGTGGTTGAGTGATTTGCTACTAAACAGTTCCTAAATATCAGAGGCAGGATTTCAGCACAAGTCCCCCGAACTCCAAGAGGCACACTATCAGCCACACTAAGCTGTACCTAGAGAGGGAAAATGTTACAACACAACCCAATTACAGGGAAGGGATGAACTGAACCTTTCAGTATCACCAAGTGGGGACTGGAAGTAATTTTTTGCATTCAAAAAAAAGTAAATAAAACTTTTGATAAGTTGGTTAAACCAATAAAGAAATGTCAAATTAAAAGGACCTGAAATCCAATCCTGCCACAAGTAAGTAGCTTGGGAGCCTCTTGGTAAGTTGCCTAAAATCTCTCTCAGGTTCATTTTCTTCATCTTGTTAAATGGAGATAAGAATATCACCTACTTCACAGGGTTTTTGTAAGTATAATAGATAGATCAAGATAATATATAAGTAATAGATTATATGTACAAAGGCTTTTGCTAACCTCAAAGGGATATATAAGTGCTAGTTAGTTATCAATAAGAAGCAGAACTGAGGTTCAAACACGTGACTTCTGTAATCCAAACCATTATAATAATCACCTGAAAAAGGAGAAATTATTAGTGGTCCAGAGCTTAATCAAGCCACAGCTCTGAATATTTCTGGATCTCTTCCCATAAGGTCGGGTTGTACAATGGTGAAGTTGTCTTGTGCCTTTCCCTCATTCAAAGGGTAACTTTAAAAATAGAGAATCAGAGAATAGGCAACAAAAAGCAAGCCAACAGTGGTCAATGTTGTTCCTTTAGTAACTGCACAAAGGGGAGATTCACAGGGTACTTGAAAAAGTTACTTTAAATGGAATGGACACTTATTCAGTCACCCAGAATCCCAAATGGTGTAAATTCTTCATCATACACTGCACAACTGTAATCCTTTTGGAAAGCTGATCAAATGTACCATATTGAAATAAAACACATGTAATAAGATATAATAAAACATAATTTAGAAAGTTTGGTCTGGATACTTAATAGAGAGCAGGTCAGGGAGTGAACAGACATGGGTTCAAGTCCCAAGTCTTAAAACATGCTGTCTATGGGATCCCTGGGCAAGTCAGCTAAAGGCTCAGTGCCAAGAGGCAAGTCTTTGGCAGGCTACACCAAATCTACTAAATCCTTTTCAAAATGATGTTTTAAAATACATAAAATAAAATACAGAGGATGAAAAAAAGCCCAACTATAATGCAGGTTGCCAAAATGTTTTTTTTTTTTTAAAGTTCATCAACCCTAGATTTTGAACCCCTAGCTAGACAGCCACTTCTTAAACTATGGGTCTCAACCCCATGGCAACAGTAAAAGGTTTCTGAATACTCAAAAATCATAAATTAATTAAAAATCCAACACATAATGAATCCAAGGTGTTTCTGGCCAAGCTTGCCCATGCTGCATGGAATAACTTCAGCCTTGGGTTCTGAACCAAAGCATGCATGCTTTGCACTGCACACACTTTCACACCACACAACACCAACCAAATGCTGCTGAAATGCGAAAAGGGGTCTCAAAAGGAAACAGTCTAAGAAGCCCTGAGACTTTAAAGCTTCTCTTGGCTCTAAATCCTCTAACTCTAGAGCTACGAATTGCAGAACAAGTGCCCGTGTGAATTTTTAAAGGTGATTTCATTTCCTGGGGTTCCCTACACCAATGAAAGCATAAGTTCCATCTATAAACAACTACACAGAATATGATAAATATTGCTCTCCTTATCTCCACATGACATCAAGATGCAGAGAAAAGTCACCCAACACAATGGGGATACTCCCTGGGAAGGATTTATGGGAGGATATGGATGGGACAAGAAGGCATGGATAGATTACAATCCACAAAGCTGGAAAGGGTACACACACTGGGCAAGATCACAGCCCTATTATACCAACAAATATTCTTCTTGGAAAGGGTCATGCTACAAGGAAATATGTTTGGGGTCCTCAGATTTCACTAAAATATATAATCTATTAGACAATGAACCATTGGCCAAGACTGGGTTTCACCATCTATTCACAACTAAAACTGTGCTAATGGTCTCCATTTCTGTATCTCTCCATTTCACTTACACCCTTTCCCTACCTCCTGGCATTACCAGAGAACCTATCCCATTCTGGATGTATCTGAGTTCCCTGACATTTAGTAAGGCTTACCCTGGGCTCAGTATGTCAGAGGGGCTACTGAAATCGAAACCTGGACCACTCAAAGGAAACAATTCCAAGGAGAGACGCCCCTGCTGTCCTGTGGATTACACTATTTGAGAATGTTCATGAGCATCACCATTTGTGGCAGAACACATTTTCTTGTACCAGACGGCCACACAGAAACAGATGGACTTGACAGAGGACAATTCAATTCAACAAGCATTTGTATTTATTTTGCCTACATCTCGTATTTAGTTATCTGTGAACATGCTGTATTGCACACCGCCCCCCTTCCTAACTTCCTTGGGGACTGTCTCACTTTGGTGTTTGTATTCTCATTACCTAGCAGAGTGTCTGGTACAGAGTAGACATTTAATAAATATTGTTGATTGATTAAGCCACTATAGTATATGCCAGATGCTGGAGATACAAAGATTTTTTTTTAAGTTCCTTAAGAAACTTACATCACCTGGGGGATACAACATGTAATGAGATACAAGATAGGTTGAAAAGGGAGAGAATACTAACAAGTAGGGGTATCAGGAAAGGTTTCTTGTAGGTAGGGGCACCTGAGCTAAGCAAAAAAGAATTCTAAGCTGTAGAGGACAGATGTTCAGGGCACAGGAAACAGACTATGTGGAAGGTCAGAGACAGGCGATGAATGCCAAACTGGAGGAGCAGCAAGAGAGGAGAAAGGAACAAGCACTGATTAAGTGCCTACTGTATGCTAGCCACTATGCTAAGGGCTTTACAAATAGTATCTCATTTGATACTCACAACTACTCGGCGAAGTAGGAGTTATTACAAGCTCCATTTAATAGCTTTGGAAACTGAGGCCGCATTTAAGAAAGGTTAAGTGTCTTGGCCAGGGTCATACAGCTAGTCAATGTCTGAGGTCATATTTGCACTCAGGTTTGGCTGACTCCAGTGCCATCGCCCTAACCACTGTTCGGCCTAACCGATTTAAGTAGGCCAGTTTGGTTGAAATCTAGAGAGCAGGGAAGGGTTCTTTCTAAAAGTTAGCTTATATGGCTGAAAAACAAAAGAGTACAAGCTCGATTCTTAAGCAGGTTTAGGAAACAAACCATTTCAGAAGTGAGTAGACTAAGAGACGTGTAAAGAACTTGTCCTCAAGTATTCTTTGTAAGCAATGGAGGAGCAAGCTACATTAAAACATATACAGACCACCAACTGATAAATGGTCAAAGGATATGCATCGGCAGCTTTCAGAAGAAGAAATCCCAGCTATCTGTAGACATATGAAAAAAAAATGCTCCAAATCATTATGGATTAGAGAAATGCAAATTAAAACAACTCTTGAGTTACTATCTCGTACCTATCAGAGTGGCTAATATGACAGAAAAGGAGAAAGACAAATGTTGGAGGGGACCTGGGAAAACTGGGGCAAACACACTCTTGGTAGAGTTGTGAACTGATCCAATCACTCTGGAGAACTATCCTTAAAGGACAATTAAACTGTGTGTTACCTTTTAATCCAGCAATACCACTACTAGGTCTGCATCCCAAAGAGATCATAAAAAAGGGAGAAGGACCCACATGTACAGAAATACTTATAGCAGTTCTTTTTGTGGTGGCAAAAGTTGGAAATCAAGAGGATGTCCATCAATTGGGGAATGGCTGAACAAGTTGTGTATATGAATGTATTGGAATACAATTGTGCTATAAGAAATGATGTGCAGGCTCAGAAAAACCTGGAAAAACTTACATGAACTGATGTTGAGTGAAGTGAGCAAACCAAGAGAATATTGTACACAGCAACAGCAAAACCGTGTGATGATCAACTATGATAGAATTCACTTTTCTCAGCAATACAATGATCCTAGACAATCCACACGAGGAAAAATGCTATCCACATCCAGAAAAAGAACTGATGCAATCTGACTGTAGATCAAAGCATAATATTTTCACTTTTTTGTGGGTTTTTTTTGCTTTTATTCTGCTTCTGTTTTCACAATGACTAATATGAAAATATGTTTACATGACTGCATATATATACAACATCAGATTTTTTTATCAGCTTAGATTTATCATCTTAGGGGTGGGGAAAGAAGAGAGAAGGAAAGAGAAAATCTAGAACTTAAAATTTTATATGAAAAAATTAATGGTAAAAATTATCTTTATAGGTAATCTGAAAAAATAAATTACTATTTAAAGCAGGGGGGTTAAATGTATGTATGTATGTATGTATGTATGTATGTATGTATGTGGGGTATCCCAAAAGTGTTAGTGCAATTTTAAACTTTAATAGCTTTGGAACACACAAAAGTTATAGATAGATACAGCTTCCTTTAAGTACCAACTAAAATACCCTCTTTTACTGGAAGCCTTCCTCATCTCCTCATAATTGTAGTGCTTTCCTTCTGTTAAATACTTTCTACTTATCCTGTATATAGCTTGCTCTGTATATATCTGTTTGCACATTATCTCCCCTCCTCAGACTGTAAGCTCCTTATGGACAAGGACTTTCTATGGCTGATTTTTGTGCTCCCAGCACTTAGCACAGTGCTGGTACACAGTTGTTGATTAATAAATGTTCATCAATTTAATGATACTGATTGATATATACATATGTGTGTATATTATATATATATACACACATGCATATGCATACATGTATATATACACACGATAGCCAGTTAACATTTTAAAGTGTATGATAAATAAATAAATAATGTTTGCTTCAAGGTTATCCTGAAGGTCTGTTTCTTCATCAGAACTTCCTTCTCTATGAGGCATTTTAAAAAATGTTTCAATGATATTACTCTTTCTTTTTCTAGGCGACTAGCCTAGTCTACTAGAACTCTTTACACACACACACACACACACACACACACACACACACACACACACACACACCTGCTCTCCCCTCTCCCAAATGTTCTGAACCCTCCCTTTTAAAAAATAATTATAGTTGAGCAAAACATCTGGCCACGTCTGCAAATGTACATGTCATTCTGGACTTGCAGTCCCATCAGCACTCTGTCAGGAGGTGGCATTCATCAGCATAGGTCCTCTGGAATAGTGGCAACCTACATTTTTAAAGGGAATCCTAAAACCCAGTGATAAATCAATAGCAATCATCCTTTCCTAGCTCTGAAATTTGTAATTTTTCCTTCATTGACTCATTTTAAAATAATAAGAGGCTTTCCTTTAGGGCTGAAAACATAGATTTAAATTTCCAAGTCATTTGTACTACAAATACACTGCTAATAGCATTTAACCTTTCCTAATAAAAACTCTCATGAGAGGGTAATATGGCATAGTGGATAGAAAGCTGGCCTTTGGGCAAGGAAAACCTGGCTTCAAATGCCATCTTTGACACGTGACCCTGGACAAGCTACTTAACCCCTCAGTTCTCTGGGTAACTCTAAGACTTCAAGCTGCAGAGAATGTGCCCACCTGCATTGGTAAGCAGCAGTTTTCTCAGGGAGGAGCTCTTTATACCAATAAAAATGACAGGTCCAGTCCCTATTCCTATTCCATGATAAGATCAGCAGCAAGTGACAATTCTATATTGCTTTAAATTTCTTAAGTATGTTATACACACTAATCTCATTTTATCCTCAAAACAATCCAAAGTTTGACACTGTAGATGCCAAATCGTGGTGGTGAGGAGAACTATTGTGGAACAAGGCATTTATTTTCTTTTTTTTTCCTTTTTTAATTTTTATTGAGCTCTTTTTTTTCCCTCTATCACTTTAACGTTTATTTATAACCCAGCTTCCTGCCCCCCCCCCCCAACCCCAACCCCGGCCACCTCCCCTTAGCCTTCCCTTTTAGCAAGGAAGATAAAAAAAAAAAAAGAAAGTAGTTTATTTAGCAAAATGAACCAACATATTGCTATGGTCTGACAGGATATACAGGATTTCCACAGCCATAGTCTCCCACCTCTGAAAAGAAGGAAGGGAGAGGGGCACATTTTTTCCTCTCTTCTTTATATATGGATAGTGTGATTTATGATGCTCAGCTATATTTATTTGTTACAAAGAAGGGTCCTATCAGGCTGAGACTGGGGGAGGGATGGGGTCATTACCAAGAAGTAACTATAGTATTAAAAAAAATAAGAATCAAAATGGGGGAAAATTTTAATTTCTTTATGTCTATCTTAAAATGGCTTCTTCATCACTACAAAAGGAATATGCTAAAGCAACTGAATGAATCTGTGTTGGACTATGGGAACTTAGTCCTCAATGCTATTTCAATCCAGGCAACAAGAAGAGGAATGCCCCACTGAAGAAGTGGCTAGTTTTCAATCTACATTCCTTTTAGTCTGGACTACTTATCCGGGAGGAAAAGCATTACATAACCACAACAAACATAAGAATTGCACTTCAGGACCCAAAGAATAATTCAAATTGTTTTTTTTCTTTTTACTGTTTTTAAAAAGCCATCTTTTTTGTTGTTATTGTTTTTGTTTCTGAATATTGTATACATGAGGTCTCTTACTACTGAACATATTCCAAGTGTCTGGGAATTTCTTTTGTTGATACTTATGACTTTGTTTTTCCTCCCCTCCTCCTTCTCCCATTACTCACTTGCCCCCATCCCCTGTCCCCATAAGAAGTAACATTTACATGTTTTGTTTTGTTTTTTTTTTTTTTTTAATGAAAGCATGATCTCGGATCGGCGAGGTGGCGCAGTGAGTAGAGCACTGGCCCTGGAGTCAGAAGAACCTGAGTTCGGATCCGGCCTCAGACACTTAACACACACAAATAAAAACCTAGCCGTGTAACCTTGGGCAAGTTACTTAACCCCAATTGCCCTCCAAAAAAAAAGCAAAAAAAAAGAAAGAAATGGAAATGTCAAGATAACTATTGAAAACAATAAAGAAATGAAAATTATTTTTAAAAAAGGGGGGGCAGGTAGGTGGCGCAGTAAGAACACTGGCCTCAGAGTTGGGATGACCCGAGATCGACTCCAGCCTCAGAAAATGAGCACCCACACACAAATAATGACTAGCCATGTAACCTTGAGCAAGTTGCTTAACTCCAATTGCTTTAAATTAAAAAATAAAAATGAAAACATGATCTCACATAACTATATCCCTCTAATTAACGCAGGAATAGCCTGGAATGGTTTCTTGGAGTAGTCCCTGACCATTCTACTTCTGGGAGAAGTCAAAGATTAGACTGGATGACATAAAGACTATATATAAATCTTGGATTATTTGAAGTCTTCCGATAACTGCCACAGTAAAATTGAGGGGGCAGCTAGGTGACAGTGCACCAGCCGACAGAACACTGGCCCTGGAGACAGGAAGACCTGAGTTCAAATCCAGCCTCAGACAATTGACACACTAGCTTTGTGACCTTGGGCAAGTCACTTAACCCTAATTGCCTTGCCTTCCTGCCTCAAAAAAAAAAAAAGTAAATTTGAATTCCAAACCAAGTATAGGGGTCTCAAGCCTGTATGTAGTATATCTAGATGCCTTCCCATGAAAAGCCTAGTCCAGGCTTTTTTATTTTGCTTTTGTTTTTTTTTAGATTATCTCTAAGGTATCTTCCAGTTTCAGGAGTCTGCATACAATGGATTTCCTCATCGGTCATAAGATGCCCTTTGATAGTACAGGGATACTTGATATTAAGGGATATCAGGATATATCCAACTTGAATTAATGACTTACTCAGCTGTGCTCTTCCATCATCTTCCTATATACTTGGTGCTTAGAAATACTGAGTGTTAGTTAGAAATATATAGCTAGTCAGAAATTCCTGTCTAGCTCTGCTACTAACTAGCTGTGAGGAAGCAGTGTGGTATACTGGAGAGAAATCTAGACTTAGAATCAGGAAGACCTGAGTTGAAATTCCACCTTAGACATTTACTAGTGGTGTGGCAATGGGCAAGTCATTTCACTTTTCTCAAAGTTAATTTCTTTATCTGAAAAAAGGAGATGTCGATAGCACCCACCTTGAATAATTAAGAGGATCAGATGATATCAAGTTAGTAAATAATTGTGCAAATATTTAAGCATTATAATGGTTCTTTGCTTATATGGTCCATCACTCTTCTAGATGTGTTGTATTCCAACACTGTGACTCACCCAACCTTACATAGGTGCTGCTTTAAAAACCATGTGGCATAGAATGAAGACTTTGCAAATTACATAGACTCTCTATAACTAGCTGGTAGTACTCTCCATCTTAAACATTCTCTTGTTCTATCTTACCACTCAAAAGTGTTATTAAGCCCCTAATTACATATGAAACTGGGCTAGGAGTCACTGATTGTCCAAGGCAGGCCATATTATATTTCTTAGGAATTTCTTCCACCGTGATAGAAGATTGCTTCCTCTCATATTTGAAACTGAACTACAGACTTTCACCTAACTATAAAACAATATTCCTGTTGATAATTAACAGGACATTTAAAGACTGAGTCTATGTGGGTGTTGTTTAAGGAATTTAGAAAAAAATCATTTTGGCCACGTTGGGGGTAGTTTGTAAGAGAGTCTAGCCAAAGGAATTTCCTGGGTTTGTGACATTTTACTAGATTTAGGGGAAGTCTGGGGGTGGGGAGGACAGAGTGCTCTGAACACTGAATTCTAGACACAAGGACCAAGATTGCTAAGCATTCCATTGTGTTAACAAGTGATTACACAGTGATAGAGAGAGAAGCTCAACCCTAGGAATGAACTTATTTGGACATGTGCCATTCCTCTCCATCTTCATTTTCCTCCCTCTGGCTTCCTCCTAACATTGCTAACCCCCATATCTGTCCTCTATATCCATGACTAGAATTCATGTCATCTGACTCATTTGGGGCCCCTTTCTACCCCATGGCAACAATAACAACAATTATGATAAAAGAGAAGGGATTCTCTTGAACACCCATAATGGGAATTAATTCTGTCTCTCCTTCTCCTTGACTTATAGAGCAAGAAAATTTTTGCATTTACCAAGCATCTCTTATCAATCAATAGGCAAAAAAGGCAGAGAGTTGTTTTAGGAAAACATGGCTACCTCAACCTCATTACCTGTGATGTGTTGTTCCCAAAGCACACTGCTCTTGAGGTCTTTCCCCAGCTGACACAGCTCCAAACTTTCCTCTTTGAGAAAACATTCTCTGATCTAATCACTCCTATGTTACAACCCTGTATGAATCCAGTTTAAATAATACTGCTATTTCAGGATTATACAAGCCAGCTCTTGAACTACACAGTAGGTTCTGGGAAGGTCAAGGGTTTGCTCTATGAAATCGATTTCCCTATGGCTCCCACCTTTTCCCTCACTCTTTACATAGTTTCTAATAAGCTTGTGCTCTGCATGCACTAAGTCTTCTATAAATTTTGTTTACCAGCTTCAAATGAATTCTGAACAACATTAACAATGGGGTTCCTCCACCTTTCCTGTCTCTTCTTTGAAGCATTCTTCCTCTTCACTCTAATTAACTTCACAGGCCACCCAAATCTTAACTCTTCCCAGGAAGATCCAGAGAAGCAAAGCACTAACATGGGTCCTTGATGCCCCTTACTCTGTCGGTGGGAATTAGTCTGACAGACTCAAACAGACGAAAATAAATCAAATCCTTTGCCCTACTAGAAAGATATTTTTTGCTCAACATAATTTTATTTATGAATTTTCTGTAAGACCTTCTTTGCTGTACCTATTTCAGGGGGGGAAATAATTTGATACCCTGATTGTTAGACAGTTATGCTGTCCAATTTATATTTCCGACATTAATTCTTTACTGAGCTCTCTAAATTAGTCTGGTGAAGTACATTTTTTTGCAGTTGCGTCGAGGCCATTCAGCTTCATTGTTCTATGCTCCTATTCGAGTCCACTGTTATTTCTTGTTCATTGGTGAGGGCATCCAGTGCCAACTTTGCAAAGTAAGAAAGTTTATTTGCTTTGGCTCTTTACCCACAGGAGATTGTTTCCTAGATTCAGAGGGAAATACATTCTTTGGTAAATGAAATGTTCAAGAGAATAAAGGGGATCAAAGGCAATGGGATTAGGCTCTCATCCACAGAGGCAACAGAAGGCTTGGAGAAACAGAGGCAAAAGGATCCTTGAATCATAGGTTTAGAGCTAGAAAGGCCCATCGAGGACCCAAACTCCACACTTTACACATGAGGAAACAAGCACAAAAAGCTCAAATGATTTGCCCAGGGTCTCTCCACTATGAAGCATCTGAGGTAGGATTTGAACTGAAGTCTTCCCAATTCCAGGGCCCTATTTACTAATCCATTCCGGATATAAAAGAACTAAGAACCACCTCACTGGGACGAGATCTTCAAAGGATTCATTAATTCAATAAAGGATAAAAAATAGAGTGTATTATCAGTTATTGAGAATTCCTTAAAAAAATTCATTTCCATTTTAGCTACTTTCTCCACATCAAGCACTTTCATGTGGATCATATGCATATACAGTCCCCCCTTTAACTTCTGGAGGGTCCCTCTGGGAGAATTCAGTTGCGAAATAGATCAAGGCAAAATTAAAGAGAAGACCTCCTCCCCACCCCCACCTAACCCTTTGCCAGCTGCCTCCTTCTTCCCTTGCCATAATGGCAAACTGCACTCAAATAATTCCTGAATTGCTAGCACTTTATTTAACTAATTAGCAAATTTTTGCTTAGGAGCCCAGAATCTCTAGGAGCCTGGAATTTCTAGCTATGGGTGTGTGATAGAATTTGAGGGAGAATGAAAGAGAAGCAGACAGTAAGAGTGTGTCTGTTCCCATGGGGGGGTGGGGTTGGGAAAAGAGGCCCAGGGTGAGTAAAGAGGAAGGTAATCCAGTCCAAATCCAAGAGCAAAGGTCAATGTGAACAGAGGCTGCACAAAGGGCCACAAGTCACACTAAGCTTTGACCTGCAGTTTTCTTCATTTCCTAGCAGAAGATAAATGTTTTGGAGTTAAAAGTTCAGAGGGGTGGTTTTGATTCTCCAAATTTCTCCTCCCCTTCCCTTTCCCAAATGCCAGTCTACCCAGAGGACAACAACCAGGACAGTGAGAGGACTACAGACCACCAGGTCATCCAAGGAGCAGCTGAAAGAACTGGAGATGTTTAATCTAGAGAAGAGAAAACCTCAGGGATACTGAGCTTCAAGTATTTGAAGGGCTGACATGTAGAGAGGGAGTCTGCTTGGACACAAAAGGCATAACAAAAACAACAATAGGCAGCTAGGTGGTTAGATTGCTGGGCCTGGAGACAAGGAAGACCCGAGTTGAAAGCCATCCTCAGACAGGGAACTGTGTGACTCCTGGCAAGTCAAGTAACCCCTGATTCTGATTTCCTCAGTTGTGAAATGAGAATAAAAATAGTACCTAGCTCCCAGGGTTGTTGTAAGGATTAAATGAGACAACATTTTTAAAGTGCTTAGCACCGAAACTGGCACATAGCAGGTACTTAGAAATGTTTATACCCTTCCTTTTCCTCTTGAATAGTAATAGCAGTAGCACGTATATAGCACTTCAAGGTTTGTAAAGCCTTTTACAAATCTATTTTTTCCCCTTACAACAAGCCTGGAATTAGCCCCACTTTACAGATAAGGAAAGTGAGGCAGAGTTTGAGTGACTTGTTCAGGGTCACACAGCTAGTAAGCTTCTGAGGCTGAATTTGAACTCAACTCTTCCTGATTCCAGGTTCAGTGCTTTGCTACTAGATGTCATTAGAAGCAGAACTAGGAACAATGGAGGGGGTAGTTATGGAGAGGCAGATCTAGGTTTTGCATAAGGGAAAATGCCCTGAAAATTTGTTGCTGCTGCAGCTGCTGTCACTCAGTTGTTTCAGTCATGTCTGACTCTCTGTGACTCCATTTGGCATTTTCTTGGGGATACTGGAGTGGCTTGTCATTTCTTTCTCCAGCTCATTTTACAGATGAGGAAATCAAGGCAAATAAGATTAAGTGTCTTTCTCAGAGTCACACATATAAGTGTCTGAGGCCAGATTTGAACACAGGTCTTCCTGACTTCAGACCCAGTGCTCTCTCCACTGCACGCAGCCTAGCTGCCAAGTCTTACTAATTAGAGCTCTCCAAAACATTAATCAGATGCCTCTCAGGAGAGAAAATACTGGGTTCCCCCTCACTAGATATCTTTAAATGGGTGGCAAGGGTTAAGGGTGTTGTATTGTATCTGGGATTCCTGCTTAGGGATGGGGGTTTACTCTAGATGCCCCATGTGGCCCATTCCTCCCCCTCCCCCCACACACTATCTTGACCAGAAACTGGGAAGAAGTCCAACTCCACGTGTTACAAAGTTGAGTGAAGCACCATAAATTTTACTTGAATGTATTCTGACAACCTCCAAGGATAACCCAAATCACCTGTTTAAAAGGAGTAGCTTTTTAGCAGTTACTACAACATTAGCATACGAGGACTTCCAGGATGTATTTTTATTGTAAACTGGTGTGTATGTAGCCACATACTTCCCATTAGCTGAATGGCAATCATCAATCCCCACTAGCTGGAAAGTAGCCTCCCTGTCTTATCACTGCCTACATGTAGGCTCATAAATTTTTTAAGGATTTTCTCAGCTCACATCTTATCCTGTTTCATAGTACCCACCTCAGACCTGAGTTTCTCCTTTTCCTCCAGGTTACTTCCGTGACATGGTCTCCTAATGCCAAGGTTTACAGTAACACTCTAATAAGACAGCCTGGTAATTGAAGGTTTTTCTATAGTGTAACCCAAGACTACTCTGGAAATGGACACCAGGAGTGCTTTTATACCAAGGGGCCAAAGGAGGGAAGAAAGAAGACAACATACATGGGAGAGATGTGTGAGGCGAGAAAAGGTTGATGTGGTCCAATGTCATGATGAATGGCATTATCATCATCATCACCACCATCACCATCATCATCGTCATCATTATATATATTATCATATCAGCCAGTTATACTGTTAGCAGTCCAGACTTATGATTGAACTGATGTAGGGAACTCCTCAGGAGAAAACTCCCTCTACCAGTACAGGCATACAACAGCCCTGAAATTTACAGTCTTAAAGTACCTAGGACCTAGTACCATTGCCTGAAGCAAAGAAAGACTAACTACCTTGTCCAGGGTATCACAGCATTGGACTGTGAGCTCTTTGAGAGAAGAGGCTCTCTTTAGCCTATGTTTATATCCCCATCACTTGGCACAATGCTTGGCATATAATAGGCATTTAATAAATGCTTGGGTAATATCCAAATAAACTCAACCATCAGTATGTCTACAAAAACATCTGTGTAGATCCAATGGCTGAGGCATGCAAATTTATTTATAGAAATGGAGGAGTTTGTGGTAGCAATACAAAATCAGGTCAGAGCTACCAAAAACTATCCACAGAAATCATTCTCAAGGAACGTAAACTCTTATTCATTAATGTAGAGTTGGCAAGGAAACAGTAGAAACTGAGTGTCCTACCACTTCAAATTACAAATATCTAGTACTACTGAATACTTTTAAAGATACAGTTAGGTGGCCATAATTATACATCCAAAGTTCACAATCCTTCACCCCAAGTTAAAAATATAAGCCCCAAAATATACTGGAAAATTCAACATAGAAACTGTGATGCAACTAGAGAAACATGAGACAAAACTATTATACAAATCACCTAAAAAGATCATTGCCCACCCAAAATTTAACTCAATATTTTTAATAGATGTTTCATACCTAAATGCTCTTATTCATCCAAACTTCATGAAATGAAAAGCTTGCTTTAGAAATCAAAACCATATGGGAACAGAAAGTGACATCTCTCACCTCTATCATCCTGTTTGCAACTTAATGGTCCTGAATATGCTTTCAGTGAGTCTACTATATAAAAGAGCTTCCATCCCAACATTCTCATTCAGTTATGTAAAACAATTATATTATCCACCTGTACAATAGATGGCCAAACATTAAACATGAAGTAATAGTAAGAAGTTGTTTTCCTTGGAACTGTTTCTGTCTAAATTCCACCAAAAAAAAAAAAGATGAGATTATAATAATAATACTTATTATTAATTATTTGCCAAGGATCATATAATCATTAGTGCTGGGAGGATCCTAAAAATCACCCCATTCAATTCCCTCCCCTTTTTTTGGAGGGGAGAAGGTAGGGCATTTGGGGTTAAGTGACTTGCCCAAGGTCACACGGCTAGTTTTTTGTGTGTTAAGTGCCTGAGGCCAGATTTGAACTCAGGTCCTCCTGACTCCAGGGCCAGTGCTCTATTCACTGTGCCACCTAGCCAACCAATTTCCTCATTTTAAGAGAGAAAGTGGAGAACAGAAAAGGTTACTAACTGGTCTAGGCAGTTGGGCATAGTGATCAGGAATACCTGGGTTTGACTAAATCCTTACTCTCAGGATACATGCTTAATTAACTGTGTGACTCTGGCAAAGTCACTTCATTTCTCAACATATTCCAGAAACAGATACCTACCATGCATATGACACAGGTGATAAAATGGGTCAGAGGTGATACGTGAACTCAGGTCTTTTGATGCTAAAGTCAAGAGAGAGAGAGAGAGAGACAGAGAGAGAGAGAGAGAGAGAGAGAGAGAGAGAGAGAGAGAGAGAGAGAGAGAGAGAGAGAGAGAGAAAGAAAAAAAGAAAGAAAGAAAGAAAGAAAGAAAGAAAGAAAGAAAGAAAGAAAGAAAGAAAGAAAGAAAGAAAGAAAGAAAGAAGAAAGAGAAAGAAATCTTACATTTATATAATTTAAGGTTTATAAAGCACATTATATGTGCCTTATATTCATTTGATCATTAAAATAACCTAGTAAAGCATATTCTGTAGTTGCTACTACTACCCTGTTATATTATAGGGAGGGGTTTCTAGGACAAGTCCAGGTTGACCTAGATGTTCCCTTTAGATAGAAGGCTAAATCCTAGATTAGAAGGCTAGCTTTTCCTGTACTAAGGGCAGGAGAGGGTGAAAAAGGGAGAGTGATTAGAGTCCAAGTGGGTGGGACATGGGAAGGGTGTTTTGAGGAAGCAGACAAAATAAGACAATGGGCTATAGCAGCCTTTTCTGCCATCTTCCATTTCCTCTAACTCTTAGGGTCTGGCTGGCAGCCCTACCCTCATTCTAGAGACACTATAAGGAAGTAGAAAGAAGCATATGACATATATCATATAAAATGGGAGAGAAGAGTTTATTTGGATGATAAAAAGATCAACAGGTGATTAGACTGCCCACCAGACAAATTAATGAAGTCTTTTAATATTTTTCTCACCTTCTCATCCCCCCTATTCATCCACTAAGGGTCAATTCCATGTTCTTTATCTGATGGATGAGTTAATGAGCATATATATAGGGATTTAAGGTTTACAAAGTACTTTACTAACAAGAAGTTCATGAGGCATGGACTATAAATCATTTTATCCGTTATACAGATGGGGAAACCGAAATCTAAAAACATGAAGTAACTTATGCAAAAGAACTTACTGCTCTTTAGTAAGGGAGCTGTAATTAAAACTCAGGACCTCTGTCACTAAACAACACTGCCTTCAGGATTCCAGTACAATAGAGAAAGGAAAATCAGGAGAATTAGTCTGCCTTCCATCAGTTTTCTCTGGTTGTCCCCCATGCCTCCTCTGATCCAACTTTAAGTCCCAATTAAAATCTCACCTCCTACAGGAAGTCATCCCCAACCCTTCTTAATTCCAGGGTCTTCCTTTTGTTAATTATGTCATATATATCCTGATATAGTTTGTTCTGTATGCATTTATATGTATGTAGTCTCCTTTGTATATATGTTTGTCTTTCTTTGCCAAGAAAACCCTAAATGGGGTCGTGAAGAATAATACACAACTGAATGTTGTCTCCTCCATTAGACTGTAAGTTCACTGAGGGCAAGGACTGTCCTTTGCCTCTTTTTCTATCCCTAGGACATCAGCACAGTTTCTGGGACACAGTAGCCATTTAAGAAATGTTAACTAATTGATCAGCTGAAATTTATTTTCCTCAGTTAGGCACAATGCCAAAAAACATTTATTCACTTGGGTCTTCTACCTGGTTGTGATGAAAAGAAAAAAAGGAAAAAGAAACACCAACTCCTCTCTCCCCACTATCAAACAGAAACTCTAAGTCCCAGGATTGGACCACATGACCCTGTATTAAATAACTCACCCAGTGTCACACAGGTAATAAGAAGCATAGCCAGAATCTGAACCTAGGCCTCTCTCATTCTGAAGTTGGCACTACCCCTCCCCCATTCTTAAGTTACACCATATTACCACCAACTCACTGGTCCACCTCCATAGTTAATATTTTCAGGAAAATATTAGACCCAGAATATTCTTCAAGGGAGGTGAATGGGCTTGTTGAACTCTAGAGTAATACAGGAACATAAGTTTCAAAGCTTTTATAGGAGGAAAAGATCAGCTCATCTAACACTGTTTTGGAGAATTTGCGTCAAATTGACATTCCAATTTCAGGACCGTACATAAAACCCCATTCAATTATTTAGCACTGTACAGATTTTACATAAGTCTTGAAGTTAGTGACTCAATTCATTTTCCTTCGAACTACAAGACAGATTAATCTAAAATGAATTAAGACAGGCAACCAGAAGTAATGCGCAAGGGGCCAGTAAACATTCTTTAAAACTGCTACATCAGTAAGCTGCTTAAGGGCCCTGCTATCACTGGCCACTGCATCTGCTCAATTATAGTCCAACAATTGGGAAGGTGCACCGGGTGTCTTTGGACAATGCCCCAAACATAAGCTTTTTGAGGAACTTGGATGGAGGCTCTCCTTTTCTTTTTAGAGGGATATAGCATTTCTGTATAGAAAAAGTCATTTAGTCATTTAGTGGGAACTATGACCCTGACACCCAAAGTTCAAAACAATGATGAGCTAAAGGGATGCCATTTCTCTAAAGAAGGGTGTGACAAGGTAAACAAAGCATAAACAGAGAGAAAGAGACAGAGACAGAGAGAGAGACAGAGACAGGGAGAGAAGAAACTATTAGAATGATCAAGCTTTGCCCCAGAGAAGAGCTTTTAAGAAAATGAACCTCCTGCCCTTTGTTGAAGAGATAGTGGCCTATGAATGTGGAATGTTGCTTATACCATCAAAAAAAGTCATTGTGGTTTAATTGGAATTGCATTTTGGGGGAAGGGATACATTCGGAAATGTGATATTTTAAAAAAAAAGGTTTCAAAATATAAGGTAAATATTTTAAAATGCAACTAAACTAGGGTTGAAACTGTCTTTGCAGATTCAGATATCAAGGTTACTTTTAGCTCTGGATTATGCCAATCAGGCCTGATTTTTTAATACCAATATCAGTCAGTCAACAAACATTTATTAAGCCCTTACTATACAAAGAAAGATAAAAGACAGTCCTTGCTTTCAAGGATCTCACAAATTAATGGGAGAGATAAAATGCAAATAACTATGTACAAACATATGGCAGCAAGATATGGAAGATAATTATCTCCAAAGAATTAAAAATGGTTATCACACAGAGAGGTCAATGACATGAGCAGATTATGGCACATAAACACTAAGGAACTCCAAACAACAGGAACAAAAGAGGTATTTTGTGATAGGAAGATTGTGATGTGATGGGCAGTCAAATGTTCCACCAAGATCAGAGTACAAATCAAGGAATGCCTCCAGCACACTACATGGGCCCCATCTGATAAACTTGTGGCAAAACACAAAGGAGAGAGATACAGGACAGGCAAGGCATGGCTGGGTTATGATCTCCATTAGTTGTATGGGCCTTCTGACACAAGGAGATCACAGATCCATTAGAATATACCAACCAGAAAGTTCAACAATGAAATGCTAACCCTAAACATGGAGAAGATGAAGGAGGAATAATGAAATATCAGTACGGAAAAAAATTAGGAATAGAAACTTGTTCCTGAGTGAATTCCACTGGTGATACTATACTATCTTTCTCCTCCCCCTCATCTACCACTCACAGAAAGTAACCAAGTTCTCTTACAGTAGTACAAAAATTTGGAAAAATAAACAGAGGATTAGGGTTCCAAATAGTTCAAATAATTCCAAATTTCTGAACTATATGGACATTAGTGGAAAGGCTGTATCTATTCACTAGAAAAAATTAAAAAGCATTGCCTCCTCACAAAATAGAAGTTTCTCCAGGAATCTGTTTCTACAAGAACCATTTGGATCAAGCACAAATCCTGAATTAGCAAAATCTGGAAAATAGTTTTCACTTTCCCAGGTTACTCTTAAAAAGTACAATTTAGCATCCTCTGTCTCAGATTTAAAGGTATAATATTACTTTAGGGTGGGGGAAGAAGCAGGGGAGGGGGGCAGGGGGGAATTAAATGCTCTCCCAAAGTCAACTGCTTCCTATGTTATCACTGGAGGCCAAAATCATATAATATGAGAATTGGAAGAAACTTCAGCTACCATCTACTCCAACCACAATCTCACTTCCTACTTCCATGTCCCTCCTTCTAGAGTTAGCTTCCATCTCCTCTATATTTATAAAGCATGGACTCATTGAGAAACGCTACCTCAACCATTAGAATGTAAACTGCATAAAAGAACTGGGTTTTTTGGTTTTATTTTTTGCTTTTTTCTTTGTATCTTCAGTATTTAGCACAATGCTTTATATATAGTAAATGCTTAATAATCATAAGCACTTATGATTATTGTTGACAATCAACAACACTTGATTGATCCATTAGATTAATTAATTTCATTTAATGGTCATTTATTAAGTATCTGCAATGGATATGGATAGCTAGGTGGTGCAATGGATAGAGTGTCAGGCCTGGAGTTAGGACAACTCATCTTCCTAAGGTTCAAATTCAGCCTCAGCAACTTACTAGCTGTATAACCCTGGGCAAGTCACTTAACCCTGTTTGTCCCAGTTTCCTCATCTGTAAAATGAGCTGGAGAAGGAAATGGCAAACCATTACAGCATCTTTGCCAAGAAAACCCCAAATGGGGTCACTAAGAGTCAAATACCAAAAAAACAAAAAAACAAAAACAACCAAACACTGAAAACAAAGGGTAAAGCAGAGAATTAAGACATTACCTCATCTCCTATAGCTGAGGAAGAATATGATACATGGAAATATGCAATCATATAATAATAATTTTATAACATAACATAGGCGTCTGAGTAAGAAAAGCTCATTTCTAAAAAGGAATTTCTCCTATTTCAGATGGAGAACATACTGCAAGACTTTCTAGATGAGATATCTGAGCTGGGTCCTGAAGGGTGGTTTAGATTGGGGATGCTAGGGAGGGACAAACATTGTTTATGCTATATTTGATTGTTTATGCTGTATTTGATCGGGTTAGACTAAATGTGGAACCACTAAGTCATGACTAAGTGAAATCTTTCTCCTCTTCACAGTGCCTTGCATATAATGAATGCTTATAAATGTTTGTTGAATTCCAATATCCCATCTTTGTACACTGATTATAAGAAGCATGTTATGGCTGGCCTAGGTTAATAATAGAACCCTAGTTAGCATTTAAACAATAGATTCCAATTTTGAAAGCTTTCATCTTTTTCAAACCTCCTTTATATGAAAAAGGTTATTTTATGCCTCTTAAATCCAGGTGACCAAATTTGCTGCAGGTCCCACAAGAAGTGAGCCAGAGAGCCAGGGCTAAGACTCAAGAGTTCTGGCTCCATTTCTTCATTCATATCTCCCCTCACCTCTTTGGCAGACACACTCAGAAGGCATCCAGACATTCTCTAACCACAGATTCTGAAGCCAACTATCAACCATGCACAAAAACAGGACAGCAATTCAGGGAACAAAACTGCTATCAGATAAAATACATCATAATTGGAAGATTACATTCCTCATTATAGCCCAATATGGCTTTTCAAATTATCAAAGGGACTCCAATCTGCAAGATCTTAATTTAAAGCAACATAATTCAGGACCATGAGGAACTTAATTGAGGGCTAGGAAACTGTTTTCAACTTATATGGCTCTACATAGCCTCATACACTATCGTGTACACACATGTTTAAACCACCTGACGTTTAAGGCATCTGGATTTAGCTCTGATCTGCCAAAGGGGGGAGGAAAGAAAAAGAAAAAAAAAAGTCA
Source organism: Gymnobelideus leadbeateri (assembly GCA_011680675.1). Taxonomy (NCBI): domain Eukaryota; kingdom Metazoa; phylum Chordata; class Mammalia; order Diprotodontia; family Petauridae; genus Gymnobelideus; species Gymnobelideus leadbeateri. Next base: position 62,313 of record WOXC01011523.1, on the reverse strand, counting down.
AAGATTGTTAACAGTCAAACAAGAAGTAGTGGCCTCTCCAGATTTTCCACCATTGGCTGATAGTGTTACCATTTATCAGATTGCTTCACTGAAATGTCACAAAGGAAATTAGTTTAGTTAATAGCAAAGGGTTATTTTGTTGTTTTGCCACTGCTGCTGCTGGGGTCAATTTCTACACTTCAACTGCCTGTCAACAATGATCATGAAAATGTCAGAAAAACAATATGCCCATAGACACATATACAAATATATCCATACACACACCCCTCTACCAAAATCTTACTTCCACGTTTTATCCTTAAGTAAAAATGATGAATTCTCAATGGGCCAAAAGAATAAAGTACAAGCTCTGACAGATCCTCATGGAAGCTGGAACAGTTCTGAATTTAAACCCAACCACAGTATTTGTGTGTTTGAGTACATGCCTCTGTGTGTGTGTGTGTGTGTGTGTGTGTGTGTGTGTGTGTTTGCTATCTGAAGCCTGCACATCTTTCCATGAAGATGATACTTTACTCTCCTTCAAGCATTCTATATTGCAGCCAACCTGACCTAATTTACTGGACATCCCATCTCTCACTTCTATCCTTTGGACAGACTGTCCCTCATACCTGGAATGGTTACCCCTCACAAGGATCACCTCCAGTGTTACCTCTTTTCAGAGGCCTTTCCCCTCAGTAATGAGCACCCAGGTTATCTCAGGCCCCAAATTTACTTTATATTTATTGGGGTGTAAAAGATACATATGTAAATATATGTGTATGCACTTTGCATTTTATTTATTTGTTCATATGGTATTTCCTGCAACAGACTCTATGTTCCTTGAGGGCAGGAACAACCTTGGTTTTGTCTTTGTATCCCAATCTCTAGCAGATGCTTAATTAATGTTTGAAATGAATTGTGGAAGAGAGTGGGAAAACAAACCTGGCTGAGAGACCAGGAGATTACATGTGTGTTGTTGGTTTTTTGTGTTCAGCAGCACATGAACCCACCCCGTAAATCAAAGAAGGGCTGTAATAAGTCTCTGGGAGGAAGCACTCATACCTACACATCTAAGGAGGGACCTGAAAGGGAATAATGTCTGGTTATTAAACTCTTCATTTCCTGGGTCATTCTATTTAATTAGGTATTGGGAAATCCTGACTCCCATGATATGAATCTAAGAGATTAAAATTTCGATTTAAGTATCTAAGGTCATAGCATTAGAACTGGAAAGGATTGTGGAGGTCATCTAGCCCAATTCCTTCATTATACAGATAAGGAAACAGGCACAGAGAGGTTAAGTGCTTTGTCTGGGGTCACACAGCTAGTGTGTCAGAGTAAGACTATAGGCTCTGAATTCATTTTAGCTTTCAAGAGAGAAAAATAATGCATATATATCTTACAACCTCAAATGGAAAATAGAATACAACATCGCACTTCTTCCCTCTCCTCTCTTCCTGCCCAACGAGATACAGGTATAATTTAGTAATAGTGCCCTGCTTCTTGGGTGCAATTAAAAATGGCCTTCATTACTCCTCCGAATGGGCGTGTTTTATAGTGCTGCAATCTATGGTTCAATAAAAAAGCCACTACTGCACCTATCATGGCAAAGGCTGTAAAAAGTGATCAATGTGCTGGGTACCAGAAGCACCCGCAGCAGAGAAATTTCTTAAAGAAATATGCATAAAATGGCTCGACAGAAATGGTTTCTAACACCTGAACTTCTTTCATTTAAGAAATCTGCGTTTCTTTTCTTAATTGATATTCTTTCTCTTTCCAATTAGCAAGTGGAAACAAGGTTTAGTGATACAGAAAGAAGAATGAAATAAGACAAAATGCAATGTGTGTGTGTGTGTATGTGTGTGTGTGTGTGTGCATATATATGTGTATGTGTCTGTGTCATTTTTGGCCTAGAGAGAGAAGCCTTAACACTCCAAATAGCTGCTTCATCCAAGAAATCCTTGAGGGCTTTTTTTTTGTTTATTTGTTTGCGGGGAGAGAAAGTATTTCAAAACACCACCCTTTCCAATTCAATTATGATGAGGTCTTTCTAGCAACACTCCATAACTGTTCTATGGCTCCATCACTGGGAAGTCTCAAGATAAAGGAAAGAACACTGGACTTTGAAGTCAAAAGACCTGAGTTCAAATTCTAGCTTTGCCACTTATGAGCCCAAGGACCTTGGGCACTGTGCTTTGTATATACAATGGACATGCAATGTATCGTGTATTCTTGTTCTCGTTCTCTCTCTCTCTCTCTCTCTCTCTCTCTCTCTCTCTCTCTCTCTCTCTCATTCTGTCTCTCGTTTGTAGAGGGAGTTCCTATTGAGGAACTTCTTCTTATGAAAGGTTATCATTTTCTCTGCAAATCATCTTCTTAGACCGTTGCCTAAACAACCAAGATATTAAGTGACTTGCCCAGGATCACAGGGCTATTAAGTATCTGAGGCTGGATTTGAACTCTGGATTTGACGCTGTCAGGTACTCCATGCACTATAGCGCCACCTAGCTGTCCTCTAAATCTATGATCCTACAAACTTCTCACTACACAGCTGTAATCCCAAAATCAGCAACAAGGTATAATGGAAAAAGAACTGATCCAGGCATTAGACGTGGGTTCCAGGGCCAGTTTTCCCTCCCTCTTTAACAATGTAGCTTGCATAAATAAACTGGATAAATATATTTTAATAAATTCAAAAAGTCTTAATTACCTTAAATGTAAAATAAGGGAATGGATAATGATTTTGAAGGCCCCAATCATCCAATGCTTCTCTGAGTCCTAATTCAATATCCTAACATAGTATTATAACATCAGACAAACCTCTGCTTACAGTCATGGCCTTCCACAACTTCTAATGTCAACAAGTCAAAAGACTGTATTAAGAGTTTATTATATGTAGGCCTTGTGGAAGTGCTTCTAGGGGGCTGAAGAGGGTAGCCTGAAAAGCACCATAGAAATGGTGGTAGCTATATGGCGAAATGGATAGAACACAGGACCTAGGGTCAGGAAGACCTTAGCTCAGATCCAGCCCCTGAAATTTGCTAGCTGTGTGACCCTGTAGAAGTCACTTAACTACTCCTCAGCTATAAAATGAGGATAATAATGGTACCTACTTACCCCCACAGGGTTGTTGTAAGAATAAATGAGATGTTTATAAAGTGCTTTGCAAACTTTAAAGCACTACATAAATGCTAACATTTTAATTTTATTAAAGCTTGGTCAAAGATTGAATTATACAGTTTGTGAGTGATTTACATCTTGTGTCTCCTTCCTCCTCAACCTAGGTGCCAGACTTTGAACCATTTTAGAGAATCTCAGAAAGTAACAAAGGAACAGGTGTTGTTGTTTTAACTTATTAGTAATCATAACCCTTGGTCCTGTACTGTTTAACATTTTTATTAATGAGTTGTATGAAAGCATAGAATGCCATGCTTTTCAAACTTGCAGATGACACAAAGCTGGGAGATAAAATTAATGTACTATATAAAAGAATCTGCAGGGGGGAAGGAATCAGCTGCCTAGAATGCTGGACCAAATCTAATAAAAATACATTTATTCCTATTAAATTTAAAATTTTATACTAAAGTATAAAACTTCAACTTCCCAAGCTCAGGATGAGGTGGGTAGGGGTAGACAGCAGTTCATCTGAAAATGACCTTGAGGGTTTTGTGGTTTTATTTTTGGGGGGTGGGTTGCTTTTTTTGGAGGGAAAAGGCAGGGCAGTTGGGGTTAAGTGACTTGCCCAAGGTTAAGTGTTAAACGTCTGAGGCCAGATTTGAGCTCAGGTCCTCCTGACTCCAGGTCAGGTGCTCTATTCACTGTGCCACCTAGCCGCCATGACCTTGAGGTCTTAATGGTCTACCTGAAAGGTTATGCTGACTCAAGAACCCAGCAAAGGGGCCCAAAAAAAAAAAGCCTAATGAAATATTAGGCTGCTGCAATGTGGGTGGTAGGGGGTACAGGGTACCTGACACTAAGAAGTCCATAGTTCTCCTATACTCTGCTGTAATCAGACTGCGTGTAGAGTACAATATTCACTTCTGGGTACCATACTTTAGGAGGAAAAAAACCATTGAATGCCAGGATGGTGATAGGCCAGAGAACATGACAAAGGATGCTTCTGTGAAGGAAATGAGGATGCTTACCTTGAAGAAGAGAAGGCTCAAAGGGAGGTGAGGTGGAAAGGACAGACATTTCAATAGTTGAAAGGATATCATACAAAAGAGTAATTTGACCTGTTCTGCTTGATCACAGGGTACAAGACTAGGAAGAACAACTGAGGTTAAAAAAGAGGCCAATTTAGGTTTGAAGAGAAGAGAAACTTCCTAACAAGCAGAGCAGGGAGAAACTGAAAGCAGACTTCCTTGAAAAATAGCCCATTTCCCCTCATAAGGGGACTTCAAGAAAAGGTTTGTCAGAAAATACGGGATGGTTGTTCAGGTAGAGATCGGACTAGATTGGTTCCTTCCTCTGTAATAAATATAAAAGGGTTTGGTGGGGAAGGAGTCTGCCAAAATATATTTTAGATTATCAAGGAATTGGTTTAAATCCATTATCCTCCTTGTTCCCATTACCACAGATGGCTATGAGCTCATCATGTTACAAGAGTCTGTCTACACTCCATCCTAACTTCTATGAAGACCGAGATGACTTACTATTCATGTACTGCATATTCTTGTTCTTGTATTCCCCCTCTCTCCCTCTCCTTCTCTCTCTCCTTCCCTCTCTCTCCATTTAATTTCTTGGCTATACTTCAATTCTAGATTTATTTATTGATGTATGTCTCTACTATAAGGCAAAGGTATTTTTAAAGATAAATAGAGCAGGAATTCTTTTTAATTGTGTTATGTAAATCTCACTATCAAACTCTATTATAACACTCCATAAAACAATGTCTGACTCCATTATCTGATCAAAGGGGCAAATATGAGGCTTTGTCATTCAGCTACATAGTATTACGCATGTATACACACACACACACACACACACACACACACACACACCCCTCATCCTTGCTTGGAAACAGTATTCTTTGTTTAAAACACAGCATATGCCTCTTGGAGAGAGGTGAAGTGGCACAGAGTTTGGAAAACTAACCTTGAAGTCACCTGGGTTCCAGGCTCACCTCTAAAATATCCTAGCCATGTGACCTTGGACAAGGTCCAGTATTTAGACAGCTCCCTAAGACTATAAAATCATGCTTACTCTTTTGCTTATTTTTTCAAGGAAGGTGACATTTACTAATTACATAAAATTACAAGGTAAATAACAAGAAAAATATATTCACAAAGAGGCATAACCTCCAACAGAAAATCATGATACCAGAAGCAGGGAATTCTCCTCAGACACCTCATGCTCCAAGGATGGAGATATAAATGGAACATCTTTCACCTCTCCACTGGCTTAGTCTAAAACTACAACTTACAGAAAAGGAATCTGCATCAATAGAGGAATTTCCCTCACCAGGAGTTCCATATACAAGTGACATCACAGATCTAATCCCTGTATTTATAGTATGCCCTTTGGTATTAAGGGAAGATTCAAGAATTTGAAGTTATTTCAAGACTATAACTGAAAAACTAATATTGGGGACTTACTGGCAAATAAGATTAAAGCACATCTCTGTGGTTTAGACCATTTTAACTTCAATGATAAATTACTATATGTTTTATACCATAAAGTATATTTATATGTTACTCATAAGGTCATTATTGAACAGACTAACTTTAAAAAATAAAGGGGAGGGGAAACTTGTTTATTAGTGGTCACTAACTCTAAATAAAATTTCTTGGCAAAAGACTAGATGACAAACTATTTACACTACGAAGTAAAAAAGTATAAAACATTACTTCTTTGCATGTCAGTCATCCACCTAGCTCACTATTTTATATCTGGTATTGTCCTTGATGAGCAGCTGGGTGGTAACGTTAGAGTATGAATCCTGAATCTGGCCTCAGACATTTACTACTTGTGTGACCCTGGGCAAGTCACTCAGCCTTGTTTGCCTGAGTTTCCTCATCTGTAAAATAATCTGGAGAAGGAAATGCAAACCACTCCAGTATCATTGCTAAGAAAACCTTAAATGGGACCCAGAATAGTCAGGCACAACTGAAAGCATTCAACAACAACAAATAATCATTGAGAAACCTCTGATATACATCAAGAAAACTACAGGGCATTTTCAATTTCCATTGAAAGATAGATAGATAGATAGATAGATAGATAGATAGATAGATAGATGATAGATAGATAATTAGGGAGAGAGTGTATATAGACAGTTAGATATAGATTAGATATTAGGGGGAAAGAGAGAGAGGATAAAGAATGTAGGTAGAGAGACAGATTAAAAAAATGAAGAAAGAAGGAAGGAAGGAAGGAAGGAAAGAAAGAGAGAGAGAGAGAGAAAGAAAGAAAGAAAGAAAGAAAGAAAGAAAGAAAGAAAGAAAGAAAGAAATTAAGGAGTGTCAGCTAGATATAGATAGATATTGGGGGAAAGAGAAAGAGAATGTAGGTAGAGACAGACAGATGGATAGAAAGATATTCGGGAGAAAGAATATATAGATAGTCATAGACAGCTATTGGGGAGGAGGGGGAGAGGGGGAGGGAGAGAGAGGAGAGAAAGGGAGACACAGAGAAAGACACAAGCACAAACAGAAAAAGAGAGAGAGAGAGAGAGTGATAAAAGAACTGATATTTAAAAAAAAGGTACTTCCAAGTAATCAAAAAGTATTAAGCTTGGGGCACTGTGCTAAGCATTGGAGACACAAAAGAAGGAGCAAACAGTCTTTGCCTTAATGGAGCACGTATGCTCATAGAGAAGACAAGCCAATAAATAGGTACTTATAAGAGAGAGTGGATAGAAGGTGAATACTAGTAGCTTAGGGGAAGCTAAGGAAAGGCCTGCCTTGGAAGACTTGAGAGAAATCTGAGCTGAGACTCAAAGGGAGTCAAGGAAGGTAAGAAGAGGAGGTGCAAAAGAAATGCATTTCAGGCATTGGGGACAGTCATAACAAAAGGCATAGGGATGGAGAGATTGTCACATGTGAATTAGAGCAGACTGTGGACACTTAAATGATGGAATCATAGCAAGTAAGATAGTATAGCTGTATCATAGAGCACACAGAAGGGAGTAGAGTAAAAGAAGGCTCTAATGGCAGGAATGAGCCAGGTTAAGAAAAACTTTGGAGGACTTGATAGCGAGTGTAATAGAAAACCACTGGAGCTTGCTTACAGGGTAAGAAACCAATATGGTCAGTCTTGTGCTTTTAGGAAAAATCACTGGCAGCTGAATGGAGGATGGACTGGAGTGAGGACTGCATAGCATAGCAGTTTCCTTCTTTGAAGACACCCTCAATGGTTAGAGACAACGCTGAAATAACCCTTACTCCAATTTGAAAAGCCACCATCGATTGAACATCCCCAAATTTATCTAAGACCCTTCTTGAAACTGCCATATTTATATCCTACATAGACTCTAGTAGTGTTGATTGCTATTTGGTTTAGGCAACACCTATGGATAGTAGTACTGATATTAAGATCCAACAAAGAAGTCTGAAAAGGAGCATTGAAGAGGTAGGAGTATCAGGAGAGAAATGTGTCACAGAAAGCCAGAGAGGAGAAAAAGATCCAGGTCTTCCTGGAGATCAACAGTATCAAAAACTGAAGGAAAGAAAAAAGTCAAGATTTAGAAGGTCAGAAAGGAGCATTCCCAGTCTGTCCCCCTTTAGCATTTGAGATGTCCTCAGTCTAGTTTAATAAGTGGAGATTTGGGTTCTACATAAGTTTTTCTATTTAAAATTTAAAAACCTGGGGGATTATTGAAAATGAAATAAATTACTTTCCTCATTAAAATTTCCAAGCAAATCAGCCCCTGGGGATTATTGTGAGAGTACAGTCACAGAAATAAACTTTAACGCAATTCATATTACACAAAAAAGCAGTTAACACACAAGAGGTATCTGGTATCACAATCTGTAAAAATAGCAGATGAGAACATGGGGCCAGGGTGTAGGAGCAAGAAACAGTCTGGAACGGGAAAAGGAAGGGGGGAGGGGTGTAGAAAGGGAAAAAAATCACTCCCCTTTCTGTCATCTTGGAAAGCTTCATGGCAAAGGCAGAATTTCAGAGAATCTGAATGACAAAAATGAAGGGGAATTTGGAAAGCTGAGAGCCAGAAATATGGCATATTCCATGACGAATCTTTATATATAAAATAGCATGTCTCTCTTAGTGGAACAGAACTTGATGCCTAGAGGATTTTGCCCTTTAGGCCCTGGTACAACACTTATTTTCATCATATAGGCTTAACTTATCCAGACAGGTTGGAATTAAATGAATTACCCTTCACTTAAGATTGTTGAGAGGAGGGTTGGGGAAGAGAATGGGGCAGAGGATGCAGGAGAAGGGAGTGTGCTTATAAATATTAACATTCTGTACATGGCCCCAGAGCTCAAAAAGACACCTTCAGGTGTGCTTTGAAATTTCAAAAAAGAAATCAGGTGTGCCCCTGCTTTCAACACCCAAGGCCCTAAACCAATTACCTGTATATATTGGAAGGGAAAGGGGGGCGGGGTGGGGAAGAACCTTAAACGCCCCTGGTAAGAATTAGTAATAATTTTGACTAAAAGTAATATATACATACACACACACACACACACACACACACACACACACACACACACACACACACACACACACACACACACACACATATAACTTTTGAAAACAATCAGATATTATCAATGTTGAGGAAATCATCTAGTTTTTACATTGATACCTTATTTCCTTTAAGGACCAGCTAGGCATTCCCAAATCTGCTTATTCATCTGTAAATGAAAGGATTGGTCTAGATCAGAAATTCTTAACCTTTGGGGCTTTTTTGGGGGGAAGGGAGCTAAAACCTATGAACATATAGGATAACAAAGAAAATCAATTATAATAAAATAATTATCAAAAATGTTTAAATGTATAAGATGATGATATATATGCTTCTTTATTAATGTATTAAATAGTAATACATTTGAAATCCAGGCAAGTTATAGTTACACATGCTACAAGAGGTTATACAGCCTAATGGAGAATTAAGAATTCCCAGTTTGGGGGAGACTAGATGGGGCAGTGAATAGAGCACCAGCCCTGGAGTCAGGAGGACCTGAGTTCAAATCCCACCTCAGACATTTAACACTAACTAGTCATGTGACCTTGGGCAAGTCACTTAACCCCAATTGCCCTGCCTTCCCCCTTCCAAAAAGAAAAAAGAAAGAATTCCTGGTATGAGCTTCCCAGTCTAGTAATACTTTAACAACAAAAATTATTCACTTCCTTTCACATACTGATCAACAAACAACTGAAGACAGAGAATAGTAGAAAATAATAGGGATTTCTGGGTTACCAACATGAGAACATGCAACTTTCTGATTTGGTGGCTCAACAACTAATAGGTTCAGAATGGCCAGAAGGGTGGCCAGCCTCCTCACACAGTCTGCCACAGTCAAGAAGGTTATAATCACTGCACTCTAGCTAGTGGTAAGTCTAATTACAACAGTAATTTTGAAGCAGTGACAAGCTGAGCATTAAAAAAATCACAATAGCCTTGACAATTGTAATATCTGTGATTTCTCTTGGTTCGAAGTCACAGGTCCTGCCAATGCCATTGTTGGCTTGTTCCCTACATTCATAATGAATTCAGTTAGAGGCCAGTGAAAATAAATATGCAATTTTTTTTCATTCAGATTATAGATCCCCTGAAATTTGCTAATGGATCCCCAGGTAAAACACTCCCGGTCCAGATGTTTTCAAAGGTTATTTTCAGCTCCAAATCTAGGAACCTAGGATCCTATAGTTTAAACCTCATAACATCATGGCTTGTTCTTTCATGATCTTCAACGATTTTGATGCTAAAACCAAACAAGATAAGGGGAAAAAGTAGCAAACCAAGTGGTTTTTCACTACACACTTCAAAAAAAGATATGCCCTGTGAATTATGATGGAAGTGAGGATGGAAAAAGTGGAGGGAAAAGGAATCAGAGTCAAGTAAGCTGCTAAGTATTTTCAACACATGCACATTCATAGCATAAATCTTGGCACCCGAGGACTATTCTGACATTTGAGAACTTCCGAAGTCTAATGAATCAAGGGAAAGAGGGACAGGGGATTAGAGGATTTAAATGAGGCTCTTCTGTTTGGTATTATGAACCCAGTCAAAAAGTAAATAAATGGTTCTGTAGCCAGGTCACTTTAATTCCTGGAAAGCAATTCTTTCATAGAAGAAACAATTAAAATGTTCTAGGTATAACAAGAAACACAGCATAATGGAGTGAGGGAAGGAAGTGCTGGGTTTAAACACTGCCTCAGACACATGCTAATCATGTGGCCAAGGGTAAGTCGTTTAAATTTTCAAAAATCCTAAGTCAGAAATAAGATGCTGAGTTGCATTAGTGGAGGGAATTTTCATACAGGGAGTTCTCTAAACAGATGAAATCATAGATCTGTATCGAAAAATGAAATATTCAAGAAAATCTCGACTGTTTCTGTTTACTATCACTGTTCTACTCCTATCTTTTAGATACTTGCCTAGAAAATAATACTGTAAGTACATTTCAAAATTTAAAAAAACTTTCAAAAACAGATGAAAATCATCCTTATTATTTTTTTTTGCTTTTTGGTGGGCAACTGGGGTTAAGTAACTTGCCCAAGGCTACACGGCTAGGTTTTTGTTTGTGTGTATTAAGTGTCTGAGGCTGGATCCGAACTCAGGTCCTTCTTACTCCAGGGCCAGCACTCTACTCACTTCGTCACCTAGCCGCCCCACATCCTTATTTTTTAAGAGAGAAATCCACATGCAAAAAAAGATGGCATGTATGTATAAAGTAAGCGTTGTTAACTTTATATTCTTTATCAGCCAAGAATTTTCTTGATAGTGTTTAACGATGACTGACTCTTAAGAATTGGCAACACCAAATAAAAAATACTTTTTTTTGTCACACTGAATTGAAAAGCTTCTTGGAAACTAAAGTTGTGCTATCAGAAGAGCAGCAGTTCTGGCTGACCAAGAGAATACTGCCCACAAAATCATCTCTGGGCAGGCTTCCTTTTCCCTCCTACGTCAAAGACAGGATTAAACTTGACCTGATTCTGGGACAAATCATGCCCTTAAATATTTAAAGCCATAGACTATGAGTTTAGAAAGGAATACACCAGAAGTCTCTGACTCTTCTAACATCCAGAATGCTTATTCCCAAAAGCAGGAAGTAAATGAATGGTAGCATGATTGTGATGTAAAGCACTGTGCTAAATGCAGGAGGAGCAAATAGAAAAATTAAGACAACCCCTAGTCCCAAGGCATTACCACTCTAATAGGGATAGACATCACATGTAATAAGAGTTCAGTCTCAATGCAATGGAAATCTAAAGGTTCATAGGGGCAGATAGCCGGGCCCAGGGATCTTAGGGTCTAGTCTGAACGAATGAAATCGAACTTCAACAAGCATTTACAAACCTACTACAGCCAAGCACTGTGCTAAGGAGAAACAGACAAAAGCAAAGCATTTGCTTCTCTCCAGATGCTGCCATTCTAAGGAGGAAGACGATATGTACATACATAACTACCCATGAAATATTCACAAGATAAATATGAATGTGGGTATTAACAACTGAGGAAAATAGTAAAGGCTTCATATAGAAAGGTAACGCTTTAGTTGAGTTACAAATGAAACCAAAAATTCCAGGAAACAGACAAGTACTGCATGGAGTAAAAACAAAAAAGTTATAACTTTCTTTTACTTGTAATTAGTTCGCTTCTTTTTACTTCTTGGAAGAGCAATATACATAAATACTTGATTTATGCAATTCCCAATTTTCATATCTATAGAAAGACAAGAAATATCTGTCCCATGCATACTACACCTAAATTTACTTTCAAAAGATTTTTCCCCCAAAATTCAATGGTTCAGTTCTTTTCTCCAATAATTCTCTTTTTTCCAACCCATGGAATTATTTCCATAATATCTTTGAATATGACACCTGTCCATGCTCGATTATTTGAGCTAAAGAAAAAAAAAGGCAACATGAAAGCTAATTTACAGGGAAATCATGCACAAACAGATTTGATGAAAATTTCAAGGTGGCCTTGCAAACACTATTTGGAGTCATATAAGAAAACAGCATGTCCTATACTTAATTCCTCCAAACCTCAATCAAGAAAAATGGGTACTAATGACATCATCCAAAAGGAATAGGGACACTTCAACCTTAACTAAAACTGAAAACTCTGACTATTAAATGGTTTCCTTTTCTAGTTTGAATGCCAGCTGCAGATGGCCCTGAAACTGTCAAATGAAATTACAAAAAGGAAAATAAAGACTAGGGGAAAAAAATTAAGATCATCCAGTTTAACCTCCTCATTCCAGAAGAGGAAACTGATGCTGGATAAAGCTAAAGTAAATTGCCTAAGATCGAACTTCTAATTGTATCACATGCCCATCTCTTCTTCTGGTCAAAGTTGTCCATGATGATGTCATTGATATCACTTCTGGCAGCCATACTTAACTCTAAAGACCAGTATCAGGAAGAGAGGGGAAAAGAGGATTCTCCAAAGAAATTTTGGCCTTTATTAACTTACAGGGCTTTCAAAGACAGAGAGAGAGGAGAGAGAGAAAGAGAGAGAAAGAGAAAAGATATATATGTACTATTAGCATATATAGTATATATAATATGTATATGTAGTATATATACTATACTATTTCAATAACTGATTTCCTTTATAATCTTATGTATTGTATTTTACGAATTTAAAAACATTATTGTGAGAAGGAATCCATAGGCTTCACCAGATTGCCAAAGGGATCCATGACACCAAAAAAACAAACAAACAAACAAAAAAAAAAAAACGCTAAGAATCACTATTCTATACATACCTAGTATTAAGATAATAGAAAAAAATACAACCTTCCAGAGGGCAGGATTTTTTTTCCCCAAGTCCCTATGTCCCCAGCACACATTAGGTACTTAACTCCTTATTCAGTTATGAATTTGACCTTGATATCTTTCCACATATCCCACAAATTTTTGTTCCACAGGTAATCTAAGATTAGTGCAGGAAGAGGATTGCAGATCCTTTCTCTTAAACATCAACATGGAAAAATGTATCTTCTAACACTTTTGAATTAAACCAAAGGGAAATAGCCAAATGCCTCAAAACAAAACAATCTACTAAATGCAAATTAAAGACTGTTTTAAAGTGAAAGGAGAAAGAAGCAAAGGGTGAGCAAGAAGTCACTCAGTCTGGTTAAAATGCTCAGAAAGTGGAAGTCATACAAAGCAGTTTCTTGTGGGAAGGTGTGAGGTGGGGGTGGAGGGCAATATTTTTTTTTCCTTCTTCACAATTTCTCGGAAATACCATCTCAATCAAAGTCTTGACAATTATGAAGCATGTCAACTGATCATGAAAATTCATCAAATGTGCTATGTGACAAGAAGGAGAGCCTGACTGTTGAAATTGGATGGGCTTCAAAAGTTACTGACAATCACTGCCATAAATCATATGGGCACATCAGTCTTTGACGCAGAAGGGTTTACAGGCAGCAATACTGCAAAACAAATTCCAACAAAGAAAAGGGGTGAAAAGCTTTGGGAGGTTAAAGAAAGAAAAGAAAAAAGAGGAGGAGAGAAAAGGTTAGAGAGGAGGAGAGGAGAGAAGAAAAGATTAAAAGGGATTAGAAATACAGGAAAAGGGGAAAAGAAAAGAAATAAGAGGAGGGGAGGGGAGAAGGAAAGAGAGGGGAGGGGAAGAGATGAAAAGAGACAGGAGGGGAGGAGAGGAAAGGAAAGGGACACCCTATTTTCAGCACTGTTACCCAAATGACTTAAGTGCAGGTAAGAGCTAAGGACTATTAAGATAAAGAATCACCATTTTCCAGTCAAGTCCCTAGAATTCTCAAAAAGCAAAGGAATCAGCTCCAAGCTGCAGAACCATTCCTGTGGTGCTCTGAGATCCATAAGTTTCCAACAAAAAAAGAATCATATGGCCAGAGAAGCAGCCAGCAACCTAAGCATGTTTGTTTATTTCACCAAACTCCCAAGATGAAAGACATACTCTTATTTAAATAAATTCCCTGGAACATTATGCCATGATTAAAGAAAAACAATCAATAATGATTCTTCCCCATATCTTCTTTTTTGTTGTTTTTTCCCTTTCAACTTCCCCACTGGTTTACACTCTACATAAACTTTTGTTTAAAAAAAAATGCCCTAAGCAAGCCTGTCTCCACATTCATAAGCTACTTTAGATTTCTAAAAAGGAAATGGTATGGGTTGAGGCTGCCTTCTGCACATTTTTGTGAATACACTTTAGCTACTTCTGAGGTCAATTTTTAAGAGTGGTGAGTACCATTTTTTTTTAAAACTAAGCTATTCAGGGGATTTGCATTTTATTTCCAGCTATCTGATTACAAATGAAGGTTATATTGTGTTTTAAGGTTTAGAAATTGTATCAAAAGATGAAAGATTTAGTGTGAAAAGGGACCTTAGAAACCATCTATTCTGATGCCCTCTTTTTACAGAGAAAACTGAGGCAGTGACTTTCCTAAGGTCACATAGGTAGTAAGGAGCAGAGCCTGAATTAGAACCCAAATGTTTCAGCTCCATATCCTCATTATACCACACTGTCTCTCCATTGCCTTACATACATTATTTCACTTGATGTTCAGAACAACCCTGTAAGTACCACAATTCTCTGTTTGCAGATGGAACAACTGAGATTGACAAAGGTTCAATGACTGCACCAATGTCGCATGCTTCTAAAGTGGTAAGGGAAGGACAGGTCCTGATGCTAGATTGAAGAATCTTGATCATGAATACAGTTGTTAGTTGAGGCTAACTACTTTACAATTCTGCACTTTTTTTTACCTACAAAGATGAGAAAGAGTTACAGGAAAGAGGCTTCTGTGAGCTGTGTTTAGAAGGCCAGGTTAATTTGCAGTATGGCCAGCATGGATTCAGGAGTTCCAACATCTTGGACAATCCATCAGCTTTCACATTCAGATAAGTTCAGTTTGCAAATCCACAGGCAGCCTTGGGTCCTGGAAAGAGCACCAGATTTGGAATCAGGAAACTCATTTCCTAGTATTGATTTCAAACCTCTGTCAGGTTATTCTGTCTTTAAGATTCATTTTCTTCATTTGTGGGTAGGAAAGGGAAGGAGGTTGAAATCGCATGATTTTCAACCATATAAAGAACTCCTAGTGAGGAAACTGTCTCCACCAATGCAAACAGCACCCAATCTTCACTGTCATTATAGAGTGAAGACAGAGACCTGGCCTCAGGGTCAGGGAGACCAAGGTTGAAATCTTGCCTCTGATGCTCACTGTCCATTTGTTAAGTGACTTACCTAGGGCCCCAGAGTCCATAGATGTCAAAGACAAGATTTTAACTATGTTTTCCTGACTCTGAGGACAGTTCTCCATTCCTTCTCTCTACTTTTCATGCTGTTCAGTTGTTCAGGTGTATCTGACTTTTCATGACCCCATGAACCATATCAAGCCAGGATATTCTATTTCCCAAAGTCTCTACCTTTTATACTCATCTATAAATGATAATGAGACATGTACTACCCATACCTACCAGTTAACATGAGGATCAAATTTAATTCAATTCAATAAACATTAAGTACTTAGGAAATGCCATAATAGGATGTGGAAGGCACAAAATAATGGACAAAACATGCTTTGTAACTCTAAGATGCTGTATGAATTTTAGAACATCAGAATGGTAATGTAAAGCTCTCAGAGGATCAGAGGGGTTCCATTTTTGGTCACTTTACCCTCAGACTGTAGCATGACACATTGCACATAAGAGGGGCTTAGTAAATCATATGTTGGGTTAAATAACATATTGGTTGAATTGAGGCTACATGATCATAGGATCTAGAGTTAAATGAAACTTTAGGGATCACCCTGTCCAAGGGTTCCCAATGTTTTGGGGCCAGAGAACATTAAAGAACTTCACAACCCCACCCCCATACATACATACATGCATAGATATATACACAATACTCAAAAACATCTGTGATTTCATCACTTTGGAAATTCCATCACATCTGGAAGTCTCTTCCAGTGATGAAAATCACAGTTCATCCATGCCTGCCCATCCCCATCAACTCTTGTCCAGCTCTTGCTAACTCTGCCATGAACTAGAGGTCTCCCTTGCTTTCTCTTGATATTGCTATCACGACAGTGGAGTGTTCCTGCTATCCACCTGTCATCCCTTGCTCCAGTCACCTGCCCAGGCTGTCTCTCCTTCCCATTCTACCATTCTTGACAACATCTTTTACTTCATCTTTGAAGTTCCTCATGCTGCTGCATGGTCACACCTATCGTGCCCCTCTCCTCTGCCCTCCATGTGATAGTTATTCTCCAATACTTCAGTGACTATTGTATTCTACATCTCACTGCCATAACAGCCATGACAGGTAGAAAGTTGGTATCCCATGGACTATCACAGAACAGTGTCTATGGGGGGAAATATGTGTATGTGTGTATGTATATATGTGTATAGATATATAGATATAGGTGAATAGCTAGTAGTTCTACTATTAGTATTCAATGACTAGAAAATACATATGGACCACATGCGATTATTCTCTTTCATATCCTCTGGAGAATTCATTTGCAGAAGACTGAAACTACTCCTTTAACTGAGAAGCACAAAAGAAACGTGCTCAACTTAGAGTCAGGAGAAACCTATAACTGAACTTCTTCTGACAGAAACTAGCCATGTGATCATTATTTAGCTTCTGGAAACTGAGTGATTTCACCTTTAAAATTCAGAGAATACGTAGGCAGGGGAGGGGAGCCTGTGGCCTTCTAGGTCCTTGGGTGAGGCCTTCTGACTGAGTCCAAGTTTTACAGAACAAACCCTTTTATTATATGGAGTTCTATGAAGTTTGGATTCAGTCAAAGGGCTGTACCTGAGAACTAGAGGGCCACATGCAGCTTTGAGGCCACAAGTTCCTCACCCCTGAGAGCATAAGGTTGTTTTAGGAATCAAATATGGTAATATATTTAAAGTACTTTATAAACCTTTAAAATAAACTACATAACTGTCATCTGTTCTCATTTTTAAAAAGTAGTCCAATTGTTTAATTTTATAAATAAGGAAAAAGTGAGATCCAGAAGGGTTAAGTAACTTGTCCGAGGCCACAGAGATTATAAGAGTCAGGTCCTTTCCTCTCAAACCCAGTCTTAATTCCACTTCACCAGCATTCAAGCTGAGAAATCCAGGTTATCAGGGTAATCATTCCCAGCACCAGATCAGACTTTTAAAATGAAAAAGTCCTTTTAACAAAAAGGAACTGCCTCCCCCATGCAGGATTATGCTTTCAAGAAACTTCAAAACAAACTAAAACTCAAACTTTCTACCTACCCATCTGGATCCAATTCTCTCAACCATAAATTAGAAAAGACCAAGGGAGGCTTTATTAAGTGCCCAAGACATCAGAGAAGAAAGAGGCACGGTTACACCGGAAAGCCTGAAGGTCCCAGAGGTGAGAATAAGTACTAAAGCAAAGCATACCTGTAATAAGACAGGGATACCTGTGAGATGACAGTAATCGGTCAATAAACATTTAATAAGTGATTCCTCTGTGCCAAGCAATGGATACAAAGGCAAAAGGTAGTCCCTACTCTCAGAGGATTAGCAAGCAGTCTAATAGAGGAGACAAAATACAAACAACCATGTGCAAACAAAATGTTTAAAGCTCAAAGAAACCTTAGAGTGATCTAGTACAATCCCTTCACTTTGTAGTTGAAAAGAATAAGGTTCTCAGAAGCTGGGTGATTCATCCATAATCCCAGAGTTAGTAAGTAGTAGAGTCAGGATCTAAACCCTTACCCTCCTAACTCGAAAGGCTGTGTGTGTGTGTGTGTGTGTGTGTGTGTGTGTGTGTGTGTGTGTGTGTGTGTGTGTGTGTGTCCTCTTCCACTGCCTCAGATGGACTCACCATTGCTATCTGTGGGAGAGAGCAATTTCACTAGGGTGGGTAGGAGTCAAAGAGTGGAAGAAGGGATTGGAAAGAGAAGACAGAGTCATAGTTATAGACCAGGTCCTCTCTCTCCACCCTGGCTTTCATAGAGGCTCAAGGAGTCCCCCAGAGTACTCCATTAGAAACCTCTCTCCAGGATAACATTAATCCATAACCATACTCTACTACTATTCATAGTAATCACTTTAAAAGTGCCATAGAGGGGCAGCTAGATGGAGCAGTGAATAGAGCACCGGCCCTAGAGTCAGGAGGACCTGAGTTCAAATCCGGCCTCAGACACTTAAATCTTACTAGTTGTGTGACCTTGGGCAAGTCACTTAACCCAACTGCCCTGCCTTCCCCCCTCCAAAAAGGAAAAAAAAAGTGCCACAGAAGCATGAGTTATAATCATCTGGGTCTGGCCATTCAAACAATTCTTTATCTGCCAAGGTGCCTTCCTAAACTATCAGTCTTCTTATAACCCCCCTCCCCTCCATATATTCTACAATCCAGTGATACTGGTCTCCTGGTTGGTCCTCAGACATTGTACTCTAGCTCCCCAAACCCAGCATTTTCCCTGACTGTCCCTTATTCATGGAATGCTCTCTCTCCTCAGTAACATTACCTAGATCCCCAGCTTCCTTCAAGTGTTACCTTCTGCATGAAGCCTTTGCCAGTCCTCCAAACTCACACTGCATTTTCTCTGAAATGATTTCCAGTTCTGATTTGTATATAGTGGCTCACATGTTGTCTCCCTCATTAGACTGTGAGCTCCTTGAAAGCAGGGACCATTTGGGGTTTTTTTTGGTTTTGTTTTTTGTTTTTGGGGGTTTTTTTTTGCATTTCTTTGTATCCCGAGTGCTTAGCAGAGTGTCTGGCACATAGCAGGAGTTTAATAAATGCCAGTTGACCAAATGACTAACCAACTTACACTGTCATCTAGTCTATAGTCTTGTCTCCAACAGTATCATAAGAGCCTTTCTGGTCAAGTGATTGACTGAAAATTAATTATACCAGACCAAAAGCATCCTTATAACCCCCAATCTAGTAATCTTGTCCAAAAAAAAAAAAAGACATGAAGAAACAAGATCTGATTCCTGCATTCTAGGAACATATAGTAAAGAGTCACCTTTATAAGCTCTGTGTAATGGAGAGTCCTGAACCAGGAGTCAGGAGTTCCAACACACCACCACTAAATTCACTGTTGGGCATGTTGCTTAAACTCACTGTGTTATATTTTATTTGTTGGAAATGTGTAAAGCAAAAGAGTTGCTTGATATTATTTCCAAGGTCCAAATATAAATATAAAGCAAATCAATGATGGGCCAGTGGAGACTTCCCAGATAGAAAATGCAATGTCTTTTAACATACAGACACAAGTTGCAAATCCATGCAAGGCAGATGGGACTTTCACCAGAGGCAAAGTTGTGAAAACTTTAGGAAACTGTGGCTTGATACCGGAAAAGGAAGTAAGAAATCAAGCAGTTATGAGTTCCTCCACCAACAATGGGCTGAGGACCCAATGACAAGAGCCTGAGAGCAAGTAAGGCAGGCATGGAGAGAAGGAAGATGTGGCTTAGTTTGGGACTGCAAGGGGGAAAAGGTAGACCACTAGGACCAACAGTGATTAGAGCCAAAGAAGAGGAAGCTGAGAACACAGCAACAAGAAGTTTGGGAAAGGGACTATATAATGGCTTAGACAGGTGAACCTCACTAAGAGGTTGTTCTTGGGGCTTACCTCAATTGTAGGTAACTTATACCCATCCCACTATTCCATCGTGCCACTCTGTGCTAAGTTTTGTTGTACAGCTAAGTAGTATGGTGAATAGTGTGGGAGTGAGGAAAATCTGGATTCAAAGCCTACTTAAGATAATAACTAGCTATGTGCAACCCTAGTCAAGTCACACACACTCCTCCCCTCTCTCTCTTTCTCTCTCTCCCTCCCTCCCTTTCCTCTCTCCTCTCTCTCCTCTCTCTCTCTCTCTCTTTCATATTTAAAGTAAGGATTATAAATAGCATCTATATTACAAGATTTCTGTGAAGATCAAGTAATTTAATATATGTAAAGCTTTTACAAACATGAAAATACTCTGTTATCTAGGATTATGATTACCTAAACCGAACTGTAAG
This sequence comes from Gymnobelideus leadbeateri, assembly GCA_011680675.1. NCBI lineage: Eukaryota > Metazoa > Chordata > Mammalia > Diprotodontia > Petauridae > Gymnobelideus > Gymnobelideus leadbeateri. Next base: position 42,188 of record WOXC01011523.1, on the reverse strand, counting down.
AGACCTTAGTCTAATCCCTGCCTTTTTCAGATTGACAGCAATGATCTGCCCAAGGCCACACAGTTTCTTCATAACAAGGCTAAAATTCGAACATTAGGTCCCCATATTTCAAATTTCCAAGAATGGGTGCCAGTTGCCTTTCAAATAGCAAACACTTAAGATTTGCCGTGAACTAACGTGGCTTTTCTCATTTGATGTTTTCATCAATCTGCAAGGTTGGTGGCACCCTTTTAAGTTCAAGACTAGAGAATTTCAAAGAAGAAATATCTCTAATTTTCCTTATCCCCTTTGCCCTTGACCGATGGTAACATCAAGTTAACCAGAGCAGAAAGAGATTAGGAAGACTGCCCAAAACTCCTAAATTTGGAGTAGCCTGGAATCTCTTCCAGGACTGAACGCTATTTCCTAACACATCCTGACAGATATACTCTGTTTTAAACAAGAAAATGATTTCATGGTACAAACCCTCTCTTCAGTATCTCTAAAATTGTATTTATTTACAAAAAAATGAAATATCATCTCTTCTTCTCTCATCCACATCTTGTCCTTCATCTTTCTCCAAATTTAGCGTCTCCAGGAAGTCTTCCTTGCCTGATTCCTGGGTTCCAGGTAACTCCAAAACAGAGAAGTGTCCGTGTGTGTGTCTGCCTTTCTGTCTCTGTGTATGTCTGTCTCTCTGTCTCTCTCTCCAGCCATAATTTAGTGAGTGGTTTATTTTCTGCTGTGAGTGATATTAAATATGCTCTGTGTCTATCTGTCCTGTGACTTCACATAGAGTGAAAGCACCCTTGAGGAATAAAGTCTATGTGTGACTCTTCATCTTTCTCATGACTGAGTCAACTTCAATAAACTTAATGTGATGTCCAGTAACATGGGATGGATGCTCTAAATATGTTTTTTTACTGAGCAGATTTAAAGAGAATCATAATGTTCTGATCTAGTAAAAACTTTTCTTTCGATGATTTGATAAATCCATACTATTTTTGTGCATCTAAATTCAATTAATAGCAGTGGCTAGGTGTCGCAGTGAATAAAGCACTGGCACTGGAGTAAGGAGGACCTAAGTTCAAATATGGTCTCAGACACTTAAAACTTACTAGCCCTGTGGCCTTCGGCAAGTAAACCCCAACTGCCCTGCCTTCCCCCTCCAAACAAAAGAAAAAATAAATAAATTCAATTAATAGAATCATAGATGTGGAGCTGAAAGGGACCCTTAGTGCCACCTCCTACAACACTCCCATTTTACAGATGAATAAAATGAGGTCCAGGGAGGTTTAGTGACTTGCCTAAAGTCACACAGTTACTTAAACATAAGAGATGGGATTTGATCCCTGATCTTCTGACTCCAGAGCTAGGGCTCTTTCTGCTATATCACAGTGCCTTCCTAGAGAAGAAAAGAAGGGGAGGAGAAGAAAGAATAAGGGGAGAGAGGAAGAGGAAGAAGAGAGAGAGAGAGACAAGAGGAGGAGGAAGAAAAGAGGAGGAGAATGAAAAGGATGGGAAAACCACAAAGAAGAAGCTGAAGACAGCCTCAGGCAGCAGTTCACGAAAGTAAAATTGCATAGAGCAGGTCTGTTAACTAGACACCTGGCACTAAAAACCTGATCATAAAAGTGCCACCTCAAAAAGGCTGACTTAGAGAGGAGAAAAGAGGAAAAAATAACAGGTGACTGACAAGTATATGATAACATTCATAGAAAAGAAAAGTATTCATACCATATCAAGAATAATTTAACCAGGTGCAAGTATTCTCTCTTTCAAGAATACCCTAGCTTAGATCTAAAATGTACAGTTAAAGAGAGAAACTGGAAGGTTCTCTGCATACTCACTTCAGTTTCTAGAAAAAGTGTTGTTGTTTTTTAAAGTTCGTTTGCATATACACTTGGATCTTAACATTCACTTTGCTCAATTCAATCAACACTTTGCTCCAAAACTGGAGTAGTCAACACATTTCTGGGTGAGATTCGAATCTACGTAAGTCTCAGTTCAAGATCCCATCCCTTGGTGCTTCTCAGCATCAACTTTCAAGATCTCAGTAAGTCATTCATTATTTAGCATTCCATAAACATATAAAGTCTAAAATCAGTTTCTATGAATCTTTCTATTTAGCTAACGCTCTCTCTCCTGCCACACGCAAGCACATTTTGCAAACTGTTAAGCACTATTATATTCCTGGGAGATGAGCTGGGAAAATCAGGACAGCTTCTCATAAATCCTCAAGAGACTATTTCTATACTTGGCATCTCCCCATGTTCTGTTCTTTGCTAATCAAATTCCATTCACTTACATTAACCTGTCCACTATCGGTACCATCACCCACACAAGCTATCTAAAGGCACTGTCAATTAGGCATAGTAGTGAATAGAGGGCTAGAATTGGAAAGAGGAAGATCTGAGTGCAATTTCTACCTTGGACTCGGTAGTATGTGATGTTGGGCAAATCATTTTGTCTCTCCTAGCCTTAGTTTCTTCATATATAAAATGCACCAATCTCACAGGGTTGATGAAAGCATCAAATAAATGATCATACACGGAAAATTCACTGCAAATTTTAAATGTTTGCTATTTGAAAAGCAGCTGGCATCCATTCTTGAAAAGTATCTCTTGCCAGAAAAGGTTACTAATAAACACTCTGTGTTCTATATATTCGTGATCTATTAGGCATTATACTTTTCTTTTATATTTTCATAAGCATGGAACAAAGGAACAGAGCAGCTGTAGAGGGAAGGAAGAAAGAAAAAAAATTCCAGTCTACAAAGGACTACTTTTTCCAGTTTGTAATATATGTAGAAAAGTAAGCAAAAGACACAGAGCCAAAGGAGGTCAAAGATAAATGAAGGTCCCATATGGACAAATAAATATACAGTAGTGGCATTTGTATAGTAACAAAAAAGCAGAAGCAAAGCCTATGCCCATCAATTTGGGAATAGCTCAACAAGTTGTAGTACATGAATATAATGAAATATTAATGGGTCATAAAACAACAAATGTGAAGGATAAAAGGCTGGGATGGGAAGACTTACGTGAACTGATGCCAAGTGAAATAAGCAAACCAAAAAACAATATAAACCATGACAAGTGTTTAAATGGAAAGAATGGAAATGACCAAAATCAAAGCTGAAAACTGTAATTATAATGATCAACCTTGGGGCGGCTAGGTGTTGCAGTGAACAGAGCATTGGCCCTGGAGTCAGGAGGATCTGAGTTCAAATCCGGCCTCAGATACTTAATAGTTGTGTGACCTTGGGCAAGTCATTTAACTCCAATTGCCCTGCCTTTCCCCCTCCAAAAAGGGGAAAAAAACATAATGATCAACCTTGGACCTGAAGAAGAACTAGGAAAAGGCACTTTCCTCTCTTCTTTTCCACTATGGAGGTGGCATATAGCACCTGTTGCTTGACCTGACTGATAGGATGATCCCCTTCTATCCCTTTCTTTTTATTCTTTGTTTTGAGAGATGGTGCTCTGGGTGGGAGAGGAAGCAAAGCTGCATCCTAGCTTGATTTCCCTTTTTTGGCTTAGCTTTTCTGCTTCCCCTTCCCCCTACCCACTCCCCTGGACAGAGGCAGGAAACCTGAGGCCTTGAGGCCACCTGGGGCCTTTTTGGTCCTTGGGTTCAGCCTTTTGACTAAATCCAAGTTTTACAGAATAAATTCTTTTATTAAGGGAATTTGTACAGTGAAGCTTGGATTCAGTCAAAGGGCCACACCTGAAGACCTAGAGGGCCACAGGTTCCCCACCCCTGCCCCAGGGTTTTACCTTAGAGTGGCAATCTGGAATCAAGAGACCTAGGTCTGAATCTCTGTTTCAACTCTTTCTACCACAGCAGCTGTGAACAGGTCAATTTAAATCAACAAAAAAAAATTATTTAATGGGCAAGTGACTTAATTTGCCAGTGCTTCAGCTCCCCCATCTGTAAGAAAGAAGACAATAATATTTGCACTACCTGCCTCATTGTTATTTTAGGAAAGCTCTTTAAAAAACACACATTAAGGTGCTACATAAATAAGGGATTGGACCTTTGATTTCAAGGCAAGTCTGTCAGTCAACAAGCATTTTTAAAATAAGAACCTACTAAGTGACAAGCCCTGGGGGTACTAAGGAAGGCACAAAGATAGTCCCTGTTCTCAAGGGGCTTAGTCTAATGTCTCTATATCCATTTGAAATATTATTCTTCCCTAATGCCCCTCTTCCTCTTAAGTTTCATTACTATGCTTTAATCTGGTGCTTTTGAGTTACATATGCACTATCCAAACTCTGCCCTGTCACAGGCCTATTTCTCTAATTCTTAGTTGTGCATGTATTCTCTGCAGTGAATTTGTGACAATAACCGGGGGTTCCAATTTTTTTTTAATTAACTACCCTTTTCAGATTTGCCTTGCTTTTGTAGAACTTTGTGTAATAGATGAAGAGAAGGTATAAGATATCTTTTCAGACAGTAACAAAAAAAGTCATTAAAAATTTTGGCTAGTTCACAAAATTTCATCTTCTCATAGAGGCCAGCACCACCTGTAATTGGTTGTTTTGACCCTTTAATATGGCACAGTGGGTTTACAACACCCCCATATTATCCAATACCAAATAAATGCCCAGTTGCATCTATAGACTTGTTGTAGTATTTCTTATTAATTCACAGAATCACATTAAAATTAAAAATGAAAGGGATTTAAAAATGAAAGGGATCTCAGAGGCCATCTAGTCCAACCGCCTTCATTTTAGAAACCAGAAAGCTAAGGCTTGTGAATGTTAAAAGACTTGCTTAGGGTCACAAAGTCACAGAGTAGCATTATACTCAGAGGAAGGTGACATAGGGCTCAATTCTGATAGGAATCTGACAACTTTTGATGCAAGCAAGTCAACAAGCATTACATTAAGCACCTACTATGTGCCAGGTACCAAACACAACATTAAGCACGTACTATGTGCCATGCTCGGTGCTACAGACAGAAAGGCAAAAAACAAACAAAAAAGAAAACAACCAAAGCCCCTGCTCTCAATGAGCTCACAACCTAACAGCAGAGACAACATGCAAACAACTAGGTGCAAACAAGCTATATACAAGTAAATTGGAAATAATCTCAAAGGGAAGGCACCAGAATGAAGAGAGATGGGGAAAAGAATTCTTGCAGATGTCTTTAGGTGACTGGCTGATTGTCAAATGACAATGAAAACGAACAGGAGAGAGAACATTGTAAAATATAGCTCAGCTTTATTATTGTATTAGACTGAATAATTAGTCTGATTTCTTTTAGGATCAGACTAGTTTGTTTTAGGCCCAAGGCCTATGTTAATTTGTATGACTCAATTTAATTTAATTCAATTCAACAAGCATTTATTAAATGCCTACTAAAAGCAAGGCTCCTGGCTAGCTGCTAGAAAGAGCTCACTTGCGGCATCAGGGGTTGGGAAGAGAGACAACATAATTTGAGTAAAGTGAAAATCGAGATAATTTGGGGACAGAAAAAAACACTAACACTGGAGGCATCAGGCAAGTCTTCTCACAAACAAAGGCATGATCTGAACCTAGACAGCAGCTAAGCCAGGCCAGGTGAATACAATCGAAAAACAAATGTAAATTTTTCTAACCACAAGTTAGGTTATGAAAGGCTGGCAAGCAGCTTCAGATCGACTGGGAGGTATAAATATCAAAAATCGAACAAGAATGCAGAAAAAGAAACCGTGCAGAACATTTCAACCGTAGACTGACTACTTCTTCTTCTGAATGTATTTTAAGAGGCAATCACTCATCAACTCAACTAGATACTGGTCTAACAGTTTACATTATAGTTTCTCTGGAAGGCCTTCCTCACTACCAATACAGCAAAGTGCCCAAGTCCTTTATAAAGCATTCCATCCAAACACAATAACTGTTTCTTTTTTTTCCTTCTCTTTCATTCTTCCCTATCTTGGTTTTTTTATTTGTTTGTTTGTTTGGGGGGGGGGAAGGGTTGTTGTTGGGTTTGTTTGTTTGTTTGTTTTTTAATGAGAAGCCGCCTGTCACGGGCATGTTTCCTTGGTTACCAGAATCACAAGCACATGTGTGGTTTCAAACACTTCCTTCCAGCTATCTTAAGGCCATGCTTCTCTGGAACCTCTACAAAGTAGATCTTCTCCCTTTCCTGAGGAATGAGTGATAAAGCAGATAACATCTCTCAGAGAACTGGAATGTCGGCTGTTTATTTGAAGCTACATTTATAGAAACAGAGAGACCAGCCGACTTGACAATGATAGAGAAGCAAAAGCGCCCTTAGATCATAAAGATATTAATGCGACACGACCTCATTCCCCCCTCACAAACTGAGTGACTTTTAATATTGTGACGTGTGATACCATATGACTATTTCTCACCTACTGTTTACTCCAGTCAGAGACTAACTCTCTGGGCAACTGTGGGGAGAACACCCAATGAAGGGGACATTGGGCAATGCTTTTCCATGGCCACTGACTGGGCAAGGGAAGGAATCATTTGTCACTAGCACCCTGGCAGTTACTCACAAGCTCTCTGGTAGTGGTCTATAGCAAGAAAAAAGGAAGGAAGGAAGGAAAAAAGGAAGGAAGGAAGGGAGGGAGGAAGGAAGGAAGGGAGGGAGGAAGGAAGGGAGGGAGGAAGGGAGGAAGGGAGAGAGGAAGGAAGGAAGGGAGGGAGGAAGGGAGGAAGGAAGGAAGGAAGGAAGGAAGGGAGAGAGGAAGAAAGGGAGGGAGGAAGGAAGGAAGGAAGGAAGGAAAGGGAGGAGATGAAAAATCCAATTTGGTTTGGTGGGAAGGATATTGAACTGGGAGTAAGAAGACCTGAAGTAAGAGGCCCAACTCCATCACAGACTGGACTTCCTTTTCCTTATTCTCTGGTGGTAGGGTTCAATGGGAATGCATTCAATTTTGGAGTCACAGGGCCAGAGTTCAAATTTCATTTGTTTTATGTTGCACAAGTCTATTACCAATCAAAAGCTTGAGTTTCCTCATATATAAAATGAGGTGGTTGGGTTAAATGACCTTTTCTCCATAGTACCATTCCTACAGGAAAGGGTGTGTCAACCTACTCCCCAGTGATCAAATGAGAAAATATTTGCAAAGTGCTTAGCACAGTGCCTAGCACATAGAAGGCACTTAAAATGCTAGTTCCCTTCCTTTCCTTTCTATTGGGTTTTCCATCTTTTCTTTCTTTCTTCCTTCCTTTCTTTCTTTGTTGTTCAGTTGTTCCAATTATGTTCAACTCTTCCTGACACCACTTAGGGTCTTCTTAGCAAAGATACTAGAGTAGTTCGCCATTCCCTTCTCCAGCTCACTGTTTTTTTACAGATGAGGAAACTGAGACCAACAGGGTTAAGTGACTTGCCCAGGATCACACAGCTAGTAAGTGTCTGAGGCCAGATTTGAATTTGGGAAGAAGAATCTTCCTGACTCCAGGCCTGACTTTTTGGTTTGAAAAGTCAGTTATCATCCTAATAACTTTCCAAACCAAATATTCTTTCTTTTCCACTACTCTCCTGTCTTTCCCAATTACTATGCAAGCTTCTTAAGGACAGGAACAGATTCTATATTAGCTTTTATATCTCCAGTGTCTAACACACTACTTGATACTTTCTAAGAACTTAATGAATATTTTTTTCATTCACCAATCTTTGGGGTCCTTACCTTATCTCAATATGGGATCCTATGATTCCAAGCAAAAATTTATATGATCTGTGTTCCAATGCCTCACCTACTAGCTGGATGAACCCAGGGAAGTCCCTTAAAATCTCTCAGCTTCAGTTTACTCATGTGTCAAATACAGATAACACCTACCTACTCAGGGTCTGGAATCAGGAGGACCTGAGTTACAATCCTGTCTCAGACATTTACTAGCTGTGTGAAGCTGGGCAAGTTACTTAAACTCCTTCAGTGTCAACTTTCTCATTTGTAAAATGAGGGTAATTAGCAGGGCCTGCCTCCCAGGATTAGGGTAAGGATCCAATGAGAATGTTTACAAAGTGCATTGCAAACCTTAAAGTGCTTTAAAATACTAGCTATTAGCTAGTATTATAACCTCTAAGGGTTGTTGTGAGGATTAAATGAGATAATATATGAAATATGCTTTGGAAAGCTTGAAGCATTGTATGAATATTAGTTCTGATCTGAAAAGCAGTGATAAATCATCCCCACAGCATAGCTGAAGAATGTGTGATTTACACCTAAGAGGCCAACATTCAAAATAATAAGTTCGACATCTATACATTAGGAACACGTGGAGTATATGTATATTAAATATTATATTATAATAGGACACTAGGAAAATAGTCTGTGCAGAAATGCAAGTGTTTATGCCAGAATCTATACCCAACACACTGCAGTGCCTAAATCAGCTTAAGGAAATAATACAGCTGCTTTTTCAAATCTTAAATTCCTAAGCTAGCATCAAACTGCATGCATGATCTTATGTCTGCTACTAGAAGCTAACACAGCCCATTTAGAGAAAGATAAAAATGTATTCTGAAAACAAAATGCCTCCTAAAGTCACATGAAGATGGGAAGGCTAAATAACTCTCATCGAAACTTGACAGAAAATCAACATCTAGAAAAAAACCCTCACTGGTTCTTTAACCCTAAACCAAACTAGTACCAGCAATCATTTTATGACTAAGTTTTTAATGACCATGCCCTCAAACATAGACATGCTTTCCAGGAGGAGAAATTTTTATTGAATAATCCAAATTTTGCAAACATTTCTCCTACTTAACAGAAATCCTATATCCAGGAATCTCTCAAAAATAAAATAAAAGGTGTTTACATGATTCCTTCAGAAATTTTCCACTTTTTTGTTAAGTGAAGATAAATTGAGGTTTTAAAAGTTTAAATGAGAGCTCTATAAATTCCATACATTTCCCTCTCAACTATCTTTTCCCATTGTCTTAGAAATTTTTTTAAATTTTAAATCAACTATTTATTCAAAGGATAATAAAAGCACAGATTTAGAGACAGAAGGCATCTAATCCAATCCTTTATTTTACAGATGAGGAAACTGAGGCCAAAGGAGTTAACAGTGACCTCACCTCCGAAAGTGAGGCTGGTGACCTTGCACAGCCATCCCTCACTCAAATCAAAATCAACTGCAAATCACGTCATCATTTCCCTGATGCCACAGCCCTCTTTGAAAATGAAGAACAGGTGCGGCTAGGCGACGCAGTGAGTAGAGTGTCGGCCCTGGAGTCAGAAGGTCCTGAGTTCAGATTTGGCCTCAGACACTTAACACACACACAAATAAAAACCTAGCCATGTAGCCTTGGGCAAGTTACTTAACCCCAATTGCCCTCCAAAAATAAAAAAACAAAAACGAAAATGAAGAACAAACATAACCTCAGAAAGTCAAGCAAACAAAATGTATGACCCACCTTATGATCTCATAGGGAGCTCCAGACTGCCACCAGGAGTCCTTATCCTCCTAATAGTCATCTCATAAGACTCAGAGCTGAAAAGAATCTTAGAAACCATCAAGTCCAAATCCCTTACTTTACAGATGAGGTAACTGAGGCCCAGAAGGCTTAACTGAGACAGAGAGACAGAGAGAGACAGATAAAGACAGAGAGAAAGAGATAGAGACAGAGAGAGAGAGGGAGGGAGGAAAGGAAGAAAGGAGGGAGGGAAAGAAAGAACATACTCATGATTCCAAATTCAGGGTTTTTTCCTAAGAGATTGCCTCTCTCAGCATGTCTTATGGTCAACAGAAATGTCTATCTAAAACTCTGCCTGTGTGTTATGGTCCTTCAACAGTTTTATCATTCAAAAAAACCACACATTTCCCAATTTGAGAATGGAACTAGATTTATTCATTCAGCTACTAGCCCAACACCATCCTGGGCACCATGAGGGTAAGAAGTGTTCAACCTCTTTTACTTGCCTATCTGGGCCTCTATTTTCTTATTTTTAAAACTGAGGAAATTTGTGTATAACCTACTTTACAGAACTGTAATGAAGAAGGAATCTTGCAAACGTAAACTGCTACTTAAATGTGATTTTTAAAAGTACTTGGCTTCCCATCCCATAAATGGTAGATAAAAATCACTTTTGTACATGAACAATGTGAGCCAGGTCTTTTGCTGGTAATGATGTGTAGCAGTGTTAGAGGGCTTCATCACATCTTCGTAAGCTCCAATGAAATGATACAGACTCAGGTACTGGCTGGAAAACATAGATGTTTCAGCATAACCACAAAGTACCATTTAAGCATGAAGTGTCATCAGTAACATTATAACAAAGATCACAGGATTTCATTTTTTTTTTATCCCATTTATCCATTCATTCATTCCTCTGTTTGTTTGTTCTGGGACCCAAGTCTCCCTATCTCACCTACAGGGGAAATTTACAGAATCCATGCAGAGGCTGATTCCAATTCTGATCAACATGGCTTTTTAATCTGCTTTGGTTTTTTTCTGACCTGGGTTGGTTCAGCCCTCCCTTGGGCAGCCTGGAGGCTCTCTGCTCCCAGAGGTTTACCATATTGGTGCCAGACTTTTGGACCATAATAGTTCAATGAAAGTTAAATGAGTACAACCAGTTCCCTATTTTTCACTCAATTTACAAATGACCAGCCCATACAAACAAACAGTAGGTGTAGCCCAAGACTCCACACCTCACCATCCCAAGGTAGGCCACAAAGCCGGGAGCAGGAGTCCAGCATTACAGAAACTCTCTATCTTTCCTTCCCTGGGGGTCCTCACAGTAGCACTAAAATATCCATCACCCCAAGGAAGACTACTGGATTTCCTGGCAGTCTTCCCATATCCTCAGCTGCCACAACAGGGTTCTTACCTCCTTTTTGTTGGTCAGTCATTTCAGTCATATCTGACTCTTTGTGACCCCGTTTGGGGTTTTCTTGGCAAATATACCAGAGTAGTTTGCCATTTCCTTCTCCAGTTAATTTTACAAATGAGGAAACTGAGGCCAACCGGGTTAAGTGACTTGCCCAGGGCCACATAGCTAGTAAGTGTCCGAGGCCAGATTTGAATTCCGGAAGATGAGTCTGCCTGATTCCAGGCCCAGTGCTCTATCCACCACATCACCTGGCTTGCCTTCTTGCCTCCTTTACCCTCAACCAAGTGTAGAGTCACACAGCTAGAACTCATTCCTGGCATCTTGACCTTGATTATATCTTTTCACAGAAACAGTCAAAAGGGACCTCAGAGACTATCTAATCCAACCTTCTGTCATTTTATAGGTAAAGAAATGGGGGCCCAGAAAAGCTAAGCAACTTGCCTTATTAGATGACAGAGCAGCAGTAACAGCATTTAAGTTAAGGTCTTCTGCAGAGCCGGGGCCTCAGGTCAGGTAAGATCTCCTGGGCAAGTCACTTAACTCTATTGGCCTTGTTTTCCTCTCATTTGTGAAATGAGTTGGAGAAGGAAATGGAAAACTGTTCTGGCATATTTGCCAAGAAAACCCCAAATGGGGTCACAAAGAGTCAGACACAACGGAAACAGTTCAAAAACAACAATAAAAAGGTTTCCTGATTCCCTAAAAAGTAGAACCAAAACTCATGTTCTTTCCAAAGTACCACACTGCCTCCCAAGTGTGATCTGAGAAGGAGAAGGGACTTAGGGGTCAAAGAACTCCCTGTATGATGAAATCACTGTACAGACAGGGGAGACCTTGAGAAAGGTAACAAATCAGCCTCTTTGAACTTCTAGCCAAACACCCAAATGCAGAGGAAAAAAGGAAAGAAAGGGTGACTGGTTTGGGCAGGGGAAACCACTGAATTTTAGTGGGAAGTGAAAAAAATGTTCATTTGAGACCTATGGTTTCACACTGCTCAGAATCAGATATCCTCTCCCTAGTGGGTTGTATATATCCAAATGTTTTCTTTGCTGATTTCTTTTTACCAAAAGTTAAACCTTTTGATTAGTTCAACCTGAAGTTGCAAAAAAATGCTGTCAAAAGGCACATCCAGTTTAAAACCATTAAAAATTAGGTCTTTCTGTGAAAATGCTGATGAACTCTTTTCAGTACCATGCCCTGAGGATCCACATGAATTATGACTGAGGGTGAAGAGGTTTAACTGTTCCTTTAGTTTGGGCTGACTACAGAAAACAGTGACTGGGACAAGCTTAATGTTTTCCTTTTAAAAAATAAAATAAAACGAAACCACTAAAGTATAAAGGAAGAAAATAACACTTGCACTAAGGCCACGTTAGTGATTCCACGGTTTGCAGTGGTGGCTGGGTTTCAAAAATGTTGGGAAAGCACAATAAGGGGGGAAAAAAGTTAAGTACTGCTGAGGCTAAAATGCTACTTAATGAAGTGGCTTTCTGGCTTATAAAAATCACAAATGGGAAGTAGAAAGGCACAATGTTTGACCTCTAGACCCTTCCTTCTCATTAATGGAGGGAAGCTGATTTTTTTTTTCAAACCATCATTTTCAGCAAATCACTATACAGTTCAAGAAAGCAGCTGGCCTCATTAGCCGACCACAAACCACAGCCTTGCATAGACACCTCTCCCATTTCCCTCTTGCTACAGTGGTGTCCTAGTTCACCAGAGACGGGATGCCCAAGGGATAGGCATACAAATGCAAAGCAGTGAGTTTAATTTTTTTTAATCTGCTTCTAAATTCAATTTTTGAAACTATTTTTTAAAATAACTTTTCATTTTCTTAAAGGGTATACGCATGACACAGTGGAGAGCGAGTTCTCCGAGCAGAGAAGATGTAGGCTCAAGAACCAAGCCTGGCTGCCTGACTGGACAAATTACTTACCAGGAGTGGGGAATGTTAGGCCTGGAGACAACATGTGGCTTGAGGCTGAAGGCACCCCACCTCTGACCTCTTAATGCTCCAAGGAACTTGGTTAAAACCCTAAGAATTGGGCTCAAGGGGTGGTGGGTGGCTAGGGGGAGGGAGGAGGCTAGGTGGTACAATGAATAGAACACCAGCCCTAGAGTCAGGAGGACCTGAGTTCAACACCGGTCTCAGACACTTAACACTTGCCAGCCATGTGACCTTGGGCAAGTTATTTAACCCTGCTTGCCCGGCCTTTCCCCCTTCCAAAAAGCCAAAAAAAAAAAAAGAAGAAGAGGAAGAAGAAGAAGAAGAATTAGGTTCAAGTCCTGCTCCTGAGACATACCTGTGACCCTAGGCAAATCACCTAACCTCAGTGCACTGATAACTCTCTAAGATGATAATTTAAGAAAAGATGTTGATTTGCATTTATAGAGAGTTTTCCTCATTCCCTACGCCAGACAAATCACAGGTCCAGTGAGGAAGTAAAGAGTCCAATCGGTCCATTATTTATTAACTCCCCTTTACTTCTATAATATTTCTCTACTTTTTCCAAGCTCTTTTATTATTGTCAGCTAGCCTGAAGTTGGACTGCAAGCCTAAATCGAAAGAGATCACGTCGAACTCAATCAAACTCCTCCCTCCTCGATGCTCAAAAAGACTGAGCAAAAAAGGAGCAACAATTCTAGTACCTTTCCTTCTCCATTCCTGGTTTCTTTTAACAAATCATGGCTTTGTTATCAGAGAGAGGAGATGGGTTTATTCAGTCATTTCAGTTGTGTCTGACTCTTCATGATCCCATTTGGGGTTTTCTTGGTAGAGATACTGGAATGGTTTTCCATTTCCTTCTCCAGGTCATTTACAGATGAGGAAACTAAGGCAAACAGGATTAAGTGACTTGCCCAGAGTGACACAGCTAGCAAGTGTCACAGGTCACATCTGAACGCAGGTCTTCCTGACTCCAGGTCCAGTATTCTATCCACAGCACCAAAGAGTACTATAGAGGATAAGGGACTTGCATAGGTCACATAAGGTCTCAGATGAGTCTTAGGCCTCAACTACAGATGTGCAAAACCACTACAGATCATCCCAGAATGTAGAGCTAGAAAAAGACCTTCAAGGTCACCTCATTCAATCTCTTCCTATTTCATAGAGGAGGAAACTGAGGTCCAGAAAGGGTAAGTGATTTGCCTAAGGTCACAAGAGGTAGGAAAGAGATGGGCTAGGATTTGAGCCTAGGCTCTCCAACTCACAGAGAAGCGGATAAAACTCTGGGCCTGGAGTCAGGAAGACCTACATTCAAATCCAGCCTCAGATACTTACTAGCTGTGTGACTTTGGACTAGTCCCTTAACCCCGTTTGCCTCAGTTTCCTTATCTGCAAAATGATCTGGAGAAGGAAATGGCAAACCACTCCAGTATCTTTGTCAAGAAAACCCCAAATAGGGGCGGCTAGGTGGCACAGTGAATAAAGCACCCGCCCTGGAGTCAGGAGGTCCTGAGTTCAAATCCAGCCTCAGACATTTAACACAAAAACTAGCTGTGTGACCTTGGGCAAGTCACTTAACCCCACTTGCCTTCCAAAAAGCAAAAAATAAAAATAAGACAACCCCAAATGGGGTCACAAAGAATCTGCAATGACTGAATAACAACCTCCAACTCCAAATCCAGTACTCTTTGTATTATTCAATTTCTCCTTTCCATACAACAAGTTTTTGAACCATAATTGTTCAATGAAATTTAAATGAGAACAACCCGTTCCCTATTTTTTTTCCAAAACCATCATTTTCAACAAATCTCTCTAGACTATGCTAACAGATTATAAGGAAGGTGGCTCTTGTTCCAGGCAAGTGTGATTGAAAATATTTGATTTTGCTCAAAGTGATCCTTGGTGATTGGTCAATCAATCAATCGATATGTTTAAGTGCTGACTAGGTGCTAAGGGTAAGTGCTGAGGATCCAGTAAAAGGCAGTGCCTACCCTCAAAGAGCTTACATTCTACAGGGCAGACAAGACCACATAGTAACTCATCAATGCTGACTAACCAAGCACCACAGTATTCTCTACTGTGGTAGATACACTTAAAAGAAAATCAAATGAATATCTGTAATAATACTTAATTGAAATGAGAGCCACTTTCCTGGTATCCTTTTGTTATCTAAAAAATACACCTTTCTACAATCTAGGAGCTCCAAATTCATTTTCTTATGCCAGCAAATCACTCAGCAGTTAGTCAGGGGGTGGGGGAAGGAGATGAGAAACAGTAGAGACACAATCTCTACTCTCCAAGGAATCGAAAATCCAATCGGAAAAACAAGAAATATACAAGGTTTAACTTCTTTATTCAGGCACTTACTAACTGGGTGACTCTGGAAAAGTCACTTAAATTCCCAGCCTCAGTTTTCTCATATGTAAAATGGTTATGATAACAGCACCTACCAAACGGGATAGTTACGAGGATCAAATGTAATGACGTACATACAAAGATCACTAAATAACCCAGAGAGGGCTGAACTGGTTTCAGTGTCATCACTTTAGAGGTCAAGCACCTCCCACGCAGTCAGATGAACAAATAAATGGCAGTAAATAAATAACAGATGAGAAGAAAGGAGAATAATTGCAATAGAAGTTCAGGTGAGGAAAAGACAGCACACAATAGCCCCCTCCAGGAAAATTCTAAGCTTGCTATATATGCAATTTTCTATCCAAAATGAATCGTCCCCCAGAAGAAGAACACTTACCCTGACAAATCACATTTTCCTGTAAATGAGAACATAACAGCACAGAGAATAGCCCAGGATTGGGACTTGGAGGACTTGTCCTCTCTACCTCTTACTACCCCGTGTGACCTTGGGCAAGTCACTTAACCACTGAGCGTCAAGTTTCCTAGACTAATAAGAATAAGCACTTAAACAGCATTCTGAAGGTTTACAAACCTTACTAGTACCATCTCTTTGGCTACTCACAGTAAGTTAGAGGCTATTATTATTCCCATTTGACAAATGAGGAAAACGAAGCTAAGAAAAGTAATTTGCCCAAGGTCACACAGCTGGTCTGCTTCTGAGGCAGGCTTTGAACTCAAGTCTTCCTGACTTCTATCCACTGGAATACCTGTTTATAAAAAGTGAGGGTTCGACTAGGATACCTCTAAAATAAGCCTTAAATTCTATGATCCCAATCACATTTTGTGTAAAATAGTAAGCAACTTTTGAAAAAAGTAAATGATTTTTACTTTTCTTAATCATTCCTAAAAATGTGGAATATTAAATGTGCACTAGGATATGGAAAGAATAAAGAAAGAAAACAAACATTTACTAAGCACTTTACCATGTACCTACCAGGCACAGTGCTAAATGTATTCTCATTCTATCCTCACAACAATCCCCTCGGAGGTAGGTACAACTATTTATCCCTATTGTACACTTCAGAAGACTGAGGCAGAGGTTAAGTGACTCAAACAACTAGTAAATGTCTGAGGATGGATTTGAACTTCCTAAATCCAAGTCTAGCATACTCTAAAAGAGAGTACCTGAGAGCCTGGAGCAAAGAGCCCACCCCAACAATGGATGGAAACATTTCTTGAATATCTAAGCATAGTGTGCCCTCACACTTGCCTAGACTACTGGAAGGAGCACCATAGAAGAGACAACAGAGAAATAGAGATGTGACCCCCTCTTCTGCGTTCTTCAGACAACTGAAGCTGGGTCTAGTGAGGACATGCCCCATAACCTCCAACATGCGGGAATTGCACATAGGAATACCACACAGCTTGTGTAGCTGAAGCAGAACATGACGTAACCCATGAATATACTCCTTCCAGCAGGATGTAGAACAGAGAAAGGCAAAGTCTCCAGAGAAATCCATAAATAGAACACCCTCAGGAGGTCTGTGTAGTTTATCTGTACAAAGCGACATAGAGTCATCAGGCTTTCCTCAAGATAACTTTCAGGAAAGAAAGAAATACCATGCCATATTAGCAGCCAGATTTTTCATGTCATTGTGGGGGACTGTAGGGAGGGGTGGGGAAGGGATAATTCATAACCCAAAGGAATAGCAGACTCATATTCCTAGAGGAAGACAATGATTTTTTTTTAAGCTAAGGTCCAACCTTTACTTAAATAAAGGGTTCATCAATGTTATGGAAGGTGTCAACAGTAGGGTCCTAACAAAAGGATTTTCTATCAATGACAAAGTTTCCCCAAATGTTCCATCTTATAAATGACAGTGTATTAATTAAACTAACTTCAAGAACAGTCCAAAGTCTAAGGAAAACACAGCAACTGGAAAAAAGACTGATCTAACTATCCACACAAAAAGAAAAGTGGATGATAAACATGTATTACCCAATCAAATGAATCCATTAACATGTAATCTTGTGCCAGTGTTAAAATTGTCAGTAAACTGATATTAAAATCAAGGCAGGTGGATATAGGACTGGAATACATTTAGAAAATAATTCATGGCTTTGAAAAATCATAAATGGCCTGCGTCTGCAAAAGCCTAATTCTAACACTGACAATCTCCTAGTAATGCTATATGGTTGTTAATCATCATCTACAAACAATCAAAATTCCCAGTAAGTCAAAGGGCTATGGAAAAGACTCATGGTGGGTGTAAAGAGGTTGACATCATGTTGTCAAAGTTAACAGATATGACAGGCATTACTGACAGGTAGGACTGGAAGAGGAGAAGGGGTAGCTGCATAGCAAGAATGAGATAATTGTATAACAGGAGAGAGAAAAGAAGGAGGAGGAAGAAAGATGGAGAAGGGAGGAAGGAGACAGAAAGGGGGGAGGGAGGGGGAGAGAGAGAGAGAGAGAGAGAGAGAGAGAGAGAGAGAGAGAGAGAGAGAGAGAGAGAGAGAGTACAAACTCCTCTGCTATGTCATGAGAGGACTCTCTTTAGAGGATTTATGGAAAGACATAGACAGGAGATGAGAAGGTATAGAAGGACTTCAACATACATCATTAGAGCTGTGCACCCTAGGTTTTTGAAGCTCTGGAAGGGCTGAAATCTGAAAGAGTTAGCGGATAAATGTTAAACACAGGAACAGATTGTCATCTGAGGACTATTCCTGAATAAGCTGGGAGGGAGGTAGCAGCAAAAGTTGGGCCTCCAGCAATTTTTTTTAAAGTCATATTAACTCACATAGTCAGTCTACTGAGACTGATCAGAGTATGAAGTGTAAAACACTTTATACAGGGTATGCCAAAAAGTCTTAGTGCAATTTTAAGCTTTAGCAGCTAGAAAACTGCACTAAGACTTTTGGGAGACCCTATATAAAGTGTTCTAAAATTCACAGGTGTCAGTCATGATAATGATGATGATTTGTCATCAAATGAATAAATAATGATACCAATGCAATCACTGATCTCTGGGAGAGAAAAAAAGATGATTTTTGAGCTCAAGAAATCACACAAAATGCAATGAGAATCCCTGCTCTGGGCTTCTTTTGGTGTTGCACAGTCTTTTTTGAAGAGCTATGTGGGGAGGGGAAGTTTCTGAATCACTGGTGCAAACTGAAGGCTTAAGAAATAGAAGCTATATATCGTTTATCCAAGTCTGGTTCTTCTTACCACTAATCACAAAAAAAAAGAAAGAAAGAAAAAGAAAAGGGATGGATAGGAAAGGAATTGTTTGTCCACAGAAGTATACCAGGGATAAATTCGTGAAGGTCCAAGAAGCTGCTCCCATGAATCAGCATCACTTTTTAACACTGATATCCATTACTAAAGCTCATCACAGAAATTGCAGCTCACCTACTGTACTGTAGAGAGAAAAGGTTATATGCTATTCAGATAAAAAAAAAAAACAGTTGTAAACATTCAAAACAGGAAGGGGATGGAGGGGCGCTGAAAGGAGATAAACCTTTTCTAATCTGACTCTCCATTTTTTTAATCAATTATTTAATACATAAATAAAATGAACACAATGTAGAACAGAAATCTTCCATTTCTGGTGGAACACCCAGTAACTATCCCATAGGACAAAGACTTCCTATAAATGATTTAATTTTATGCATGTTGCAATGTAAAAAAACTAACATGAAATGTTATCAGCTCCTCTATTTCCCTTTGTTGCTGCTGAGTCTTTCAGTAATGTCTGAATCTTCAAGACCCAATATGGGGTTTTCTTAGCAATCACACACACACACACACACACACACACACACACACACACACACACACACACACACACACACACCAGTTGTTCAGTCATTTTTCAGTTGTGTCTGACTCTTCATGACCCCATTTGAGGTTTTCTTGGCAAGGAAACTGGAGTAGTTTGCCATTTCTTTCTCCAGATCGTTTTACAGATGAAAAAACTGGGACAAACAGGGTTAAGTGACTTGCCCAGGGTCCTGCAGTTAAGTTTCTGAGGTTGGATTTGAACTCAGGAAGATAAGTCTCCCTGACTCCAGGTCTGTACACTATCCACTGCCCCACCTAGCTGTCCCCATGTATACATATATGTATAAATACACACATACATGCACACACATATATTTCTCCTTATTCCAAGACTCAAGTATTTTGCTTCTTTATAGACTGATTAAATGGATGTATTAAAAAAAAACATATTGAGACTATCCAGAGAAGCTTCATGAATAAATTTTCTTGAAGTACATAGCCTTACTAAAAGAAAGAAAAACACTAACATCAGTAGAACACAAAGAATACCACCCCTAAGCCCAGGATTTGTTAAGTTCAAGACTACTGCCACTAAAGCCATGTGTAAATTAACCACAAATAATTGATTAGATCCACCAAATTAAATCGGCTACATTTATTATACATCAGCTACATAAATTAATACAATGTTAGTTAGTTCTTTGGTTATTCCAAAGTCATATCATTGCCTTCAGAGGCTCTCCCTGCACCCTCCGAGGCTGCCTTCTGCCCACTCTGGGTGCCTTGTGCCCACAGCCCTACATGACATGCTGGCCCTGCTCATTAGAACACAAGCTCTCTCAGGGCGGGGGCAGCTTTTGCCTGGCCCTGGACTTTGACTGCTCAGCCCTGTCCAGGGTATGTAGTGACTCTTTAGAAAAGGTTTGTCCACTGACTGCTTAAAGCTCTTGTTGCCCAGTGTCTTTCTCGCTAAGACGAAACACTGTGGAGACAGCTGAGTGGTGTGCCGGGCCAGGGATCAGGAGAACCTGCATTCAAATCCAACCTCAGACATTTACCAGCTGTGGGAGCCTGGGCAAGCCGCTTAACCTTGCCTCAGTTTCCTCATCTGTGAAAGGGGGGCATAACAGCACCTCCCTCCCAGGGGGGGTCAATGGGGTTATATGTGTCAAACCTCAGCAGCTCCTGGACATCATCTGCACCCTACACTAGTCAGTATTTCCCAAGTTGTTATCTGTAAGCACAGCCTAGTTAGAATGTTCACACTTGGAGAAAGCGGCCCTAATTATAACCTCAGAGACACTTTTAAGACAAATGCAGTTGAGGGTGAGGGACAGAAGAGACCCCAGGCCAAGCGCTGCTGCTCATCTGGGGCTGGGGGCTGGGGGCTGGCAAGGGAATGCCTGTCACCAGCAGCTTTTTATGTCATTGAATTAATCTTGCTAACAGAGCCTGTGCATTTCAGCACCCCGAGGCACAGCTCTGTTTGCCCCACCCTAGTCATTGTTGTGATTGTGATCTGGGAGCCTGACCTGTACCAATTAGAATAGCTCTCTCCTATCCCTCCAGAAATCATCTTTAATTTCCTATCTATATACTGAAGCCATCGCTGGCTCTGCCACACGCAGATGCCCACAGGACAAGGGCAGGAAAGAGCAGGCTGGGCCTGGAGTCAGGGGAAAGGGACGCAAAGCCAGACTTTGTCATTTGGTGTGACCTTGGGCAAGTCACTTGTAAAATGAGGAGGTTGGGCCGTTGGCCTGTGAGCCCCTTCCAGCTCTGAATCTATGACCCTTAGAAGCACCTTGGGGGCCCAGAAGTAGGACTTCACGAGCTTGAGACGAGTCGCCCTCCTAATGAGCTCAGACTCATACTGTCCCAGGGGACATCCCGGGGTCATCCAAAGAGTGCTGCACTTGGGCTCAGGACCCAAGCTCAAAGCTGGGCTCAGCCCTCTAACGGATTCCCCGTCACACGAAGGGATGAGGATTCCTGATTTTGGGAACAACTTTCTGGTCTTACGATCTGACCTCACGTGTCCTGTCCTCAGAGGGAGGAAGAGGAGTGACACAAACTCACATTGAACTCTTCTCGAAACCTCTTGCAGTCGTCCGCAGACCGGATTCGGATCTCGTCCTCCAGCTGGTCCACAGGGATGGGGTAGTACTTCTTGGGCCCCGACGGGGAGCGGCTAAGGAGCATCACTCTCTGCTGCTCTGTGGGGGCAGAAGGTCCAGGAGAGCCATTAGTGAGAGCGAGTCCCCCTCCCCCCACCCCGGGCTTGGTGGGATGGGCCCTGCACACACTGACCCCAGGATGGAGAAATGGCCTCCAAGGACTGGCTCAAGTCCAAAGGGAAGGTGGGGGGGAGTTTGGAGACCCCATGGACCTCTGAAGGCTGGTGAGGCAAGAGGGGCAGCCCCTAGGCAAGTCCTCCCTCCTCCTTAAATCATCCTAAGAAGGGTGAGGTGACCACACCCCCGGGGTCCAGAGGCCATCTGGCCCAACCCCCTCTTTTGATGGTTGGGGAAACTGAGAGAGCCTCTTGGAGGTGAAATGATGGCTTCAAGTCATTCGGGAAGTAAGGGCAGACCCCTAGAGGAGGAAACATGCCAGTTTCCCTTCTCCCGTTCATTCCCCAAATGACCACCAGTCCCCACCAGCAGGAAGCCCTGCCCGGCACCAGGGCATCCTGCAGCAGGAGCTGGAGGGAATCCTTCCATCATTTACCCCTGATCTTGCAAACTGAGGTTCCTGAGGCCCAGCGGGCTCAAGGGCAGGTGGCAATCGCTGAACCAGGATTTGAACCTGGGGCCCATGAATCCAAACCCAGCGCTCTGGACGTCCTCTTTTCAAATGAATTCAGTTTTGTGAACTAAATCTGCTAAGGGCCTTTCACAGGCAGGGCAGGGCGGCCAGACCTCAGCTCTCCAAGACTCCCTAAGGACAGGGACCAAGCCTTTCCAAAGTTTTGTTTTCTGAGTATTGAGCACACAGGACTCTGAACATGGTAGATAATAAGTGTTTGTTAAGTGAATGAGTGTGGATGGAGGAAAATTGAGAAAAGACTCTAGTTCCCTTCCAGGAAAGAACCCTTTTATCTGCTTGAAGGCTGAAGAATTCCAGCTACTCAGCTAGCCCAAAGTCCAACCTCCGGATGCCAAACAAGGAGGTAGAATTGGGCATCTGGACCAGACGATGCCCTGGTCCCTGCCAAGTCTAGAGCTCTTTCCACAGTACACGCTTTACCTCTCATCTCATTCGAGCCTCTCCAGTACCATGGGAGGGATGAGCTGTACTGAGCACCCTTTTACAGATGAGGAAACTGAGGTAAACACAAGGTGGGTGGCTTGTGCAGGGTCACACAGCTAGTGCATGTCTGAGGCTGGATTCAATCTCAGGTCTTTCTGACTCTAAGCCTAGACCTTTATCCTCCATCCCACCTACCTGCCTATGCAGATTTGGCACAGGCTAAGTGCTGAAGAAACTTCTTCTGCCCTCCCGCCCTCCCTTTCCTCTGGTGAATCCCTACAAAGCCGGTAGCTGCTGGGGAAGACCAGAAGGACTATGTTGTCTGGGGGCTTAGGATGGGTTCTAGAGAGGACTGCATGCACCGGCTGGCCTCTAATTACTGCCCCTCTTGTCGGGCCGCCATAGACCTTTTTCAAAGTCTCCTGGCACCACCTGATCCCTGACAGGTCACCAAGCTGAGCCCGTGGTGCCCATTCCAAGGAGAATCCTATTCAGCCCAGCTGAGTGACAGGGGACAAAAGCCAGCCAGGTCAGGGAGAGGAGCTGGGGGAGAGAGCTGAGGGCCAGCCTTCCCTGCCCTTTCCTCCTGGGGGCACCCAGGGGGCCAGGCATGGACAGCAGCTTGAGCTTGCTGGCCCCTAGGCTGGTCCTGGCATCCCGGCTGCAAATGTCTCGGTCGGGGGCGCTGATTCAGAGCACCCCCAGTCAGAACCCAGTTTAGTGAAGCCTTGCACTTACAGTCATACCTGTGGGGAGAGCTGAGTCCTTTTGGAAGCAATGGCCTGGGCACCCTTTTTGGACCCTTCTTGGAATCTGCCTTCAAGGCTGTGGCTCAGTACTCCCTTGGTGGGGGGCTCCTGGGTCTGAGGTGGGCAGAAGCTTGGCCTCCCTCACCTGGACCAGGGGCCCCTGTTTGGGTTTGGCTCCTTTTCTTTTTCTAAGTGAGATTTGTGTTACAGGAAGTTGCAGGCACCAGCACAGACCATGATTCTTGAAAGTGTCTAAGGCACCGTTTGTCACATTTTCAATGTGTGAGTTAAAAAAAAATTAAAAGGTTAACCCAGTGTGCGGCTTCCTAAGCAGCATTACCAGGGAGCGGCTAAGTCTGAAGAGCGCTAGAATGCCTCCCTCCCCCACGGCCTGAGAAAACTCAGGGCTGATTTAATCGCTAGGTTTTGAGGAGGGGGAATCTTGGGGTCCACCTACTGAGCCCCCTCATTTTAGAGATGAAGGAACCAGGGTGAGGTGACCTGTGCCAGGTCCCCTGGGCCCTGCCTCCAAATTCCTGGTTTTGCTGCTGCCCTGCTGACAGTTGGGGGCCAGACAAGAATAGGCCTGTCAGCACAAAGGGCGGCCCACGGGATCTCAGTATGACAAAGGGAGAGTCCTTGGCAAACCCCGGGAAAGGAGCTACGTGGGAATGGCCATGGACCCCTCAGTCACCGAACACCAAAGTTACAGACTTGTTATAAACTGGGGAGGAAAATGAAGCAGGACATGGAGTACAAGCCGAGAGCTCTCAAGCACTGAGATAGAGGAAAGGAAACCTCCAAGGCAGAAAGCCTTGCCCCCGGCCCAGCCCGGCCTGCATCCCCAGACAAGCAGCCCCTCCCAGGCCCCGGGCAGTCTCCTTACCTTGCTCTTCCAAGATTCCATTGGGGATCTTCTTGTCATTGGAGCTCACCACTGCCTTCCTTTGCCTTCTGAACCTTGGGAGGAGAAGACACGGGGGGTTAGCAAAACCACTTCCTTAAAGGCAGGGGGCCCCTTAGAGGGGGCCCTGTCCTCTCTCTGCCCAGTGTACCCACCAGGTGAGCCGGCTAAAACTCTTCCTATTCATGACTGTGGCCGAGGGCAGGGAGCGGTCAGCAGAGCCAGCCGGAGAGCATCCTCCACACCCCGAGGAGAGCCCCACCAGTGTGCACTCTCATTTCCTCATTAGATCATATCTAAACAAGCCTGAACGGGCTGGGAGAGACACGTCAGAGAAGCCGCCTACCTGAAAAAGTAGCTGGCCAGGAGGACAGAGAGGATGAACAGTAAGACCAGGACCAGGATGCCGATGAGCAGGGGATTCGTGTGGCTGCTCTGCGTCGAGTCTGGGAAGAAAACAGGAGAGCCCATGTCCCTGGTGAAGCCTGAATTGGGAAGATCTTTAAATCTGCATTTCCATTACAGTGTTCTTAACCTGGGGCTAGTGGACTTGTTTCTAAAATATATGTTGATAACTATAGTCTCTTTGCAATCTTCTGTCTTTACTTTATGAATCTAGAAGCATGATCTGAGGAGGGGTCCCCAGGCTTCACTGGCCTGATCCCCAAAGGGGCCCAGGGCACAAAAATAGCTAAGAAATCCTGCTCTAGTCCAATGGTTGCTTCAAGAATTGATCCTATCACTTGAGCTTAAAAATATGTCTGCTTCCTAAGTACAGGGTGAGGGAGATGTGGTTAGGTGTTAGGCAGAAGTTTGCCTGAGAGAGATCTGGGGGAGGGGGTGTGGAGTGACCTGCAAACCCAGCCACCGATCAACAGGCTTTTGTTAGCTTTCTGCTCTTGGCCAGGCCACATGCTTGGTGCCAGGCACACAGAGCCAACAGGAAAATAGCTCCTGCCCTCGGGAAGCTTACCCTCTCTACACAAGGGGAGACAACACATGCACACAAAATACATACAAAATCATGCTAGAGACATTTGGGAGGGGTGTGGAGTAGGCAGTGAAGGGACTGGAAATGTTGGGGAGTAGTCCAGAATCAGGGAGGGGGTGTCCCTCTGCCCCAGCCAGGCCTCTCTGTATGCTTTGTTCAGTTCCGGGTGCCCCATCTCAGGAGGGCATTGGTGAGAAAACATATCACACAAGGATCCATTGAGAGAACTGAGAGTTTCCCTCATTTGTACGAGACAGTTGGGCTAGGTGACCTTGAACTTCTTTCCAGATCCAAGCCTCTGCTTAGGTATTTAGCCTGGCCAGTGAAGACTGAGGAGAAATCCACTGGGGTCTTTGCTCCTCCTCACAACCAGAGCCCGGGTGGGGCGGGGGGGGGGGGGGGTATTGAAGGCTGCCCTGGGAGGTGGGGAACCCCCAGCAGAGGGGTGAGACAGGGTCGGCAGGGATCCCTGCCCCAACACAAACCCATCCAGATGGCTTCTGGATCTGAGAGTCCCTAATTCTTTAATCCCCAACAAGATGTCATGTAGCTTCCCCTTGGAAACCTCAAGTGACAAATGCATCCGATCCCTTTGGAGGCAGGCCACTCCATTGCTCCAAGGAGAGCAAACCTAACCTTCTTCCCATATGCCAGACTCTGACCCAAGGCCCAGTCCTTCCTATCCCCCTCAGTATGGCCCAGTAGCCCTTGGCCAGCTGGGTTGCTTTATAGGCCTCTATTCCAGACCCTGCACTGTTGCTCCCAGACATGGCAGCTCCCAGCTGGAAAGGCTGTCAGTGACTGTCCAGTCTGACCCCTCCCTGCATAATCCCGGGCCAGAGATGGCCTGGCCCCAGTGCTCAGAGATCTCTAGGCTCAGAGCACCACAGTTCCCTATGGGATTCTTGTTCCAGTTTGGAAGACTTTCAGGTTGTTCAGAAGCTTTTCTCTAACTCCAGACAAATTCTGCCTCCTTGAGGCCTCTGCCCCTCAGCACCAGTTCTGCCACCAAAGCCTTTCCTTTTTCCACTTTCCTCCCCAGCTTCTTCCTGGCCCCTTGTTGGCAGCCCATCTCCCCCTTCCAGGCACTTTCACTGGTCATCTCCCAGGCCTGGAGTGGTCTCCCCTCTCATTTCTGCCTGGGCTTCCAGGATAAGACTGTACCTTCTCTGCAAGATGCCTCTTCTGGCACCTCTTCCTCCTAGAGCCTTCTCCCCTGTGACTGTCTTTAATTCATCCCCCCAGACCTTGTCTGGGCATAGTTGTTGGCACACTGTCCCATCTGATAGGCTGGCAGCTCTTCCTGTCTGCGTCTTCCTTGGGTACACTGAGGCATGCTAGGTGTCTCCATTCAGAAGGCATTTAATAAATGCTTATTGGCTTGATAAGTATGAAGCCTTGATCCAGTCTCTTTTCCAGAGCTGTTTTCCTTTGTTTTCCTTCCTCTCTACATATGGAGCATCAGTGTGGAAGAGTGAAGGGAGAGCCAGCCTTGGAGCTGGGAAGACCCAAGTGCAAATTCTGCCTCTGAACCACCGTGGTGGCTATGTGAGTGAAGAGGAGACTGGATGATAACAGATGTTATGGACGTAGATAGAGGAAGATCTGGCTAATGACTGCATCTGCTGCATGAGAGTCAGGGGCTCGGGGACATGGGAGACCTCTCTGTCACAGGGTCTCCATACCCTCACACACAGGCCACCATATGCTATGCAGTGATTTGGCTTGATGGGACGACTCTTTAAATATCTAAAGACAGCTCTCAGACCCCCCTGAGAGGCAGTGAGACACAGTGGGCTGGGCTTCAAGCCAGGTCCAGTCCCTAACATTTCATAATAGCGTAACATTGGGCAAGTCAACTCATCAGGGGGAGCCGAGGTGCCTTCCTGGGATTTATCTATTGACTTGTAGATGAGTCCCTACTTGTATCTCCTATACTGGGAACCCCCAATATTGCCCCCCCATTCACCATCTGCCAAACTTTTTCTGATCTCATCAGGCCTCGAACAGCACACCCAGCCCCCAACCTCATCTGATGTCCCAGTGTCCTGAGAAATCCAAGGCCATTCACTGTGAGCCCCACTTCTGCCCTTTCCTCATCTCACACCCCTGTGCCATCATGCTCTACTCCCTCCTCCTTCCCTCCTGTCTTGTCCCTCAGCAGCCCCTCCCCACCTAATCTTGCATCTCTCCCTAGGTGCTGGCTGCTTCCCTGCTTCCTAAACACATGCCTTCATTTTCCCATCTTGAAAGAATCCTCACCAGATTCCATTCTCCCCTCCATCTGAAGATCATCCTTCATTTCTCCTCCTCTTTTCCAGAAAACTCCTCGAATGGGCATGAACCAGGCACCTCCTCTTCCTCTCCTCTACACCCTAGACTTCCCAGCTTCCAACTCCATCATTCAACGTTGACATTCTTTTCAAAGGTGCCAATGATCGATTAGCTGCCAGATCCAACAGCACCTGAGAATCAATCCTCCTTCTTCTGGGACTCTCTGCAGTCTCTGACACCTGTTGATGACTCCTTCCTCAAAGCTCTCTCTCTCTCTCTCTCTCTCTCTCTCTCTCTCTCTCTCTCTCTCTCTCTCTCTCTCTCACACACACACACACACACACACACACACACACACTGCACTGCCTTTAGGAGAATAAAGCATCCTCTCACTCTCCATTGGACAGGAAAGCCTGATGACTCAGTGGCATTAAAAAGGGGCCACGATTTCTGGTGTTTCCTTCGTTCAGCTCTCCCCGGGACAAGCACCACTTCCTTGGGGTTCCCCGACCCCAGTCACCACGTGGACAGGAGTACGTGGCAGCCGAAGCCTATGTCTTATCTAGGAAAGCTGCAGTCTGGGTTTTGCTTTTTCTGCGCTGTTCTTTTCTCATCATAGTTGAATGAGCATCAGTCCCAAGATGGATGTGGCCTGGGTAGGAGACCACCCAGGGAGCTTAAGACGCTACGAGATCTTGTCTCCTTTGGTTGGATCTGACCAGTAGCAGGCAGAAGAGTCCCTGAGAACCTTCCCAGCACGTCTGACAGAATGAACCCAATCCCTGGCCCAGCTTGTTGGAAGACATTGCCATGAGGGCTACAGTGCCAAGCTGGGGTGAAATGGGGAATGCCTGCTTAATAGTCCTTCAGCATTCTTCATGCTCTGATTATTATGACTTAGTCTTCTGCAAAAGACAGCTAGGTGGATATGAAGTCAGGAAGACCCGGGTTCAAATCTTGCCTCAGATTCTCACCATCTGTGTGACCCTGGGCAAATCATCTCACCAGTTTCCTCATCTGTAGAATGACAATAGCATCTACCTACCTGGGTCAGTGTGACCAAATGAGATTAAGTACAGTATTTATAAACCTTTGCAGACTGGCTGCTCACCTTGCTGGCATGGTCTATAAGTTCTTTGCACCTTTTGTCATTTCTTCTGTGCACAGGAAACAAATACTTGTCCCATACCTGATTTATATTGTAGAGTTGGTACCTTTCTCTGTAGGGAGACCTGAAGACCAAGCCCTGACTCTCAAGTATGTAAATGAGCTGAGGGAGAACTCACTGCCTATCATCAGAGGTCAGGTTCTTCAGGAACAAACCTGGTCCAGACTCTGTCCATGTGACCCGGACTGGTGGAAGGGAGAGCTCTCAGCTGTCAGCCCCATCCCCCTTCCCCTTCCCCCTGCTTTGAAGCTGTCCCTCCCACCCACTACAGCACTCCCACTGGACGGCTGAGTCATTCTAGAGCTGAATCCCAAGGATGGGTCCCCACTTCCCCAGTGATGGGGTCACCCTGATAAACAAACCCTTTCTCTACGTCTTCCCTTGACATGTCAGGACTTAAGGAGGAGGGATGGCAGAGCCAAGTTTCTTTCATGTTCTCCTGGAAAGTCAGATCTGAAGGGACCTTCCAAGGCACCAAGTCACAGGATTTTAGGATCCCAGCTAAAGAGTGAGAAGGGGTCTCATGAGCCATCTAGACCATAAATTCTTAACCTGGAGTCCATGAATAGATATCAGGGGGTCATGAACTTGGATGCGGAAAATACATCTTTATTTTCTGAAAGATGAAACTGAAATATAGCATTTCCTTTGGTTTTAAAAAATATAATCCTGAGAACTGGGCCATAGGCTTCTCTAGATCCTGCAAAGACCTGGCCTAACTTCCTCATTTCACAGACGAGGAAACTGAGGCCCAGAAAGGAGATTTGACCAAGGTCACACAGGTAGTAAAAAACAAGGGGGGGCAGGAACAAGTCCTAATTGGATGACTGGTATACAGGAAGTCTCACCCTGGGAGGGGGGACTAGAAGATTATAATCCCCATTTTATAGAAAAGGAAACAGAGGCAGAGGCGATGAAGTGACTTGTCCAGGATCACACAGCTAATGAGAGTGGTGCATGCTGTCCTGCCCTACTAGTGGCCTGCAAAATCACAGCTGGGCTATGGCGTGGGGTGCATTGTCCAGTCTCAGAGCACTGATAAAGTGCTAAGCCTTTCCCTCCTTCCCCCTTGGGTGTTTCCTGAGAACAGGCAGCAGAAGGCTGCTGCTTCCCTTGGATGAGTGGCCCTGGGGAGTGGCCCTGGGGTGGGCCGAGTGGGAAGAGTGGGTTCCCTTTTGACTTTTCCCACTTCTGCATTTGTTGCTGAGTCAGCTGAGAGCCAGAGGACCCACACACTGTCAGCCCGAGATGCATCAATGAGGAAGGGCATGGATGAGCCAGGGAAGATACGATGGCAGTCTCCTTGGGCAGCTTCCTCTCACAGGCCGAGAACATGCGGCATCTCAGGGGAATCGATAAAGTGCAGCCTCGTAACTGGTTATCTGAGCAATTAGGTCAAGGTCAAGTTATCAGAGCTCAGAGACTGGAGGCTGATTTTTAAGCTTTATTGATGCTTTTTGTCCTCCCTGGGCCTAGGATGACCCAATGGGCCCCCCACCTCAGGGACAAGGAAAAGCTGGGAATGACAGTACATCCATAGTCCCCACCTTGGAGGAAAGGCGAGAGCTGCGTTTCTTCATCACTCCTTCAGGGCCAAGATATTCACTCTAAGGGATCTAAGGGGTCTAAGGCACCATGGATTCATTTTACTGCTGTGAGGATGATTTTTCAGAAGAATGGAGGGCTCTCTGATGGCTCTTCAGACAGAGCCAGTTAATGGGTAAGAGCAAGGCAGCAGGGAGTAGGGAGGGCTCATGTTGGATCTGTCCCTTGAAAACCTCTTGTTTTTCTGGGCCCCAAAGGACTAGGGAGGGAGGCCTGGAGGGCTCAGGAAAGGCCTGGGGAAGGTTCGAACCAATCCAAATAACACAGTCTTATGGGACTTTCAGGTCCACAAGTCCTCCTCCCCTGAGTCTCCCAGTTCCAGTCTGAGGGAGGAGTGGCATTCTGGGCTGGAATTGGGGTGCGGCCACTTAGCAGCCTGAGAAAAGGCAGCTTTGCTCTCAAAGACTCAAGTAACCACCAGAATTTCAGCTTTGGAAGGTAATGAGCCAAAGAGCCAGAGAGAGAGAGAGACAGAAACTGACAGAGACAGAGACAGAGAGACAGAGAGACAGAGATAGAGATAGAGACAGAGACAGAGATAGAGACAGAGACAGAGAGAGAAAGAGAGACAGAGAGAGACAGAGACAGAGAGACGGGAAGCTGGGGGGCAGGCTTCTCAGGAACAAACCTGGGCCAGACTCTGTCCATGTGACCCAAACTGAGAAGGGCCCTTGGTGACCAGGACAGCTCTCAGCTCCATCTCCCCCTCCCCCTGCTTGGAAGCCGTCCCTTCCACCCACCATGGCACTCCCACTGAATGGCTGAGTCATTTTGGAGCTGAATCCCGAGAATGGGCCCCCACTTCCCCAGCCATGGAGTGACCCTGGTAAACAAACCCTTTCTCTATGTCTTCCCCAACATGTCAGGTCCTTCGAGGAGCCATCCTGGCTCAGCTGGAAGGTTTTAGCCCATTGCCAGGGGAGAGCACTGAGGGCTGGAAGCTTCTCCACACCTAATAACAGAGGTAGCCTTTTTGCAGCTTGAACCGCGCCCCCCCCCCCCCACCTCCTTCTGCCCTGCAGGACCCAGTGAGAGAGCTGGGCTGGAAGACCCCTCAGCTCCCTCTCGTCGCTGACCTTTGAGGACTTCACTATTCTGGTCAGAATTCGGAGAAGTGAGAGGTGTGTTCAAAGGAGCCAGAGTGGACTTCACCTGTGGGATCCGATCATCCTAGAGCTGTTGCCACCTTAGAAGTCAGCTCTCCCAAACTCATCTCCAGCCACCCTCTGAATACCTCCCAGGGATGGGGACCTCATTACTGCAGGCAGAAGGCTTCCAATTCTGAAGTCACTCTAATATTGATAGAAAGGGTTTCCTTGGGTTGAGCCAAGTCTGTTTGTAGCCTGAGATCCACAGATTATGGATAAATTGCAGGGGGTCTCAACTTAAATGGGAGAAAATTGTTTTCACTAACCTCTCATTGAAATGCAGCTTTTTCTTCAGTTATGAATTAAACAAACTAACAAAACTGTTCTTTGGAGAAGGGGGACCCAGGCTCCCCCAGCCTGCCTGCCAAAGGGATCCTAGGTACACAAAAGCTTAAGAACTCTGGGTCTGTCCACTGGTTTGGCTTTCTGGGGTGAATAAAATCAGCTGAAACGTCTGTGGTGCTTCATGGTCACAAAAAACTTTCCATAAATGATCTCATTTGAACTTTAAAACCACCCTGAACTAGGCCCTGCTACAGGTGCTGTTAACACTATTACACAAATGAGGTGCAAGAAAGGGTAAGAAGGGAAGAAGCCGCAGAACCCAGATGAGATGATCCAGGGCCCAGACCTGGCCGGGCTCTGAGCAGCCACCAGGGCCCCTCCCTTCCCCTGGATCCCTGAGCCCTGCTATCTGCCAAGGACCCACCCTCTGACACCCATTGGGTCAGCTCCTTCACAAGGACATCATGAGACTGTCAAGCATCTGACTGAAATCCAGACGTGAGGGGAAAAGACTGAAGATATAGTTAAAGAGACTTCCCCTATTTTATTGGTTCCTGTACTGAGGATGGGAAAGAACATGGGCTGGGCATTGGGGGACCCTGTTAAGAGTGTGTGCTGGAGCCAGCTCAACCCTCCCTGGGGAAAGCTGATTGTTAAATGTCTCACCGTGAGCATTCACACCTCACGCCACAAATCAGGGCTCAATGATTTATGGTTTTGTTGTTTGTCTGGACTCAGGAAAGTGATGGAGAAAATGCTAATATGGACGAAACTTGAGTGTGTGTTGTATTTACATTTTTTAAAAAGAGCTGGTTGTTAAACGTTGACCAGCATTCCCTTGTCCTGACTCCACCAATTAGTAACGGGTAAAAGTCACTCCACAATTCTGGGCCCGAGTTTATTCATCAGTAAAATGGACTGACCATGAGCTCTAAGGTCTACCATTCATTCTAACATTCCCTGTGATTCTGGTGGGAGACAAATCTCTCCTCTGGTCTTTCCCTCCTCCCCTTTTAAGTGCTGGTTTTTAATCATTAGTTAATGTGGTGATTAAGCTCTCACAGGAAAAGCTGGAAGGGCCTGGCCCAGCAGCTCATGATCACAGATGAGAACACTCAGGCTAAGACCGAGGCTAGCTCACCTGCCTTGGGGCCTTTGACTCCCAATCTGGCTCCTAACTACCCTTAATTAGAGAAGGACAGAAGTTATTTATGGGAAACAAATACCAAGGTGCTCCCCAATACAAAACACTGGGACAACCCGGGGCCAAGGACACCGGCCAGACCAAGGAGTCAGGAAATATGAGTTTGGCCCACTTCCTACACTTCCTCGCTGTGTGACCCTAAGCAAGTCACTTGACCTCTGCCTGCCCCAATTTCCTCACCTGTAAAACCCCCCAGGGTGGTTGTGAGGGTCAAATGAGCTTGTCTTTGTAAAGCCCTTAGCCCAGGGCCTAGCACACAGTAGGTGCTTAATAAATTCTTGTTTCCTCCCTCCCTTCCTCTTTTCCTCCCTCCCTCCCTCCCTTCCTTCCTTCCTTCCTTCCTTCCTCCTTCCTTCCTTCCTCCCTTCCTTCCTTCCTTCCTTCCTTCCTTCCTTCCTTCCTTCTCGTTCCTTCCTTCCCTCCCTCCTTCCCTCCTTCCTCCCTTCCTTCCTCCCTTCCTGTCTTCTTATTACATGGTCACCATGTGAGATTTTATGCCTTTTTTCCATTGGTTATCCCAGACAGAAAACCTTGCTCTTCACAGCTTGAGCCACAGAAACATCTGGCAGACCAGATGTTCTAAGCCTGGGACAACCTGGATGGTGGTTGAAGCAGGTGCAAGAAAGGGTAATGTTTACATTCCCTTTGAGGGCCTGGCCCTGAGGTCTTGTGGTCTCCACCTCCACCCCCACCCCAACACCACAATTCCCTTCTGAGATAAAAGGCTCCACTGAAACATCACTGGGGCTGTCCAAAAATGCAGGCGAATTGAGAGAAGAGAGAAAAGCTTCCCCTGCCTCTCCCCTGCTTCTGGGGGTCTCAGGGGTCTCCTGGTTCCCCCCATAACAGGAATGGCTGGCCTTTGCATGGTGCTTCTGTGCCCCCACAACCATCCCTGGAGGGGAGTCTGATTCTCAGCCCCATCTCGTAGAAGAGGAAGAGAACATGAAGGACTCATCCAAAGCCCCCCAGCCAGGTGGGACTAGAACTCAGCTCTCTATGATGCCAGGTCTTGGGTGGGGTGCTACAGAGGGATAGCGAGG
This sequence comes from Gymnobelideus leadbeateri, assembly GCA_011680675.1. NCBI lineage: Eukaryota > Metazoa > Chordata > Mammalia > Diprotodontia > Petauridae > Gymnobelideus > Gymnobelideus leadbeateri. The sequence continues at coordinate 8,694 of WOXC01011523.1, read as the reverse complement.
GCTGTACAGGGAGGCAGAGGGGCTAGTTCCAGTCCCATCTCTGACCCGCCCTTGTGAGCTGGGTGACACTGGGCTCTGTTATCTGTATCAGCAAGGGGGTGGAATCCAGTCTCTAGGACCCTCTTCTCCACCTCACCTGGCCGCCTTGATGAATCTCACTAAGGCCAAAACACTCCCTGGTTCTGTCCGGTTCCAGAGAAAACAATGAGGAGCAAGTCTTGGGGGCTACAAGAGGGGGGTGTAGTCTCCATGGGAAGGCAAGCCTCCTGAGAATGAGATGTGGGATGGTTACCTGGGGAGGGAGGGAGCTGCCCACTCTGGAGGTGGTCCAGAGAGGGCTGCTTAGGGATGGGAGCTGAGCCTTGAGGCCAAGCTGAGAGCGCCCCAGGACAGTCGTGACACAAACCTGAACCCCCCTTTATGTATGGGCAGGCAAGACTGGCTCCACATCCCACGCTGGAGGGCACACTCACCCAAATCCTGGATGGTTTTGTGGCAGTTGACCCCGAGATATGCTTGAGACATGTTTAGCCAGGGAAGCCAAAGTCACAGCCCAGCAGTCAGACCTGAGTTCAAAACCAGCCTCAGACACTTACTAGTGGAGTACCCTGGACATGTCATTCCACCCTGTTTGCCCCCATTTCCTCGTCTGTAAAGTGGTGATAACCACCCTTCCCTCTCAGTGTGGTGAGGACAGAACGAGATGACATTTGGCAGCACAGTCCTAGGCATAAAGTCGGTCCCTCCCTTCCTGCCCTTTCCAGTCTTCTCACACCTCACTCCCCAACACAGGCTCCTGGATGCAGCGGCCACCTCCTGGCTGTTCCATGAAGCAGACCCTCCTCTCTTGACTCTGGACATTCTCCCCCAGCCTGGAAGGCTCTTCCCCTCTCTGACCACCGAGCTCCCTGGCTTCACTAGAACCCCTCCTCCTGCAGGAAGCCTCCCCTGCCCCATTCCAGTGCTAACCATCTCCTATGTGGAGCTTGCCTATGGCCTCCCTGTTAGACTGCACTCCATGAGGGCAGGCCTGCCTGCTTCCTCCTTTGTATCCCCAGCCATCAGCAGGTGCCTGAAACACAGTAGGTGCTTAATAAATGACTACTGAGTGAAGGACTGGAACGCTCAGCTCTGGAAAGGGGTTACTAAAGGGCCGCAATTCCCACCACCATCAACGCTATTTAAGGCTGGCAGAACACTTCATAAATCCCTCATTGATTGTTACAACAGCCCTGGAGGTAGGGACTATGATCCCTCCATCTTACAGGTGAGGAAACTGAGGCCCCGTCACTAGAGCCAGTGCCCGAGGCAGGATTGGAGCCCAGCATGTGCAGGCCTTCAGCTCCAGAACTGAGTTTTATTTTATGCTAGGAGGACTGGGAGGCAGGGAAGGCTTCTGAGCCTGAGCCTTGGGGGATCCTTCAGGCCTCCTGGGGAGACCAGACTGCAGAGAGCCCATTCCATCGATCCCCCTCTCCCACGAGGAGCTCACTCCTGACCTTCTTTTCCAGGCTGCCTCTGGGCTTGACTCCAGACAACATGGGGGCCTATTTGCTTTAATGTGATTTTCCATAGCCACAGACTCTGAAAAACAGCTGGTCTGGAAATGAGTGACCTCTCTGGGCTTAGTTAATGCCCCCTGGCTACTGTTCTGGTACAGACTGTCTCTGCTCCCAGAGGGGCCAGAGAGCCCGGCATCTTCTATCATGGAGACCACTCCCCCCTTCCCCGTGGCAGGATCCCCCAGGGAGCATCTGAGAAGGGAAGCCCAGCACGGTGCTTGAGGAGTCCCCGCAGGGGACTGGTAGACAGACAGGGGAGAACTTACTTGGAGCAGTCTCATTATAGGAGGAGGAGGACTCGTTGCCTATGGAAGCCTCGGTGGCAACGGCGGTGAGGGCAAAGCTAATGCCGAGCAGCAGGGGCTGGCCCACGGGGTCCATTGTGGATCTGCAAAGCAACCCAGAAGATGCAGGGGGTCAGTTAATGAGGTCCTCACTGAGGACAGCCCCCGGAGGGAGCCTGTGTGCAGGCCCCACAGCTGGGAGGCTGCAAGAGCTGCAGGAGCCCACCAAGCTGCTCCCATGGGACTACTCAGCCCCTCCATGCTGCAGAACCCTGCCTGGCCCACAAACCAAGCAAGAATGCTAGAGCCCCCAGGTGCCAGGAATGGAAGAATGCCTGCCCTTCCCCCTGACATTCAAGGCTAATAGGAGTAAGAAAGAGGCATGTTTTGTTTTGTTTTAAACCAAGCACCTGGACTGAGTTGTTAAACATGTTAAAATAATTTCAATTTAACATGTAAATATGTTGACTTAAACAACTGTTCTTGTGGTAAAAATATGGATTTAGGCAAATCACTGAGTACCTTATGTTGATCAAGGAAAGAACAATTCATCCCATTACTGAATGGGAGACATGGAGGTATGAATGGATGGATGGATAGATGGATGAATGGATGATTAGATAGATGGTTAGATGAATGGACAGATGGGTGGATGGGGAGATGGAGGTTCTACTGAAAGTCTGGGGAGCTCTCCTCAGGTTTGATGGAAAGCTTGGGGCCTCTAGGCTCAACCTTGTAGTTACTAAAATCTTTTCTTAGATCTTCCACAGAATCTCACATGAAAGGCACCTCAATGACATCTCATCCAGTATATACCACAAGAGGAACCCCTTCTAAAATGCACCTAAAAAGCACTTGCTTGCTCACTCTTTGTTCCCGGGTCTCCAAGGAGGGGGGAATCTACATCCCTTGAAGCAGCCCACTCCACTTATTTGGAAGCTTTTCATCCCACTAAGTCCAAATCTGCCCTTCTGTAGATCCCCCTGCCCTAGTTCTTCCCTCTGGAGTCAGGGTTAGCATACTCTCTCTCTCTCTCTCTCTCTCTCTCTCTCTCTCTCTCTCTCTCTCTCTCTCTCTCTCACAGCCCTGAGAACACTTGGACACATCCAGTCATCCTTCTTGCAGGCTAACCACTGGGGTTGATCAGATGGAACTCAGGACTGCTTCCCCCATCCTTCTGACATGGACCCGAGCTCCATCTTAGCTACCCTCTAACTTGTCAAAGGCCCTCCTACCATGTGTGGTCCAGAATGGAGCGTAGCTGTCCAGACGGAGCCTGACCAGGGCAGAGGACAGACGTCTGTGTCACCTCCTCCCTCTTTCAGGGACTCCAGGCTTCTCCATGCACAGCCTGAGATTTCATTAGCTGCTGTTTTCCCTGACAGACAGCTAGAGAAGGTGTGTCCCACTAAGACTCCTAGATCTTCTTTTCCTCGCTTACTGGGCCTGAACAAGAGTGGTGGTTGTGTGAGTGGGAAGAAGGCCACTGATGTGACCTGTGCTGTGGAGGAAGAAACGACAAAGTTTGACAACAGGCTGGGAGTATGGGGTGAGTGAGAATGAGGGGTCACAAGTCACAATGAAAGGGTGGTGGCACCCAACAGTGACAGGAGAGGTGGGAAGAAGAAAGTTTTGGGGAAAGGATCACACTGTTAGGAGAGAGTGAGCTTAAAATGTCCGAGAGACAATGGGAGATTTAGGACCGGGCCTTATCAGAAAGATAAAAAGTGTACGTCCAGACCCGAGAGCTGATAAAGCCACAAAGAGACAGAGACAGAGAGACACACAGAGACAGAGAGACAGAGAGAGAGACTGAGAGGAGAGAGCAGATCTGTGCGCTTGTGAGTTAGAGTTTGGTCCTGGCTTTTGTTACCTCTTGAGGGATGATGCCAAGGGAGAACAAAGAATAAAAAAGAATGAAAAACAACCCCTCACTCCTCCTCTGTGATCTGACCCGCTTGCTGTAATCTCTTTAAAATGGACCAGGGTTTGAGAGCTGGAAGAAGGCTTAGAGACCATTTGCTCACTCTACAGGACAAGTGCTAATGGCGGGGTCACACTGACAGCCACAGTGTGGCCTGGAGCACAGGCCCTTTACGTCCCATCTGGAAGCCTCAGATTCACTCATCTCCACAGCCTGCTGCATTTACAGAGTGCTTCAAGGCTTATGGACTGGACGTGTCGTATCTCAAGGGAGAAGGCAGGATCACCTTTCTGGCACTGATGCCTAGTACACAGTGGGTGCTTAATGTATGTTTGAATTCCTCTTTATCCCCAGGCTTTTCTTCCCCCTATAGGCAGTTGGTGACCCAGCAATGCCACCTGCTGGCCACACTTCCTGGAGAACAGCGTCTTGGCTCCTCAGGTGCACACAGTCAGGCTTCACTCAGAGTGAAGACCAGAACGGTGGGGCTAGGAGGATGCCCTAGGAACCTGGAGAGCCGAGGTCCCCGGGGATGCCAGAACCAGTGCCGGCCCAAGCTGGGGAGGTGGGAGGTGCTGCTATGAGCTCTGGAGGGAATCCAAAGGAGGACTGTGTCACACCACTTTCTGGTCCCAGACTCTCCCGAGAATTCTTCTCCTTTCCCTTAAGCTGTGTCTCTCTTGGTGTAACACACAGGGATAAGGGGAGCCCCTTTTCTCGAGTCACCAGGAAGAAGTCTCAGCCCCTTGTATCTCAGTTTTCAAGGAGACGGCCTCAAATCCAGACCCCAGGCTACTGGAGGGGATAAAAGGGACTCCAGAGCTCATCGAGCTCATCCTGGACCTGGCCCTAAGCAAGAATCACTCTGCAGAATACTAAGAGAAGCTTAAATGGCCTGGGAATTAAAGCAACGACCTCAGAAATGAGGAGACAGAGAGGGGGCAGAGGAAAAACCAGGAGGCCTGGGACTGGGCTGGAAGACCTGCGTATTCCTGGAGAATCCCAGACCTCAGAGCCAGTCCAGGACAACCAGAAGTGACTGAGGGACTCCTTGGTCACCCACCAATGGGTGGACCCCAGTCCTTGCTAAGACCCCTAGGGCTCCTATCACCCCAAGTTTGTTCAACTGGGCATACAGGGGAGTGGTAAACCGAGGCTCACCCTGCTCCTGTCTCTAGACTCTAGGAGATTCCAATTAAATATTGAGCAGGAAGAAGGTCAGCCTGGCTGGCATGGAGAAGCCAAAAGAGAATAATAAAGATGAAGTTTATAAATTAGATTTAGAGCTGGATGGACCTTGGAGAAAGAAACATCGGCCTGGACTGCTTGAGCAGCTAGCTGTGGGTTACATGATAAGTGAAAATAGCCTTTCTACGGCGCTGCAAGGCAGGGCCTTACAATCATTCTCTCAGTTGAGCTTCCCACAACCCTAGGGGGCCGCAGGGCAGGTCTTACCAAACTCAGTTTCCTCATTGGTATCGTGAGGAGCTTGGACTAGTGCCATCTCTGGTCCCTCCAGCTCCACATCTATACTGCTGTGTGCCCCTCTACCAGACCCATGCTGCCTTAGACTCCATCCAGGCTCCACAGGGAGGCCAGTGAGGAATACCCCAGAACACCCCAAGTTGCCTCCTCTGAGGGGGGAGGCTTTCATTTGCACTGATCCCAAAGCTACCTTTCTGCCATCCCTGCCCCTCAGGCAGACCTGCTTTTCATTATTTTCACATATAAGACATCTGGGAAAAGCTCTGAATTAAAATGGCAAATTGAACATGTCCAGTGGTATTCCCTGGGGGAATGAAAAAAAAGCCCCCCAGGTCCCTCCAAATCCTGACAAGGGCCGGCCCAGAGATGCCACGAAACGTCGGGAGCTGAGGTTCTCTTTGGGCCTGGACTGCATGGAAGCTTCATGGGGAAGTGCTCTCTCCTCCCCATCTTCCTGCCCAGCAGGAAGCCAAAGGTGAGGGCGTGGAGGCAGCAGGAGAGATGAGAGTTGTTCTGAGCCAGTCCACAGGCCTCCTTTTCATGGAGGATCATGGCTGAGAGCAGCTGGCCAAGGAGGCTCCCTTTGTACAGCATTCAAGGCTTAAAAGATGTTGAATGTAAATGATTGGTGTTGGTGAGCTCCTAGGCTGAGACACAGGAGGTGAAGGCCATGTCTGGCTGGGATGCTGAGCCAGGATGTTTATGGGAAGGCCTTTGTGGCCAAGACAGGCTCCTGCCCTCATGGTCAACGTGAGCTCTGGTGCTCCTCTGCTGACTGACCCGGCCCGGCCCGGCCCAGGCCAGCTCCACAGGGCTCTTTTCCACATTAGTCAGTAGTACCCTGCTCACCCCTTTACAGACAGAGCAGACAAAGTTGTGCATCTCCTTCTTTCTCCTGCCCTTGGGACAGATTTACGCTTTCTCTGGGAGGGATGGTGGCCCTTCAGGAAGGCCGAACCACACAAGAGTCTGGCTGCCTCAGAGGGTCCAGAGCCCTCCACCTGGTTCTCTTCACCTCCTTTCCAGTGAAGGGGATGCAGACCAGGCAGTGCCAGGGCCCCCCCCTCAGGAGCCCTCGCTGCCTGGGTGAGGCCTCCCTTCTCCCTGAAGTATGGCATCCAGAGCATTTGGAGACACTGTGGCTTTCCAACCCAAGCATCTCCCTCTACTCAATCCCCAACAAGTCAGAGCCTCATTACCTCCCAAAGCAGTCCATCTGTCCTCAGAGGACCAAATTCTTAAGAAGTTTCACTTATGTCAGACGTTGTTTACCTCCCTTGCGAATGGGGGGCATTAGAGGGTCTCCTGGCTCCTTTGGAGGCTAACCTTCTATGAATCTTTACCTCTGCAGGCCCTAACAGCATCTGAAGAATCAGTCAGCATCCAGTCATATCACTCACTCTCTGGCAATCCATGACCAGGCAGAGCCTGCCTTACTGTGGCAAGCTGCCTTTCTGCCCCCAATGTACCTGCCCTAAATGGAAGGAGAGATGATGATTCTGGAAGTGATGAGGCACAGGCGAGGCCTTTCCTCCAGCAGAGGGCTGGAGTAGGGCCTCCAACAAGTGGGAGGAGGATGGCCATAGACCGAGCTAAGCAGAAGGGCAGAGTTGAGCCAATGTCCTGGGGTTCTCTCTCCCTCAGAAAGACTTGTGAAGGCCTGGTTAGGCCAGGTGGTGAGCATCCCTTGGTCTGTGGTAGAGGATGTCTTGTTCCTGGATTACAAACCAAAGAGCCAAGGGAGAAGATGTCAGAGGGGAAAGGAGGAAAGAATCCAGTGAAGGCATGTCCTGGGTTCAGAAGGAAGTGGATGGCTCCCACTGGGAGGTGAGGCCGCCCATGGGGCCATCCCTCAGAGACTCAGGCCAGCAGGGAAACCCGATGAGAAAATCAGAGCAAGGCAAAGGCCAAGCTAACAGAGCCAGGACTGCTACAGGACAGCCCCAGCTTCAGGCAGGTGACCTGGGAGCTCTGGGCAGGGATGATGTTTGGAGTTGGTTACAACCACTGACTGAAAGGGACCTAACTACTTAGCAAGCTTTGTGTGCTAGTGAATCCAGTGCTGGTCATGGAAGGAGGAAAGGGGAGAGGAGAAGGGAATAAGCATTTATTAAGTGCCTACTGTGTGCAGGGCACTTGAAACATCTCATTTGATCCTGACAGCAACCCTGAAAGGTAGGTGCTATTATGATCCCCATTTTACAGGTGAGGAAACTGAGGTAGACAGTAGTAAAATGTCCAGGATCATACGACTCTAAGTGTCAGGCGCTGGATTTGAACTCCATTGCCCCCCCCCCCCCCCGCACCCCGGCTGCCTCTTAATTCCACCTTCTACCTCTGATGTATACAAGCTCGGTCTGACCCTGGCTAAATCACCCTGGTCTGCTCCCATGCCTATTTGAATAAAGAAACCAGGAGCATGTGGGCAGCTCCAATGAGAGGAGGTAGGTGGGGGCTCTGTAGGCTCGACAGAATCGTGGGCATGTCAGTTACTGGGATCCCAAGAGCCTCTCACGCCAACGTCCATCCAAGGTCAGCCCGTCCCAGGATATGAGCTAGGCTTGCTCCATCCAGCAGCTAACCAGACCATTTGTTACAAAGATCCAACTTGGCCCGTTAGAGGAATCTGTGATTGTTCTTGGGAAGCCCCAACCTTGTTCCTGAAGGTTGTACTGTGTAATCCTGGCAGAAAATGAGAATGACAAGCCAGCAATCTGCCCTGCTTTCCCGTGGAAGTCTCCTCCTGTTTCAGCATTTGTCAGACCCCAAGGTCAGCCTCCCACTTTAGATACAGAGGAGATGGTGAGAGAACCTCACCCTGGGATGCCGTGGTCACCCCGCCGCCACCAACTTCCAAGGCATAGACAATCCGTTCTCACAAAAGGAGGGGAGGTGTTCCTGAGATGACACGAGGAGAAGAGGAACTAGGAGTCAGATGGGTGATGGGGAATATTAGCACTATTTGCCCCTCCCTCTCTGCCCTCCTAAACATCTCCATCCATCTTGGGGGGGGTCATTGCTGGGGAGCAGTGTCATGGCAGGGAAGGATGGGCAGACTCTCCTCAGCTCACATTTCTGTACATGTAAAAAAGTCAAGACTCTATTGAGCAACAAGCATTTATTAGGCACCTACTATGTGCCAGTGACTGCTCGGCACTAAGAATACAAAGGAAAAGAATGAAGCCATTTCTACTCTCAGCTCACATTCTATCAAAAAGCTGGGCAAGTCACAGAGTGCAGTACACAGCCTGGGAGAGAGCCCAGAAGGAGAGTGGGCACTGAGTCCAGGAATGAGACCCAATCCCAATGGATGTGGGCCACTGAGCCTGAGTCCTCCGTCTGAGAAGTGGCCTCACCACTTATTTCTCCCCTACCTGACACCTTCTCTGGCTTCTCATCCCCAGAGTAGGGTGCCTCCAGTCCTTAGCATCCTGTGGGT